>CM039429.1:23021217-24221217 GCA_022379115.2 Bauhinia variegata | reverse complement strand
GATGCAATTGCAACTTGCAAGCCAATCTATATAATCAAGTTTGGTTAAAAAATCTATCCCCAACTCAGCCAAGGAAATAGTGTAACTTTCTTATAAGCTGTTGCTGAATGTTTAACTTAGTAGTCCAACATATTTTTAGTGTACAATGAGATTTCGAGATCAAATCCAATTAATCATAGCTTATCCCGTTCCATGTTCCAAGTTGAAAACTCGACATATGAATTGCCAATATTCTGTTAGCTAGCACAGAATACTCATCGATCAATCAGAGATTTGTTTGAAGAGTTTATTCGATAACTTGATCCATAGATTATCTATGGACCTCTTACCATTTTGTATATGTGTTTTGAGATGACTGACATAGACGTTGAGCTACAAGGAGCGCTAAGTTTCCAACTAAGGACATTGCAGTAAGGGAAACTTTATTTATGATGAACTTCACAACTTTAACACCTTGCTGTTTGTGCAGCAATAGAGGTTGCAAGCAAATTTGCCCATTTGCAGCTATATCTTTAATGTTAAGTGTCGAGTTAAATTAAAAAATAGCTATATATATATATATAACTTTTTAAAATAATAATTTCAATGTATTTAGTTTCCTTAATATGACATCTTAATATATTTTGATGTCTTCAATATTTTATTTGTCCAAATTCTGCACTGTTTGACGCTATACATCAAAGTTGGTTTTATTAGCATATGTCACAACTAATTGTACACATACCCATGGTAGCTAGAAAACAAAAAGCTTAGACCAACTTGTAAAAATCTTTGGGCATGGTAGATTCAGTGTGTTATATTGAAGCATGTTTAACACTGGAGAGCAAAAATATACAAGAAGTGTATATCTGGGAAGGTAGGCTTGGATACCATGCATGGCAGATTCTCTTTGTACCAGTGAATTTGCTTATAGTCATGTTGTGTGTCATAATACCACGACTCTTTCTTTTTATAAGACAACTAAATCTATAGTTTTATCATTGATATACAGCTTCGTAGGCAATGAAGTTTATAAACCAGACATTTAATTACAGACATGTAGTCTTATGTCACCAATCAAAAGTTGTTAGCATTCATACATGTCGGTAATGCTTGAATTCAATTAATTATACCATAATACTATGTTGATGTATGCCTTATATGGATCAAATGCATAACCAAAATAAGCATTGGAGCCGTTGAATTGCAGCTTTAATTGAATTTCAGCTATAATCCCAGAAGCAATGTTGGGTGGATTCTATTAATTTACAGAGTCCTGCCCAGCAAAGTGTTGCTTTTACTCGAAAGCATCAACAGCTTGAATGCAGAAACTTTACTGCGACAAATGAAGTTCTGGATCAAACATATGCTGAGATTAAACACAATTTGATTCGTTATAAGATTGAATTTTGTGAAAATTGATGAAATTTTGGACATCGGATGAGAAACAAGCTTGTTCTATAGACACATAGCAGCGCAGGTATGTACTTTGACAAGACATGTTCAACTTTACTGACATTCTAGCCAACGGTTCCATATTCAAATTTCATCCCTTTTTGATGATTTTTGATGCATTGGAATCCTCTGTTAACCTATTTTCAGAATCGGTGAATAAATAATTTCTACGTTCAAAGCATTCTTCTTAATTTGGGATTAATCTGGATAACATCATGAGAAACCCTAATCCTGACCATTGTGGATTCAAAACCACATTTCTCCAAAATTATAAATCTGTTCAATGCGATTAATTGCTCATTGGAAAGCTCATATAATTTCCTACAAGCTAAAAGAAACCTCACTCGAATTGGTTCAGTGTAGCTCAAGTTGTGCTCAAAAGAATCAAGCTTAAAAGCACACTCAAAGCTACCAAAACATCACAATTGTCTTAGAGCTTTCTTCGCTGCCTCTCCTGTTTGGTTTTACGGACCGTAGATAGTATTTAATCCAATGGCTTATATTTAAATTTTAACATGGGAGCGATCCGTGTGGGCAGCCTGTGGACCAATCAGCGTTCAGTTATTGGATATCGTCCTACAGACACTTGACTATTTAAATCACATAATTTCCGTCAGCTTCTCACAGCGAAATTCCCAGTGGCAACGTGCCATCTTTCCAGAATCCAGATCCATTTCTCCTATATTCGTATCCGTGAATCTGGTCTTCGTTGCTTCTAAGCCCTAGCTCTATCCTTCTTGAAGCATTTTTTTTGGCCATGTCGACCGAAGAGCCCACTGTGGCCGTGGACACAGCGCCCGAGCCTGCAAATGCCGAGCCAGCTGAGGAAAAGCCAGCCACCACCAAAGCTGGTAAGACCAAGAAAGCTAAGGAGCCCAAGCCTAAAAAAGCCGCTGCTCCCAGATCGCGCAATCCTCCTTCACACCCTTCTTATGAAGAGGTATTGTATCTGTTGCTCTTTTGCTCAATTATGTTCTGTAATTTCGATTATGATATTAAAATGCCAGGATTTTATCTAATTGTGAATTTACGTGATTGGTTTAGATGATCAAGGATGCGATTGTTACGCTGAAGGAGAAGACAGGTTCCAGCCAGTACGCGATTACAAAGTTCATTGAAGAGAAACACAAGCAGCTTCCACCCAACTTCAGGAAGCTTTTGTTATTCCATTTAAAGAAGCTCGCGGCTTCTGAAAAGATTGTGAAGGTGAAGGGCTCCTTCAAGCTTCCCCCTGCTAGGTCGTCAGCGCCAAAGCCGGCTTCGACTTCTTCTCAGGCGAAGAAGAAGCCTGTAGCTGCTAAGGCTAAGCCAAAGCCAAAGCCAAAGCCTAAGCCTAAGCCAGCTTCCAAGACTAAGGAAACCAAGAAGGCACCAGCTAAAGCTCCTGCTAAGGCTAAGGCAACTGCCAAACCAAAGCCTAAACCGGCTGTCAAGCTGAAGGCTGCCGCGAAGCCCAAAGCTTCTCCAGCAAAGGCCAAGTCTGCCGCAAAGCCAAAAGCTGCTGCTAAGCCAAAGGCAGCTGCCAAGCCGAAGCCAAAGGAGAGGCCCGCTAAAGCTTCAAGGACATCTACGAGAACATCTCCTGGGAAGAGAGCGGCCGCTCCTAAACCGGCACCCAAGAAGGCTCCAGCTGCCAAAAAAGCTCCCGCTAAAAGCGTTAAGCCTAAGAGCGTAAAGTCTCCTGCGAAGAAGTCTACATCGAAGAGAACAAGGAAGTGAAGTGTGTGCCAGAGGCTAGTGTCTGTAGGGGTTAGTCTTGTAAAGTTCTTTGTCCTTGAGGTGTAGTTTGGAATCACAGTTGTTTTGTCTTTGGAAAATATGAAATCGAATTTTACTAAACTTTTTGAATTTGTTTGAATTTCCACCTAGGAATTTTCTGAACAGTTTCTAGCTTGTATTCTCTAACTTACTGAGTTATGATAATGAAGTTAGAGCTTGAGCCAGACTTAATATGGTATATACTCTTTCAATTGTTCAAAGCTTCTGATATGTGTTGAATTAAATTTGAAGATGTCAACGCTGGTTTCACTCTGTCTATTGAATTTGAGTCTTGTGGTAACAGATGTTCTATAAATCTCGTGGAGTGAAATCAATGTGGATGACTTGTCTTTCCTCGGAAAGCTATCGCGTTCTATTCATGGTTGCCTTTGTTAATTTCAAAGCTGCTAGCTGTTTTTGATTTGCTTCTTATTTAAGCAGCGTTGGTATTACTCTGGATACTTTTCCATATGCATCTTCTCATATATTCAATCGTTTATATTCTAATCTTTCGCACAATGTGGGGATTGACAAATCTCCTTAAACTGGATGAATGGTAAAATCCTTTATCACTGAGTTGGTGGCTAAGAAGGCTGATGAGATGTTTGAATGTATATGATGAATCTGAAATTGTTCGTGACTATGATTATTTACTGTTTAAAGTGGGCATGCAACAAATATTTTGGATACTAGATGCTTGAACGGTATGTGTGATACAAGTTACAAAGTTATATTGAGGGATTAATTGAATTTTGGCTTGGTTGTTTTCCTTATAAGGGAAGATCTGATAAATGGAGTGAGGGAGAGTCCTGTTTCTAAATTTCTGCAAAATCTTTTGGTACGCCGAATGATGATTTTCTCTTCTAACTAGCATTTAATCGATCTAGTGAACGAGTCATCATCGTTAATTTTCTTTTATTCAGGAAAATTGGGGGATATGACATACGGTATCAAATATATGTTTAGGAAAATGCTAAAATAATCATGATATTTGCTTCATGATTAGGAAACTTTAAGTCCATGACATTTCATAGTGAACTGAGAGGCAACGATAAATGACTGGTTATTCTGGAAAAGAAAAGGTTGATTTGCTTCTAGATGGTTTGTGGTATGTGTAAATTGGGCGGTGAAGGGTATGGGATGCATGCAGAGACAAATGTGAAAGGTGTTGGGTATTTTCTTTTCTTCATCTTCCTCTTTACATGTTTGTATGCTTCTTTGCAGTTTCTAGTCAGACCTGCATCTACCTCGCTAGCCAATCTTTTGGTTGGCAGCAGAGCATTCTTTTGTTTCTAGAGATGATTTGTTTGTCTTCTTGTTTGTCTCTGGTAATATCATGCATCTGCTTCTTGAAGATGCCTTCTATGGTAATTTTACGAGGGCCAGGTTATGATTTGATCAGAGCTCTGTTTATTTCTAGCGAAGGTTTCAGGAAAAAAAGGCCTAGACTTGAGCAGAATGTTTTCTGTATCTTGAGATATCCGATGCAACTGTATTTGGAAATGTTCGATTCCATCAATAGAGGATTTCTACTTAAATGGTAATATTTTTAGTGCTGCTACTTTTGTATCCCTGGTGCTTCCTGTCATCCTTAAAAAGTAAGATATTACCATTTTCCGCCAAACAGCGTACAGCTGTGTCTTGTTTTCTGCAAACACCAACGTCAGCTTCGTAAGTATAGAGATTCCAGATACTATTTTGTCGCGCCGAGAAAAACAACACTATGGCCTAAGCGGCGCACTGCTATTTCTTTGTAAATATACCTACGAAAGAACTTCATTCTCAATTTAGGATCACTTAAATAAGATGCCAAGCATTCTATGTGATTGACATAGAAATCAATTAATTTTCAATTTCAAGAATTTGACTGAGCGTTGTTAGTTTTATACATTTATAGCTCATCACATAGGTACAACATGCATAAATTTTCTAAGGTCACAAATTTCAAAAGCTCCTGAAAGCTTTCTACCATCTCATGCTCTAATTCCATTTCTAGAGGTTTCCCATCTCATTAGTCTTAAAGTGGAAAAACAAAATCATCCCTGATCCATGTGGTTATGATTTCAATCTCTCAACCTTTTGGATCGAATACTTGAGCTCTTGTTGGATGTTCAACCTTGAAGGTGATAATAAAATGTCTTTCCATACTGATCCAGCTACGCGAGCTGGGTTAGAATGCTTATAAAGATCATATAGGGTCTCTGCATCCGGGTTCAACCTTGCAACCCTCTTCAAGCAGTCAATTTCATCTGGATCAACAAGCAGTGTCTTGTCTCTCTCTTTCCATCCTATCAACTTCACGACAGTTATCGTGTCATCGTTAGATGTTGAATACACGACAAAAATAGCAACCATTAGTAATCAACAGTTGACAGTAAGTAGATAAAGAAAATGAGTTATGTGCACCTTTGGTGGGCCTTCCAATGCATTTGTGGAATATAGTCGGGCATTGTCTACAAGTTGACAGTAAGTGGGAAATGCTTCAGCAAATCTCTGATGGGATTTCAGTTGTGACTTTACTCTTACTGCTCTTCTAGACATAATAGCTCTCCTGTCAAGATTCAAAGTTAGCTGCTATCTTAAGGGAATGCATTTTCAGAAGAGCTAATAATTGATGAGTAAGATTGTGAGCTTGGCATTATTCATAATGTATTACCTTATGCCTCTAACCACTGCCGTGTAAGCATCACATACTACTCCAACCAGCTCTATCCTATATGGTTTTCTCCTTTTGCCTCCGACTTTTTCTGCTTCTTCATCTTTAAGCCGTTCCCAATAGTTTTCTGTTACAGTTCCATCGTCACCTTTCCTGTAACCAGGTCCCATGCGGTAACTGCGGCGGTGGACATTTCTGGCCATTGTTATTGTCTGCACTACAAATGGTACCCAGGAAAGTGTACCATCCATAATTACGTCCCGCCCCTCATTTAGTGCTGTCACCAGGAGGGACGAGGCGGCATCTGTAGATGATTGGTGTACCTGTGTGCAACAATTGCTTTTTTCAGGTAAGAATTATAGCAACCATGAAAAAAGTCCAGGTTGGATCAAAATTAAATGTTATGATTCTCACCATCACCACTCTCGATCCCAGAAGAGGCAAAGTTGAATGCTATGCTTATCTATACCAAAGTTACTAACTAGAGACAGAAGGCAGGGTAAATGAAGAGAAGAGTTTCAGCTATCTCACCAGCTCAGCTGTTCGAATCATGTCATGATGCCCTCTTGAGCTAAGGGCCTTATAGATGACATCTGATTCTTTAAAGGCATCAGCTTCAATGATTACTGCATTTCCTGCTGCTCCTGCCCAGAATGGTCTGTTTAAATTTCATTCATAAACAAACTGTTAGGTTCTTGCTGTTGTGTTTCAATCATTTCAGAAGACCTTGAAAATTTAAAGCTAGTCAATATAAAGGATGGTTGAAACGAGGACATTAAATTTCATAATTGTTCATACTCTTTGAGAATGTCTTTAAGGACACTGCTCTTCCCAGCTCCCATACCACCACCCATGAGGAGCAGCACTGGACTCCTATCACTGTGAGCTACTGGAGCCATCACCTCAGTACATCGGGAGTCATCGTTTGCTGCGAGTCCCATTGCTTTCATCTCTTCTACTAATGTGTTGAAGACTCTTGCGACCTTCAGATTCTTGGTCACCCTCTCAAACCTTTGCTCCCTGTACCAAGGGAACACAGACATAAAAGAGCAAGAAAAGGCGAAGTAACCTCTTTCATTGTACTGCTGAATATGATTCCAGGTATTGTGACAATCAGTCGATAAGGGAAAAAGAAAGGTTTGATCTATAGGACTGTAAATGATAGATGCATTTATACATACATTATACCTGCATATCTTGTTGACTTTCATTACTTTCATTTTTCACTTCCTATCAAGTACATCTTTAGGTGCAACTGAGGTCACAAATGAAAATTATAGATAATCTCTGATCCCTTTTATAGATATCCATATTCTATTTCGTAACACATGATCCCCATTTTGTTTTCAAAGATGGATTTTTGCCATCATAGAATTTATAATACCCACCTAGTTGCGGCCATAACTATGTGCTTGAGTTTCTTTTTGGGCTCAGTTTCACAGCTCAAAACCTGAAATCAAAAGAAAAATAAACATTCTTAGAAGTCTTTGTCTTCCATTAGAAATGACGAGATTAATTTCCCAGTACCTGAGCTATCAGTATATCAGCATGGCTCCAATGGAATGCACAGTAACTAAGAATGCATCTCTCAAACTCCTCCACAAGCTTCACAAAAAGTGAATCAGCATCTGGTTCGTTTTCAAAGAACGCATATATATCATCTTCACATCCCTCACATTTGCTTATGTATTCAGAAGACAACTTACACAGATGCTGACATTCTCTCCTATCGTTGAACCCCATTTGCCTAGCTGCACAATTTTAGACAATGTCACATTTATCGAGCCAAATTAAGTCAAAATTGAGCACCATTTTGAGCTTTTCCAACAATATCTCATTTTTTCGATCCATGTTCGTATCTTATTTATTGCAAGATATTGAACATATAATTACCTACATAATGGGAAAACCTTTCAAGCTTTGGGGCATGGCCTGAGCGTGACAACCTTAGACGCGGGATGATCTTCTGATCTCTGATCTTCCTGAGCCGATAATGCATTACTATAGCAAATATCAGCCCAATAGATGAGGCTACCACGATCTGTGTGAGGCTGGGCTTCTTGTTGAAATCTGAACAAGATTGAGATTTGAGCAATAAAAAGATCGTTTTTTTTTTCCTTTTTATTGCATGAGGCATTGACAGAAAATGTAGTAGAGTTGCATGGAATTTTGTGAGAATTAATGTATTTATTACCTTTCTGCATTTTTCTCAGAAATTAAAGACAGGGACCTCTAGAGCTTCGAGAAGGAGAATTGTGTTTCTGAATTTGATGATGTCGCAGTTACGATAGAGAAACTTTCACTGCCCTGGCTTTGTTGCTGCACGTTAATCGTTATGTTCGTTTGGGGTCTGTCGTAAAGTTGACAGGTGGGTACATGGATTGGCATGGAACTATCATCAATGAGTAACACGTACGCATCCGACCAAAGTTGCTCTTTGATCACATATTAACCGACTTAATCCATGGCTGGGAATTTAGTTTTATGAAACTTGAGAAAAAAAAACAATCCTTTTTCATAAAAACAAATATATATAATCTACAAATTTTTATTTTTTAATTTTTTTCCTATATGCATTAATAATAGGTTGACCATATAAAAATTCCGATATTTCCCACCGCCACCGCGCTACCAGAAACAATGGTGAAGAGAGAAAGTGGAAAGTCACTATCGACATCGATCTTCATCGTCATATACTCGCTATTGAATCAATCACTGGGGTAGTAGAAACTAGGAAGTTCTTTCCTTCGCTTCTGCTTTATCTACAGGTATATTGTCTTCTTTATTCCTACAAGGCAACACTTAAAATCGCAGAACATTACCAAAAAAGTTCAAGTAATTTATCATCTTTATTCACAAATCCACGAAGACACACCCTTTCGAACCCCAAAACTACTCCGGGATCCAATGACTCTATTCAGACGCCACTTGGAAAGTTCCTTGATATAGGCTGTAAATTGGGCAAAATAGATGTGGATGAAGCTTTTCGCTTCTTCTGTCACATGACCCATCTGAAATCCAAGTCCTCCAATCTCGTCATTGAATCTCTTACTAAATGCTCTCTCCAAGAATTAGCATTATTCCTTGGTAATATCACTTTGCACTAGACTGGGTTTAACTGGGTTGTTAACTGATCTTACTACTTTGAACATCTTGCTAAATTGCTCTTGTAATGTGAATCGGCCCGTGACGGTTTTTGCAGTTATGGGAAATTTGGTCAGGAGAGGTTACTGTCCTAATGATGTTACATATACAGCTTTGGTTACGGGTTTGTGCAAGGAGAGTAGAATCAAAGATGCAGTAGGGTTATACTAATGTTGCCCTTAAAACTTGCCCGGCGAAATGTTTTGTAGTAAAGGTGAATCTGGTTTTGTTTGTAAACCTGAATAGTCTGTTACAGCAATATAATTGGTGGCCTTTGCAAAGCTGGTTTGATAGACAAAGGATAAGAACTTTTCTTGGAGTGAAGGGTAGGGGACTTTCTCCAGATGTGGTTCTATATTAGCTCTCTGATACATGGTTTGTGTGCTTGTGATGATTCCAAGGGGACAAGTGGCTTATATAATGTGATGGTGTACTCTGCAATGAATAATTGTCTTCCAGAAGCAATGGAATTGTTTAATAATTTCGAGACAGAAGAAGGGTTGTAAACGAAGCGTTGAAATTTATAACTCCCTCGTTGATGGGTTGTGTAAAACGGAGAAGGTAGACATTGCTTGGGAGCTATTTTACCGAATGTTCCTAGAAGGTCTTGCACCAATTGTTGTAACATACTCCATCATGATACATGGACTTTGTAGGAAGAAGGGCTTTGAAGAATATTAGAAGTTGTATCTGCAAATGGCAAGAACGGTTGTGCTTCAAATGTAGTCGCATATGATACACTGATGCGTGGTTTCTGCCTAGAAAATGAGTCAGCTGAAGTCATTGAACTTCTTCACAAAATAGCAGAGAGAAATATGTCACCAAATGACTCTTCACTCCTGTAGTACTGAATTCACTCTCGAAGGATGAAACATATCATGAATGTCTGAATTTGCTTCGAACTTTTCGTCCCCAGTTGGAAGATGACTTGAGATGTGGAGTCAGTAGCATGTTCCAAGTAATTAGTCAGAAGATAAATTCCATTCAGGCTTGAGTCAGTAGCTTGCTTGGTAATCTGGGGAAAGGAAGTGGAATTAGGTGGCGGCTTAATTGGAGATGCTCATACCACTACCAGTGACTTGCACAGTGGGAATTCTGCTATATCACTATCTGAGCTTTCAGCAATCAATTGTGAGTGGAACTCATTTGGTGGCTGTGATAAGTGTCTGATCTTAGAATTAGATTCTACTATTACTATGGCTTTGATTAATCGATCATGGTCTTACCATCCTGTGAAGAAGTGATATGGTACATCAAATGTTGATGGAGGCAATTGGAATAGTTGAACACGACATGTTTACACGAATTAACCAAGCAGCAGACTTATGGCAAAATGGGGTTCAAGCCGACAGAGTTCTGTTTCTGAGGCGCTCGATCTAAGCATCTAGAGTTTGCTTTGGACAAATTTTATGGACCATTATCTTGTTAGGGTTTAGCTTCTTTCTTTTTTGTCCCAAAAAGAAAATGATGACTCCTACGGATTGTATAGGAGTTGGATTAGGATGATTGCAAGCTGCAACCTTTTGGGACCTAGAGTCAAGAAAGTTCTGAAAAAACACATGGTTGCTAATATGAGCGCAATGTTAAGTGTATTTATAAGAAGTTCTGTACTCAGAAAGTTCAGTTGAGTCTGACCCTACCGACAGAGGAGCCACCAAGCCCTGGATTACTTACTTGTTTCTGCATGTGATGTCTGGCTTGAAATTCCGATCAGTTAATTCTTTCGTAAGTATTGAGTGTCATTATAAATTTCATCACATAATATACGATGCACAAGTGTTCTGCCAGTACAGAACTTTGCGCTGTTTTTCTTTCCTTGGAAATGGCCATTATTGGGCTTATAACACTAGCTACTGCAAATTTGCCAAACGGAAACTTGCAGTTAATACATTTTCTGGTTATTGTCCTCTCAGACTTGGATTTGAATATTCTAACCTGCAGAATCCAATACCGACATGCATTGAATACAAGTAACTAACTCGTAGAGCGCAATGGTTGAAACACCCAACCAAGCGCAGAGAACGGAACAAGGAATGATGGTGCTGTGTACTTGGTGGGCTCGGAAGCATTTTGGAGCATTCTGAAGAAGATCTGAACGTTCCTTCTTCTTCTTCACTGGGACATGTCATGCTGCTTTTGTACCTTACAATATGAAATTCATTTGCTTTATGTTCTGGTATGCTATCTGCTAGCTCTTGTCTAGTTCCTCAAGTTGAGTTAGTACTAAGCATGTTGCATCCCCATCCCCGAAGGCTCGTACGTGGTGCTCTCTGCATGGACAGCTTGGTCTGTACTTGTTCTTTCGCCCCCAAAAATGGGCACGCATCTTTCACTCGATTTAGTTCGGACATAAGGCAATTCATCAACCAAACAGGATTGCTTGGTATCTTCTTGAGTGATGTTTTACCTTTGGTGGAGAGCATGCATTCGTAGCATTCTGACAACTTTCTATGCATATAATTGTGGAAAATCCTGTGTGTTCATTTATTAGTGTAGATTTATTTTTATAATATTATAATTATTGATATAAGTAAAATTATAAAAAAAATATAAAAAATAAATATATACAAATATATATATATATATATATATATATATATCACTCTGTGATTGTATGATATATTTATATTTTTAAAAATTTAACTCACTTAAATTTTTATTTAAAAAAATCAAATCAATTAACTATTATGAATTTTTTAATGAGGAGTCTAGCTTTCTTTCCTATTGTTGAATCATCTACGTGTTGGTATTGATTTATTTTATAATTTTGCATATTGATTTGTTTGAATTACTCTTAAAAAAAAAAAAAAAAAAACTGTAGACACGTGGTCACTATTAAGGTTTGAACTTAAATTTCGGATAAAGAAAAAAAAAAGACTTGAATTTAAGTCATTCGGGCAAAAGAAAAACTTTAGATTATGAAAACATAATTTTATAGGCAGATGATATATGATCAATTGATGAGTTATTTATGGCTCTTCCAAAAAAAAAAAAAAAAAAAAGGGCTGTTAATGACCAGATTCTTGCAAATGTTGGAATTTTAAAAAGAAATGCTGGCTTAATTCACAAAAGAATTTATAGTTTTTTATTAACACTCAAATATCCTCACACTTTCTGAAGATAAGACTAATCCTATTAAAAAAAAAAAATGGCTCTTTAATTGAGTAGCAAGTAATGATTTTTTTTGTCTTTGTTTATCTATCTGCTGTCTCCGCTTAAATGACATTATATCATCCTCATCTCCTATTTGTCTTGCCCCAATATTTGAGCGACTACTGACTAAAGACTCTCAATCAGAGACAAATGATTGAGTTAGTAAGACTGCCACTGCCAATTATATATTTAATTAACTAATTAGGTGAGCTTAGCTTTATGCTGGCAATAACCACATGATTGTGAATTGTGATCCCAACAAAACTCGTCTTTTAATATTTATGTCTGATGTATATATAGTGCTTTTTGCAAGCATTATTGGTGAATTAAGTCAAAAAAAGGTTATGAAAAATCTTATGATAATCTGTCCATTACATCAGCTAGCAACTCAATCACTTCAAATAAAATCTGTACACCCCTTGAGTCATACCCCCCTCTTTTTCTTCTTTTCCTTGTGTGGGTATAATTGAAAACAAAGTGTGTGAAGAATAGAGTTCCAGCAAGATATGCCAACGCCTCCACCTGAACGAGCTCCTTTTGAAAAATCATTCCACTCTTGTAGTTCTAATTTCATTCATGTTCCAAGTTGACTCACAGATTGCCCAGAAAAACAGAAGTGAGTCAAAGGATATTTACCTGACCCACAAGGCAGAAAAAGCTGGGCATGAACATAGGATATTTATGTTGAATTTTGGGGGAGATTTAGGCTCTCTTACTAACATCAAATACACATTAAGTTCCCCAGTTAAACAATCAAAGCCAACAAGCATAGTTTACAGTTGAATTCCCAAACACAAAAAACCCACTCCAGTAGAAGGTTCATCAAACAGATTAATAAAACTATTCTCATGGAGAAATTCTATAAAAGAGAAAAAAGATGAGAACTTCAAATTTTAATAAAACTATTCTCATGGAGAAATTCTATAGAAGAGAAAAAAGATGAGAACTTCAATTTTTGAGTGATACCCACCTGCAGTAACTGATTCAATTACCCATATACTGCCCAGTGTTCATTTCCTTCACTATTCTTGTGTTCCTCTTCTGATGTTCACTGTTTGGCCAGATAGTTGAATCAGTGTCTTGAAAAAAAAATGATTGACTGATAAGAGAGATCATATTATTGATAATTTTGAAGAAGGGGAAGGTTTTTTATGTACTCTGCAGGAAAAGAAGAGGTTCTGTTAGATAGCTGGGGGGAATGAAGCCTGGTCCGAAATCACTCAGAAGATCTATGTTTGTGATTTGCATGAATGATCTCGAACCAGACGACATTCCCCTCAACTTTTTCAGTTTTCATGTATATATGACCGATAAGGGGAAGGGAGGGGAGGGAAGAGAGAGAAAGAGAAAAGGAAAAGAAAAAGAAAAAGGAAGAGAAGAGAAAGAGAGAGAGACAGATGGCTAAGGTTTTTGATATGGCCATGCATTATTTTTCATGGGGTCCTTATATACGTAAGTTTCAGAAGAGATTCTTTCTTGGGCTACGTGATTTAGAGTCCACTTTCTACACTAGTCCTAATTTGCTTTTCACACGTAGACTTTCCTAGAAGCACTCTTTTCGCCAAAAACAATTGAAAACACAGTTTTTCCAAGTTGAATAAGTTAAACTTTCTGCATCTATTAATATAAGAATTCTATAAGTGATCATAGTCAGGTCAACACGCTTTGGCAATTGCATTACTATACCTAATTCCTTGTGTTTGATGCATGTTAATTTGTGGTGACCATCTGAGAAGAAGGAAGCACCGTACGTGCCCCTTCTCGGGGTCAACAATATTGTACTGCAAGATACAAATCCTTAATCAATGGTGTAAACTATTGAATAGTTTTGAGATCCTAAACAGCTCTTGAGATTATTGAACTCCGGTTTATTGTTCTCAGCTTTCAAGTAAAGGATATGTACTTTGCTTGCCAGTAAGGTAAAGAGGTGGTGACTGGTGATCCATCGTTAATGATGGCTTATGCAGCAATATGCCAAACTTGAATTCCAAGCTTTACCAAAGAAAGGTTTGTTTTGAAGGGTATAAATAAGCATATAAGTAAAGCAAAGGAAGGAGAATGAACCAATGAAAAGTAGAACACTAGTGGGAATGACTTGTATTGACCTACTTTTGTTCAATCAGTATATGCCATCGCTGCGTACTTTCGTTTCTTGTGCTTTCTTAGAGTTCAATAATGCATTAGATCGAAATTGACATTCTCATGAGCATATATTCTTCTAATTCGTGACATGTATATAAAACAAACAAACAATCGAATATTTTTTTCATCCAGTTAAGTTCCTTTTTCATAAAGCAATTAGAAAAGATTACTCTATTCCTTTTTGACAGTTTCCACAGATTAGTTACAGAGGAATCCAGCCCATTATTACTTATTTATTTGCTTATGTGTTGGATAGTTTCAATTTTTCACGCAGGATGTTTACTTTATATAACAGGAGTGGAAAAGCAAAGGCTACGATCCAACTCATGAATGTCTCTTTTGCATATAGATATATAGAAGTCATCAAATTCTGATGTAATCTCAATCTGAAATGGAATTTTTTCATTTAAAAGTTGTGCATCTAAATTTGTGGGTTAGGGACAGTTTGGTAGACGCCTCTTTCTTGAACACATAAAGACAAAGAAAAGAAGGAAAATTTGGTCAAGTTAGAGC
Source organism: Bauhinia variegata (assembly GCA_022379115.2). Lineage (NCBI taxonomy): Eukaryota > Viridiplantae > Streptophyta > Magnoliopsida > Fabales > Fabaceae > Bauhinia > Bauhinia variegata. The sequence continues at coordinate 24,206,417 of CM039429.1, read as the reverse complement.
AGACACGTGAGATCCAGCTAAGGGAAATGCGTACCATCATTTTCTTGTGGTAAAATTCTACCATTGACTTCATTATCAAAAACCAAACTAATTGAAGTATTAAGATGTAGTTCAATTGATAAATAAATTAAATTTAGTGGTTGAAGAATCTTTATAATATTAAGTTTTAAGTTTATAAGAAAATATATATTGAGAGAAAAAATAATCGAAATTACTATTTAAACGAAATTAGTCTTAATTTTAATATGAGATGAAAATATTTGTAGATTTTAAAAAAATCATGCCTAACTTAGAAAACATTTACCTGAATTAAAAGTTTAGGATGGAAATATTTTCAGGTCAAGATGAGCTTTTGGGGGCCCTTCAATTGTCCGCAGATACTGCAGAATAAAGTTTCTTGATATAGCTTCAAAGAGCAATAGATAAGTCTAACACAAAACAAGCCCAACAGACAAAAAGGTGGATGAAATGATGACCACTATGCAAAATCAAAAGATATTAGCTGTGAATAAACATAAAAGCATAATAGTCAAAATACCTTTTGGTATGCAATTCCGTTTCCACATTTCTATCATGTTCTCCTTAGAACATTGCCATGAGTTTTAGATTCCTACTAGTACAAGAGAATGAACCAGTTGAATTACAATAGGATCACCCTAACCAAATAGCCAAATACTACACATTTGATTAATGGATAGAACTTACTCAGGATTAGAGCTTTGCCAGCAAAACCCATTCTTGAATAGAAGAGCAGAATCTTCAGCTCTGCCATTTCATGCAAAGGGGTTTTGTTTCAGGTTTCCTTCATTTTCTTTGCAGGTCAACGACTAAAGAAGAAGTAGTAGACAGGGTAAGAAAAAGGAGGCCAGACAGAGATTTGAAGCCATAAAAGTTTTGTTGTGATAAGAGGAACTATTCTTCAGGGGAATTTTATCAAACAGGTTCGTTTCAAGGATCCTAATTATTACAACTCAGTACTTGTTCTCAAACTGCTTTGGAAATAATTAAAAGGGCAAAGGGGCAAGTAAAAGGGCGATAAAGGCTTAAATTTCAGCAAATTCTAAACTATAGAAGTTCCTAGTGGGAAAAAGTGATAGAAAATCTCACAGAACACAAACTTCTAAGTGTCTGCCGACCCAACAAGCAGACAGCTTCTTTCTGGGATATTTGACTTTAAAAATGCTGCAATTTAATGATCTTGTTCTTTTACTTTAAATGTCTGCTTAAATATAATTCCACGTTCTGTTAAAATGGCTCGTAGTTGAGAAATATTAAGTTTAAAAAGTAAAATGAATATTTAATAAATTTTATCGAATGAGTCAATAGGTCAAAAGCCATGGATAATAAGCCACAAGCAGTAAACCAATCAACAGGGCCTTGTTTGCGACAGCCTAGACATTATTTGGGCGGCCCGTTATTATTACTGGAAACCCGAAACTCGCCACTGAAACAGGCCTAAAGTGTTTTTTTTTTTTAAGGATATAAACAGTCCTAAAGATGTTTATTAAATAAATATAGAGTATGTTTGGCAAGTCCGTTTAATAAATTATTTTATAATATATTTAATTAATTTATAAATTTATTTGATTAAAATAAATTTAATTGATACACGAACTTATCTCATTAATTTCTAGTATTTTTTTATATGTTATGAAGTTATAATATATAGTTTTTTGTTATTTTTTTAAACTATTTTACCTTTTATTTTTTCCATTTTATGCAAAAACATTAACCAAGAATTTTTTTCTTCCTTCAATGTATGGATGGTTTCTAAAGTATTTTTTTTTTTTCTATTTCTTCTTTTTTAAAATAAATCTGAAATCTTTTTTAATTTTTTATATTATTTAATTGGTTAATAACGATTATTTGTTCACAACAAATTGATAAAATCATTATTTTATATAAATATATAAATAATATCATTATGTTATATATATATATATGTGTGTGTATGTGTGTGTGTGATTTTTTTCCCAATTATATTGTGAGCATCATATATTTTATTTAATATTTTTTAAATTAACTAAAAGTATTCTTTTGTTAATAAAATAAAATTATAATTCATATAAAATAAATAAATAAACGTGTTTTTTTATGTCCTTTTGTATATAACAGTTAGTTTAGTAGTTAATCTTTTTAAACAATTATAATTTAATAAATCAACTTAACAATTTTTAGGTTTTGATTTAAATTAATGTTTTAACTTTCAACTAATTTATCAGTTAATTTTTCTAAACAGTCATAATGTATATAATAGCTATTGATGCAAATATTTTTAGTACATGGATACAATGTACTTCAATGCACATGAGTCACAATCATTAAAATTAAAATCATATTTAACTAATTTACTTTTTATGACATAGATTTTTAAAATATATATATATATATATATATATATATATATATATATATATATATATATATATATATATATATATATATATGTTTTATAAATATTTTATTAATATGGAATAAAATTTATTAATAGGAGCTTAGTTTAATAATGAGAAATTTAAATTATTTACTTAATAAATTTAAATTAGATTTAAAGCTATGAATTTTTTTTTGGGTGCATCGCTAGTTTAGTTTTTAACATCTTAACTAACTCTTAAATTTTTAGCAAATCCATTATGCATATGGAAATTTAAAATAAGTTCCTACTAATTTTATTTTATTTATGGATTGAAAGTCTGTTCTAATTTTATTAATTATGAATTTTCCACTCAACAAACCATATTATACTATAGGATTTATTTATAAAATATATATGCTTTATTAAAGCTACATACTCTTTTATTTTTTTTTAATGTGCATATTCTTTTGTTTATAAGATGATACATGTCTTTCTTGATTTAAATAACAATATAGTACAACTATTATTTCATTTTTTGATAAAAACTATTATTTTATTTTATGAAAATTTTCAAATAATATAAAGTTTGTATAATTAAAAAATTATTGTAGAAATAGATTTTTAACATTTTTATAAGACGAGGGAAAATATCTCATAAACGAAAAAAAAGAAGAAAAAACAATTGTTCCCCTATATTTATTGTACAGTTAATTTTGATAAATAAAATTTTATCTTCTTCCAAAAAAAAAAATCCCAAATCCCAAACTTCAATATTAGTATGCTTTTTTATTTCTATCTGTCTCACCATCCTCACAAAACCTAGCTTCTAGACAGCTATCGAATCCTTTTTCTCTCCTCGCTCATCGACGTTTCTCGAATCATGTAAGTATGAGAGTCACACTCTCTTACCCTAATTTTCACTTATTCTCTTCTGTCTGTTCTATATTCATCTCATATATTTCTATCAGTTTGGTCTAGGGTTTCTACATCCTGGAACATATACGCGTTTATGGTATCGATTTGGTTTCCGAAACTTGGTCTGCAACCCTTGTTCAATTTATAGTTTCGCTTCTGTGTTTTAGCTTGGAAGTGCTTCTGGAAGTTGTATTTACAGTCCTTCGTTCTCGAGTCTCCAACTTGTTCTATACGTTGTATTCCTTAGGAATGAATGAAGCAACAGTGAGTTGAATTAGACGTCTTTCGTCTATTTAAGGCCCTTTTTTTGGATGGATTTTTAGATTTAATGATTCCTTAATTATTTTACCCTTCTTCTTTGGTAATGGTCGTTTGCCTAAGTAAGAAAATTTGGGATGTTCTGGAATGTTCAATGTTGCTGTTTACTCGTCCTCTCCCAGATGAAGAATCGGGATTTTTCGTATTGTTATGTTCTTATTTGGTGCTGTCTTTTATGTCTTTGTTGAAACTACTTCTAACCCACCGTTGTTTGAATTGATTAATTTTACAGCAAATACAGTTGGTATGGCTGAGGAAAATTTTGATGGACAGGATATAGGCTATGTGCCTGAGAACCCCATTTTCCCACAGAATGACTCTGATGAGCACGATGCTGGAAATGAGATCGATAACTCTGGGTTTCCTCAACAAGAATCTGATGAACGTGATGTTGGTAATGTTGTTGAGGACCCCAATCCACCAGAAAATCATTATGGTGGAGATGAAGATGTAGGAGATTTTCCCAAAACTTCTGATTCTCCACAGGAGCATATTGACCAACATCCTGATGTGGGGGATATTCCTGAGCGTTTCGGTTCTCCACAGAGACTGGGTTTCGACAATGATTCAAAAGGAAATGAAATAAAAAGGTGGCCAGGGTGGCCTGGAGAAAACGTTTTCAGGATGTTGGTCCCTGTTCAAAAGGTTGGCAGTATTATTGGCCGCAAGGGCGAGTTTATCAAGAAAATTACTGAAGAGACTAAAGCTCGGATTAAAATCCTTGATGGTCCACCAGGAACCCCAGAAAGAGCAGTGAGTTTGCTATTTAAATTTCATATGCTGATTTTATTTACTGAGGGACAACGATAAATATATCACCGACTGCTTGTAGCATATTATGCATGTTTCCTACATTTTATCTTGTGGTGCTCTGAAATTACTATCTGGTTTTGGGTTTAGGCTGTGTGTGGTAGTACTTTTCTTGCACTGCTACTTGTCATTTTAAGTGAATATCTCTGCAGTAATTTGCCATAAAATTGGTTCCATTGGTAATGATTAATGGTTATCTCTAGGATTGAACGTACTAGGTATTGTTTAGTTTATTTTAACTCCCTTATGAAACTTAGACTTCTTAAGCATTGACTTTGGGGAATCTCATAGTGTTTCCAAATGTAAGACCTATACTTGATCTAAAGAACTTTGTATATCTTTAAGCTAAAATTTTAATTAAAATGAGAAATGGTTTATTATAAAAACAAGTTCATAATTTTTCTTAATACAGTTGCCAATGGAATGTTATCCATCAAAATACAATTATCAAGAAATAAAACCATAAAAAAGTACATAGTTAAGGCTAACACTAGAAATAAAATAAGATAATAGGTTAAATATATACAAAGGAGATGTCTTTCGTCACGATAACCAAATGGATGTGTGCAGGTTGTCAGCAAATATGAATGACCAAAGTCGCATCAAACCCAAGGGCCAAAGATCAAGATGCAGACAAACAGCAATGAGCATATAGAAGTGGTGAAATGTTCTTTTTTGTGTAAACTATCAGAAATAGTTTGTGCAGACTTTGGTTGGAAGAAGCTTTACCTGGTAAATTCAGAACTTGGTCGATTGGTGTCTTGCCACACGTTTTGAAACTATTTCCTAGAAAACACTCCTAAAGTCATTAAAATGATAAAATGATACTGAGAACGGCTTATGAATTTAAACAACATTTAGTGTCTAACCAAAGCTGTTAAGCCATGAGGGTATGGGAGTAAGATTTAGAAGATACATACCTGAAATCTTAAATATATCCTTGGTCCCATTTAATGACCTGGATGGCGCCTAGCATTGTTAAATTACTCCAAAAGAATTAGAAATATTGCCAAAGGTGTGAATTACTTAGGTCTCTTGTAAGTTTTCCATAAATTAAAATACTGCTGTGTTTTATTGAACCTTGGATGCATGATTCCAAAGAAATAGGAGTAAAATTAGAACTGTAAATGTTATCTTATTGTTATATGGTTGCTGCAAGTAATTTTATGGATTGTTTAATTGAATCATTGATGAGTTTGACCAATGAAATTAATATGGTTAAAAGTTTGTAAAGTGGTCTTTTATGAGAACACGTGGCTGTTTTACTTAGTTTTTCTGAATACTCTTTTTGTCCTCTTCGAAGGTAATGGTTTCTGCAAAAGAAGAGCCGGATCGATCTGTACCACCTGCTGTAGATGGTTTGTTAAGGGTTCATAAACAGATTGTCAATGTTGATCGTGATGCTGCAGATGGTACATCGGCTGCAGGGCGCTCAATTGTCACAAGACTTCTGGTGGCAGATACCCAAGCAGGAAGCTTGATTGGGAAGCAGGGGTCCACTATTAAGACAATTCAGGACACTTCCGGTTGCACTATACGAGTTCTTGGATCAGGTGTGCTTAACACTTCTGGTTGCACTATATCAGTTGGTTATGTGCCTTTTGTAAAGCATTGCGTTTTCATATTTCATCTTAGTTTTTATTTAGCGCACCAATATCATGGGACTTGGGGTCCTTTAGGATATCTAATTGTGTAATTACCGTACCTGAATGAGTCAATTCATATGCTCAACAGAACACTTGCCAGTTTTTGCTCTGCGAGATGATAGTGTTGTAGAGATACAAGGGGAACCTACTGGAGTTCACAAGGCAATTGAACTTATTGCAACTCATCTACGAAAATTCTTGGTTGACCGCAGTATAGTTGGAGTATTTGAATCACAGGTTAGTCCCTTTCTTTTAGTTATTTGCCATGTCAGGTGTGTCAACCTGTCACACATCCACGTCTAGACTTCATAGGAAGGTATTTTATGGGTCTCTTTTCCATTTTATTGCATTTAATTTCTCTTCTTTATTTCTTTTTTGTTTATTGAATCGAAGCTTTGTTAGTTTTTCTTTCCCCTTGTTTTCAAGTTATATGCTCAATCTTTGTGTACAATTTTGCGTGTCCTGATTGGTCTCTTTCTTTATCAATCTTCAGATGCAAATGACAGATGCTCGAGTGAACCAAAATGTGCCACCACACCAAACTTGGGGTCCTCCTCCTCAAGGGTTTGGAGCTCCTGCTGGTGGTGGGCCTGCTTTTGCTCCTAGTCATCAATATATGCCGCCGCCTTCACATCATTATGATAATTACTACCCACCTGCTGACCTACCTCCAATAGACAAGCACCTTCATCAAGGTCCACCGCCTCCCTATGGAAGGGATGCTTCTATGGGTATTCATCCTGCCACTGCACAACCGCAACAATCTGTTGTGACTAAGGTGGCATATCATACCTTATGATCTTGAATCACATCAATTTCACAATCTTTATGTAGCACTTAAGCTTTGACTTCGTTTTTCTTTTTACTTTGTAGGTCACTCAGCATATGCAAATTCCTCTATCATACGCGGATGCTGTTATTGGGACATCAGGTGCCAATATCAGCTATATACGCCGTGCCAGTGGAGCAAGTATTACAATTCAGGAGACAAGGGGTGCCCCAGGGGAGATGACTGTGGAAATTAGCGGGACTGCTTCACAAATACAAACAGCCCAGCAGCTCGTCCAGGTATCTCACAATTCTTTTTATGCTTCTTGTTAACTGTTTTGTTGTTGTTTGATGATAATTTGTGAAAGCTAATTTTGGGTTTTGGAACTGTCGGGGTTAATGATTATGGTTTGTTTATATCATCATTTGTTTGAATAACTTCTCAATCAAATTTTACTCTATATATCGAAACAAATTCGCATGATGTTTAGTGGTGATATCAAATGAGTAGAGGAATATGGTAACCTGTCTGAGTTTTAATTCAATAATTGATTATTGTAGATTCCGATTGATACGCAATCAGGATAGGCAAAATAAGTAGGTAATTAATTTACCAGAGATTCAGGGAATAATAGTACAGATGTTATAGTTCTTATTGTAATGTGAGTTCGGCTTGGTTATGAAGAGATGATGACCACCGTATACAAAGAGGAAATGTACAGAATGGGCAGGAGATGTAGAATCGTAGGTGGGAAGTCGTCATTTCATTTCCATCTTGATCTTGATTCCTTTTTTGCCTCAAGTTCATGTTGGTGTAATGTACTTTTTATTTGAATGACCTACATTTCTTATTGTATGGTGCAGAATTTCATGGCTGAAGCCGCCAGCTCGGCACAGGACCATATGGGGGGATCAATCAGTCAGGGTTATAATTCTTATCCTGTTAATGCTCCCGTTTATGCATCTCCACCCGCCAATGCTGGGGGTCATGCCGGCCATGCACCTGCCGATTACGGTTCCGTATATGGCACCAATTACGGCTATTAAGTAGACTATTGAAATGTTAGTTCAGTAGCCTTGTCTTCTTAAATCAACATGTTCAGTTATGATTTAATGTGGATTATAATAGACCGGCCTTTATTCGATTTTTAGAATTAGAAGTCCGTTGAAAAAGATTGATTATAACAGCCTGTTTGAGCGATCTGGAACTTCTTTTTTAAGACGACTGAAAATGTAAGAAAGGAAGCAATGTTTGTTCTTTAATTTGTGAGCCGTTCCGACGAACTACGTCAAAATATGGAAATGTTTCTCGACCGCTATCTAGTAAAATCCAAGACAATTGGAGAATTTTATTCCACCGAGTTGCCTCGGGTTCAAAAGACAGATTCATTATTTAAATCATAAAGCTGGAAAGTCTGTAAAAAGAACTAAAATATTATCCGCTGCTTTTTGAAATATCTTTATGGTATTGCCTACCCTGCCTATTTAGTAGGCATTAATTAATGTACTCTAAATTTTTATGAAATATGTCTGGCAAAGCAAAAAAGTTAAACTTAAGCAGGAGAGTATTAACACGATTTTCCGCGATGGTTGCTTGTCTAAATAGGGGCAGTGCATGTAGTTCTAAAGTGGCCTTCCTGGTTGCAGCGACTACAATGCACACGTCGTTTGGTTCCCCCACTGTCTTGAACATGAGCTCGCTTTCTCCTAGGTCTTCCAGGGGGTATAAGCGACTTTGGTGGATTTATAATAAGCGCACCCCCATTGTTAGCATCATCTTGTTCAAGGTTCCACGAGGTTCTATCTGGAATAGGGTGGATGGTTTCTGAGTATGCCTTGCGATAGTTTGCGACGGTGAAATAAGTTTCAGTAAAGCGATGAACATGCTGCCTACAAGAGAGAAGAGCTGACACAGCATGAGCGCAAGGTAGACCACATACCTGCCATCCATGGCATGAACAACGGCGTGTACGTATGTCCACTACATGTTGTCCTGAGTGGCCTATAACTTGAAACTGAGCTTCATTTGCTCGCAGCACCTGGTAACTATGTGCGTGGTTTATGGCATCTGATACATGCCTTTCGGCAAAAGGAACAAGTATACCTGACCACTGCATGCTGGCTTCACGGCGTTCATTAAACCATTCCATCAGTTTCCGCCGGATACCTTCCATCATCTGTATGATTGGCAGTCCAGAGGCTTCGGTTATCAAAGCATTCAGAGATTCAACTACGTTGGCTGTCAAATGCCCAAGCCTTGTTCCGTCAAAATATGCCGTAGCCCACAACTGAGGGGGCACTCTTCGAATCCATGCAGCTGCTTCCTGAGATAAATTCTCAATCTCGATGAGTTTGGCTTCAAACTCAATCCCAGTGAGTGAGCCAGCAGCCTCCCTAAAAATGTTAACAAGAACGGCATTGTTGAATTCCTTTTGGAAACTTTCAGTCAAGTGACTCATGCAGAAGCCATGGAAAGCAGTTGGGAAGTTTACATCTACTCCATCAACGATACCTTTCTGTCTATCAGACAAAATTGTAAGCCTTGGTGTATATTCTGCATTGCTTTCAAGTAGACCACGTAATTCAGATAGGAACCACATCCAGTTATCATCAGTTTCTTTATTAAACACCCCGAATGCCAAAGGATATAGACCACCATCCCCATCAAAACTAGTGGCCAAAAGCATAGTTCCGAGGTATTTGCCTTTTAGGGGTACCCTGTCAAGTCCAATAAGGGGACGGCAGGCATTTAAAAATCCAAAGATTGACGCTTGAAATGATATGAACAGACGTTGAAAACAGTTGTCATAAGGATTTACATAAACCACTGCAATGCTTCCAGGATTTGACCTTTTGATTTGATCACAGTACTGCGGAAGAAGCCGAAAATCTTGTTCATATGAGCCCCTAACAGAAGCCATAATCCGTTCCTTTCCCCTCCATGCTTGCTTATATGATAACGTGATCCCATGAACTCGGTGAATTTCTTCCAATATCTCCTTTGGCTTGCAGTTAGGATTCGCCATCAGGCGTTGTTCCACGGACTCGGCAACCCATTGAGCTGAGGCTTGTTGATGACCGAGATGTGTAATTCCAGCACAAGTATGCGGCTCATGGATGGTCCTAATTGTGAAGGTAGGAAGACCTGGAAGCTTTGCAGCATGAATTCGCCAAGGGCATCCTTCACTTGCACATTTTGCAGTGAAACGATTCTTGTCAGACTTGATTGTCTGTATTTCAAAGCGAAGAACAATGGCTGCATCCCTCACTGCCCTTCGGCAGCTATGGACATCAGAAAACTGTTGCCCAACACACAGTTTTTGGTCAAGAGCTGGAACACTGGATCGCGACTGAAGGACAGGCGGAGTGAATAGAACCAAATCCTGGGATTGCTCAGCAATCATGTCGGAGACAGCTAAATTACTCATTTCCAGATTTTGGTCCAAGGAAAACTCTGATTTCTCATTACAATCGCTGTTCTTGATGACAGCTAGTTCAAGATTATGAAGATCTTCAGAAAAATTCATCTCGTGAGTCTGAGTAGTCAGAGCTAAGTTTTTGGAATAAGCATCATCCTGACCAGCATCAGGTTCACCATCCCTATCCACTTTCACACCATTTTCTTCAAGTTTCTTCTGCTCATGTGCCGTTTGAGAAATAATTTCATCTCCATGCCTCTGACTCAGAACTAGTGCTTGATTCTCTTGTGCAGCTGCATGCCCTAAATCCAAATCCAGCATCTGTTCAGAGCCTAAGTTTTGACATCTAGCCATAACTGGATTATGGCTATCCTCAAATCCCAAATCACTAGCTGGAATCAGAGGAAATTCCTTACTTTGACCAGGAACTGAGTCATGGTTTGCCATAGCAACTTCACCACCTTGGCATAAAGTCAAATGCTTGCAAATGCAATCAAAATTGCTCCTTTTACAGCAAAAACAAGCCCTGTTATGCTTCTATTTTGGCCTGCTCACATTAAAAACATTTGTAACATTTAAATCTTCTATCTTTAAATGAAAATAGGACACACTATTTCAACTGCTGAGAATCAAAGCAAAAAGAATTATCTCAAATTCTTACCACTGGAAAGAAAAATGGAATCAACAACTTCCTCAGTTTCCCTTTGATTCAGCTGTCCTTGAAATGGAAGAATAAATAGAAGAAAATCAATATCACAGAAGAAATTTCAAAACTAGCATTAAAGAAACTGCCAGCAACAATTAAATCGCAATTTGACTGAGGAACAAGACAGCAAAACGATTTGAATATCCCTTAGAAATTACAACTCTCAAAATGTCCATTGATAACAGAATCCTCCATCAGAAGTGAGCCTAATAAACGACGATCAAGCTCCCTTAGTTTTTACACTGTTTTTACCTTGTTTATGGTTCTCTTAATTTTCATGTCAACCAAATTCTACAAGTATCGAATTTCACTTATTTTTATTTTCCTTCTTAATTCTCAGTTTCCTGCGCAACGAAACAGAAAATTTTCCCACACAGGAACCCAAAAAAAGAGAAATCGGGAAATTTTAAGGACTCACGGAATAGAAGCTCTTCAGAAGACACAAACGGTCCTTGATTCTGATAAATAGCCTGCAAGACATTAACATAGGATCAATGAGTCAATTTTTTTAAAAAAAGAAAAAAGAAAAAAGAAAAACAAAGTGTATCAATTAAAAGAAAGGAAAAGAGTGAGGGGGAGAGAGAGTGAAACCAGGATTATTCAAGGTTTTCAGAAACCAGAGCTCAAAGGTTGAGAGTTGAGAGAAAGAGAGAGAAAATTTTGTATTTACAAGTTTGGCGGGTAGGCGAGAGGGAAAACCTGAAAGCAGAAGGGTATGGGAAGGGAAGAATGGGAATTTGGAGGGGCAAAAGGGTAGCAGCAACGCTTTTGAGCAATGCAAGTTCAGAATCAGGGACCTATTAGGGTTAGCCAATTTTGAGGGTATTTATGTCTTCCCGTCACTTTAAAGTATCACTCCTCGTGGACCTCATCCCAGTAGCAAATTACCCATGTTGCCCTTTCGACGACCCCGTACTTTTCCAATAAACTAACCGGTTTAACGAAGGAGGACAAAAAAAAAAAAAAAAAAAAAAAAAAAAATATACATGAGATTTTGCCTGATTCGGGAAAAATATATTTATCAAAATAAATAAGATTTAACTTTGTTTTGAAGCATTAATTTTTAAGATAAATATGAATTAGTGAATTTACAGTGTATATCTTTACCGTTAATTTAATTCTGGATAACACATAAAAAAATCTGGTTTATTCAATCCTGTTGTAAGCACACCAATGATCAAACTAATAATGTCGAAAAAATTATACAGTGCGCAGATATCAGAAGGCTTTAATCTTCCAAAAAGAAAATATTAAGAATCCAGATCAAATGATATATATATATATATATATATATTAAGAATCACATTGAAAATATTTTTAAATTTTTTATTTCATGCTAGGTGAAAGTAAAAGAGCTTGATTTTAATTTGGTCAAATTTCAATTGTTTTAGGGCAGAGTAAACATAGTTTAGTGTTATTATCTCATACCATTTGTGTTTAATGAATATGTAGACTAAACTAGAGCTTAATAAAAAAAAAAAGATTTGCAATTAAGATTCAACTAGATAAAAAGAATGACTTGAGTGGACTGAGTCACCAGTCTGTTGGAACCTATTCTATGAATAAGTTCAATCATTAATACAAGCCAATTCAGAGTATCCTGCATTAACGCTCGTAATCCCTAATCAAAAACATCAAATAAGCAGAACTTTTTCCGCGTCATCAATCTGGTAACTTCACAATTCACAATTGGGATGCAAAAAGTTGATAATCTATGAAGGTGAAAGAACTGCTTGTCTGGCCATCCAAGTAAAATCCCTTCTACATCAAAGCAATGCTGCTTAGACTTGAAACTGGATCAATCATATACTCTTACTCAAAGCAAAGCCATTTCCAACAGATATCTCAACGTTATTCAGTCAGGAGATGAACTCTGCTCTGGTAACTGCCTGTGAAGATATGTTTCTTCCAAATGAAGCAAGACCCAAAAAGGCCATAGAAATAATATAATCAAGAGCAAGAGTTAGTTCATACGAAGTGGATTCAATTAGTTTCTACAATCTACTGTGTAAAATCTATGAAGACAGCACATTTTCCTCTAACTCTGGAAATTCAAACTGGGGCAATAGTTCAGAGACAACCTTGTTGAATGAAACGTGGTTAAGCCGATTACTGTTTCCATTTATCGCAGCATTTGTCAATAATGTTATTTTCTGAGTATCTACATACTTCCCAAGTAGGTCCAACCAAAATTCATAATCTTCATTGAGGTTTGATGAACTTAATATGTCTTTTACTTTATCCAGTGTTGCCACATTCCTACCAGCACCACAACCCATAGCGGTAGCAGCGCCCACAGCATTTGCAATCGCTAATGTATTAACCATGGGCAACTTGTGTATAAAGCTATAAGCTACAGCAGCTACAAAACTGTCTCCACATCCAACAGTGTCAACAACACCAACCTGTCGGTCATTTTAGAAACCCAGTTAGAAGCACAATATGGGGAGAATTACATGAATTATTTTGCATAAATTTTTTAGGAATTATCACACATAAATTTTAGCAAATATTATTATAAGAAACACATACAAAAGAATAACAAACTGTACTCGGAGCATGTCAGACTCATGGGCTTGATTGTATTTCTTCCATAACGATATGTTTTGTTGCAACATGCATAACGTTTGATTAAGGGATCTATCCAGTTGAATGAAAAGTTGATGAAAAATTGGACAACCAACGAAGCCGATCCTTTCATTTTAAAACATGGTTACTTCTTTGAAGAAAGGAACCATAATTCACCCTTCATAAAACATGTCGTGTATAGCCATAGCTGTCTAACTTTTCGCAAATTTGTCCTCAACCAAAATTGACAATTTCAATTGTGGGGCATAATAGAGCGTCATAATGTAGCATCTTTAGAAAGAAAGCACCGAATCATTTGAAATAAATAATGATGTAGTGTAATATGCGGGAATTCATTCAAACAATTAAAGAGAAAATTTGGAGAAGAAAGGAAACTAGGCAATACCTTGAATGCAGGTGCACAAGCTATCGTTGACCTAGTTATTAGAATTGAACCCATAGAACCCATTTTAACAACCACCCATTTTGTTCGATTCCCTTTCTTGAGCAACTCCTGCCCAGCTAATACTGGATTTCTTATGCCAGTTAATGACTCGGCCTGTCAAATTAACAATAATATTGAAGATTCATTAAAAAGTCGTATGATAACTAAAAGACTAAAGCTTTTCTATTTAAAATAATTAAATGATGAAGGTTTTAAAGCAAAGACAGTACTACTATGCTGTTGTGTAGGTTAAAATAAGAACAGAAAGTTCGACTCTCAAGCAAAAAATACAATTGATCAGACGCTCCAATAAAATTGCTTTTGTTTAAGAGGAAGGCAGTAAACCAATGGCCGGTGGACCAACATCCCAAGCAAAAATCTCCCCAGAATTATTGGAATTTTATACCCTTCAAGCCTATCAATATCATAATCTTAAACCCTAGTTATTTACAGAAAATAAATAAGTCGATTTGGACCAGAGAACCACCAGGTACCAGTCGAGCATTTAAACTGTCCTTGTTGTATTAGACTCACAATAGACTTGAATAAATGCAAACAGCAACACAGAGCTAACAAGGAAAGTATAGATTGATAGGCTGGGACTTTAATAAATGCTCAACAGAAAATGCAAACACAATCTTAAAGCACACACATAAACAGAAACCATAAAATTAACAAGGATAGAAGCTATCTAAGGAAAGCAATAAGCAAAACCTCATCAGCAGTTAGAAGGAGGACATCACTCATTCTCAATAACTGGTTAAGAGCTCTTTTTTCCTCAGGTGTCCCATTAGAGAGACTCTTTCCACGGGGTCCAGGATCAAAGAAGACTGACGTGCCTACTTCAACAGCATATTCTAGTGCTGAGAGTATTACACCAGGAGAGAGCTCATCAAAACCATAACCATTGCAGATTAAGGCCTTTGACTTTTTGATAGCCACTTTTACATCTCTGGACAGTTTACTCATCCAATGAAATGCAGGCTCCTGGTTAAAATCAGCTCGACTGATAGAGAAAACATTTCCAATCAGGCTTTTGTTTGGAGATATGGGAACGGGAAAAACGATTATGATAATTACATACGATTTACAAGTCAAATAAATTTACCTGCAAAATCCATGTCTTTGTAAAGGATCAACAAGAACCCAGCATATAAGTGTTTCATAAGACGCACTAAAGTTGTTGACAACATCAGTACTATTACTCATCTTGATCATACCAATGCCTTCATCATGAAGCACATCTAACAGAAACCTTCCATAGATTTCATCACCGACATGACCAATTGTGATGGAGTTAAGTCCCAGCCTTGCTGCTGCTATAGCCACATTGCAATTCCCACCAGCTTCCCAGTATTTCTACATGGAAAACCATAGGGTCGTCCAACCCAACAGAAACGGTCTCAGAAAAATATTCAATAAGTGGAAAGGAAAAACAAAACTAGTAAAAATACGACAAAATGACAGACCAATGATTGATTACAATGCCCTTGCATCAAGCATTACATGGAAACACTAGTAAAAATACGACTAGATGACAGACCAAACAAAACTAGTAAAGAAAACACTAGTAAAAATACGATGAAATGACAGACCCATGATTGATTACAATGCCCCTCGCATCAAGCATTACATGGAAAAGTTAATGTCGTTATAACATAGATATTTTTTTAGCTTCTTACTCCTCTAATTAATTCATCAAAATGCAACTTCTCTTCTCAAATATTTATGCTCTTCCTTTGCTATATAATATTCAATTACTCACAGGGGAATTTATCACAACCAGAGTAGTACCAATCGCCAAACTTGATGCTTTAACCGCATAAAAAACTTCCTCAACTTTGTTTCATTAACTTAACAGCAGCAGCAGCAACAACAAAAAAACATAAAAAAAATCTAGAGAGCATTTATTCAGCACCAAGAAGCTACCTTGTCAGGTGGTGACTCCGACAAGCGTTCCATGAAAGCCTTGCGTTCGTCAAATGAGGGAGGCGGAAGCTGCGGGACAGTAAGCACAATATCGACGCAAAGATTACCCAGAGTGGCAACGTCAACATCTTTGAGTCCGACGCTCCTCAACTTCCAATCAGGTACGGTGGCGTAATTAACAGAGTCGAGAGAGGCAGAGCAGAGCTTGGGCACATCAATTTCCACACCTTTGCAGGTGAAAAGAGAGTGTGCGCGATTGACTGGGAAAATTAGCGCAGGCTTTTGGCGAAACGTGGAGTAGAGGGAAGGGCCATATCCATAGCCGGCAATGGGGGATTTCAGGTTTATAGGGTGGAGAGGCATTCAGCGAAGGATACGAAGAGAAAAGGAAATGGATCTTCAGACTCGTTATGAGAAGACAGATAGAGATAGAGTGAGCGTGAGGGTGAGGAGGTGAAGAAAGAAAGAAAGACGGAAAGCGGAATAAACCAGTGAAAGATGAATGAGGAAGGACCCAAAAATACGTGATACCTTGCGATTATGAATGAAAATGGAATGTGGCAATAATATGATTGCAATTTCCGTGTGCCCACCCAAAAAGGTTGTTTAGACTTTAGAAGTTAGAATCCATAAATTGATTGGAGTTTTTTTTCTTCAATCGGTTGGAGGTTGACTATAGAATAAAATCAACGTATTATTCAAGTTATATTTGGATTTAAAATTATTGCTAATGGTAATAATAATAATATAATGCTACCAAAAAATAATAATAAAAGAATATTGTGGAATTGTGTTAACGAGAGAAGGAAAAAATTGCTCACCAAAAAAAGGAAAAAAAAATGCTAATATGCCATTATTAGGTGTGATCTGTCAAAGGATCATCAGATCATGGTCGGTCAAGATTCAAACTTCCTACAGTCATATATATTTTTATATAAGCCAATATTCCATCAACCTTCTGAATTTATGTTTCTAATATTTCATTAGTATTAACTCAACAAATTAAAGTTTGAGTTAGAGTTAAATTGATTTAGGTCCACATTGGAGGTACATTTGGTGCCATAAGGGAATAGTCGCATTATTCCAAGTTCTCATGAAAAGTTATGGCTAGCATTTTGGTTAGAAATCCCTTTAAAAAGCCAGTTGACGAGTCTAGGACGCAAAGTTCTCAACTCAGGAAGAAGATAGCGTATATATTACCCAAATAACAACAAATCCTATTCAAAAGAATATATTCCATATAACTGGGTAAGACATGATGCTTGGAAGCATATAGAAAATGATAGTGCTGATTTTACAATGCAAATGTGACCTGAGCACCATTACTCACCTGATTATTCAAAAGGTTGCCCAAGATGCTTGTGTGTAGAGCCTGGTAAGAGAGTTTCTTTCATTTCAAGTCATACTTTTTGTTTGCACAGCGCAGTCCTATTCCTCATTCCAAAAGCAACAACGCATTTGGAGAAGTCAAATACTGCACGACGGGATTTACCATATGCTCAAAAGGGTGTGGGAAGGACAGCGTTTCATAGTGTAATCTCTGGTTGGCGAGGTTTTTCCTTTAGTTTCTGAGCAACCTTTTGAGCTACATCACTGTATGCTTTGGAAACTGTCGAGTCAGGTCTGGACAAAACAATGGGGATTCCTTGATCACAAGCTTCTGTGATCTCTACCTCCAGTGATATCTGGAACCATTGAAATGCAAACTTGTTAAAATATACTCAATAAATGACTTCTGTAGCTGTAACTTAAGAGGATCAAGGGAAGGAAGGTGGCTTTATTTGTCAACCATTCAAGACCTTTATATATATATATAGTCAATCATTCTAGGTGAAATAGTAGATGACAAAATTAGTACATTCTCTCCATTAATATAAGTAAGAAATAACAATTTTGAAGCTGAGTCTTGTGTTTTGGATATAGCGTTTGTTAAGGCAATTATAAGGTCAACTTGTTTGTGTCCAATTATCTACTGGGTACTGTTCAGAGTTAGCTTCAGTACTACGAACTATCAGAGAAAGATAAAGATAATAGACATACCTCACCCAAAAGTTCTATTCCCATTTCAGCAGCTGTCTTATGAGTCCCTCCTTTCCCAAATATGTATGAAGGTTCACCACAATGTGGGCATTTAAAGCAGCTCATGTTCTCCACAATTCCCAAAATCTGCAAGAACAGGGATTGACATACAATGATGCTCCATAGATGTATTCAGCTCTAGCTAATTATTTGAATTCCATAAAAAAAGCAGAAACTGCAGCAAGTGTGAAGTATAAAAGATACTAATTTTGACACCTAAATCGTTTCTGACTTACACTGGTCAACTTTTTCAGATTGCAAATAATGAGGCAGAAGGGCTCACTTGATGATTCTAAAACATGTAATAATATTATTTCAGCACGAAAACATGTTTGTCTTTAAAGCAAATTATAGTCGGTGTGCGCACCTATGGTACAATTCTCCAACTGCAAAACAGATACTTATTAATCTTAAATTTTCAATTCCCGATTTACAATATAGTTGAAAGCGACCTTAATGGATCTTACGCATGCTCCACAAACTGCCTGCTGCTAAAGGATAAAGCACACACATACATATTCTGACTCAAACTGATCAACATGAGTACATGAGTGCAAGATATGAAAAAGTACACCAAGTGAGGGATCATACTGGAACGTCAACTTTATTGAACATTTTTATTCCTCTCCTGGCATCCATTAATGCAACGTCTTGAGGAGTAGAAACAATCACTGCACCTGCCACAATAGCAGCCATGACAATAAACAACCAAAGAAAATTTTCCTTGAATAATGTTACTTGCAGACTGCTATCCTCATATTGCAGAGTACGAAAAATATGAGTACAATAAAGAATTCAAGTGGTTGTGCCAGTGCGAGGTAATGTGAGTCTAACTTGTGAGCAAACAACAAGAATCTTTATGGGTTTAAACTGTGTAAGAGAAGGGAAGTTTTGCAGGGCAATTATAATTTTTTAGAGTCCAGAACTATCTTTATAATTTTTATACTACCTGATAATTGCAGATTCTGTGACATAACTATCTGGGTATCACCAGTGCCAGGAGGCATATCCACCACAAGAATATCAAGGTTTCCCCAGTCAACTCCCCTTGTCATTTTCTCAAGAGCATTTGCTACCTGCAGAAATCCAGTAACAAAAGTCAAACCAAAAAACATTGCACAGGGCTGTACCAGAAGAACGCATTTCATTCAATGAAGAAATCTTTTACAATAAAATCCCAGTGAACACCTAACAGGAATAGATCCATTTCAAATTCTCCAATTTCTTATTTGAAGTAACTTTCTTACATATAAAATGATGAAATTTGCAATCTAAAACATAATACATCTACCATGCAACATATACTGGAGAAGTATGTGTGTATATATATATATCAGTTCAAATACAGAAAAAGAGGGTAGAGGCATACCATGGGACCTCTCCACACAATCGGGGCATCTTTCTCCACAAGGAACCCTATTGACATACATTTTATACCGTAGTTTTCAATGGGAATCATTTTCTTGTCTGCGAAAAAGCGAATAGCTGTTTACATAGGCATGAAGCTTAGCACATTATATATTACATCTTAGGTGTATATATATATATATACATACGTGTATGTATTTAGTCCAAGAAAAGGGAAGAAAAATGAGTGATAGAAAAACAGAGAGAGAAAGTTCTACCATTCTGTGTATTTTATTTGCTTTCAACAAGTCAAGGAAACCAATGAAGATAATTATTTCAGGCAACACTATACGATCATAATTATTTATACATGTACAAGATAACAATCAAAAGTACAGTTAATTTTAACAAGTCCAAATTGCTTGGGAGTGAATTGAGTTACTATAATATGTTTAATGGTTAAATCATATTATACCTAAAGAAAAATATCCTCTACACTTCATATCGCTTTTGTGGAAAGAAGCTTTCTGTTGTTTGAAGTTAAAACTTCCTTTTAATGCATCATAACAGCTACATGTAATTAGCCAACAGGTGTCAGTGGTTGTGATGCTCAAGATGAATTTTTCCTTTAACAGTTTTAACATTTGATTTAAGGACCATTGGAGAATTTGCTGGAAAGAAGGAAATACCTTCAGTCACTTCAGGCTTCCTGTTAATGCTCACCATTGTAGGAATATTTGGTCCATATACATCAGCATCAAGCAGGCCAACCTTCAATTTACACTTGCTAGCAAGTGCAACAGCCAAATTAACTGAAAATTTAAACAGCGTGCATAAGCGATAAGACTAAACACAGTATAAGAATTAGCAAAAGAGACACTTTTCACTCCCTGGCCAATATGGTAACAGATAAAACATAAATACTTTGACCGTTTAATTTCCCCTAAACCATTTGCATATCGTTGTCATAGCAGTAACACCATATATCAAGGCATGCACCAAAAGTATCCAATTTCACAATGCCGTTTATTCTCGTAGACTCAAACATATATCAGGTGAGACTCCAAGAGTACCAGATGAGGAATGTTTACCGGACAGATATAAAACTTCTGCGCAACCGGTCAAACGAAAAAGCAGAAAAAGTTTTTTTTTTTGAACAAAAATTATGTTCAGTGTACTAATTTTCTAGCTGTATGAATTGTGTGTAGACAACCGAGAATGCATTGAAGGATCCGATGCTGGCAGAAAATTGTTAAGGAACAGCTAAGACATAAGGAAAGAACAAGAAGCAACATACCAGAGGTTGTAGACTTGCCAACCCCACCTTTACCAGAGGCAACAGCTATAATATCTTTAACCCGATCGATTCGGAGCTGCTTCGCGTAGCTCCTGAAACTTCCAAGCCTCTAATGCACAAGATTGAGTGTTAGTTACATTCATGCTGACACTAGAAATCGCAATCATGGAAACCAATTGAAAATTCACCATGTACGCATAGAGAATAGACTCACCCTGAAGGAACTGAAGAGCTGCGTCATGAAGTCAGACTCCAACCTAAAGACAATCCAAGCAGACTGAATCAAGAAGAGCACTCTAAATTTGTCTTGTGAGTTGTTAATTGTTTTCTAGTAGAGATGCTATAGTTAAAAAGTGATCCCTGAACCTGATGCCGCGAGCAACCTTGTGACTTGGTTGAGAGTGCGGGAAAGCAAGGGAGAGAATAAAATAGGCCAATGAGCCATGGTTTGCAATTTCTATTGGACTTTGAATTTTCATTGTAGTGGTGGGCCCATAAGCCCATATTTATTGAACTCATCAAGCCCACTGATCTTAGTATTCGATTTAACTTGAAGCTTTTGGTTTTCTTCAACAATTTGAGTCCCGGGTCTGCTTCCCTTTAAAAGTGCTTATGAGAAAATGTTATATTATATTATATTATTAATGTAAGCTGACGGAAACAGTTTATAAAGCCTAAGTTATTTTCAACTTATTTTAATTAACTCCAAATAATATTATATACGGAAAATAACTGATAAATGGAATACAGTATACTTTCTTTTATGTCTTTTTAGAAGGTCAAGATTTTACTCATTCTCTATATTATTATTTAAAGAGTATTATATTTAAAAATATATAATATTTTTTTAAAAATATCTTTATTTTAATAATTACTTGTGTATTTGATTTAAGAAAAAATATTAAATAAGAGTATAAAAAATATTTTTTAAATTATTTAACTATATTTTTGAGTGTAAAATACCTTATCATTTTAAAAGGTGAGAATACTTCAAAATAATTTTCATGAAATTTTAACATTTCTATTTTTTGAAGAAAAAAGTGTCGTCTCATTTGATTATTAGAAATTTCAGCTGTACAATGAATTATCGGTGGAAGTGGAACTTACCGACTTGTTGAGTAAGTGGGAATAAATTAATTAAAAATACGCAAAATGATAAATGAATTCTTTTTTTCAGCATTCCTCCATTATGCTACCGAACAAATTAGTGGCCGTTAGTTTCAACGGTCACTCGATCTCTAAGAGAAGGACCTACCTGTAATTCCGCGCCTTATTCTATCTACAAAAGAAAAAAGAAATGAACAAGGAAATTCTTTACCGTTTCTCACCAGAAATTGCCTCTGTACCTCTTCCTCTTCATCCTCAAGCTGCAGAACAGGTACCCGCAATTCCGATGTCAACTATGGCTGAATATCATGAATTTTATTTATTTATTTTTTGCCTAATGTATGATTTCCAACATTTTGGATGGACTCACATTGTCATTAGAATGACCATTATGTCTAATTTTTACAACCTCAACCTCCATTGATGAATTTGGTTTCTGGCTGGCCTCATGTCAGGGAATTTATTCGTTTTCTTCATCATTCGGAGATTTTTCACTGCCTATCAGTCTTAGCTGTCATTTTCAATCTTAATTTCCTGAAAATTTGTTCTCCCTTCTGTCTGGTTCTCGTTTTTGTTTCTAGTATGCGTTCTCGAATTTATTGTGTTTGATTTCCTCATTACTACGTTAGGTTTCAGATTTTCTAATTATTAATTTTTTTTTTGAATGGTTCTCGTGGGTTTGTATTTAAATGTGTAGTTGTTAGTTAATAGAGGCATTATGTCGCACAGTTGGATTGGTCTTGGATTCATTTCCGTTTATTGTCAGGGTTAGTCTTGTTACTTTATTCTCTCATGACAGTGACCATTTTAGGGTTAACATTGCTTTCTTCATCAGTTTGGGGAATAGGTTTCATCATTTCTTTTCTCTTATTTCATCATTTCATCAGTTCTCTGAGGTGCTTTGAGGATTTCAATCAACTGCTGTCAATAATAAGGGCTTATGAAAATTACGATTCTCCTACGTGCGCGTATTTTGGCAGAAACCTGTGTTTTGTACATTGCCTTGATTATACTGGCAACTTCTGAGGTTGCAAAATTTGTTTGATGATTTGATGTCTGGATTTGTTCTTTGTCGTCCTTACCCAGTATAGGGTATCCAGTAAATACATTGGCATCAATTTTAATTTAATTCTGGCTTTTTGTAGCCACTTACGCCTTGTCGTTGAATTTTATGATACTACATCAAGATTATTGCTTTGAATTTGGTGTTTGGGATTGATTAATGGCTTGCTTTATCAGGACTTTTATGGATTTGTAAAATATATATGGTGGAGATGGCAGCAGGTGGAACTTCATTTGCCAAAACAAAGAGGATACGGGGGTTTACTGCTGTTCTTACATCTGCAGCTTGTGAGTGGTTTTTGATCTTTCTGCTGCTCATTGATACTGTGCTATCATATGTACTGACGAAGTTTGCTAGTTATTGCGAGTTGCAAGCACCCTGTATATTGTGTTCTAGGCTTGAACATGTCACAGGAGGGAAAAAGCCGGAGTTCTATAAGAATCTACTTTGCAACAGTCACCGATCAGAAGTATCATCGCTCATAGCATGTCATATTCACGGTAACATTGCAGATGGTCGTGGGATGTGCGATGATTGTCTGTTGTCATTTACAATAAAGATAAAACCCAACCCAAAAACTCACAGGTTGATGGTGGGTAAATTGGGCATGGTTCATGGTGGTTTTCAAAGCTCGTCGCTGAGTAGAGATTTGTTTACTGGTTCCGGTGGCCCTAGGCCATGTACCTGTTGCGGTAAGCTTTGGAAGTCAGGACACAAAGCCCAAAAACCCCTCCAACTAAAATCATATGGGGAAGATGTTGTTAAGTCAGACATTACATTGCCACATGCACCAACGCAAAGCCATTTAAACCACCGGGATAACTTGAAGAACATAGAGGATAAATTTTCTGGATCGACAGCATCCTGTTGCCTTGGAAAAAGCAGTTTTGATCCCTTATCTCATGTTGGGTACACTGAGCTGAAGCTCCCTTCTGATTCTGAGTCCGAGTTTCCATTATCTGTTGATAATGATGCTATAAGTCATGACGATTTCGAAACTCACAATGATCCTGTAGCTCAAAATACACCAGTAACTCCACCAAAACGACATAGGAGTGATTCAAATCCAGCAAAGCCAAACAATAGTTCCCCCAATGCCTTGCCTTCGCTTTTAGATCCACATGTGGAGCCCAATATCAGCAATCACAACGGTTCAAAGCTTTTGGCTTCTGATGCTGCCAATGATTGTGGCCTGGGTGAAATTAATTGGCAGAAGATCAATCAGAATGCAAGTTCTGATCTGCCTGAGCTCATTTCACTCGATGAGATTTCACCATCGCCCAATGTTGTAAACATCTATAATGGACAGTCAGAAGAGCGAGATATTAATTCTTGTCTTTCTCAGAATTCTCCACCTGCTGCACTATCTGAGTTTATGACCTTGGATGGTACTCACTCATATGTTGGGGCAACACAAGAGAAGTGTAATCTCATCCTTTCTCTCTCTCTAGTCTCTTCCTCACAATGCACTTATATGTATATTGTTAACCAAAAATAAAATGAAGTTCTTAAAGTTTGCTTTCTGAAATGTTTTCAGCTATTGATGATGATCGAACAAGGGATATTGGACTTGAATCCATCAAGACACATGAGGGAGATTCGATGATTACTACAAGGGCAGCAGCATCTGTTGAAACCGATCTGATTGTAAATGACTCTGCTCTTGTAAGCCTTACACACGATAACTCAGGTAAGACGAGTGAGTTCCCTGTCACTGGTAAGGAAAGAGAAGTACCTAGTGCTGTCGTAGAACAATCAACAGCACAGGAAGTTGATAGAATCAAGGAAGAACAGAAGCCATCACAATCACATCAATCTTCTCCCAGAATGTCTATTCTCTCATCAACTAATCCCGTAAGTCATATTCCTTACACTGAGATGCAAGCTGATGCTTCTAGCTCTAATGGAACTCAGGTGCTTCAAAGGTCAGCGTCAGTAGAGTCTGGTCTTGAATCTCTGGATGAAAGCAATGTCGGTGAAGTTGAAGGGGAGTCAATTGGTGATGGATATCGACGACAACTTGAGTATACCAAGAAATGCTTGAGTTCATTACAAAAGGAACTAGAGGAAGAAAGAAATGCTTCTGCAATCGCTGCAAATCAAGCAATGGCTATGATTACAAGATTACAGGAGGAGAAGGCATCACTCCATATGGAAGCCCTTCAATACTTAAGGATGATGGAAGAGCAAGCAGAGTATGATGTTGATGCACTGGAGAAAGCTAATGACCTGCTGGCAGAAAAGGAAAAAGAGATACAAGATTTGGAAGCAGAATTAGAATTTTATAAAACATATGTAGCAGATGAGCCTATGGAGGAGAATATACATGGGGGAAATTTTGATTTGAAACAAGAAAAAGTTTCCCTGCAAAATGCTTGTGTACCTCATGTTTCAAAGAACGTGAACAATTCTTCCAATCCAAAGACCAGTGAGTTATACAAAGGCAGTGTTGAAACTGTGGTTGACGAATTTGAAGAGGAAAAGTTGTACATTTCAGAGTGTTTGAAAAGTTTGAAGATGGCGCTTCAACAAATTTCTTCTACAGGAGTCTCCTCCGACAAGCTTGACTGTACACCTGAAAAATTCGAAGATCATAAATCTGATCAAAACTCATCTTGTAATGGTGGAGAGCCTCCATTAGGTGGTCGGGCAGAAGAGACTGATATGTCTATACATAAAAGTTATCATACATCTAATGGAAGATTAACTGATGAGAATGGCTCAGTTGCTTCAGACAATGACGATTGTTCTCTCAGCAAAGAAAATAATCATTTCAAATCTGTTGGACCGAAAAACACTAATTACAAAACAGAAGTTGATATGGTTGCTCTTGAAAATCAAGTACCAGACCTTCATGACCGATTGGGAGCACTTGAAGTTGATCATGATCTTCTTGAGCGTATGCTGAATTCTCTTCGAAATGGAAAAGATGGACTACAATTTATTCAAGAGATAGCTCATCAATTGTTCGAGTTACAGAAAATTGTGCTCAAATTTAGATGGTAAGCATATAAACAATCAGTTGTTGTTCTTTCTTTCTTTATGTAGATAAATTTCACGTGGAGTGTTATTAACGGATATAGTAAACCCCAATATAAACAGATTAAGTTGTAATGGCAGATTCTTCACCATTTGCTTGACAATTATATACCTTTGCTATTTGTGTCATCATCAGTAGTTCATTCTCTATAACATTTACATTGAGTCTCTCATGTTCTAAGCATATTGCAGATGTATTACGAGACCAGAGTGCAGAATCAGAAAAGACTTTTAGTCTTTCTCCTGCGATGTTAGGGCAAAATTGACAACATCAGGTTTCATGCTTTAGTTTGCCAGATGATTGTGAAGAATCAGGACAGAGATTTAAGCTCAGGTATCTGCTTGAAACAAGATTATACCGTATATACATATACTAGGAGTAGTAAATTTGGCTTTTAATCGATTGTCCTTTCTTTGCCCTTCGGGTTTTTGTCTTGCCTTTGTTTTGTCAACTAGATACTTCTGGAAGTTCATGTGATGAAAAGCATTTGTTTTATCTTAACAAATTGACGTGGTTATATTACAAGGATAATATTTTCTATCTTATATTATATTTTAAATTATATCTAGTATTTGAAAAATAATGATTATTTTCAACTAGGGGGCATAATTATTGTAATAACTAGATGATATGTCTTCAACTTTTCTTCCTCTAAGTTGAGAGAGTTTTCAAGAGCACGTTCGAACATAACATGAACTTGTTTATTCTAGAATGTTTTGAATGCAAGAAAAGAAGAAACTTCGCAGTTCCATCATTCATGGATGCAAGCAACATGTATCTCCTGTTTGTGATGCTAACAGAATCCTGGGAGGGAGAATGATATCCACTGTCGGATCCTTTTGACCATAGAATAAAATGTAACGTCGCCCACTAATGCGGTTTTGTTCCGCGTGGATTTAGGAAAAATGGAAAACCAAATCATTTACGTAGTTTGGTTTCGATTTTTAAATTTTAAAATAAAAATTAAATTAAATTATTTAATTACAATTTAATTCAATTAATTTGTAAAGTTATTAAATAATTTAACAAATAAAAAATCTGATAATTATTAAAGTTATAAATTAATAGCGAAATAATAATTTAAATTAATTTAATTCATTATATAAAAATTACAAGTATCTAAATTGTTTACGAAACATTAAAATACATTTCAAAAATAATAATTCATTATATATAGTATAAAAACAATAAATGAATACAAGTTGTAATATATCTATAAAGCACTTTAATACTTAGCTTAATTTTATTTAGTTGTTGGTATTAGGATTAGAAATTTGATAAAAAAAAAAAAAAGTAATTTTGGTTAATGAGTCTTTTATTTTTTCTTCAATTTAACATGTAATTATGTGTATAAAATTAACATACATGTAATTATATATGTACAAATTTTAAAAATACATATATACAGTTTAATTTTAAAAATTTAAATCACATATTAAATTTTAAAATTTAAATCAAACCATAGATTAATTTAAATTTTATGTAATGGCCACTCTAAAAAACAAATGTTAGCAACACGCAAATCGGCTGTGGTTGACAATGAACCTTTAATTTTGCGAACGGTCAAAATATTCTCGATTAAACTGTCAAAATCGCCGCCCATAAACTCCATCATAGTAAATAGACATGGAAGAGTCTCTTAAGCGCGTTTTTCAATCCTCAACAATATAATAATAATAATAATAATAATATAATAATAATAATAAAATAACAATAATACCGAACGTGTATACAACATAGTTCGATAGTTTTCTTCGCCAAA
Source organism: Bauhinia variegata (assembly GCA_022379115.2). NCBI lineage: Eukaryota > Viridiplantae > Streptophyta > Magnoliopsida > Fabales > Fabaceae > Bauhinia > Bauhinia variegata. Next base: position 24,178,842 of record CM039429.1, on the reverse strand, counting down.
CCGCCGACCTAGGGGGCAAATGATGTGTACTTTCCCCAATGGCCACCAGGCCCTGCTTATGGGCCTGGCGCGGGGCCCAGCCCCATAATTCACACCAGTATAAAGTCTTTCTAGAAACCTTAAAAGGCAGACTTACCTATCAGCGCCGCGCCTAACAGTAGTAAAAACTCGTATCACCACTAGACTCATAACTTCGCCACCCAACGAGACCCTAGAATCCTACGTCCCCTTATTAACCTTCACATCCTTATTAACCTTAAGTAATACCCATAACACATGTAATTATATATGTACAAATTTTAAAAATACATATATACAGTTTAATTTTAAAAATTTAAATCAAACCATAGATTAATTTAAATTTTATGTAATGGCCACTCTAAAAAAAAATGTTAGCAACACGCAAATCGGCTGTGGTTGACAATGAACCTTTAATTTTGCGAACAGTCAAAATATTATCGATTAAACTGTCAAAATCGCCGCCCATAAACTCCATCATAGTCAATAGACATGGAAGAGTCTCTTAAGCGCGTTTTTCAATCCTCAACAATTTATGAAAAAGATTTTATTTAGAAAAAACAATTACACCAACTTAAGTAATTTATTTCAAAAGAATTTAGTGTTTCAAAAACAAAAGTCAAATTTACCAGATTGACTAAATAAGAATTGAAAGAGCAGATGTTATCTGACATTAAAAAGAAAAATATTTTAAAAAGGACCAGTAATTTTCACGGTATATTTTAAATATTTGGCTGACTGACGACTTTGCTTACGTGGAGTGTGTGAACATCCAGAATATTTTCCGATCGCCTGGAAAGAACAAAAGAAACATCTTGTATGTAAGGTGAAAATTTCAAACGCAATGACGCAAGCAAAGCAGAGATCCTATTCCCTGTCACTGTCACAGTCTTCTGAAAAAACTAGTACAAAAACCAATCAACGGTTGCTTCTTTTTACAGCAGAACAAAACCGAGACTCTTCGCTTTGTCATTGCTACAAACTACAACAATCAATGGTTGAACAACTCTTGCTTGCTCTCTTCCTCTTCTTCCTTCCACTTCTCTTGTTCTTACACAGAGGTTCCAACAAGAAGAAGAATTCTCCATTTTCCACAAAAACCCTCCCAAAATCTTACCCTCTAATTGGTTCCTATTTAGAGATCAAAGCCAACTTCCACCGCTCTGTCCAATGGCTCTCCGATATTGTCCAAATCTCCCCCGCCGCCACCTTCACTCTCCACCGTTTATTCGGGCAGCGCCAAGTGATCACCGGCAATCCTGCCGTCGTACAACACATTCTTAAGAATCGTTTCTCTGTTTACCAAAAGGGCCACCTCTTCCGTCAAAACCTCGCCGATTTTCTAGGCGATGGAATCTTCAATGTCGACGGTAATAACTGGAAGTTCCAGAGGCAAGTCGCTAGTCATGAGTTTAACACCAAATCCCTACGTAAATTCGTCGAAAACGTTGTCGACACTGAGCTCTCCCATCGTTTGGTTCCCATTCTCGCCGCCGCCGCCTCCCAAAACCAAGTCCTTGATTTTCAAGACATCCTCCAACGATTTGCATTTGACAACATTTGCAAAATCGCCTTCGGGTTCCACCCAGAATACTTGAAGCCATCTCTCGAGCAGTCTAAGTTCGCACTAGCATTCGAAGAAGCTACCGAAATCAGCACCAAAAGGTTCCGTAAACCACTATCCATTATCTGGAAAATCCAAAAGAAATTAAATATAGGATCTGAAAAGCAACTGCGAGTTGCAGTCTCAGAAGTGCGAGAATTCGCTAAGAACATAGTCAAAGAAAAGAACCAAGAACTCCAAGAGAAAGCTTCGCTTGAATCAGCAGATATGCTTTCGCGGTTCTTGAGTTCCGGCCACTCCGACGAAGACTTTGTCACAGACATAGTCATAAGTTTCATATTGGCAGGTAAGGACACGACATCAGCGGCGCTAACATGGTTTTTCTGGCTGCTCTCGAAGAACCCACGAGTGGAGAAGGAGGTTCTGAAAGAGATTAGAGAAAAATCAGAAGCTCCCGTTTACGATGAAGTTAAGGATATGGTATATACTCATGCTGCGTTAAGCGAGAGCATGAGGTTGTACCCGCCAGTGCCAATGGATACAAAAGAGGCTGTAGACGACGACGTTTTGCCGGATGGAACGGTTGTGAAGAAGGGGATGAGGGTGACGTACCACGTGTACGCGATGGGGAGATTAGAGAACCTATGGGGTCCAGATTGGGCAGAATTCCGCCCCGAGAGGTGGTTGGATCGGGTTGCTACAACGGATTCGGACGAGGGAAACTGGAGGTGGAACTTTGTGCCAAGGGATTCCTTTAGCTACCCGGTGTTTCAGGCGGGTCCCAGAATTTGTTTGGGGAAGGAAATGGCGTTTCTGCAAATGAAGAGGGTGGTGGCTGGCATTCTGAGGCGGTTCAGAGTGGTGCCTGCAGTTGAAGAAGGGGTTGAACCGGAGTTCATTTCCTTCTTAACGGCAAAAATGAAGGGTGGGTTCCCAGTGAGGCTGGAGGAAAGGGCTGACCAAGAATAAGATTAGGCCCGAATATGTTGGAGTTGCTGAAGACATTGTATTGAGGAGCTGTTGAAGCTGAAGTTTAGCAGTTAGAGCTAATGCCGTTTGAGTTCAAACGGTTAGTTTAATAAGTCAGTGAAGTTAGCGTCCTAATTGCTAGAGGTTAGGAGTTCAGTTTTATTTTTTGGTCCTTAGGAAATTGTCAGTGGAGTATCTTTTTGCTGATTTTGTGCTTTGTTACCGTTTGTGTAATGCTCTGTAAAGAGCTGCTTATATTTATTCAATGAAAGAGTGAAGTTGTGTGCCTTTTTTTTTTTTTTTTTGTTAATCACGCACAAACAGTTAGGGTGTGTTTGATACCAGTACTGGACATCACAAGAAAAACAGCACAGCACAAAGAGGTGAGGTACAGGACAACCTTTTGTACTGTCCATTGTTTGTTGTTTAACGTACTGGACAAAAAAATTTATATCATTTTTGTTTAATTTATAGTAATACTTTATATTATTATTTTTAAAAAAATATATAATATAATTTTAATATTTATAACAATTAAAGTAATTTATAAAAATATAAAATTTAAAAAAAAATCGTCGGTCGCAGATCATTGTCGATACCCTGCTAGTCACCTACCGTTGTGAATACCTTGCCGATTGATAACCGTTGTTAGAACTTACCGCTATTGATTTGATGAGCCAAGGTATAGAGAATTATAAGATGGTTTGAAAGATAACAATGTTAAAATTTTTGTCCAGTACTCTGGACAAATCCTTGTCCTATGGTTTGGTGAGGGACAAAAATTCAAGGATTTGTCCAGTACCATGAACAAGTTTTTGTCCAGTACTGTGATCTTTTACAAATAAAACAAGGGACAAAAATTTTTATACTATCCAATCCCTTATTTTTTAGCAAATCAAACGGACCCTTACAGAATACACACTCCCCATCTCCATAAGATTATTATTTCAGCTTTTTCTTAAATTAAATAAAAATATCATCGGTTGAATCTAAATTTGTATTTTTGTCTGCTTAGATATATATGTTTGTTTGAATTTCTCTGCGGCTACCGCTACAGCTATAAAATATCCAGTGCTCTTTCTCTTTCTCTTATTGTGGTTTTATAGTATTATTTAATTCGATCTTTTCATTGATTGATCGGTAAGAGAAAAGCATAGGTGTTCGGGAAAGGCGACGGCAACTTTTGCTGATGACTGAGCAAGTTTACCACGGCGGCTGGTGGAAGACACATTTTCTGCCAGAACACAAACGGCAATGACCAATGGGTCATCATCCATTTGAACCACGTAAATTCCTCTATGACATTCCTCTGCTTCATTCAATATGATGCGTATAGAAAGTGAAAGGAAAAGCCATTTCATTATTTCATTCTCTTGAGAAGAGAATAAAAACAAGAAACTAAAGTCAATGTTCAAGTGCCTTATAATACTATTCTTATATAAAAGAAAATATAAACTAGTTTCTACAATTCATTGTTAGACAGAAACCAATATACCAGCAATAAGACCACAAACAGATTAACTCTATACCTGTAAAAATAAATTACATCAGAATAGGAGAAATACAGAAACCAAAAACCAGAACAATTTGTTATTGAACTAATGGTCAAGTAGTAGTCCACTGCATCATATTCCACATCACATGCTAGCCTAAACTGCACGTCCTGACTGGTTAGTAGCAAAGCATCTGCCGCAACAAACAAATATCACCTAGTGACAACGTGGGAATGGAAATTCTCTGTTACTGACACCTTTAATTTATGGGAGTAAATAAGTTCACTTTTGGTGCCCAATTAAGAAGGGCACCATTCAGTCTCTCCTTTCGCATCTTGTATACAACAGAGAAGGTTTCTCCTTAAGTCTCAATGAATCTGAGGAATGTCATAGAGGAATTCCGCAAATCTGAAATAACGCAGCAACTAGAGTAGAATTTTTGGGGAGAGATTATCATTTATGTCATTTAACTGCAAGATTACCAACGATAGAGACATATCTGTTTTAGCGGGCATTAATGCAAGTGTATCTCCTGCTTGTGACGTCTTTCTTCCCCTCCAGAGAGATGATGTGAAAATTTCACATGCAATGTCGCAAAGCAGAGATCCTATTCAGTGTCTCTGGAAAACAAACTATAAATGCCTATCAACGGTTGCTTCAATTGCAGCAAAACCAATACTCTTCACTTTAACATTGTTACAAATTACCAGCAAATAGCGAAAGAAAAACACCCAATCATGGTTACACAACTCTTGTCTGTTATCTTCTTCTTCCTTCCACTTCCACTGCTCTTGTTGGTTCCAAAAAGAAGAAGAATGCTCCATTTTCCAGTAACACCCCCCAAAATCTTACCCTTTTACTGGTTCCTATTTAGATATCAAAGCCAACTTGGACCGCAATGTCCAATGGCTTTATGATATTGTCCAAATCTCACCCGCTGCCACCTTCACTCTCCACCGTGCATTCGGGCAGCGCCAAGTGATCACCGCCAGTCCCACCGTCGTGCAACACATCATCAAGGACTGTTTCCCTCTTTACCAAAAGGGCGATGCCCTCAGTCGAGCCTTCCTTGATTTTCTAGGCAATGGAATTTTCAACACCGACGGTGATAGCTAGAAATTCCAGAGGCGAGTCGCTAGTCATGAGTTCAGCACCAAATCTCTCCGTAAATTTGTAGAAAACGTTGTTAACGCTGAGCTCACCAATCGTCTGCTTCCCATTCTCGCCACCGCCGCTGCCCAAAACCAAGTCCTTGATTTCCAAGAAATCTTCGAACGATTTGCATTTGACAACATATGCAAAATCGCATTCGGTTTTGACCCAGAATACTTGATGCCGTCCCTTGAACAGTCTAAGTTTGCACTGGCTTTTGAACAAGCTAGCCAAATCAGCACCAAAAGGTTTCGCGAACCACTATCCATTGTCTGGAAAATCAAAAAGAAATTAAACATAGGATACGAAAAAAAATTAAGAGTTGCAGTCTCAGAAGTGCGAGAATTCGCTAAGAACATAGTTGGAGAAAAGAAACACGAACTCCAAAAGAAGGCTTCGCTTGAATCAGCAGATATGCTTTCGCGGTTCTTGAATTCCGGTCACTCCGACGAGGACTTTCTCGCAGACATAGTCATAAGTTTCATATTGGCAGGTAAGGACACGACATCGGCGGCACTAACGTGGTTTTTTTGGTTGCTCTTAAAGAACCCACGAGTGGAGAAGGAGGTTCTGAAAGAGATCAGAGAAAAATCAGAAGCTCCCGTTTACGATGAAGTTAAGGATATGGTATATACTCATGCTGCGTTAAGCGAGAGCATGAGGTTGTACCCGCCAGTGCCACTGGACACAAAAGAGGCTGTAGACGACGACGTTTTGCCGGATGGAACGGTTGTGAAGAAGGGGATGAGGGTGACGTACCACGTGTACGCGATGGGGAGATTAGAGAACCTATGGGGTCCAGATTGGGCAGAGTTCCGCCCAGAGAGGTGGTTGGATCGGGTTGCTACAACGGATTCGAATGAGGGCAAATGGGGGTGGAGCTTTGTGGCTCGGGATTCTTTTAGCTACCCTGTGTTCCAGGCAGGTCCAAGAATTTGTTTGGGGAAGGAAATGGCGTATCTGCAAATGAAGAGGGTGGTGGCTGGCATTCTGAGGCGGTTTAGGGTGGTGCCGGCACTGGGAGAAGGGGTTGAGCCGGAGTTCATTTCGTTCTTAACAGCAAAAATGAAGGGTGGATTCCCAGTGAGGATCCAGGAAAGGGTTGACACAGAATAAGACTATTTGAGCTCGTTGTAATTAGTTCTATATCAGGTAACAGCGTCTACAAGGAACTGCCTTTCGGAGGCCTTTAAGATTCTTCTCACAGATTGATGAAGATCAACGAAGGAGACAAAGGATTAACACGCACTAAATCTAAATTTTTCGCTTTCTCTTTCTTTATCTGCTCCCCCTTTTCCCCGCTTAGATATATCTTTCTGTTCCTCTTGCTTTGCCTCTGTAATATCCATCTTTATTCATAAGCTTTCACCCACCCTCTGGTTTTATTATTATTATTTAATTATTACCTTTTTTTATAATTCAGAGCCAAAGATTCAAGATCTTTCTCAATGAAAAGAAAAATATTATAACAAATAATACCAAAATGTGAGAATACAAGGAGTAAGATTAGATTTATAGCTGAGTATTGAGTCAAAAACATTAGAGTCTGGCTACTAACAGAACGCCATTAAAATTCATCTACCCACAGATTTCGGATATCCAGCAAAAGTCATTCAGCGTCCTTAATGCAGTAAAGGTAGGAGGAAGAAGACGCGTTCAAAAAAGGCAAAGAAGGATGCGAGCAACTAGCGCCCCAAAGCACAAACGGCAATGATGCTGCATTAGAGAGTATGAATTGGCTCGTACTCTGGGTAATCTGAAGTCTGAAATAATTAATGATCAACTAGTTGGGTCATGACCCGGTATGGCTGGGGTGGGGTGGGGTGGGGTCGAAAGTGCAAAGATGGGCTTGGGTCTTGACAGTGGACCTAACATCTTGAATAATGAGCCCACCGACAGTTGTCGAGTGTTAGCTTAAACTTTTTATTTTGAGGATAGACTTAAACGCGTGAGATTAAGATTGGAACGCCGTTATATAAGCAGTTGCTTGGCACATTTTATATGTGCTTGCTTCTTGGACGAATAGATATTGCCAAGTACGCCGTAATTCGAATTTCTCAACTTGCTCGCGAGTCTTTTGATAGCAAAGCTAACCCTGTCTTAACTGGTACCCAAAAATCAAGAGCCACCATTCCAAGAAAAAACACCAAGAATTCTTGCCGTATATTATTTTCCCTCCGAAAGATATTCGTGATAACTCACCGTTTAAGTCCGACGTACTTGTTTGTGGTTAAAACTGAAACAAGTATATATATTGCTTGGCTATCATAATATGTTAGCATCAGTTATGATTTCTAGTTTTGTTGAGTCGGTCAACATTTTATTAGGACAATATATCAAAATCAATAAACCGTAGTTACCCGTTGATTTCAAAAACGACATATGCGTCTGCGTGCTTGCTCGACGGAATCTGTTACGTGCATTTACAACCTTCCGTGTTGTTTAAAGAAAATCAACTGCGAATGTACTATCCGTAATATATATCTAGCATTTGTCTGAACGGAAAGAAAAAGAAGGAAAACGAAACAAAGAGTAAATATCTAACTTGCATTCCTAGTCATGCTAGATACAAGGTTGCGTTTATAATTATACCACGCGTTATAGTATTAAGTCATTGAAAATGACCAAATAAAATTATAAATTTTACTTTAAATAAATTGGATGTTTAGAATGAAAACAAAACAAAGTGACATAAATTTGGGTCTTGGAAATTTTAATTATTAGCAACGGGATTGCATGGTGATGGCTGCGGCCGTGACAGACACAAGCTAATCTTTAATGATTCTCCAACACCAACAGAATGTCATGGAGGCACTGTTTCTGTTAGATGCATGGTAGGGAATTGCGACTTGTCGGCTCAACCATTTCGTGGCTACTAACCTCCACGTGTTTTAATTAATAATATTATCTCTTCTCTTCTTCTATCTCAAGTATAATTATTAAATTCAGTTAGATTTCAACAATAAGAATGAATCAATTTGAACTTTGACGTGAAAACTTAACTGATAAAATATTAAGTGAATCAAAATAATATAAAGTAATGTATAAAAATGCAATTTATATTCCTATCCCGTCCTTACCCACGGTCATGCCATTTGCTCTGTTTCCTCTTCCCAACACACTAACAGTAACGACAATTAATAATATATATTTTCATCGACAAAAGATATTTTTTGTGTATTTTGAAAGCGAATAAACTATTATAAATAGGGCACCACATGCCCGAAATAAACCACGGCCAACGAAAATGAAACTGCAATTTCTAGCTTCCCTTTTCCTCTTCTTTCTAGCTCTAGTCTTCTTGTTAACAAGAAGGCATACCAAGAAAGCTCCGCCCGCCTCCTCTTCCACCACAACTCCCAAATCTTACCCTTTGATTGGTTCTGTTTTCTCCATAGCAGCCAACCGTCACCGGCGTGTCCAATGGATCTCCGACGTCCTCCGTAACTCACCGTCTGCCACCTTCACTCTCCGCCGTGCATTTGGTTCCCGCCAAGTCTTCACTGCCAACCCCGCCGTTGTCCAACACATCCTCAAGACCCACTTCCACAACTACCACAAGGGCTTTTACTTGCACCGTGCACTCGGCGATTTTCTCGGTAACGGAATCTTCAATGCTGATGGGGACACGTGGAAGTTCCAGAGACAGGTGTCCAGCCACGAGTTCAACACCAGGTCTCTCCGTAAATTCGTGGAAACCGTTGTCGATACCGAGCTCTCTCGCCGCCTCGCCCCCATTCTCTCTTCGGCTGTCGGAAGCGAATCCACCGTCCTTGATTTCCAAGATCTTCTTCAACGATTCGCATTCGACAACATTTGCAGAATTGCATTCGGCTACGACCCCGAATACTTGTTACCCTCTCTTCCCAAAACCAGCTTTGCCATAGCGTTTGACGATGGCACCAGAATCAGCAGCGAGAGGTTCAACGCCGCAATTCCCTTGTTCTGGAAGATCAAGAAGCTGCTCAACATTGGGTCGGAGAAACGACTCCGAATTGCAATCAAGGAAGTGCGTGACTTAGCCACAAAAATCACGAGAGAAAAGAAGCAAGAGCTTCAACAAAAAGCTTCACTCGATTTGGCGGACTTGTTGTCGCGGTTCTTGAGTTCGGGACACTCCGACGAGGATTTCGTCGTGGACATTGTCTTAAGCTTTATATTGGCTGGTCGCGATACGACATCGGCAGCTCTCACTTGGTTTTTCTGGTTACTCTCCAAGCACCCTCACGTTGAGAACGAGATTCTGAATGAGATCAAGGAAAAATCTGAGGCCCCTGATTACGATGAACTCAAAGACATGGTTTATACTCACGCTGCCTTATGTGAAAGCATGAGATTGTACCCGCCGGTGCCCGTGGACACTAAAGAAGCGGTGGCGGACGACGTTTTGCCGGATGGTACTTTCGTGAAGAAAGGGACAAGGGTGGCGTATCATATTTACGCCATGGGAAGGTCGGAGAAGCTATGGGGTCCGGATTGGGCTGAGTTCCGACCCGAGAGATGGCTAAAGCGGGTTAATGCAGCAGATAATGAAGCGGGCAAGTGGAGGTTTGTGGGGATGGATTCCTTTACCTTTACAGCGTTTCAGGCGGGGCCGAGAATCTGTTTGGGTAGGGAAATGGCGTTCTTGCAGATGAAGAAGATAGTGGCGGGAGTTCTTCGGCGGTTCAGGGTGGTCCCAGCGGTGGGGAAAGGGGTAGAGCCGGTGTACATCGCACACTTGACGTCGTTAATGCAAGGAGGGTTTCCAGTCAGGATTGAGTCGAGATGCGGAGACTGATAAATGACTTGACTAGTTTGGTGCCCGGATAAAAACGGCGTCTTGTTATTATTATTTGTTTTTCTTCGCTTGTAGTTTATTTTAAGTCATGTCATTTAAAAAAAAAAAAATTGTTAAAAATCTTATCATATAATTGTATAAATATAATTAAAGCTAATTATGGAATGACAAACATTCTCACAACGATTCTTCTCCATATCAAATATTTTTCCTTTAATTTTAATAATCCAGCATTCCAATTTAGGTGGCTTATATTACTGGATTTGTCACTTTTTGATGATGGATACCAAATCTCTTTTATTTATTTTTCTACATACGTGAAGTTTGTTTCCTTTTTTCATCGTCACAATTCTGACATCAGCCGAGACAGAGACATATGTGTCAGTACATTCTCATTATTTAATTTTTTGATGAGAAATAAATTTGTGTGTATGCTATGCAGTATGAAGTGAAGCAGATATTTAGGCCCACGCAGAGAGGACATGACATGCCTCCAATACCTACTAAAGTATCTATCAATAGTTGAATAAGAAAAGTATGTTCACTAATAATATAATTATTTTTTCCCTGACTCGATATTATTGCATTGGTATTGGTATAGGCACAAGGGTGATATTGCAGTGACATAAAAAGGGACGCGCAGGCGCAGCAGCAGGAAATGATGGAAGTAGGAAGTGGAGCATGTGGGCTTATTAGAGCTTCCGCAGTGGGAGCACTTAGACGATACACAGATGCTTGCTGTGTATCGACAATTGCGAGAAAGTATGAATAGAGATGTGCCTACGTAGCATTATTTTAGAATGGAATGATCATCTAACTAGATGCATAGGAAAAGGAAGAGAGAAGAGAAAAAAAAATAAATAAATAACAAAAGCCACGGAAAAGGGAAAGAAAAAGAAAAAAAATAATAAATTTTAATTTTTTTAAATGTATTAAAAATAAAATAAAATTAATATGAGTTAAATTTATTTAATTTTAATTTATATAAATTTATTAAATTTGTTTAGTTAATAATATAAATAATATAGAGTAGTATTTATAAGAAAAAAGAGGTAATTTGTGAGATTTATTTAAAAAAAATTTTAGAGTTGTATAAATAAAAAAAAATTATATAAATTATATTAAATAATATATTATTATGAGATTTATAAAAATAATATAAATAATTAAAATATAAAATTATGATAAGTATAGTGGCTAGAGATGCTCTTAGACTAAAATCTGTTAGTGGCGCTGCCACCTACTTTCGAAGGAAATTTTGAATTTTGCCGTCGTCCTCTTGCTCCCCATGACGTGACATTCACAGTGGCCCAATCAAGCCCACTTCACCTAAGTGCGCCGCGGCCTCTATACTATATTTATAAGTTAATTTTTTAATTAAATATTATATCATAATAATATAATATTATTTAAATATTATATTATGTGATATTTAAAAAAATATTATATATTAATATATATATTTAAAAATAAAAAAATATATATATATAGTATACTTGTTTAAATTTCCCCATTTTGTTTGGGGGACGTCTCTAGTGTGCCAAAGTGATTACGGATCACAACTGCCATAGACTCTCGATTCGGGTCAAGAAAGATCCAATTATCACCAATCATAGGCTAATACCTTTCCCAATTATCACCAATTATGGCTTATCAGATAGCCTTAGTTTAATCAATGAGACTTTAATGATTTTTTATTTTTTGATAAATACATCTTAGTATCATAAAAGCAAGTACTTAACCATGATTATCCTTTGAAAGAAACCATTTCTTTATATGATTAAAAAAATAATTTATTATATTTTAGTTAACAAATAAATTAAGTTTAATTATTATTATTATTAAAAAAATTATCTTTACATAATTAAAGGATTTAACTAATGTCGAGGTTTCAGCTTTAAAAAAATATACTATAAGAAGTTTAAGTAATTATAATTAAAATAATTTATAAATAAACTTAATTTTTTTTCTAATATAAAGTGAAGATTTTTTTTTAAATGTTAAAAAAAATCCATTTTAAAGTTTTTACTTTAATGATATCATTATGTCAAAAGTAATAAATTTTTATGAGTTGAAATATTTGAATGCATAAGAAAAAATAAAAATTAATTATCTTATTTAATACCTTATTCCATAATTAATTTTAAAATTATAAAAAAATATTTTAATTTCATAATCAAAAGTATATCATAATAAAATAAAATAAAATAAAAAATAATTAATTTTGTCAAAAAATATATATAAATAGGTCCCAATGAGAACTGTTCATATGTGACGTGTCCAAGAACAATATCCACATGACAAGATATTAATAAAAAAAAGGGGGGCGCAGGGGTGAAAGACAATGCCCTAACCTTTCAGATCTGAAACTGAGTGAAATCAAAGGTGTTTTGTTGTTCACAGGTGAAATCCACAAGTTCTCTTAGTCTCTGTTCAACCTTCCTGTCACTGATAACCGTCGTGAGCTATTCTCAGGTAATTAAATTCTATAAATTGCCTCTCTGCCCAGTCGCTGACTGTATCTTTAAGCAATACTATTTGTGACCCATTAAAGTTGAGCTCAGCCGCAAGTTTGATTCTGCCATTTCATATATGAAATTTTGATGCTTTTCTTTTAGGACTGACATGAACTTCAGAAGCATCTAATTATTTCGATCAGTCTATGATATCCAATATTCTTGTCCATATTTTGCAAAACAATTTGAAGTTCTCGGGGTTTAAGTGGTAGATTTTTATCTTAGAAGTTTCTGAAGATATGCTTTTTTTAGGTTGAAGTATGTTCGTTCATGAGTAGTTAGTAAAGGCTCGGGCTCTATTATTGTTAAGATTGCTGTTTAATTTTATGTTGGAAATTTGAGGTTTGTGTGAGAAACTCATTTGGTGGAGGGGACAAAGATGGGCGAGAAATTTTGTGTCAACGAAGAAGACAAGATTGTGGTGGAATCCGTGTTGGGTACCGAAGCCGCTGCATTTTTTATCTCGGCGGCTGCCAATAATGTCTTATCCGATGTAATTGTACCAGCAGGTGAATTGGGTAACCACCAACGTTTGTCTCAGCTTATTGAAGTGTCCAAGTGGAACTATGGCATCTTTTGGCAGGTTGTAGGGTTGAAATCTGGTGGGTCTGCTTTGATTTGGGGTGATGGGCACTGTCGGGAACCCAATTCAGGAGGTGGGGGCGAACTCAATGGAATTGGAAGGGGGGAGGAGGTGAAAAGGAAGGTACTTCAGAAGCTTCATGCTTGCTTTGGTGGGTTAAAGGAGGTTAATCCTACCAGGTTTGATAGGGTCTCAGATGTGCATATGTTTTACTTAACTTCAATGTATTATATGTTTGGATTTGATTCACCATATGGCCCTGGCAATTGCTTCAAGTCTAATAAATCAATTTGGGTTTCTGATACTGCTAACTGTTGGAATCAATATGAATCAAGATCCTTTCTGGGTAGATTGGCTGGTTTCCAAACAGTGGTTTTTGTACCTCTCAAATCTGGGGTTGTCGAGTTAGGTTCAATTGAAATGGTACCAGAAGATCAGAGTATTTTGGAGATGGTCAGAACAACATTTGGGGAATCTACTTCTGGGCAGGCAAAGGTGTTTCCCAAGATTTTTGGGCGTGAACTAAGCCTTGGGGATACAAATCCTCAGTCAATAACTGTTAGTTTCTCCCAGAAGGTGGAAGATGATTCTGGATTCACTTCAGACTCTTGTGAAGTCCAAGCAATGGGGACAAACCATGTTTATGGAAATTCTTCCAATGGCAGCAAAGGCGACATTAGTGAAGCAAACTTGTTCCCACAGTTGAATCAAATGGTTGTTGGAAATCTTAACACCCAAGGAAGGGTTTCTTCTCTGGACCTGGGGAATGACGACTTATCACCTCTCCCAGATGAGCGGAAGCCGAGAAAGAGAGGGAGAAAGCCAGCCAATGGGAGAGAGGAACCACTGAATCATGTAGAAGCAGAGAGACAGAGACGCGAGAAGCTTAACCAAAAGTTTTATGCTTTAAGATCTGTTGTTCCTAATATATCTAAAATGGACAAGGCATCTCTGCTTGGTGATGCCATTTCCTATATCACTGATCTCCAGATGAAGATTAAGGTATTGGAAGCTGAATCTGACATGATTGACGGCAAGGACAAGCAGTTGACGTTGTCAGATATTGATTTTCAGGCCAGACAAGATGATGCAATCGTCACAGTTAACTGTCCAATGGATACTCATCCTGTTTCTGGAGTCGTCAAAATATTCAGGGAACATCAAATTGTAGCTCAGGAGTCCAGTGTTTCAACTGCAGACAATAAGGTAATTCATACATTTTCTATTAGAAATCATGGTGGTGAGGCTGTTGCTCTGCAGTTGAAGGAGAAGCTTGAAGCTGCCTTATTGAAAGATGACTAGCTCTGCAGTTATGTTTGTTTATATTGAGCATCTCAATGCAAACCATAGTGAAAATATTGTATCATTGCCATAGTGTTTTTAGTTCACTTTGTTTATTTGTAATCTAAAGATATGGAGCTGGCTGACTCCCTGTGAACCGATAACAATTCCTCTGTTCATTGAGGACCTGAATGATTATTATTATTATTATGATGATGATGATGATGTAGATAAAGAATCGATGCATAATATTAATATGAATCTAGATGTGTTTTTGTAATCTTACCCGTAATGCACACTACATACATGCATCTGGTGTGGTTGCTGCACAGGGACATTGGTATTGCCCAAGTGCTTACTGCAGAAATTGGCCTAAAAGCAAATTAAGGTAAGAGGGGGCTAAATTTTTTGGAGTAATGTAACCTGCGTTTAATGGCTCATCTCTGTTGGTGAATCCATCAAAGACACTAGACGTATATGTATAAGAGCAGTTAACTTATTGCGATTATTTTTTAATTTTCATTAAGCTACACTTTAGATTGGAATGTATAATTCAAAAATTTTTAGAACTTAGATTATGAGTTATTTAGTTAATGGTCTGGTTTTTATGATTAAATTAGAATTTTGACTATACTAAGGTGCCTAGGAATTTATAAATTTCAGTTTTCTAATGAATAATTAGTTTAAAGAGTTGAGAATTATAACATATTATACAACTCGGTTCCATTAGTCTTCAGCGTAAAATACAATTCTTTTTGACAATGTTAACTCTTAAGCATCTGGGTCAATCAAAGAAAAGAAATATTTAATCCCCAAAAGTCCACATTTAAGCGGTTTGCATGCTTCCTTTCCGATAAAATACAAGTGAAAACCCTTAATTTCCCACGTTACGTACATACATTATAGCTAGATAGCTATTTCCAATGCTACTTCCTTGTGTTTTGAATCAACAATTTTAGGAAATATATTCAAGTCCCTGGCCGGTTTATACGACCATTTGCCGTTCTGGCCACGTCCATTGGATTCATTCCATTTTTAACCTATTTTGATCTTCAACAGCCAGCAATGGTACCTAGTCTTCTTTTCTCTTGACAGACTCTAGCAGTCAAAACGAAAGTTCAAGTAGTCTTTGTTTCCTAGCTAGCTCCCCTTCAAACAAGCTACCAGCTTACACCTAAATTTTGCTATAAATAGCAGTCCATCAACTCAAAATAATTCATAGAAAGAGTAAGTTTGGTTAAGATGGAAAACAAAAACTCGTTCCTCGTTGTCGCCATTGTGATGATGGTTTTCTTTGGTTCGGGAGACAGCACGAGGCTATTGCAGCGTGACGCAGAGCAGTGGATGAATACCCGAAACGACGTCGTTGCATTGCAGTCAGTTCTTGCGACCATTCCAGGTCCAAACCCGTGTACTACTGTTCCCGGTAGAGAAACCGGGCATTGCGTCAATGAGATGAACATTGCCGGAAGAATCATGCGTCGTCACCCTCCTCCCGTTGCTCTGGGTCTCGCCTGAATAATAAAACTAGCCATATTCTGATTCATACACCTACTCATGTCGCGCCGTTTACATCAACAACAAACAGTTAATTACAGAATAATCTCCTTCTTTTATTTTAATTTATTTTATATATTCAGGAGTCTATGAATTTCGTACAAACAAATAAATGCTTTCTTTGGTTAACGATGACACTGATTGCTTCTGTAATTTGTATATGAATTTCGATCCATTGATATATTCAGGAGTCTATCAAATGTATGAGTATTCGATTCTTAGTATGTTGATATTAATTTCACTTAAAAGATGAACATGCTAAAGCCACTTGACATATAAAATATATTAACCTAACTGACTCGACTGATGCAAATTAAACATCACCTATTTTCTTTTTCCACATAATTCCATGCATGTCTGAGGATTCAATGAAATTAAATCACAGTATGTACTTGTTTATATATAAGTGAAATTAATAATTAAAAGAGCATGAATATATATTTCAATAATTTTAGGGTGTTATTTCATTTGTGTGATCAATATATATAAATGTATAATTAAACGTTAAATTTAATCCGTTCTCGATGAAGGCTATTGAGCATACTTAGAGCATTAACATTTTTTTTTTTTCAAATTAAATTCATTCACAAATAAATTATTTTATGATTTTTTTTTTTTGAAGAATCACATTGATTTCAAGTTTCAATTTTTCGTTCAATTTTATATGGAGTCACTTTTAACTAATTTTTGAAAATTTTGTAATGAGCCCAAAACATGAGTTAATTACTTCTAACAAATAAATTAATTACAAATTAATATGCTGATAAGTAATTATTTTTTTTTTTGTGCCTTAAACTATAACTATAAATACTAACACACATATATATATAAATTTGGAGTAATGCTGGATCCGACCAATGTTGCAACACTTAATTGTGCGTATATTGATCATGTTTGGCGTCCAAGGCACGCACTGTCTTTGATTATTATTTTAAAAAAATCAAACTTGAAATGTTCAGAGTCTATCTAAAACTCCTTTTTTTAAAGGTAGGGGTCAACGCATAGTGGCATAGGCGCATTCGCAAACACGAAGCAGCTCCAGCTCAAATCCTCTCTATAAATATGTACTGTGCTGCGGATGATGGACCATAACTCAATCACAACACAAACTCATTGACACTCTTACAGATGAAAAAACTTCGCCGGTCGCCGGAAAGCTCAGAGTTCATAGTTGCAGTAGCATGGCTCTGATTTACAGTAAGATATCGTTGACGGTTGGGCTGGTGTTGATCATTTTGTGTTTTTGTGCTTGTTCGGATCAATCAGGAGCGACGAGGCCATTGCAAGATGATGGGTCTGGGTGGTGGGCAACCGAAACAGAATTAGCTGATGGCCTTCTCATCTTGCAGTCCCTTCAACGAGGACCAGTCAAACCATCCTCTCCAAATCCATGTTCAACCGTTGGAGGAGGCTCTGGTAACTGCACATAAGATGGAATATTAATCCAAGTAACTTGGTTTCCAGATTCAAGCTGATGTAAATGCGCTTCTGTTAACCATCCAGCTGCGAGCTACGTTGCACCAACCAAACAATATTATTCACAAACTTACTTACCTTGATTCTTTTTTGGGCTTCGGCTTCCCATTTCACATTCATACGGAATTAACACAAGTTGTACAAATCAAATCCATTTACAAGTTATATATGTTAATTACGGTGACTTTTTTTGTGTGGATATTTTTGGTTTTGAATTAGTAGTAATTAAGTAGACCATTTCAAAATAATTAACTAATAGTATTCACTGATTCAAAAAAATTAAAATAAGCATATCAAAAAATAAAATTAAAATGCAGCTAATATATCAGTTTTAATTAACATGACTTTGGTCAATAGGAAAAAAGGAAAATACATAACATGTATGTGGGAAAACGGATGACTGAAAGTCAGAAATACATGCACAAGCGACAACATATAATCCCATTATGCTAAGCACGTGCTTTGATATTTTGTGATATGCCATCGTTCTGGATTCGTTACTTATTCAACAAGGAAGAAATTAAACAAATAATTAAAATTATTAACTTACGATTTTAATTTCTAATTAATTCCTTAACTTGGATGGGCTTGGTCTTTGTTGACATTTAAAAAAACCATTTATAATTATACAGCGTATATACTATGTTCCTATATATATATATATATATTTGTTCCAAAAATTCGTAGAAATGACTATATGAAAATTAATTGTTTTGGTTACCATATACTTTGTAAACCCAATTTAGTAATTTACTTATCCAATGCTATATATTTGGTGAACAAGCACATATATAATATTCTATGTTCTGATTTGTTCAATTGAATTTTCAATTTTCAACCGTCAAATTAAGCAAGGTTAGTCTAGTAAAAGATAAATTTTCTTAGAAAAGTGGAGTACTGATCAAGTCACAGCAATATAGATAACCCACTTAGGAAACAAACATAAATTAATGGAAAATAAGAGCTTTATTTTTTTTTAATAAACTTTTGAGGTTTAACATTAAATTAAATATAAATTAATTAAATTTAAATGGAGCAAGGAACAAAACTCTACTCTCTCTTTTTTCTATATACATGTGACTCGACTTCCTTCATCTATCACAAACTTAATAACTTTGTATCTTTATTATTTCTAGCATATTGTAAAGGAACTGAACTCCCAAGATAATATTGCTTGCTCTAGTTTGTTCAATGAATTCCTATCTTAACTAAAAAATAAATATTTGCTTCTTGGGAATCCTCTTTTTTTTTTTCTACTTTTTATTTTAATCAGAGGAATCTGCAACCTTCTATATTACATTGCAGCATTTCTTTTTTGTAATTTTTAACCAGTGAAAAAGGATGCTCCTATTCTTTTGTTTTTTATCATAGAAAATATTCATATTGATTGTTTGATTCAAAAATCTTATTATAAATCTAAATGAAACTAGTGATATTGATCATGATAATACATTTATTTCCAAACTTTTTGTCATGGTCAAGTCCAGTAGATAGCACGATTATTATATTTATGCATTTTGACGAATATATAGATGACATATGACTTCATAGTATATATACTTGTGCATTCAAATTTGTGCCGATTCCAATTTTCTTATATTATGATCATCTCTTGAGAAATTTTGCGTTTTTCATATTAATCAACGCAATACCACCAAAAGACATGACGTTTCACGTCCTATGTAATAGAGCTGCCACGACCAACATTTTTCTTGTCGTTTTACTACTTTTACACGTCGCATGTGGTTGGAACTTGGAATATCAATGAATGCACGACAAGAAAGAGAAAAGGTTGAGCCGCGTAGTAATTTGCCCAGCGCCTTCCTCAAAGGAAGTAAGCATATTATATCACGTGGACGATTTAAGCAGACCAGACTGAATGAGAGGAGTCGTTCAATTTTCTGGATTTGAAAAACTTTCTTGGAGAAGACCTTGAATCGAATCAAAGTTACGTGATTGTCTTTTTTACAGGTTTCTGACTTTTCCCTAAAATAACTACTAAAAAAGTCCTTAAACTTCATTTTACCAGTTTGAGTTTGAGATTGAATAAAGTTAGCTTCCGAATCCCAAGACTCAAAATTGCTGGAGTAGTAACTAGAAGTTTTACGCGTATTTGCTTGGACCAGCAAAATTTTTGACCGAGACCTATTCTTTAGTTTAGACCATATGCTCTGTCATCACAGGCTCCGTTTAGAACCACAACGGCACAATTCATTATAAATGGAAGAAGAAGCAAAGATGCTCAGGAAAAGGAAAGGACTTTCAAATCAACATTTATTACTTACATTCACTTCTTCACCTATCCAAATTCATATTATATGTCATGTCTTTACACCTAATAAAAGTGGTCTATATCCGAGCCCAGCCATGACTCAATCAAATTATGTGATGGTCGAGCAACTATACATATATATATATGGTTCGCATCACAGGCAAATTGAGGTGAACACAGCAGTATTAATATCTATGGGGTAACTGAAAGGCGACTTTGTGACGAGAGATCTCCAAATCTTCTTCTCTGGGTGATAGATTTGTACGTACAGTGTCCCCGCCCTCTTGTGGTGTCTGGACCTACGTGTTTCTGTCGAGTCAGCAACACTTAAATGTGTGATTACATACAATTCCCTGTCTAAGGCTACAAAACCAAATGACGAGTTGTAAGGAGCTTTTCTTGGCACGCGCGATTCAAATTTCCATCTATTTGAAGACATGTCATATCTGCAAGGAATTTCCATCGTTAAAACTCAATTAACAAGTAAAAGGTAAAGGCAGAGCCAAAATGACTGCCGCATGCTAACTATGTTATGTGGATTGGTATAAGCTCGTGCAATGTGGTACAAGGATTAACCAAATCGACAAAATACAAAAATGGGATAGCAAACAAGTAGTAAAGTAATCGCTGTGAAGAAGAAAGGTGCAAAAGAGTAACGGACATTCTGCATTTGGTCAACCGGATGATTAATAAGCAGCTTTTTTACTCCAAGTTTATATCAAAGTATCTTTAACCATATGCAAATTCATGGATCTCATCAACAAGGCATTTCGCATCATCATGCTTCGTCTAAATGGTCCGGCAGTTTATTTTTCACCTAAAGATCCAACTGAATGAACAAACAGGCATCTTTAACTTGTTATGTTGCCATTTATGATCACAAATATCTGGCATCAACTTCAGTGTCGAAGCATCAGGTCTCATAATTCATACTTTCATGAGCTACGTCTTCAAGCAACTCCAAAATTCAGGATCATAGTGAAAATCAATATCAGAAACACTACGATATGTTTTCCTTCGCATTCTACTCTTACATATCCTATTATGTTCATGAATTTTCTATTCGGCACTTGTGAATAAACAAGTTACATGATTGACAGACATAAAAATTACTTCTCCAAGAACATTGAATAGCCCAAGAAACACAAGTTCTTTTGCACCACTTTTTTGCTAATCATCATGGACTTATTACAACAATTCATCACGGAACCTAGACACTAAGCGGTAAAATGTTGAAACACATTTAACTTATCAGATAGACAAAAGATAAGCAATGTAGCAATAATCCACATCCGTGATCGTAGATTTGTTTGTGCATTTCAAACTGGCATCGTTAAAATTCAATAGTGATCAAATGCATTATTACAAGTTTTAAGCAATTATTTGTAGGGAACACAATGTCTAAAATGAAATGGTCGGCTATATTACAAAAATCATCACTTCTAAGGAAACTTGAAGTGGCATTAAGGATTTCAATAAAGATGCCCATAATAAGTAAGCCCCTCGATAAAATTTCTTTTTCAGTTTCTAAAAGACAAAACCAAAATATCCAATACTACATTGGGCTATCTATTCTTACTTCTGCGTACTGTTTACGCCTCCAAGATTCATAATAGCAAATGGGATATATATCCTCATCATGATCTAGATTGCTAAAGACGATTTTCATGTCCAAGTAAAGTCTAAACTAATCACTTACTCCTAAGGAATTGTTCTTCACAAGTCACAAAACATCACGAATATTAACACATTTGTATCGTTAGAGTTTACGACACAGAGGAGTTAGAAATTACCTCAAAATCTTATTCCCATTGAGCATGAAAACCCCGGGGCACCTTTGATTCTCTTCCTCGACGACAACAATCTTTCCCTGCCTCATCCTTTCCCCTTCTCGCCACATATCCCCAACCTCTCTCCACGTCCCTTCCTCACTCCCATTCTTCAATTCCATCACCACCGCATCCCTATAATACTCGTCCACAGGAAACACCCCAGAAATAGTCCTCGAAGCACCGTATCCACCCATCACCCAGAATTCGCCGCTATCCTCTGTTCCATTCCCAACAAAAAAACCAACGCATCCTGCTCGAAACCTGGGTAATCCATTCATAGCAACCCATTCATCCTTACCAATATCGTACCTTTCTACCGAACCTATTCGACTCCCAGCCGCTGCAAACATTGTATGCCTGGAGCCACCACCCGCCACCAAAATTTGGTTAGAATCAGGTAACGCCACGCAGGCAAAGCTGCCTCGCGGGGACAGCATGGGGGAAAGGGGTTCCCATGAGAAATCGTAAAAATTGAAACGGAAAGTGGTGGAACTTGGGGAGGGACGATCAATTGGGAATGATCGGGTGTCGAAAAGTGATCCTCCGAGTACATAAAGGTAAGGGCCAACCGAAATCGAGGTGAAGTTACAGAGGCCATAGACGTGTGGATTGCAGGGCATAGGGGGAAGAGGGCACCAAGCAAGGGATTTGGGGTCGAAGAGGAAGGGTGAAGCTATGGAAGGGTCTTGCGGGAAAATACAAACAAGGTGAGAGAGACGACGGTGAAGATGGCGGAGAGAAATCAAACTTTTGGAGGAGAAAAACAATCTCCAAGATTTGCAGGTGGGTTTGAGGCGACCATGGTGGGAGTAAGGAACGAAGGAGAGGATGAGCGCTGCGACATCGTTGGGGAGGTCTGGAATTAAGGTTAGTGTTTGATCAATCGCAGGTACAGTGAGTGGATGTGGCGGTGAACATGGTCGAAGACGAGAACGAGATGCAGTAGTACATTCGATCATGTTTGTCTGTGGTCTGACGCTCCGTCGCACACAAATCACACTGGAGGAAAAAGTACAAGTCAGCGCTGCTCTCGAACGCAAAGCCAAAAGCTAACGACCATTGCTCTGTCTAAAATTAGTGGACAACCAGATGCTTTTTTTTTTTTCCTCTCCCATCTCTTTTTTTCTTTTCTTTTCTTTTGTCTTCTATAGAAAAGGGTTAAATAAATATCAGCAAAAGTGTTGGCTTTAATGTTTAACCACGTGACATGTCATTTTTTGGTTATATCACTTTGATAAAGAATTCAAAAATATTTTTTTCATTAATTTTATAATGACATTAAAATTTAATATAAAATTTTTTATTGTCGTTCTAATTCTATATAATTTAAATTTATATTAGTTGCCTAATACGTGTGAGGCACCAAACAATAGAGGGATAATTTTGTTTGTCTGATATTATTTCAAATTAACTTAGCAACGTTGATTTTGTGAATAATAATGAGGTGCATTCCCTTTCTTTACAATTTCACTTTTGTAATGTGAAAATTTATGATTGAGTGATTAAGATTTAATTATTAACATGCTTTATTGAAAAGTTATTAACTTTGTATCTTGTCCACGTGAAATCATATCATAATTAGTTTCCGAGATTAAGTATAAATTTCATATGGCAAAACTTAATTTAGAATGCTACTGAAATTGTTCTTCTTTCAAGAATTAGGTGCTAATTTACCGATGCTTGGTTCATAAATGAGAAGCTGAGGCTACTGATGAGCATGAACTCCTCCTCTACCAGTCTTATTGTACAAAACATTTATTTATATGTGTATGCATTTCGGCTTTTGGGTCATTTTGATGAAGGGGTTTGAAGAAAGGTGCAGGGGCCCAGCTAATTAGTATGTTAGGGAATTCTTTCCACAAACCTCATAATTTCTTACCACACATCCCTTCCCCTCGCACACTTGACCCTATTACTATGTTTTGGGTAGGCTTTAAGCCTGTTTTTAATTTTGACCATTTAACTCTTTTAAACTTTATCTTAAGACTTTTAAGGAATAAATTTTACTTTAGATTTTTTAAAGGTACACTTTTTTCCCAAACATAACAGAGTTATTAGAAACTTAACAAATGTTTTCATGGAAACTCAAAAATAATTTTTATTAGACGGTCAATTTTGCCTTTTAAAATTTTTATTGTCGCATAACCTCCATCCGTTACACAAACAGAGACTTGCAGACAACCATACGAGTGTTTGGAACTAGCGTAGCACTATACCCATAAGAGAAACTTGCGAGGAGGATGGACGGAGGTGTTAGAGACTTGTTGTGTATTTGTAACTTATTTATTCAACAAATGGGGTCAATTAGAAGAAGAATAGAACGAGGGTGAGATAGTGAGTGATTCCTTTGTTTTCCCTTTATAGTTTTTCTAATTTTACTTACTGGATTTTTTAGTTTGACTCATTGTTTAGTCGGTTTTTTTTCTTTTCTTTATTGTCACAGCATACTCGTTATTTATTCGATTCTTTTGTTTCTGTAGTTTTACTAGCTTTCCCTACTTTGTTCATGTAATGTCTCGATCCTGGTACTTTTACAACTCTCTTCGTAATAGAAAAAATTCCCAATTATGAGAGATAAATGACGAGAAAGATGGAAAAAGATATAGATAAAAATGTTGCTTTTACAGTTATAGTTCATATTTAGCCATTGGCCTTGTCAGAAACCTCTGTTGCCCATATGATTCAGAAGATAGTTTAATTAGTTTTCAGTTATACCCTATTTTAAAAAGTTTGTAATTTTGCTAGTTTAGTTTATCTAATGCTATTTATTAGAGAAGAAAATTTGTTCTTTTCTATTTTGTTCGTCATAAAAGCGCATGGACAAATCTTGACAAATCCTTCCCTGACATGTTAATATGGATAAATCCTGCAAAACTCGCAGAAATAGCCCTAAATTTTGTAAGGGAACCATTTAGGGAGTGGTTTTGACAATAGTCATGCGAGAAGCTTCAAGGGTAGGTGGCACAGAAGACAATCGGGGGTAGGGATTATTTTTCTGGGTGAGTTAGAGTTGGGAGGGGTTAATAGAAATTTTAGGAGTGCTAAGACAAAATCCCCTTCTTCGATGGCACTGTACATCAATGTTTTTGGTGTTCAATGATCAGAGAAGCCGGTCGGTCAAATGTTTTGACCATCTCACCATGTATTATAGATTTTCCTCTTGTCTCTCACCTCTCTAACCCGACTACCACTACCACTACTAATAATAAAAAAAGTATATTTTTTTATTAAAAACTTAGAGAACCAGTAATTGGAATCCATTTGGTATGGAATTATATATATGGACTCAAGTCCAAAAAGAAATAATTCAATAAATGGAGCTAATAATCCAAAAACTAGTGCTTTCTTTGCAAGCTAATTAACAAAACCAATCAAGAATTGAGTTGATAAACATCAAGTGGAAAATGAAATGGAAGAAAAAGACAGGATAATTTGGCAAGCAAGCGTAAATTAAATTCCTCTCACTCTTGTTATTGTCTATCATTCTATTATCATCGTCCTGCTTGTCTTTGCATGATCACATCTATTCTTGTTATAAGTTTCTTGCAGACTAAGTTAGAAACAAATATTTAATTGAAAACCTAATCAAGCCCATTTCTTAAATTGCCATTCAGATAAACCATCTGGAGATATTAAAGATGTCTCCATCATAAAAAAATAATAATTTGTGCTTTTTTTTTTTTTTGAAAAAAATTAAAAGTATGGAGGCAACTTCGAGTTTGTTTAATCAATCACCGTATTGGTGATGTTCGTAAATAATTGGCAGGCCAACATATATCGCTTTTAGTTGACCGAAAAAACAGCTTAATTTGTCCTTTTGTGGTGGTAAAATTAATGAAGGAGAAAAAGAATTGATTCATAAAGTATTGAAAAAGATAGAGCAAGCCCTTGAAATTAATCTAATGGGACTGTTTATAACAGACACCATGAATAGATACTCCTATTCCTAATTATAGAATGGAACATGCATGCCATAAATTATCCCCTCTATTATTCACCCATCACAATTAAGATTGCCTTTTTTAATTGAAGGCTGAATTCCCCAAGCTTGAATCAAATATTGATGATTGAAAGAGGAGAGAAGAATCCTATATATTTCGCGAGTTGTTATAATGACCCAGACAGCTAAAAGACAAAAATACATTACCAAATAAAAGAGATCATATGTATAGAGCAACTTTACCATACATGCCCTTGTTTTGTTATAAGCGGTAGTTAGCCATGTTACATAATGAATTCCCCATATAAGGCCAAAACAACACGATCATCAGCTAGGCATTAAAATTGAAACTAGATTGCTTTGTTCCCTAAAACGATGTTGACTGATGAGACATGAAGAGATATGATGTGCTCCCACTAGCCAATTATGGTCCAAAAGGTTTGAACTCGAGTACAATTACATGCTACAAATGGAATTGTCTCTTTCACTTACATATATTCTGCAGGAAGGTTCCTGCATCTTTCCTCGCAACTAGTATGATATGCATGGCTGAAGTTCTTCCTTGCTGCTATCATAAAACTTTCCGTACGATCGAATTTCCAATCATTATCACACGAGATTCATGTAGAGAATTAAGCTAAGGCATACGAATCATGGGGGCGTCATTCCTATGGTAAATCTATTAGGTGGTACCCTTTGACTGTATGTTAATTGGTTTGAATACAGAAGTAAATCCCTGAAAAGTCAAAACATTTAACCTTTGATTGGGTACCAAGCAATCAAATTGTATGACGGATGAGTCAAATTTTTTATAATAAAAAAATAATATAAATAATCTAAGTTGAAGATTTACTAGTTAGGTGAATGATATCTTAATAAAATCTAATTAAGCAAATGAAAGATAAGAGAGAGCGGAGAGCTGAAAAATGATAGAAATGATTATAAAAAGCAAATAATAAAGATTAAAAAAAATTATTGTCTGGTAGCAGCCTAGAGTTGAATCCTGTCAGCCGGCTAGCAAGATACCTGTGTAAGCAAATTCGTAGGACTTTTCCACTTTACAACACATTCACTTAAACTCTCTTAGTCTTAGGTGATGCCTTAATTTGTCTGTTTTCAGATCCTCTTCAGCTCCTCCTTCCTATAATATCCTTTCTTTCTTAGTTCCCATTCCACCATAGATTCCCAACAAAACCAGTTAATTGAGAATCTCCGTTACCATGGAATTCAGCTTCCCAGAAGACTCCAAGAGCTCCAGCGAAGAAACAGATCGATCATCAGATCAGCAAAACTATGATACGGTCACTGGCAGATCCTACGAGTGTGTCTTTTGCAAGAGAGGCTTCACTACGGCACAAGCTTTGGGTGGACACATGAATATTCACAGAAAAGATAGAGCCAAGACCAAACCCAGTTTTCCTCCTTCAAGTTCAAGCAAGGTTGTTGATGACAACTGTGCAGATCTTGGGTTTCATTCAGCAATCCGAAGTTCTCCAGGGAACTCTTATTCTACTTCTTCCGAGGTAAATGCCAATTACCATCAACTCATTTTTCCATCTTTGAGACCTTCTTATACAAATTATGGTGAGGACTTCTGTGTACAAAACCCGCGAGATCGGAACCTATTTGGAGAAGATTGGAGGAGGAGTTTGAGCTTGCATAGTAATCCATTATCTGTGTGTGAAAATAAAGGCAAGGTAGCAGACAGTGGTGAAAAGGATGGGTTGGATTTGGAGCTTCGACTTGGTTATGATCCATAGAATATATATTACATATATATCTCATATTTACCAAATTCAAGTATATAAATAAGAGAGCACTCTTTATGTTTTTGATTTGAATAGGTTCAAATTTGGCTTTCCCATGTTTTGTTTCTGGAATCATAGAGATAGAAGCTGCTAGCTTGAGATATATATGTGCATATAAGCATGTCTGGCTAATAGGTCCTTTGTTATTATGGCATGCAAATATATATACAGAAATCGCTATATGCAATAATATTTCCAATTGCGGTCGTCCATTGGGAAGGCATCTTGCAAGATTTCACCATGAAATGTGTAACCCTAGATCTTCTAGCTAGCTAGGGTTCTACTGGAAGTTCCAGCATGTGATGAATATTTTCTTCTTTGCAACCCATTTTAATTTGTTAAAATTTTAGCGTTCGGCTTCCTACGTATGTCAATGAAATTTGAATCGATTCTATTATATATAAATTTCCTTTATTTTTTTAACGAGGTTTCTGAGTCTTAAGAATTGTGTCCTTGGAAGGATATTTGAAGAAACTAGAGTTTTGAGCAGATTATTGTCAGTTATGTCGTTTCATGGTACTGTCTCTAGAGAAACCCTAGAGATATATTTCATTTCCCAAGAGAGTACCCAAAGTAGGAACCAGACACGTGATTTTCTTTTCCATTCTTTAATTAAATTATCTAAAATATATAGAATCAATGCAATGCAAGAGTGCAAAGAACATAATCAACATGTTTGTTTCGTTAATTTCTGGTAAATTTTCTTTGCACGAATTCATATATGTGTAACACGATTAGATTAATGTTATCAGAATATGAGATATTTAATTTACAAATTAATAAGCTGATAGATTCATAATAATATAGAGAGGGGTAGCGAAATCATCTTATATATAGCCTGAAAAGTAAGAACTCTAATGATGACGAAGATTGTAGGAGCATCAGGGAAAAGAGATTTCCTCTGCATAACATAATCTCACGAGAAAAGAAAACATTTTGTCAATTATGGAGTGGTTAGCGTTTGCATATCTTAGAAAATTTATTAAGCAGGCCATGGACGGTTCTTGACTTGATTTTCAACCTTCGCATGTACTACTGCTTGTTTATAACACGTGTCTCAACCTGTGCAAGCTTTGTCATGGTTCTCTTCTTATTTTACCATGTTTTGGGGCTTAAGCTTTATGCCCAAAATTTTTACATTTACATTTTCAGATTCTAGGAAGCGAATAAGCATAAAGACAAACTCTTCTTCAAAAAAAGAAAAAGAAACTCGAACTTGTTGATCGATGACTTGAGTTAAAATCAGTGGAAATTCATTAGTGAGGTAGTCCACTTAAGTTTTGATTTTAATTTTGGATTTTAGTGCAACCTAGCTTCTTTTTTTTTTTTTTTAATATATATCTTTAGGCACTTAAAAGAATTGGAAAACAGATATAGGCATGGCCAGGCCCTTAAAACCGTGATTTTCGTTGATATAATTTCAAGATTGGTTGCACCAGCGGTCTAGTGGTAGAATATTGGTACTCGTATTTTTTAGTAAATATAATTTCAAGATTATTTTCATTGCCGCGGAACTAGTTAAGTGTGGCCAAAAGAAGAAATAGTAGGGCAAAGGTACTCCACAAGTCAAGTCATAGGGGAAAAAACGAGTGATGTTCCATAGAAAAAAACAAATTGGCTAACCGCAATGGGAAGGGAAGTTTGTATTGGGTTAGTATATACCCCTCATCATCATATGCCTTTACTTGTTCTTCAAAACGTCCCCTGGGTGAAGCCAACATTCATTCGGGAGAAGGAAGAAAACAAGGACGGTTAGTACTACCTTCAACATATAATGACAACCGAACGTTTCCAAGTTTAATCCGCATCTTTATCTTAGAACTGGGAGAAAAGACAGCCTCGTAGTCTCTGATTTAAATGTTTCTTTTTCTATTTTTTGTTATGTGCTCAGTAAAATATTTCTAAGCTTTATAGAGTTATTCAATCGATGTACATATATTTTAGTTTTTTTTTTTTTTTAATTTGTTCATATGTGTTAGAAACCATTAAACATGAGAGTAATAACCACATATATAAACAAAATAATCATATAGAATACTAACAAATATTTTAGTAGTTTTTATTTGCAGCAAGTATCCTCATTCTCTCACTCTTTTAGTATAAAACCCATTAGAGATGAAAATAGTAACCAATAAAACTTATGTTGTTAACACCTTATTGATAATATTTTAGTCATCGTCTCACTCTTTACAACAAAGCCACTCGTGAAAGAGCAAAAGACAAGTTGACACTTTTTCATCGGTTTGCTAGTTAGATTCAACGTGTAGATAAGTGCAGCTTGGAAGGATCTATAACACGTTCAGTTTGAAAATGGAGTCCATTGACAAAGTCTGCCAGCATTCGTAGAACTCAACAAATGCTTCCGGAGATTGATCTGATCCTTCAAAATCTATAAAATAAAGAAAATACCACAATCTTTATATGGACATCACTCAATTGGGTTTAGTGCCCGTTCAAGACAAAAACCTTTTTACAACCATAGCAGAATATCTTACAGGTAGTAACATTAATTACAGTAATGGCGGAAACAGCCGCTTCTGGGTTCTAACACAAAGCTGAAAGTTGAAAGAAAAGATCAATTACCTAGTTAGATAGTATATTATAAGAAAAATCACGACAAAGGATGCCACAAGTGTAATCATTCTCCGGCTGGATTTAGTCTCGAATACCTGAAAGATGACACGAGATCTTCAGAACAGAGACATACAGCATACCAGTCCCATTCCCTTCTCTTCCTCCGCAAGAAGAATGAGGCAATCAAATAAAAAGGGAAAGGAAAAACATAAAAGGAGAGACTTCTTTAAGAGGTAGATAAAGATACAGTCTTGATACCGTTTTGAATTTGTCCATAGTGCCTGAAAGGACTCCCCTTGATGAATCCATATCATTGCCCTAAATTAACAGAACCAGATTAACAAAACAGAACAAAGAAATAGCAGAAGCAAATATCAAATAGGATTTAGTAGTTGTAGCAACACACCATACGGTCCAGCATTCGGTTATGACTATCCACCTCCTCATTTATATCGCCTGACAACTGTTGGCAATCACATCCATCAACTATTTTATGCAAGTCAATACAGCTAAAAAAATTATAACATTCAAGAATTCGCATGCCACTCAAATCTGTTCGCAATACAATTCCAAACACTTGCTAGATCTTCAAACACTCTAGAAGAGCTTTTAATACAGTAATAACAGACAGAGAAAAGCGCACTATTTATTCTATTAATGAGGAATTGTAAATCCATCCAGCCAGCAGGGGAAAAGATGGGGAGGAAGATGACGGGAAAAACCAATCATTAAAGAAAGATTCAAAGTAGTATTTACTTTTGTCCTCCACAACGGACGATGGTGGAAGAAATGCTCACATGAATACTAGGCCCATTTACCCTTTATATACATATAGAAGGTAAATGGAACATATTACTAGCCAGGATAAACTTACTCTTTTCAGCAGATTGACTCTGTCTTGTAATCCATCTAACTCTCTTTCATTGTCATGTTCATCGATTTCATGGGAAGAGTAAGAAGAAGATGCTCTGATGCCACCCTCCTCAATACCATCAAAAAGAGCAACTTTGTTGTTGCGGTAGTCCCTGAACAGTGAAAAATTTGAGACCTTGAATCATCACACCACAAAGATAGCCAATATAAAGTTCACTTCTAGACATTAGAACTTTTCAACTTATTAGACATCTCAATGATTACATAAATATCAAGATCAAACAAAATATAAGAGGCCAAACTCAGCATTCTTAACTTCTGAGGCGAAAGATACACACCAAAGTATTTCCATATAATAGTTTTATACACAGAAATAAATAACCACTACTGGGAGAAAAGAAAAATAACTGATTGAGCAGAACCCAAAGAGAAAACTGTGTTTTCATACGTCTCAAGATGGAGAGGAAAAAGAAAGAGGGGGACTGATGAAGCTTTAGGCAAAACTGGAATATCTTTCATCACCTAGACCTTGGGCAGAAAAAGCCCCACAAACATAGAATTAGAAGGCTCAATAGTAAGCCACTAGGCATAGTATCGAGGTAAGGGATTTAGGTAGTTTGTAAGAGGTTTTGCTTCAAAACTTGCCATCAAGTACCAGAAAAAGAATACTAATAGTGACTAAAGGAAGTTAACAATAGAAAATCGAAAATCAACTCTTATGCCATAATATCTTCATCTATGCAACAGCAATTTCAAGACAACCAATTTAGCGCCAAAGAATATTTGCATAAAATTTGCTTAAAGAAGAACTTCCACCATCCCATGTATTCAGGTTCCACCACATAAAAAATGTTCGGCCAAGTTATGCTGCCTGAATGTGGACTCAAGTGTTGGACATGCACTCTCAAGTCCAACAGAGGTGCACCTAAATTTGTAAGTTCTCCCCACATTTGGAGAATCAGCTGCATATACATGTCCACCTAAGGACTCCAATGTGTCTCTGACAGTAAACTATGGGAAAGTGAAGCGTAGGATCAACAAGTCAAAGGTTGTTAGGCAAATAATTGAAAAATAGAGTTTGATTGCATCCTGATTTAAGTGAGTTTCGAATTGTTTAAAGAAGGGAGTCATGTGTTCCACAAAAATCTACATGCAACCGATTACTCAGTCATCAGATCAAGCAATGACTGGAGCAGAAGGAAATGAATTGTTTTCTTTAAAATAAAAGGAGGAAATGCATTGTACAGTTTCGGAACAACAACAGCACCGAATCACTGAAACTATCTATAATTCACCTACTTTCTTTCACACAATTTCATTCCTGCTAAGAAGACTATGAGTACAACAAAGCTATTCGAAATTGAAATAAAATAATAGATTTGAAACTGCTATTCACCAATCAATATGGTAAAAAGCAGGAATTACACGTCCGGCAGATTGAAATCCGAGTCCCCCTAATATGCCATATCCACAGATCTGAATTAACAACACCCAAGCACAAAGAATTGAGTAATGACCAGTTTAATTCTACAAATGAATTTCAGATTTTAATAATACAAAACAAACTGCTACGATTTGCCGAATACTTAAAAGACTATTTTCAAAAAGGAATTTAATCCACGCTAACCTTCTAGGATTCATGGCTCACAGGATAACCGATTCTTTGACCGTTCGGGAGTGACTGATCGTCCAATTTTTGATTCTATCAAACAGAATTCTCACAATTAATTTATCGATAAAATATTCACAAATACATGAGAATATACACTGAAATTGACTAAGTGAATACAGAAAGAGAAATATCATATACAGCGAATAAAATGCACAGGACTATGCAGCCAATAATGAAAAAACCACCCCACAAAAAAGTTGTTCCGAAGGAAAATCAGATCCGAATATATTCAGGAAAAAATATACAGAAAAAGGAAAAGCAAATTTCAAGTTTGAACACGAACTTTTGAAAGGGGAGTAGAAGTTCTTCTCCTTTCTCTGCAGCAACGACGAGCTAAAGGTGAAAAAGACACTGAATGAGATTTATAAAGGTGTGAGCATGACGAGTGTTACCCATACGGGTAGACTTGTGAAGGACGAGTGCAAGGTGGTAACGGGTAATGGCACGATGAATTACCATACAACGACTTAAATCTCACGCTACTTCACACTGTTGAGCTAACAAATTTTGAGACGTGTAACTGATAACTTTTTTTTTTTTTTTTTATTATTATTATTAAAAAAAAATTGGGACACATATAAATCCAATTAAATTCCAGATTCTACTTTTCCAGTGTGAAAGGTTTTCTCAAAAAAAAAATAAAAATTACTACTTATTTTTGACAAGGAAGATTTAAAATCTTATTTTAATATTTTTTTCTGTAAATTTGGTTAAAAAAACTTTTTATGTTGCTCCTTGATAAAATTAATTTCATTGAAAGGAGTAAATAGAAACTAAAAATGTGGCATGAGATTTTTATTTTTTGATAAAAACTATTTGATACTCACGTAACATTGAATACTAATTAATATAAATTTTAACTAAATAAGATTATAAAAATAATAAACTCTTTCTACATATTTTAATATAACTGAATTTACAAGTTCGAAATATTTAATTATTGGTTAAGCTATAAAAACTGGAATAGGTGGCCCATGATGCTTGATAGAAATTTTATTTTTTTTGATGGGAGTTTATTATTAACTACTGTAGGTTAAACCAAAATTTAATATATTTTGATATTTAATTATTTATCAATAAAACCATGATAAATCAATCATCATAAGTTGTTTTAGATTTAATTAAATGTCTCAGATACATATGCATTAAATGTGGATTATTGGATCCCAATCTGAAAAAAAAAAAAAAAAAAACTGGATTATCGGATAAATGCCTAATAGCCTATTGCTTAATGCGGCCGTGGATATGGTTTTATTTTTTTATTTTTTATTTTTTTTAAAAAAGCCCAAAGAAAAAGAAAAAAAGAGGAATTTATTGGAAAACTTGGGGCGACGATACCGTCTTCCTCTGGGGAGTAGTATCTGATTCGCTGTTTCACTGTCTGTTCGACTGGGATACGGTGGATTTCCATATCAGAGCAGCAAACAGCTTCTGCAGCCTTTATAACGATCTTATGGTTTCGTGGGAGGATGCCACCTTTGTTTCCTCGCCAGACATGGAGAAGTTCCTCTGTACCTTATTAATGGACTCCACCCAGCCGATTTCTGAGCGATTCAGAGCCCTATTCTCTCTCCGGAACCTCAAAGGTCCCGACCCCCGCAACGCCCTTATTCTCGGTTAGTTAAAGTTTCCAGCTTCTCTTGCTTTCATCCTGTTCTCAAATTTATTATTAGAACCATCGATGGGTTGTTGATATGGTGTTTTCTCATTTTTCACCATTAATTTTTGGTCAACTATTGGTGTTGATTTAATGATTTTTATAGATAAAGGTATGCGAATGGGTTAGTATGAGATAATTTACTTCAGCCTTCAAAGCAGTTTTTCATTTGTTTCCCAGAACTTAAATTGTTACTTCGAGTTCTACTTATCTAACCAAACATTATCTCCACTAGAATAGAGATAGAGATACATGGTTTAAGCCACATCGGTCTTTCCTGAATTAATCTATTATAGACTTACAGTAGTTTCTGCTTTAAATTCATCCATCCAAGTTACTGTTTTATGCTTTCCAGCCACAAGGGATTCTTCAAATTTATTGGCACATGAGGCTGCATATGCTCTGGGTCAAATGCAGGATGTGGATGCCATCCCTGCTCTGGTATCAGTTCTGAATGATCTGTCTTTGCACCCTATTGTTCGCCACGAGGTATGCTTTTCGTCTAGATTTTTGTTCTACTATTTTTCTTTTTGTCTTTCTTCCATTGTGAAGATAATCGACTTTGTTACAATTTCATAGGCAGCAGAAGCACTTGGTGCAATTGGTTTAGATGGTAATGTCCCCCTCTTGAAGAATAGCTTGGATTTAGATCCAGCGGAGGAGGTTCGAGAGACATGTGAATTGGCTCTTAAACGTATTGAGCATTTAAAAAATTGTGATGAATCGTCTGCAACTGATATATCACCTTTTAAATCTGTTGATCCAGTAGCACCAACTAGTTCTTGTTCTTCTGTGAATCAGCTAAGGTTTGTCTGGTTCTTACTAATTGAGAACCTCTTTTTTACTTAGGACCAACGACTAGGTCACTAACTGATATTAACCAACATTAGGAAAGTACTTCTGGATGAAGAAAAAGGAATGTATGAACGGTATGCAGCTCTTTTCGCCCTTCGAAATAATGGTGGAAATGAAGCTCTTGCTGCTATAATTGATTCCTTGGGTTCAAAAAGCGCTCTTCTGCGCCATGAGGTATGTTAAGTACTCTATTATCATGTTGCTTGAATTCTATTTGCAAATTGGCTAATTATTGATACATGTGGTCATTTTATTTATATGAACATACGTAGAGGCTGCATTACCAGGTTATATGGCGGTTTTGAACCTTATTCTTTTAAAAGAAGTATTTGATATGTCAACATTTTGTCTGGTAAAGACTTTTTTAGTTTTAACTGCGCATCTGGTCTTCCTTTTTATTTTCCCTCTATATATATATAAAAATAAACATGCATCTCTCATGGTAAAGTAGCCGCTCGTTCTTTAACTACAATGAAAAAATGATTGTTTGTTAACAAATTTAATGAAATGGACTTTCCTGTCATCTGACATTGAACTGTTAGTCTCTGCCAGTTGGGATCTTTTGGATGCTGATATTTTTTTTTTTGTGTTCTCCAGGTTGCTTATGTCTTGGGCCAATTGCAAGACAAAGCTGCTTCAGCTGCCCTATCCGATATACTTAGGGATGTGAATGAGCATCCAATGGTTAGACATGAAGCTGCGGAAGCTCTTGGCTCCATAGCAGGTATTAGTGTATTACCACTTAATACTATTGAATAATGTGATCTCTAATATATTGTATTAAAGGAGTGCTGATTGGTGCCATCCATTTGTGAGAGGATAAACACAGTAGCTTTTAATGCAGAACAAGTCATTGAAGTGAACTACGATTGCAATTTCTTGTCTTTTTTCTTTTTATCTTATTGATTATCCTTCGGAAGAACTTAATTCGTTTACTGTTTGGATTATTATCTCAAATTCTTTGCCGGATGTACTTTAGATGACCAAAGCGTAGCACTCTTGGAGGAGTTTGCAGCCGATCCCGAGCCTATTGTCTCACAAAGTTGTCAAGTTGCTCTAAGCATGCTAGAGTTTGAACGGGCAGGGAAATCTTTCGAGGTATACACCTAGCCAGTTATTTGAGTATTACTACCAAATTTTGCTTTACTCTTTACTAACAAAGCTGCTGCTCTTTTCTCTCTCGCACAGTTCCTCTTCATGCGCAATCCTCTCGTGCATTGATTGCTTCAGCGTCACGAGAACGAAGATTTTTTAGGAATCTGGATAGAAACATTAAACTCGTCAAACTACTTCATAAAAATTATAAGCTATAACTGACGGAAATAGCAAATATTGGAAACCATATTTGATAAACTCTTTGTGGTGAGTCAGTGACTAATCAAAGAATTTATGTATCTGTTTCTTTTAACGTGGACTCATTTACTTAACTGAATACACATCCCTCTCATCTCACATTTTATCTTACTCTCCACTATTGTTGGATAAATTCGAACAATATCTCCACGTATTCAAACACTTCAAATTTCACTTGATGGCTTTTGTTCTACATAAGGCGTTGTTAGTCATTTTGGCGCGAAACTAGGAAGAAAACAAAAAAAAAGAAATTAAACTTTGGATTCGCGGTCTGTGTAGAAACTTATTCGCCACTGATGGTATGTAATCAACAACTAATGACGCATTTTAATTAGTTTATTATTATGCATTAAATATTTAAATGTTTTGTCGACTCGACTACCATAAATAAAATTCCTAAAAAAATTGACTGCCTTAAATTAAAATAAGTAAAAAATTAAATATAATTAGAGGTCAGCAATTATTTATTGAGGTAGTGTGTCAGTACTCAGCAGAGATAGTAAAGTAAAAATGGGTTTCTAGTATCCGAGGGCTAAATCAAATCAAATAGAAATATTAGTAAGCGTTAAGGAGAAGCCAACCCTCACGCAATCAACGTTGTTTAGATTCTGGATTCACCCAAATATATGTAACTCCTCTGGTCTGAAAGGTGAACACTGACAGGTGACGACGGAGAATGGCGAATCCCAACCCTCAGAAACCGTGGAAGGCGGAGTACGCCAAGTCGGCGCGATCTTCATGCAAGACTTGCAAGAGTACTATAGACAAAGAAATATTCCGTCTCGGCAAGATGGTCCAAGCCACTCAGTTTGATGGCTTTATGCCTGTACCTTTATTTCTCTTAACTTACCTAGTTTGCTCCACATACTACTACTGCCTTCATTTTCTTGAAACCCTGTAACAATGTGATAAATCGGCATGCCATTCTTGTAAAAGTCCGCATCCGTACATGCATTTATTTGGGTGGATTGGTTTTCCTCTTCTGTGTGCTTGCCGTGCTTTCTAATTCTTCTCTATTGCAGATTTTACACGCATTCTATCGGTGCTCGGCTCTCTAAACTGGGCCTTTCGTGAAGCGAAGTTATAAACGCTGAAAGAGTTCCTTTTTTTTTAACCATTACCGAGGGTTGGCTTTTAAAGCGAAGTTATAAACCCCCTTATTGTCTTCAGACTTTGTAAGGGGGGTAAAGGAGGCTCCTTTTCCCTTTTCAAAAAACCCTATTTCCAACTTATTGCATTTCGCATGAGCTTTATAAAGTTTTTGACTTTAACAAACTTCACTTCTGAAATTCTGATGATTATCTTATAAAAATTTTGGGCTTTGTTTTATTTTTTTTTATGTTTTGACTTTTTTTTTTTTTTTTTCAAGTGCAATTACTTTGTCTTAGCCTTACTTTCTTTTCTGGCTTTGTTTTAACGGGTTGGTTTCTATTCAAATTGAGGATTCCTTAGAGAAGAGGCATAAAGAAATTGAAAGACAAATAAAAGAAGAGAAGAGAAAAGGATTGGCATGGAGTACCAACTGTTTTTGTCCCGTTGTTAGTGGACATATAAAAAATCTGTCGAAATAGTAAACTTATGTGTAATACTGCAAATAGCATCTGATCATGGGTATGTTCCATTCTGAAATTGCTTGAACATTACACATAAAGAGTGTCCATACCTTTTAGAGGATGGTTCGGGTAACTTTCTGTATTTGAGAGAAACTTAACTATCCTTTTTTTTTTTTTTTTGTATTTTTTTGAGGTTTTGTCCCCTTTTGGTTGCTTAAACTCATGATATGATTGGTTCATATATTTTTAATGTTGTTTTTTTACTTTCTGGAGCAATCCTTTTCAACTCTTATACTGCATGCATTAATGATTTGATCTTTTTCCCCGCTCTAAATTCAGATGTGGAATCATGCTGCTTGTATATTGAAGAAAGCCAACCAGATCAAATCGTACGAATTCTTCTCCTTATTCTTAAAGATGTGTTTGATGATTTGCCTCCTGCAAGAATTTGTAGTTATCGATTATTTTTCTTCTAGAATTGATGATGTTGAAGGCATAGAGTCACTTCGTTGGGAAGACCAGCAGAAGATCAGAGAGTACATAGAGAGTGGTGGGCCAACAAAGTCAAATGCCACCAAAAATACGGAATATGGTATTGAAGTTGCACAAACTTCTCGTGCTACATGCAGGCATTGTGGTCAAAAAATTGTCAAAGGAGAGGTTGGTTGTTTTTATTGCCATGTGATACTATTTGAAAGGCATGACTTCCTGTAGTTAATAAGTTAATTGGTTATAGTATACGAACTTTGTATCATTGTATGTGAGAACAAGATCATAAACAAGGGCATATGATATGTCCTGGTACCTGAGATGGAAAATGTTATAATTCTTTCGTCATGTTCATGATAAATTACCTTATGGTATCTAACATATTTTCCATTTAATACTTTACCGAGGCTCCTAGTTCTTCAGGTGTATTTTGAGGCTTCCCTTCTCAAAGTCTTTGCCCCTTCATATTCTTCCTTTATATCATTGCTGACTGATTTATGTTTTATTTTAAGGTTCGTATATCTGCTAACCCTAATGGTCAAGGTGCTAAAGGTTTGGCGTGGCACCATGCCAAGTGTTTCATGGAATCATCTCCATCAACTCAAGTGGAAAAGTTGTCTGGATGGAATAATCTCTCATCATCTGATCAATCAGCTGTCAGTAACTTGGCTAAGAAGGCTTCCTCTAGCAAAAAAAGTGGTATGTGGCTCATTGCATTTAAGATAGGTTGAATTTTTCATGCTGTATTGATTTTCTGTCATGGTTCCTTGTAGGGATGGAACCAGGAAAATTGGGTAAGGAGGGTGAAATTTAACACATTGCCAGAGGGGGTAGTATGAGAATTTGGAAGGGAGAAAATGTATCAGATGAACAATACTAATAAAAAACATTTTTTGTTTTTTTTTTGGGAACTATGTAGTTCTGTCCCTAGTTCCTTGCTAGGTGTTCTCTCACACGTTTCCTTTCAGGTCGTGCAAACATTGAGCCTCTAGAGGTTAAAGCAGCTACACAACAATCAACTTCCAAAGCTGGCGAAAAACGTAGGATGGATGCCAGTGGCAACCAGAAGTCAAAAGTCAGTAAGGCCGAGGGAGATGTGTCAGCAGGTAGGGCAGCATTGGTGAAAAATAATAATGGCTCAGGGGAACCATCTAATTGTGAGAATAGACTGGAGGCCCAGACCAAAGAATTCTGGGCTTTAAAAGATGATCTTAAGAAGCATGTGACAACAGCTGAGTTGCGTGAGATGCTGGAAATCAATGGTCAAGATACAACAGGATCAGAACTTGATTTGCGTGACCGCTGGTAATTCATTCTCTCAAGCATCTTCTATGCTGATATTAAAGAAGGTTTTGACCCTTCCCTTCCCCTGTGATTTAAATCATAAATCTTTTCGTTCATTCTGATTGTACTTGTGAGCTATTTGATGATTATATTGTCAAAAGACTATTTTTTACCTCTGTTGTATGTCCTCTATCCACCTTGCCCATTATTTATCAAACTGAAGAAAGAAGTAGGCCTTGCACTGCCCTGATAGGAGACCATTTTCTTGATTCCTTCTGTTTTCTCCTCTCTTTAATGCTGAAACGCATCATCAGTAAGATATGAATTGTTCTACCAAATGGGACAATCTATATGCTTTGGAAGTAATGCATATTGTATTTGTGTCATTGTTATTTTCAGTGCTGATGGAATGATGTTTGGAGCACTTGCTTCTTGCACAATATGCACTGGTTGCCTGCGTTATTCTGGCGGAATGTATCGGTGCCATGGATACATTTCTGAATGGAGCAAATGTTCTTACTCTACCACTGAACCGATTCGCATTAGAGGAAAGTGGAAAGTCCCGGCAGAAACAAATAATCAGTACCTCAAAAAGGTCTGTAAGCAAGTATTATACCATAAAACAAAATCAACAAATCCTGACTCTAGTGTTCAACTCCTGTTTGCAGTGGTTTAGATCGCAAAAGGCTGAGAGACCTGTTAGGATACTGCCTCTAGGATCATTAAAGAATCCATCTGAAAGTCAAATTACTGCTTGCCAGCATCAACCTTCAAATAGTGAAAGTTTGGGAGACTTAAGAGTTGCTATTGCTGGATTGCCTAAAGACTTTATTGTATAAGTTCCTGTCCTTTTTCCTTTGATTTATGTCCTTTTGTGTTCCTGTTTGATTTTTTTTTCGGTGGTAGCTTCTTTTTTTTTTTTTTGGGGGGGGGGGGGGTGGTGTTCGGGAACTATTCTAGAAGTCTATATGTTTGGTATTCATCTTCTGAGAGGATGTCATGCAGAAAGAATGGAAACGCAAAATTGAGGGGGTTGGTGGTGTGCTTCATGCAAAAGTAAAGAAAGGTATCTATTTTATAATGTTTGAGGAAGAAAAATATATGCTTTCTTAAATCTTTTGTAAAGAAGAAATGTGAGAAAAAATACTTTTACCCCTCAATGTTCCTGGTTGACTTAACTACTTCCAGATACTAATTGCTTGGTGGTGAGTGGATTGCTGGATGATCAAGAAGCTGAGATGCAGAAGGCAAGGTATGGGTGCATTTGCATTCTCCAGTCCCATGTAGGTATATCCCTGATTAACATTAATATCACTGACAGAAAGTGTTTCATTAATAGGAGGATGAGAATACCAATAGTCAGAGAGGACTACCTGGTTGATTGTATTGAAAAAAAGAAGAAGCTTCCATTTGATTTGTATAAAGTAGAAGCGATTGGTCAGGCCTCTAGCATGGTCACCATCAAAGTGAAGGGGCGAGGTGCTGTTCGTGAGGAATCTGGCCTACAGGATTCTGGTCACATACTTGAAGATGGGAACAGCATATATGATACCACTTTGAGCATGTCTGACTTATCTTCTGGTGTGAACAGGTGACTTCAGTGTATTTCATCTTTCTTGTTCAGCCTTTATCTTAAAATTGTGCAATTTCTTTGGCTAACCTTCAATGTCTTTAGCTCTTTCGACCTGTACAAAGCATTTCAAAACAGGTCAAACCAGTTCCAAAATGTGCAGAAACACTTTGAATACCTAAAATGCTGCATAGGAAAATTATATAAAACGGTTGTGAAACATGAAAACAAAAAAAAAAAAATGGCAGAATGCTACAAAATTCATCAAAATGGCTCTATTTTTGTTAGCTGCTTTATTTCTTCATTTGCCCCTTGCCATTGTCACCTTCATATTCATCAAACTTCTTTTTTTCCATTTATAGTTACTATATTCTCCAAATAATCCAAGAAGACAAGGGGTCAGATTGCTATGTGTTCCGAAAATGGGGTCGTGTGGGGAATGACAGGATTGGAGGATCCAAATTGGAAGAGATGCCAAAGTCAGATGCAATCCGTGAATTTAGACGATTATTCTTTGAGAAGACTGGCAATCCTTGGGATGCTTGGGAACAAAAGAATTTTCAGAAGCAACCTGGCAGATTCTTCCCCTTGGATATTGTACTTCTTTTGTATCTTATTCTTTGTAATATGTAAGTCATCCAAGTGGATATTCAACTCATGCTGTTTATCTTCAACATTTGACTTTGTAGGATTATGGGGTTAACAAACAGGTCTCAAAGAAACTGCAAAATGATGTAGACAGCAAACTGGCCCCTCCAGTAATAGAATTGATGAAGATGCTCTTTAATGTGGAAGCATACAGGTTATAGGCAAATACCCCTTAATGTCATTGGAATATGTATGATACTATGATGCTTATGCAATACTAAATCATGAGTTTCACAGATCTGCGATGATGGAATTTGAGATTAATATGTCTGAAATGCCTCTTGGGAAACTGAGCAAAAGTAATATTCAACAGGGTACGTACATACCTCTCTGTTTTCTTTCCTCTAACCTTTTTATTTTGGCAAGCTGCAGGAGTTGCCTAATTTGATAATTGGCAACTCCAAGCAGTCTTGCACTTGTATCAAGTAACTGATAATTATTTTTTTCATCACGTTGATCTCCTCCCTCTTCCCAGGGTTCGAGGCTTTAACAGAGATACAGAATCTGTTCAACACTAGTTATTCTGATCCGTCAGTCAGAGAGAGTTTGCTTATTAATGCTAGCAATAAGTTTTTCACTGTGATCCCTTCTGTTCATCCGCATGTTATTAGAGATGAGGTTGACTTTAAGTCAAAGGTACATGATACAAAAACGCCTATGTTGGTCTTTGGTTTTAAATCAGTTTAATCTTACTTTCAATCCTGGTACTAGAAATTTTATGATTTTTGGTTGTCAATCTTAATACTCAAATATCTACATTGTCTTTAGATTTCAATACCACAAGTAAGATTTTTTTTCCTGAATTATCTCTAGAGGTTTTTAAATTTCATGACTTGGGACACCTCAAAATGTGATCCAAGATGCCAAGATGTTCTTGATACATGGAAGCTTGAAAACATTTTTGGTGTATCCATTGTTCTTAATGCATTTTGATGGTGATTGTGTTTCAGGGATGTTAAAGATATGATTTAAGAATTGTCTGTTTCTGTGGAGACTCTGGAAGATGTATTTGGCTGCTGCATTTCAATGCATCTCGGTCTACTTTATTAGTTTATTATATTGTGAATTATATGATACTGTTCTTGTTTTAGGTGAAAATGTTAGAAGCCCTTCAAGACATTGAAATAGCTTCAAGAATAGTTGGATTTGATGTTGATAGCGATGCTTCCATTGATGAGAAGTATATGAAGCTTCACTGCAATATTTCTCCACTCCCACATGATAGTGAAGATTATCTATTAATTGAGAAGTTTCTCCGCACTACTCATGCCCCTACACATAAGGTGGGTCAGACTGTTTTTATGTATCTACATCCTGAGGTTTTATCTCCTTCGGTAATTGCAATGTATTGATTTTCACACTCCTTGTGGCTTTCCACAGGATTGGAATCTTGAGCTAGAAGAAGTTTTTTCACTTGAAAGGGAAGGAGAATTTGATAAATTTGCTCCTTACAGAGAAAAGCTCGGTAACAGAATGCTCCTATGGCATGGTAGGTTTTGATGCTCTTCATGCTGATGTTCTTTCTCCTAAAACATTCTTCTGTTCTATGACCTTTTAACAAATAGAGCAACTTTGAAAGAGAAATAATAAACAAAGTACATGGAAACAACTAAACTTCTCAATCTCTATATACTCCTAAAATATATTTCAATCTCATTAGTCATTAGCAGAACACCCTAGGGATGCCACAGAGAATCCTGTAACACTAGAGGGCTATAGGCTGAAACTTTTCTGTTAAAGATTCTTGCATTTATGTCCAACCAAATACATGAGTTGCTGCAGTAAAATATGATCACTTGGATGAATATTTTGTTGCAATGTGCTATATCAAGTTCTGCTACAGATTACCAGAACAGAAACTTCAGGGGAATGAAAATGTGTAGAATATTAAGCGTTAGACTTGTAACTAAGATGTTCATTGTTGCAGGTTCTAGGTTGACGAATTTTGTTGGCATACTCAGCCAAGGACTCAGAATTGCTCCTCCCGAAGCCCCAGCAACTGGCTATATGGTTCCTCTTTCTCCTCTCATGCCTCTTTGATGTTTATATTTTTACTGTATTTATCTACCTCACATAATGCAGTGCTAAATTTGAATATTTTGCATCCAGTTTGGCAAAGGGATTTACTTTGCTGATTTGATCAGCAAGAGCGCCCAATATTGCTA
Organism: Bauhinia variegata; assembly: GCA_022379115.2. Lineage (NCBI taxonomy): Eukaryota > Viridiplantae > Streptophyta > Magnoliopsida > Fabales > Fabaceae > Bauhinia > Bauhinia variegata. The sequence goes on along the minus strand of CM039429.1, from coordinate 24,134,908 downwards.
CACTGATAAGAAAAATCCTGTTGGTCTGATGCTTTTGAGCGAAGTTGCCCTAGGGAATATGTGTGAACTGAAAAAGGCTAAGGTTAGTGTTGTAATTCGATTATGCATATGGTTGATTATTAATAAATAGTGCATCCACTCAAAACAGAGCAATAGCTTTGCTTTCTGTACTTTCTGATATGTGGTTAGAATTTCTCCCATTTGCAATTTCTTTGGTTTCATATTAATAGTCATTGTGCACTCTCTGCCTTCAGTATATGGATAAACCTCCAGAAGGAAAGCACTCTACCAAAGGACTGGGCAAGAAAGTACCTCAAGAGTCGGATTATGTAAAGTGGAGGGGTGATGTCACTGTTCCTTGTGGTAAGCCAGTATCATCCAGTGTCAAGACTTCTGAGCTCATGTACAACGAGTATATTGTTTACAATACCGCTCAAGTAAGTTTCAAGCTTGCCTATCTTGTTTTTTAATGTCTGGTATGCCAATGAAGCAAGGCTAGAAGATTTGTAATGCGATATATTCATGCAAAGATTAGTTAGTCCCTCCTTCCCTCCCCGCCCCTTTTTTCTTTTTTTGGCCAATTTATTGAAGCATTCGTGGACAACTATCAGATCCGTGATTCAATAAGGAATTTTTTGTGCAGGTTAAGATGCAGTTCTTATTGAAGGTGAGGTTCCATCACAAGGGATGACGATTGGAAGTAAAGTAGATGTCCTACGGTTCTGGGGTATCGTCCGTACAAAGCACTTTTTGGCCAGGACTTGTACATTGTCCATCTTAGGTTTTTAAGATCTCGCTTTGGGTCACCTGGAGACCTTTCAACTTTTTTTTTTTTAAAAAAAAAAAAAAAAATCTATTTTGGGGGTCTGTAAAGTACTTGAATGCAAGTTATGTTCACTTTTGGCAGAAATCTCTCTCTCAACTACTTGTGATCTTGTCAAGTATATAGAATCACTATTTTGAAAGTCAAGCTTATTACCGAGCTTTTAGTTTCTTAACTCGTCCTAGTTATCTCTCGCAAGTGTTCATATCATGTGGAAGTGCTGCTTTTTGACCTGATTGAAAGGTGGAATATGCTCAGAAGTCCACCATGGATCACTGTCCATTGGTACGAGTATGGAGCTCTTCTTTTTGTCTTTTACAAGAACCCTAAAATTCACAGAAGTTGTCTTTATTCTAGCTGGTTGTGCGTTGTGCGTCTTGCATTGTAGAAGGTATTACGTGGTTTGCATGTGTCATGTGCATGGATGACGCTGATAATTGACGCCACAATATTGATGTTGATGATGTCATGGTTGGGTTGATATGGAGATGTGCATGTTACTTGCTGGTGCCATCTTTTTATTGTTTTTGGGCCATGACTTCATGTCCTATCAATGGAGCTCGTTGAGCAATGAGCATTGCATCAAGTAACAGAGATACTACTGTTTGTCTACGATTTTGTTATAAAGAGCCATTTCTTATTGTCAAGGATGACGAAGCGCATTTATGTTTGAGTTTGCTTATGCTTCGAATGATGTATGAACTAACTTTATGCCTTGTTTTTTTTTGTGTGGGAGTAGTGTGGGGTTACATCACTGCCAAAGCTCAACATACTAACTTGTGCTTGGTTTTTGTGCGTTTTGATTTTGATGAGAACCAAGTCTTTGACTAACAAAATTTATACCGCAAGGTTTGAATGGTGAAATTGTTTTATGGGAAAAATTAATATTATTTTAATGGTTAAAACATTGTAATTATTAATATTCTTCTACAAGGGATACATCTGTGGGAAAGGGACTGTAGTTCCAGAATTGGGTTTAGAAATCTGGCTTGCAAGCCACAAAGTCCTAAGAGTTTCATAGCAGCTGCAATTGTAAACTTTTTCCAATATTTTTTTTATTTTATATGAAAAGTCATTATCAAAATAGAAAATTAGAGCAAAGATTAAATGAGTATTAAAAAGGCTCATTTTAAAAAAGAGAGAGAGAGAGAGAGAATAGAGATGTAAGAAGAGAAAGCCAACGGAGGAAAAGATAAGACAAGGGCCAAGGGGGCTTCTTTATTTTCCTTTTTAATTAATTTTATTTTTGATTATGCAGTTATAATTATAATTATAATATTCCTTAAATTTAATAAATATAATGGTGTCGGTAGAGTCAACCGACAGGTGGCAGTTCTAAGTGAGTCGTGGTCAGAAAGCGACAAAAAACAGCAGTTCCCAGGTGCGGCGTTCGGCGGAAAAATGAAAAACTGAAGCAATAAAATAAAATTAAACTAACCCCATAAACCAAACTCATCACGGAAGGAATTAAAAACTTACAAGCATAGGAACAAGAATAACAAACTGTCCAAATTACACTAACTTGATCTAAACCACATTTGAAAAATCAGTCCCATATGGCATCTACCATTAATAAATGTTCCCTTTGAACCCTACACATGGAGCCTCCCATGTCCCCCATTCTAATTTCTTATAAGAAAGACCCTTTATGTCCCTTATTCCCAATGTCCCACTTCCCCCTATGGCTCACCCTTGATCTCTAAACCATCTCACTCTCCCCCATAGTCCTCAGATTTTGCACCATTTCCTAGTCTCCCCGTGTGCCTAAAATTTTCTATTCACTTTTATTTTCAGTTTTCACTTTCTTTTCTTTCCCTTCTTCTATGGCTTCTTCAACTGCAAATGGCAGCCCTGGCACTGGCACCGGTTCTCCTTGTGGGGCATGCAAGTTCCTCAGGCGAAAGTGCGCTGTAGATTGTATCTTTGCTCCTTATTTTTGCTCTGAACAAGGCCCTGCTAGATTTGCAGCCATCCATAAGGTGTTTGGTGCTAGTAATGTTTCCAAACTGCTGCTGCATATACCAGTTCAGGATCGGTGTGAGGCTGTTGTTACAATTGCCTATGAGGCCCAGGCAAGGATTAAAGACCCTGTTTATGGCTGTGTCTCCCACATTTTTGCCTTGCAACAACAGGTATATATATATCTGCATTAACTATATAACTCATCACAGTTCGCACCTTTTCTTCATTTTCTCAAAATGGGTGCTTTTTGCCCATGTTTTTCTAGTTTGATGGATGGCTAATATTCAATTTTATGTAACTGGGCTACCCTATGGTGATTCAACATTATCAACAGTTACCATTCTCGTCCTCGTCTTCTTAAAGAGATTTTTTTTTTTTTTTGAAGAATTAATGTGGTCATTCGGTAGATTTTCCACCACACTCCTGTCTTTTTCTTCTTCTTTTAATCTGGGTTTGGCTTCTATGAAACTCTAAAAGCCAGTCCAAGAATAATTTATCAGGTTATATATATACAAACAAATTCCAAGAATAATTTTTCTTTTTTTCCAAATGTAGGTGGCGTGCTTGCAGGCACAACTGATGCAAGTGAGAGCTCAGCTGGCGCAGAACCTGATGGAATCAAGAAACTCACAGAATCAATGGGCAGGGAATGTTAATGGTGGACAAGCAATAAATCCATTTACTGCCAGTTATAACATGAACCCTATATCTCCTCAGAGCTCGCTTGAGTCAATTGATCACAGCAACAGTGCAGGAATGATTATGCAAGACATACAGAGCTGCAGGGAGGATTTTTCATTCCAACCTTATTCTAAGAAAAGATCATATAACAATAATGACTTGGGTGAGCTTCAAGAACTGGCTTTCAGGATGATGAGGAACTAGCTAAGCCAGCTAGCTGCTTTGTCCTTAATTTGTTTTTCTCGCCTGCCTAGTGTTGTGTATATACTAAGACTCTCAAGATGTAAACTTTGCCATAACTGATTAGCCTAAACTAGCCATTTAGGCTTTTCTGTTTGTGGGTTCAATCCAAAAAATTAAAATTTTGATATACAAGCCGGAAGATTCTCTCTCTCACTCGCTATCTATCTGTCTCTATCTTTACTCTGATTACTCAAATTAGTATGTTGGTTAACTTTCAGTGTGGAAAATAATATAGTTTTATCAGAACGACAATAATAGAGGCACCCTAAAACTACAAAAGGAAACCTACAATTAGGGATTGTCATGAATTATTATGCATTCTTTGCCTATCAAAAGTTCAATAATGATACATTCTTTTGAGCTATGTGGTATTCTTCCTCTCTCATTGGGATCTTTCTCTGACAAAACCACACACTTAATTTTTTTACACTCTTGGGTGATTTTTTTTTTTTCCTTATCTAGCTGCAATCCCCATATGGGTTTACTCCTGTCAGACAACTCTCTCCCATCCAACCTTGTCCTATATCAGTGAAGAAAACATATTCACCTTTATGCAATTATTTTTTTCTGCTATAACATATATTAACGAATTCGCATAAACATCTTCTAGAATCTGGTAAATTTTATTTCTTTGTTTTTTTTTTTTTTTTTCTTTTTCTAAGGGGACCAAAAAGAGATCATGCACGAGCTTTCATCATGGCATATTAGCCCATTACATAAAAATTGAAGCAAGGAGCTCAAGTCAAAAGTGAAGAAGTTGCCCCATTTCTCAACATGTTTAGATCCAAATGCAATGTTCCCTCGGAGTGTACTGATGAGAACTTTTTAAGATTTTGTTTTGGCAAGACAGAGGCTAGTGAAAGGACTTGGATGCTATGATTATGGTTAAGGGTAAGGACAGCCTTAGGGAGGATACCTAACGGCCCCACTTGCCTAGGTTTATACTTTTTAACCGGTACGTTTACCTAACATTAGTGTGCTAATCTAATTGTAATACCAATACACTATGATTTTGTATTCTAACATGTAGACAATGTGTCCCCTAGACAGAATGCAGAGGCTACATCATTGGTCTTCTTTCTCGGCATTCTATAGTAACAATAAATTGATATGTGTAACTAGTAATCATGTTGAGATTATCTTGGGTGTTGCAGGAATATAAATCCCTACTCTGAAGAAAACCTAACTTGCATGTTTACACACCACTGGCTTTTGCAAACGAGATTGGTGTTGAGTGTTGGGCCAAATCATGTATACAGATAACTATAAATTTCTTTATCTTCATTCTATCTGAAAGATCGATATATAATCCAACGCAAGAAAATCAGTATAAGGTTCGTTGCGTATTACCTTTTCTTTTTTCCCCTCCTTGAAACATGAATCATAAAGAAAACTTGGAGAGATAAGGGTTTCTTTCTTTCTTTGTTTTTGTCAGATACAATTTCCACCAAAAGTTAAGAGAAAAAGATATAACTAAATATTCATGTGCATTTATATTTCATGCAGTCATAAAAATTTGTATAATTAATATAGTTATTGATACGATATATTATAGATTTATAGATAAAATAAAATTATATATGGAATGATTTATTAAATGCTCATGATATATCATAATAATAACTGAATTAACTATACAAATTTTTAACCGCAAAAAAAATTAATTTCTTGCTATTGTTATATTTGGCAGACACAATAAATAGACCCAATAGTTAAATAATCTTGATTGGAATAGTTTATACTTCGTTGATGATCAAAAAATTAATTTCTTGCTATTGTTATATTTGGCAGACACAAGAAATAGACCCAACAGTTAAATAATCTTGATTGGAATAGTTTGTACTTCCTTGATGATCAAATAATAAGTTACAGTGATAGACAGACAGAAACAGTACTGCTGAAATGATTCGGTCTTGCACAGTTCTATCATGGTGACCGTGAACCAAGCTCTTAAATGTACTTTAAATTGACTTGTAATGGTGAAGCAATGTCACTATTCCATGATTACTTTGCATGCTGCTGAACTACTATTGGTGAAGTACATAATAATTTGCGATCGATAAACCAAGCATGCATTGCATGCCCTAATAAAATATTTAAACTACCATTCCAGAAAAATAATTTGGTCTCAGAATTGTTTATAAAAGAATATATTATACATAGAACAAGGGAGACAAGAGAAGAAAAGAAAGAAAGCTATATATGGATATCGATATACTTTGTCAATGATCTTGTTCAACATTTTCATTAACTAAGAACTTGTGGGGGACCATATGCAGAAACCCTAAGCGAATCACAGGAATTAATTCTAACTGAAGAACAAGAACAAACTCTCTCACATTTTCTATGGAAAATTGGTGTTTGGCACTGTTGTATTTAATATTTAAGCAGTAATGGACCCCGTTGAAACCTAGGACAAACAGAAAAAATGAATAAATAATAATGTTAGTGAAACGACATTTAATAATTTAAATTAAATGCTCACCCTTCGAGCCAAGCCCATTACCATGTTCATGGTAGAGAAGCAGTCTAGTCGAGTGGCAAGTAAGTCTCTTCCATGCTTAATTAATTTGTCTAAGCAATAAAAAAATGGAAAAGCAGGTAGACAAGAGAGACTTTAAGGTCTGTACTCCAATTGGGACATATCCTCCAATATTGCTTGCACCTGAAAAAGTGATTATTCCAATACACCATTAGCTTAATGGTGATGAGTGATGATTAGCCGAACGTGACTGAGAACAAAAGCTGTCCCATGAAAGTGGATTAATAGAATGGAACTAATATATAAAGTAATTAAAGAGAATAGAAGAAAGTGTCAGACTTTAATTAATTAATTACTGATTTTTTATATAAATAATAACAAAAAAAAGTCAAAAAAAAGAAGAAGAGCATGCTTCCTTTTCTTGTCATACGATCAGCACTTTGAGAGGGATAGAAGATTCACAGATACCTTTTGATCAACTAGATAAGAGGATAGAATTCAACCATTCTAGCCATGCCACAACATCATTGTATGTATATTAGTTTGCTCAAATGAACCGTGCAACAAGAAAGCAATATGAAATAATGTGACATAAGATGAGTTTAGGTATAGGTTGATAATCAATTCAAATAAATTTAAAATTCAGGTTGATTAGATAATAGATTAATTAGTTTTGGACCTATCCAGGTTGCTGGCTATTTTTCTCTGACTGATCTGATCTGCAGAAGAGCAGAGTTCAATAATTTACAATTCTGCTTCTGCTATATATTTATTAACAATTGAAGTTGGGTGGCTGCCTGCAAAGCTAAAGAAAGTGGAGCACACGTGCAGTGCAGATAGAGTTGAGCCATTTGATTTTGGGGGGTCAATGACGTGTTAGACAGTGGACTTTGTCTCCACAAGTAATTGCCACTCTTCTTTTCTGATTAAAAAACATGCAAAGTGAAGGAGGAAAAATGAAAGTTTGCAACTTTAACGTAACTGGCCATCCTGCAACTTTTATTAAGACTTGTTGAAAATTGAGTCATAGAGATGAAGATGATATGGTGGAGCTGTGTGCACCGTGCGATACCAAAGTATCACTTGTAAGATGGTAAATATCTCAGATTGGTGAACACTTTTTCAGATTTTAGTGATCAGGTATCATGATTAGCTTAACTCATTTAGTCCATTAAATTTATTCATTGAAGAAATTGAAAGTTAGTGGAAAATTTTGAATTAGGAGATATCAAAATGTTGTTGAGATAAAAGAGAGAAGAGAATGATTTAGTCTCTCTGAGTACTTTTTATTTATTGATTTAGTTTTGCTGCGAGAGTGGGGTTCTTTTAGACTGTAGGCTAATCGCAAATCGTTGGCCCAGTTCTGTGACAAAACTGTGTGGACCTGAGTCACATAGCCCCAATTCAAAAGCTCAAGCCCAATTCCCGGGCACATATTATAGGGCCCATATAAAGCCCATTATATCAGCTTGAGAGCTCCATCGTGACTTTGTTCCCGAGAGAAAGGGAATGCATAACAGTGTTATGCAAGTGTATGCCAAGGTTGATCCAAATTAATTGATAAGGATTGGAACATTGTCCCATATGGATGCAGATTTGAGTCTTGTAATCAATTGAATCGTAGGTAATCGATAAGTAATTCTGTAAGTATAATATAAACTAAGTCTCATAGTTTGCCTTGAGTCTTGTAATAATAATAATAATAATAAAAGGGTATTATGCAAGTTTATTAATACGTTGCTTTGCTCTTTGTTTAAAGTTTGGAACCTTTATCTTTTTCTTATTTATGTAACCTTTTGTTTTCTTATTTTTATTCCTCTTGAATATATAGATGTCTTCCCTTTTCATAGAAAGGTGCACTGTATAGCATATGAACCCAGTTGTATATGTGTTTCATAAAGTACGAGGCCAACTTTTGAACACACGTATATATGTGTAGAAAAGCTATACTATAAGTTCCTAAGGGCGGAGGAAAGTTTCAAATGGGTTGGGCATTATAGTCCTTTAATTTGAATCTTTCCCTTCGACTCTCAAAGAATTAAAAAAATACAGGGGGAAAGACTTAGATATATATATATATATATATATATATATATATATATATATATATATATATATATATATATATATATATATATAATAGATTTACAAATGAATCTAAATTAATAGTATATATCTTGCAATGATATGCAATAAGTAATTAATAGTATATAAATTAATAACTTTTATTCTCAGGTTCCCTTACCTCCTTATTTGATTTTGCCTTGAAGTTTAATTGGCATTTGAAAAGTCGAGTGAATAACTAGCTAGATGCCCTTGATGTGTTCATATCCCAGTAACAATAAGTAAATATAGAAGATCTCTTGGTCATGACAAGGAATATTGTCACGATATATATAGGATCAAAGGAACCAGCATGCCTTCTGCTTTTAAACCTGAAAATGTAGTCAAAACCAAAAAGGGAATGGACCGACTCTCAAATTATATTGTCATATATATATATATATATATGAATTGAGTATGGACCACCTGCAAAATTCAAGTTTATCAGAAAAGGCATCTCATCTCAATATTAGAATATATATATCTTGGTGATCTATACATGCTGTGACTCAGGTCACAGGTGTCACAATGTCAGCAAAGAAAACACTTTGATGTCAAATATCTAATATATAGCACAGAGAAAGAATGCATATAATAATAAAACGGATGCAAAAGTTCAATATAACCGGAACGAACTATATATACTTGAGCAAGTGAAATGAACTCACAATGATCTCTATCATATCAAGACATTATATATACAACAAATGAACTTATTAATGAATAAATCCAAGTGCAGTTGTGGTCCTTAGCATTTATTGACCAATAAGCTCTTTCTTTTCTTCTTGCATGTTCGTCTGTCGCTTTGAGGAACACACACACACACACACATGCATCGAATTGAATAAATTAAGCTACCGAAACCCTTTTAAATGGAAAAGGTAGTAGTCCAGGTTCCATATAAAATCTAACTCCAGATGGATATTGTCTTGCGAACTAACTTTGCCATCACGATGAGATCCTAGCTTTGGATTAGAATCAACAAAAATACTGAAAGTGAATAAACTAACAGAAGGCAGTACTTATAATTAATATGACAAGAGTCGTAGTTTTCATTTGGAGTGTCTTGAAAATCTTTGACAATCCAGAGACACACACATGCAATGTATTAGACAATTTGCAGATATTGGGAAATTAAGAGCTCAATCAATAATAATATAAATAACTTTATAATGCGCATAGAATACCAAGTTATATATTCTTTCGAGAACATATCCCCAAATACAAGGAGTACAATAGATGTATGATCATGTCACAGTTCCTATCATCTGGTTTTGATCTCCAACATATATGCTCATCTAGAACCTAAAATAATGAAGAAATGAACCATCACCATGTAGCTCTCGTCCCGGTGTCATATGGCTACAACACTTACTTGGGTGAAATATATATTGCAAGTGTTTGTGTATATATGCAAATATATGTTATAGTTGCACTTGAGCCGATAATTCTCTGAAACTTCTGCCTCATCTCATCTTAGGGACTACCAAAGAATATATTATTTACAACGTGTTCATAGGGTTCTAAATTAATTAGTTAATGAGTATATCAATTACTTTGGGATTTCCATGGTCATTTATTCTATTCTATTCCTAATTATATTTGCCAATGCAAGCTTGTTATATCTGATTTTGATGTGATCAGAAAAGTGAATATCTATAGGTGACAGTATTTATTTAGGTCAAAATTTAGGATCTCTAGGTCCATAAATAAACCAATTTAATCAACGCATACAAAACCAGAGTTTCAGTTATCTCTGAGAATTACACTAATATTCTACTAATAACCATGGATTACACTAGATTAAACAAAACAACGCTAGCTAGGGTGGGGTTTTACATATGTGAATATTTCTAGGCTTCCTATCTTATTTATGTAAACAAAGAAGTGCATGCTTCAGAATATGCGGCAGCAATTCAAAATTAATAAAACGAGTCTTCTTCAATATTGGTACCAATTCTTTGTCATGCATGCAGATTCTGATTCTGATATCTCTCGTGATGTAGCAGATCGGCTGTAACCAAAAGCTACTGATAGAAGGTCATCTGCCTCATAAGACATGGACATGGAGTTACGAGTCTCATCAAAACTGGAAAAGCAGATGCTTTCTTCCAAAGTTGCTGAATTTCCATAATTCCCAAGGGGGTTTGCATCCATGACAGTACCACTATTGTTCCCATAGCACTGTGATGTTGGTGCAGAATTATTAGACAAATTAGGAAGAAATTGTGGTTCCATATTGGAATTTTCCGTCTGGAACAAACATTGAAGGTCTTGAGGGAAAGCGTTAGGTTTTTCACAGTACTTATGATGATTAGGGTTTTCAGTAACAGAGGCACAGAGAAAGCTCTGAGCTGCTTGTTCCCTGAGACAAGCGAGCTGTGCTTGTAAATTAACCACCTGAAAATTAACGTCAAATTAAATTAGCACTTATATAAGCTCATTTGGTAGGGTTTCCAATTAAATAAGCACTTATAAAGGCAACAAACCTGCTGTTGGAGAGCAAAAATGTGTGAAACACAGCCATAAATTGGATCCTGAAGTCTAGCTTGAGCTTCATATGAGATTGTGACCGCGGCTTCACAACGGTCACTTACAGGGAGATGGGCAAGTAGCTTAGAGACATTGCTTGCACCGAAGACCTTGTGAATGGCTGCAAAATGGGCTGCTCCCTGTTCATGGCAAAAGTAAGGAGCAAAAACACAGCCTCTCACGCATTTCCTTCTCAAGAATTTGCAGGCACCACAGGGAGAACCAGAACCACTCATGTTGCTGTGTGTTGATTGATGGGGTGTGTGGTGGGTGTTTGAGGAATTCTTGTTTGGTGCTTTCTAGGTCTCTTCTTCTGCTTTGTACAAATCTTAATCAATTATCACCGTCTTTTTTATACAGCAGAGCAAGAAGAAAGGGTGGATTAGAATAAGGAATAATTAACTAGAATAGGTTCCCTTATTGGCCTACAGTGTTCATTATTTTTTTGTTCTATATATAAAAAATACATCAGCAATCTCCCTTATACTAAATATTTAATATTATTTGTCTGAATGAGATTCCATTGGACATCCTTATAGGACAAAAGAGATAGCATTAACCAAACCCATTTCTGTTTGCTTGATGATTGGATTTATATGCTTCTTGTCCTTTCTTTTCTTGAATAATTTATGTGTTAGTATGTGTGTGATATAGGCTAAAAAACCTTGAGAATATATATATATATAGAATCACCACACATATATATAATAACTGGGGTTTATTCAAATATTACGGCTTTACTCTAAGATAACTTATTATATCTCTTTATTTTGATTGAAGCCGGAAAGCAAGATCAATAATCTACCATTCTGCGACATAAGAGATATAAAGAATAATACTCAACTGTTACCCAACACAAATACACTTTTTTTCGTGGTTACCACGTCTTAAATTGTTTTATATGCACACTCACACACATATTATATGTAAAGTTCAATTGTTAATTTGATCATAAGTCACTTAACTTGTAAACCACATAATTTTGAAGTTCATCTTCGATCGAGAATGTAATAACCTAGGCTCCTGTCTTATGAGCATAATACCTTAACATGTTCTTACATTGTGTGGTCATGGCTAATTAAGGTAGAATTATTAGATATGTGATTCAATAATAATTTGAGTAGTTCATATAAATGTTCATCTTAATTGAGAAATTTGGGTCTTAGTCCTAATTATAAACAATATTGAATCTGTCCATAGATGAGTTTAATCCTACACAAGGGTCTCAGTCCCAAATGTTACTGTTTACATGCATGCAAGCAGAACAAACTTTTATAATTTGTTAATTTGACATCAAAATAAGGATGTCTATATCTAAATATATTTGTCCCCATTTGTCCATTACAGTTTGCATAATTCAGAACATTGATTCATTAATTAAAGTCTCAAACGATGGGAAAATTATTGAAAGCAGAGTTTACCAATGGCGGCATGCACAAACTACAATGGTACTTGAATTGAATTAATTAAGTTGCATAGTAAATCAGACTTACAAGTTTTATTATTATTATTTGGGAAAAACACGAAAAAGGTAGCATACAGAAACCTACTTTTTCTCTGAGAAATATATAGGAGAAAGATACAGGATTGTTCTATACTATGATATCAATCACACACGAAGAGTTTTGAACCAAGAAACCATTTTTAGACATTTCAACTCAAATATCTTAACAATGCAAGTACCTTTCAAACTCTATTAGCTAGGCATGTAATTTATTCTTAGTTATATTGAAGTACAGGTTAGTTTAAAACCAATAATTATCCGGACATACCCAGTAAAGTTAAGTGATCTAGGGACAATTGTGCTCTTTGGGGAGCTATCTGACAACACAAGTGGGCATTCGTGTTTTTATTGATATGACACTTTTTTTCTTTTTAGGGTTAATTAGCATTAGCATTAGCATTGTTTGTGTGAATAATAAATTACTTATTTTGTCTTGAGTTTATATATATATATATATATATATATATATATATATATATATATATATATATATATATATATATATATAAATTTATGACTTAAACTGTAAATAATATTGAATATTAGAAATTAATTGCAAAAATTGTCAACACATTTTTGGAGGATTCTCGTTATGAGAATCATAATTATGGTTTGAGTACAGGTAATCAGAGTGTAAAGCAACCAAAACAGACAGAAAACTAAGAAGCAGATTCCCAGAAATGAATGAAACAAGAGACAGTGACAGCGATGGTACTAGAGAGAAAAAGGAGCTGGGTAAATTAATAGAGAATGAGAGAAGATTTTGTTGCCCTTTTATGGAGTTGGAATTAATTATTTAAGCCATTGAAGGTAAGGGTTTGTCGAGCAATACTGTATAATATATTTGTATTTGTATATAGAATCCAATACAATACACCTTTATATATATAACTTTGAATTGAATCACTTTGTTATGTCGAGTATAGTATGGGCACCAAGCCAACATGTAGACCTCGCCCAAATGTGCTATAAGGCCCCACGCTCAACTAGCTAATAATTAATGACCCTAATTAATATTCTTCTTTTACGTAATTTTCAAATATAAACAAACTTCAAAGGGGGCAAGACATGTATAGAAAATTAAATTTGGGTAATTGGATGTTAGTCTATATATATAAGGGACCTAATTTTATATATTCGCATGCAGATCAAGAAAGATATATGCACATCTATAATGTGTAAACGCCAACTGGGATTTTCAAAGCAAAGCTGCATGGGCCTCAGAGGAAGCCATTCCCATTAATAATCTCCGCAGAGGGGAAAATCTAGCTTTGTGTGTTATCCAGATGCTTGTTTGCCATTTGAGACAATACTGGAGCAACCATGTACGACAATAGGTCTGGCTCTCTCTGGGATTTTTAAATCAATTATCTCCATTAACAGAGACTCGAACCAACGAAAAGTTACACATATTACCATTACAAGAGAAACATAATATATATATATATATATATATATATATATATATATATATATATATATATATATAGTGGTTTAATTGTAACCATTTGACTAAATACTAATGTTTAATTAATCAAACCAAGTATTAATTCGTTTAATTAAAGATTTATCATGCTGTCTCGCGATCGATATATATACTTTTAGTGTGCGAGATCTAATTTCTTATATAGTGGTATACTTGAGCTTAGCTTTATCGTAACATGCATATATTTGCTGTCGATATTTTCTATGGTCTTCCCATATGAAGACACATTAATTCAAAATGATTGGCCAATTAACACACCTTTTTTGAACTCATTTCCTGCTTCCATCTCTCTTCTTTAGGTGTGCACTCACATGATCTATGTGGATCACCACACAAGTCCATGGATTTAAGTCTGTATTATAATCAAGTGATAATTCTTTTTCTGATGTATGATTAAGTGATAATTTATTGAAATTTGTATAATGTTATAACCAAGGTTATATAATATATAAGTTAAGATTATTTATATAGGATTTGGTCAAATGTTTATTGATAATGACTCGTCTCTTCCCATTCACAAAGAGAAGGCTTTGGATTGATATTGTTTGACAAAGGAAACAAATTAAAGTACATATATAATGATTCTTTTTTTAAAAAAAAAAAAAAAATTCTTTCTAAATTAATTAATTATTCAGTATATGATATAAGGTGCCATGCGTAGATGTATGCTTTGTTTGATACATAATGCCCCACCACTTTATATTTGCTTTGATGATAATTGATTTCAGACAAAATGTATGCAGTCCATGTTCCACACACATATATACTGAATTAATGTTATTATGTAAATTAAACGCGAATCTGTTTGGATGATGAGTTGATATTTCTTATTTCTTTTCTGGCTCTATTTTACTGAAAAGTATAAGAAAACATATACACTTTACAGGTGAACATGTCCTCCAACTCTAACTCCAATTAATGTATATATGTGCTTAATTACAACAACAAACATTTTCTTTAGGCTGCAGGCTGTACCCAGAGAGGCATCCATGTCTTGCCTTCTTTTACTCTATATTCCCTTCCTCTCCTTTAGACAAGTCTCTCTTCTTCTTCTTTTTTTCACCCTTTTGATTTATATTTGAAGGATTTGAGGTGATACTAATAAAACCGTACAATTAGTATTATTTAATTTAAATGGGTTTGCAATTATTTATACAATATACTTTAAATAAAAATTATGATAAAGAAAGGTCAGGTTAGGTTGATATATAGTAGTTTAAAAGTGAAATTAATATGGTTTTGATGTTGATCGAGAACCCAGAATCCCTAGTAATAATATTATAGTATAGTATGAAAAATAAATAGTATTAGAGGAAACAAACAAAATGGGAACAAAGGTAAGCAGCGGCCGTTAATGTTCCTTGAGATTGAGATGCACTGCACGTGCCCAATAGGATGCAATGACTACTCTTCACCTAATTTCTGATTAATCAATATTAATTAATTAATTGAATAATATAATATGGAGCAAGAACGAATGAAATCAATCAACATTAATTATAAAATATCAAATATCAAATTATATACTAATCTTCCAACTTCAATCAGCTGAATTAATCAATGATTAATGGTCTAATATGCTATTTGGACTCTTTCGTTTCTGACATGATATACTTACACTGTACACCGCACGAGTGCTATAATTCTGTGTTTTTAACTCGTGCGGTCCCACACGAGCCTATCTCCACGTCACCACCAACCCTGCAGTGTTTCGTGCAGTGCTATACTATATTATATAGTCTCTTTATACCTGATTAAACAAAAAAAAAATGCAGACATAAATAAATAAATAAAGAAGCAAATTGGGTGGATTCAGAAGGTGGCTAGGAGAAATGAATAATGAATAATCAGAAAACGATAGAATAAGGGTCAGGCTTCCTTCAACTCTCGAATACTGGAAAGACAAAGACAAAAGCTTACATACTGACAATATTGAAACACTCAGAAACATCCAACATTTTCAATCAATCTTCTAAAATAATTGACAGACAAACTATTTCCCAACTCAAAACGAAACACAACATCAATTAATTAAGCGCATACAATATATAAATTAAATTGAATGAATCGTTAAAATGGAGCAAGCAAGGTTTCTTATCTAAAGCCCATCAAATGTGAAGTTTCAGATTAATATTGAATTGAATTTAACATGAACACAAGAATCAAGGAAACATGAATTGATCAGAACCATGGTTGTTGATGTTGACAAAATGTAGCTAGGTAGAACCGTAGAAGAAGTTCTTCATGCTTCCTTAATTCGGCTAACATGGAAACCATGTTCTGGTCTGGTTTGGTTTGTTGCAAGAAGAATGATGAAGAGGTCCATGGTTGTTCTGTGACAAGAGAATGATGCTGACAAGTGTCTCAGTAAGATCAATGGAGCCGACATCTAGGGTTCCTTACGGGGCCACTGCACGTGTATGGATGAGTAACAGATATCTAAGGTTTGGAACTTCCTCATCTCATTCTTCTCAATCTAGAAACAAGACTATAAATTACTTGTTCTTAATTCTGCCACTGTAGATATTCCCATGTATTATTGTACTCTACTAATTAATCAATTAGAATGCCTTAATATGAAAAGCAATACATTTCCAATGAGAAGAGTCGGTTAACTAATTTATATTTTGTATGATTTATCCAATATGCAATACTTAATCATCAATCCAGATTTAAATGATCTCTTTTCCTCTCTCTCTCTCTCTCTCACTCTCAACACACATATAAAATCTATATATCAATTTAGGGAATCTATGGTGATGCAAGTCCCTCTAGATGTTCAACGAAAGGGCATTGAGATCTCAATAACACCAACTGCAAAGAAAATGATGTTGCTTAATGATGGAGAAACATTAGCAGAAAGCTTCACTTTCAAGAGGATAAACAAATGTTGAATACTATCTAGTTCAAATAATTAAACTAGTTAATAACAGGACCCTTTGGAATTTAAAATATATGACATGTAGTTTGAAGGGGGGGCAATTGTTCAAAGCTGAACCATGATAAAGGGACTGGTTTAATGTATTCATTAGAATAAATAAGAGGAAGGAGTCATGTAAAGGGGGGTTAACATAACTTTTGAGAGAGATGGGTTTGTTTGTCTGTGAAAGACGCGGTGAAGAGAAGTTTCCATTCCTTGACCAACTAGGACTGGAAAGTGAGTAAGTAATCGCATGGGTGGAGACAACCTGGAAACACTTTTAATTAAAAGATAGTACAAATTAACTAAGCTCATTTGATTGAAAGGGGCTGGCATTATGTAACGTAGAACAGGAGTTGGTCCTACAAATTTGTTTTATTATCTGCGTGATAGAAACACAAGGTCTAAGAATAAAAGCATAGAACCAGATTTAGGTATTTTTTCAAACAAGTTACCTTCAATTTTGCAATTGGCCTTGACTTGACTCCCTTTCGGCGTGTTGCAATTACAATTGCAATTGCAATTGCAAGGCCCACCCAGGCTATGAAAAATTCGTATATTTGTGCCTAACATGACATTAGAGTGACTGAAAGTCCTAAAATTGAATGTTGAAAGCAAGACATTAGTTCCTTAATTTAGTAACCCACCATTAAGGGTGCAGTGAACGGCAGAGGGGTATGTGGTCAAATGTCACTTCAATTTCAGTCCCTTCTCCCAATTCTGTATCGTTATTGCCGTCCGCCTAACTTTAAAGCTCCTATGCGCACTGCTCTGCTTGTGAATGGATTATCTTAACATACGCGCCTTGTTTGGATTCCTATTTTTCATCGTTCTGAACCATGTCAAAATTGAGAGGATGGCTGATCAACGGGGCAACATAACACTCATGTTTGAAATAGGGATACCACTGAATCCGGATCTAACTGCTTTCGTTCTTCTTCGGCCAGAGCCGAAATTGATCGATTAGTTGTGTGTGGAATAGTGCATGATTTTTTTATTGAGCTGAATACATTTTACTCATTTATCTTTATTTATAGCTCAACATATTACTTAGTACATATTTCTTTGAATAAATTTACACCTTTTATTAATAAATCATGCATTATTTATGTATATACACTTGACTTGAGAATATTGGGCCAGGCTTAAAGGAGTCCATTAGAGTTTAGTTGTACGGTCATCTCTGCTCATAGGAACCTTTCTTGTTAGAGAAGATATTTACTTGCACAATAAGAAGCATGTGACAAACTCATGTTGCAAGTGAATATTCATCTCACGGGATAAGGTTAGCAATGATGGACAAATTCCAGTGTTAATTACAGCAACAACGAAAAGATTACACTTTAATACACATTCAGTACATAAGTAGGCTAACTTTTTTAGTGATGTCGTGTCTTAATAACGAGTTAACCAAATCCAATCAAAAACTGCAGATAGGGATTGGCAAAAGTAAAAGTGCACGACAGAAGTGGCTCATCAAACCACTGAAAGGCATATCACAACTGTTGCTAAAAAAGGTACAGATGAGTTTAACCGTGCATTAAACATAGGCCCAAAGCACTTTCAACAGTAAGTTTTATTTAATAATTTGCGTTAGATACAAGGAATTCCACAACATTCTTTTGCACTAACTCTATGTCCATTGAGGATAGGTACTACTATCCTTCAAACTTACTTTATTTCAAATAAATTGAGATGCTTATAACTATACAATGTACAGTCTACTCCAATTATTCAAGATCATTACAACATATATTAAAAAAAAAATCATCTGAAAATACCTTCCTCACCACCCCACGGTAAGCTTTTGAGTACGTCTCTCAAAGCATAATAGGGGCTACCACATTTATGGTCTGAGATCAAATTGCTTGAAAGGATTATCCTCTGGAAATGCTCACAGGGATGCCTCTTCAAAAGAGTTAAAAAATTCTTTTCCACTTTCTGTTTGATGCTTTGGAGCTCACTGGAGCTTTACGAGTAACTGGCAACTCCTTGCGAATTGAACCACCTGTATATACACACCGAAAGAGCTGACGAGTGACATATCGCAAGAGAAGATACAGGCAAATTAAATAATGAGTGCATCAACTTCAACTTTGGAATATTTCGAAGAAGATTAAACTTTTGAAACATAAGATAAGAAGCTTACTAGTTGAACCGCTATTCCTCCGTAAATTTGCATACTCAGAAAGTTTGCGAGCTACACCTTGCACTGAAGACACAACCTGCTTTGCATTTGTAACCAAATCTTTGACACTTTTCCAGTCTTCTTTCTCAATTACACTCATCCTGTAGGAAAGATAGTTTGATTAAATGTTCCATTCACCAGCAGCCAAATGTATATGTAAATGTCTGATATAGAAGGCACTCCGGTTTATGTAACAAGTTATACAATGTCCTCAATACATAAGCTAAGTAATGCTTTCCAGGTAAATTTAAAACAAGTTAACTTTATTTTACCAGCCAAGAAATCCAAGAAAAGAACACGATTATATTGCTAAACATTTTTCTAAAATATCCAAATTGGTGATCAAAGGAAAATCTCCTCTTTAAACCCTATCCTCCAACAGAGAAATCTGAAATTAAAATTTGGAAGCATCATAAATATGTGAGATAACAATATCAACATTGAAGCATCATATGCACTACTGACCCCATTCTTCATAAATGTAGGCATAGAAACATGTAAGAGCAAATGCGTTGATGGTAAGACCAAAACTAAGCCTCAATACATTATATATGTGCTACCTAAGACAAACCCCTAAGATTTCTTCAGAAATTTAAAAATAAACACAAAAAAAAAAAAAAAAAATCTCCAAATTTTTAGCATTTCCTGTTCTCATGGGAGGAAGGAGGACTATAAATTATACTCACCAATCGGTATAAAGAATTTCATTTCTCAGCATAGTTAGGGAAGCAACACTTAATGTAGGTATGATATCATCCTGCATAGAAACAAAAACTAGTAATAAGGGAACCACGACAGACAGAAACTAGGAAAAAGTATCTCTCACAACCAAGAAATTTCTTAGATGTTATTACTGTTTCTGAACAAAATATTGTCATACACGCATTGTCAAATGCCATTAGCTACCTGCATCAAAACTGTTGCTTCATAGCCTGAGCAGCTTTCAGCAAGTTCTCTGGAGACACATGGTGGAGTTCCATAATCAGCAGAAGATACAATATCAGGGCTAAAACCCAGCTCCTTAAATGATTTCCTATGTATCATTATTGTTAGTAAAGCTGCAATAGCACCTCCAAGGGAATGACCCACATAGTACAACATAGAAAAGGTGCTGGCAAGAATTAACCATCCTGCTGCCCAACTTCATCAGTTGAAACATTCAAACATGTTCCTAAGTTAACAGACCTATTGACAGAGCCCACCTACATAATTGCAGAGCTAGTTCGAGTGTCTTTGTGAGCCAAGCCAGCTCTAACCTCCACTTTCGATCAGCGGGACCTTCATCATCAGAACTATATTTGCTAATCTGAGAATTGTTATCTACCTCCTTACCAATCTTAGACTCGAAAGAAACTTGAGGTGTAGTTTTGACTTCTTTAAGCTTATCTCCATCTACCTTATCTGCTCTTGATCTTTGCAATTGAAGGAGGCTAAGAACATTATGCAGATAATTTCGATATGGTTCTTGCCTCTTGAGAAAAATGTTGGTACAATCTGTATTGTATATAAAAGAGCTTTTACATTCAAACGTTGCAAATTAGTAGGAAGAATATATTCCTCTAAACAATTCGAATTTAATTTGGGCACTTTGTGAGAACACATTGACGATATCAGCTCTTTATGAAGCCTTTTCACTGAGATATTAATAAATTAACAACTTGAGCAGCTTATTCACTAATCATGGACCCCTTTTTACCCAGTAAAGAAAAATTCCAGTCTATGATTAGAAATGTCAATTAAAGCAATGAATGGCTAAGGAAATTACAGCACATAACTTCGGATTACAACTATAAGGATGGGATTACTAATTACAGCATTGAACTGAACCCATAATTATGATATACAAAAAAGAGCAACAATAAAAACGATGGAAATGGACTGAAGAAGATGAACTTACGTATATTGTGGAGCACTCGCTTCATGCATAGGTTTAGCTTCGGAGGAAGGTTGTAGTTAAACAAATAAGAAGGAATATGGCGGTTGTGATTTGTCAAAGTTCGTATCCGCTACGCTAGAGCTGACAGGGATAAATACACAGACGTATATACAAATTCGTAACGTTGCAGAAGCAAGACAACGAGAGTTGCGCCCTCATAATAAAACGACGTAGTTTCTTTGCCCTTTGTGGGCTTGTAACCTACGTCTGGCCCATTTTCTAAATCTCCTCAGCCCAATTAACTATACGCACAACATACGACTCTGGCCCGTTTTTGTACCAAACAACAAAACACTATAAACAACACTTTCTAGAGCAACAAAATAAATAAGAGAGTTTGTTAGAAATTTTATTTTTGAATTCAATTACATTTATTATTCATTATTAATATATATATATATACACACACACACACATATGATATGACTCACTTGTACCTTTTTTTTTATGAAAATCATCTAGTATTCCTATAACAATTTTCCTTTTTCTTTGGATGAATTATACAAAAATCAGTTAAAAATTTAGTCCTACTGTTTAAAGTGTTTATTTTGTGATTGAGTTATATTTTTTTATAATTTTTATATAGATAAAAAGAGAATTAAATATATAAATAAATAAATAATGCGGCCTGCGGCCCATTCCATTCAATAAAGCCCAGCGGCACCAAAAAGATATCTGCCTCTGTGGACCATGTTACCAGTCGACTCGTAAAATGACTACATTACCCTTTCTTTTCTTCTCTTGTACTTTCGAACCTTGACTGGCTATTCCTCTTGCTCTGTCCGAGGGAGTAAACGCAGGATTTTCAGGGTACGCCTAGATTTCATCCTTCTCTCTCGCAACTCGCTCTCTGTAAGAGACACCAAAAATGGCCTTTGCCTCTTTTCTCGGGAGGGTCCTCTTCGCCTCCGTTTTCATACTCTCTGCTTACCAAGAGTTAGTACATTTATTGCGCTAAAACTTTTTTTTTTTTTTTTTTCCAATTCTCAATTTTCATGTTTTTATGGTTGTTTTGTGGCGTATCTCTGTGTTGTTTTACCCAAAAGCAACTGTTTCCGAAGATTCGATTTTTTTTTTTCCTTCTTTTCTCTTCTTGGATCTGTTACACTCGAGTTTTAGAGTAAAAAAGGCTGAATAGATCTATGTTTCTGTTATTGGTACTCTGGGTCACTTGTCTTCATACGTCATTATGTAGCTGGATGGCACTTTAAATGTTTTTCTGATATGGAAAAAGAGTGTGGAAGGAATGTAAGCAAATCATGCATTAAATGGTTTACTTTTGAAGGAACATCTTTCTATGGAAGGGTAATAGATTTTAGTATCAATCTGTAATTCTCTCTTATTCATGTATGACAGACGTAAACGTATATATATACATCACAACAAACAGACTTGAATTAAGAAGGAAACTAACTAAAAACAGACCTGAATTAGGAAGGAAACTAACTAAGCCCTAACACCTCTAGATAAGCCTTATCGGCAATGATGGTTATCCATGTAAGTTACTTACAAGGCGCACCTAGCAGATATATACATATATTTAATTATATACAAAGCTTATCCCTATCCTTATTAAAGGGAATGTGCTTACTATTTTGGAATTATTCTTAAGCGCTTAAATTAATTGTCTGTCCTGGCAAGAGTTATATTAATGCATTTTGTTAGTGTTTATGTCCTTATTAGTTAACCCTTAATTCACTATAACTTTTTTATGTAGATCACTGGTGCCCCTGATGATTTTGTTTATTTTGTATATTACATGGACAAGTAAAGTTTCTTATTGATGGCATGTCTAGGAGTAGGGGTTGCATGAGAAACTTGAATCTTTCATCTCCATTTCTTTAGTCTGTTGGTGGAAGTAGAAACATGTGAATATTGCGATTCTTATATTTATTTTTATTCATATTTCGCCATGAAATGG
Source organism: Bauhinia variegata (assembly GCA_022379115.2). Classification (NCBI taxonomy): domain Eukaryota; kingdom Viridiplantae; phylum Streptophyta; class Magnoliopsida; order Fabales; family Fabaceae; genus Bauhinia; species Bauhinia variegata. The sequence goes on along the minus strand of CM039429.1, from coordinate 24,112,127 downwards.
GATCTTTTTTCAATCCTTGTGTTTCTAATTGTCATGTTATAGATTTGGAAAAGTTTCCTGGAATGCTTACTCGTGTTTATGGCTTTCTGTTTCTGCTTGATTTGCATTTGCTTATCTTCCTGCCAAGGCTGTAATATTTTCTTGAATTTCTTGTTTATCATGTGTTTTGTGCTTTACTCTTGTAGATTCAATGACTATGGGGTTGATGGGGGATCTGCAGTGAAAGCACTCAGACCAAAGATTAATGCTTTTAGTCATCATGTGGATTCTCACGTTGGCTTTCAAGTTCCTGAAATTGAAGTTAGTCACTTTCTCTCTCTCTCGCTCTATTGCTTGTTATCTGTCATTCATGTGAAAGAAAGTTAATGAAAAATAAAAAAAGAGGAATGGGGACAAGGTGCTTAAACCAAACACGAGAGTGTGGATTGGAGATGGAGACTGCATCAGCATTTTCATATACATTTCTTCTTATTAATGCTAAATATAGGGCCTCGACATCTGGTAAGTGGTTTTAATGAAATGTCTACCATAGCATAAATGTGACATCAGGGTTGTAAAATGATTGAATTAGGAACCTTGATAAACTTGTTGCGTCATTAGAATTGTTATGCACATAGATATAGTGCATCCCTTGCATCAAAATATAAGTTGTAACTATAAGTTGAGTACCCCCTTCTTCTTCTTTCATGCATATTCCATTATACGATATGCTAGACTGTTTTATGAGATAATTCGTGTCATATACAGATTAAATATTTAGTTGCTGGGGCTATTGCTCTCAAGGGCCTTGGAGGGATTCTTTTCATCTTCGGCAGCACTTTTGGAGCTTTTCTCCTGGTTTGCAGTCTGATTTTTTTTGTTTGCTATATTTTCGTATTCTCAAATTGAGTTCCATCCCATGTGCTTAGTTTAACAAGCTATCACGATTTCTTTGTCGTAGCTTCTGCATCAATTGATTGCAACTCCAATATTGTATGATTTCTACAATTACGACAGTGAGGACAGAGAATTCGCTCAACTTTTCATCAAATTTACACAGGTTAGACTTAGAGCATTGAGTTCTCTCGTCTTGCTGGTACTTGATGGATTGTTGCAGTTTTTAATGAAATAGAATATAATTACTGGTTGCAGAATATGGCTCTGTTTGGGGCGCTGCTGTTTTTCATTGGGATGAAAAATTCAATTCCTCGAAGACAACCCAAGAAGAAGGGTCCCAAAACAAAGACCTATTAATGAAATGAATAGAGGGAAAGCAATTGGTAGGCGATGGGATTCACGAGTTATTTACTGCTTCAGAATCAATTTTCCCCCAAGAGTTTGAGAATATTCTAGCCGTAGTATCGCCCCTTGCATGCACGGATTTGATTTTGTTGTCGCCCCTTTTTGTTTTTGATATATTTCTTTTATTTATTTGAGATTAGGAGCTCTCTTTCCAAGTTTCAATATTTGCCAAACAGTGCTTGCAAACGAAACGACTCGCATTTTCAATTGGTCCAGGCAATTGATCTTGATTTAATAATTGGATTATGCTAATGGATGTATATTTGGAAAATTTTGCAAGCCATATATTTTCAGGAATCTCGTATATATCTTTGAAATATCAGTTAAAAAAATCTATGATCCATAGGCGTGAGAACCTTCAAAATGGGGCAATTTACGACATGCGAACGTGATACTGAAACGTTTATTAATGCGGACAAAAACGAAATGGTGGCAAGTTCTCTAAACGGAAAGATTGTCTAGCCTTCATTGAATTATTTTAATGTATTTTTCTACCCTTGTCTCCCATCCATTCATAGAAGTAAAATGTATAATATGTATGTTATTGTAAAGGAGTGGGTGGGTTGGCTTAATGAAAGGCTGTCACTCTATTTTCTACCCTTGCCTCCCTCCCACCCAGGAAAACGGAATAAAAGTAACCCCAACCAACGGCCACAACTGGTAGGAGAGGTGTTAGACTTTCATCCTATGGGTTAATTGAAAATTTTAAATTTTCAAATCCCATCCTTTGCATAAATAACATTGTGTATTTTAGTGTTGGACATAGACATGAAGAGCATATGAGCAGAAGAATTAGAAAGGATCAGACGAAGGGAGTGACTGCCATCCATTGCTCTTCCACCTTCCCCTGCTACCGGTGCCGGCGGTGGTTCCTCATTTACTCTCTTAATTCCCCAGAAACGGTAACAGCAGCAAGAAGAAGATGCACTAGTGTGTGTTTGAAGAAAGTGGCAAGGCCACCATCTCTTACTACATGCATGCATGCACGTCAAGCGTTGCACCATGGATTGCATGCGTGTGTGGTGTAATTTAGAATCACATATTATGGAATCGAGTGTGATTTTGCTGTTGTTGTTTACTATTGTTATTTCAGTTTCAGAATCAGATGATAATTATGCAGTACTGCAACTGCAAGAAGAAGAAGGAATTAATAACGCAGGAATGGCTTACGAGAGTTTTTTGGCATCGAGCACGAAATTAATACCTCGTTGCTTTAGAACAATATTGCATTAAAAGTTGCACGAAAGGATGGAAGTAGCTACAAGACCCCAATAGCTAGCTGCTCCAACTCAATGCTATTGCTCGCTGCGCCCAACTACACAAAAATTAATTGACTCTGCATGCATGCGCGCAGGACAGACACATACATACGTACCATCCATGAAAATTAAGAATCATGATCGATAGTTAATTAATTTTATCAATGTTGTGAGTTTCTCTCATTATATATGTTTGTATTTGTGTTTCTGTGGAATATCAACAAACTCTATCTTTAATCATTACTATTTTCATTCATATTTAGAGATAAATACCGTACAAATTAATAATGACTATGTATGTATGCGAGTAATATGACCAATTATATTAGAACACCTTGGAAGACAAAAAAAAATCATTCTATTCCAACATCTATCTATCTATCTATCTATCTTACTTAGTCTTATCCGTCACGTGTGGTATGGCCCAGTTGACAAAATAAGTTGGAGAAAACTCATCGAGTTCAAATTTTTTAAATGGCCTCCGGTCCATGATGGCTGCTGCAATCTTGTTCTCATCACAACCAAACCGAAAGCAATGTGACTCTACTGAAATTAAATACGAACCCCACGACATTTATTGATTTTGTTCTATAGTCCGTGCTACACTCCAAACCCCTTCTATGCTCTATCACATCTGCTTAACTTTATTCGTATCAAGTTTAAAATAAAAAATAAAAAATAAAACTTTCCAATTTAAAAAGCACTTACATTTACCCCCTTCAAATTGCAATCCCAAATTAATAATGTTGATTAGAACATCAACATCCCTACATTTCCTTTCCCTTTCATGCTTTAGTTACTAAAATCCGACAGCAATGTCTCTCTCAAACTTGCAAAATATCCTGAATAGGATATCTCGATGCTTCGTGTGCTACTGTTTACGTTAACGTACATAGGACCTTTGCCTGCTACACTTTGACTAAATTAACCAATATTAATTTTGATTCGATTAAAAAAAAATTGATTTAATTATTGTGTAGCATTGCCAAAATTCGATTTACTCTGTACTGCTTTTGTTAAAGTAAAAAATTTTAAACTATTTCTCACATTGTGAAAATTCATTACTTTTTTGCAACAAAAATTCATTTATTCAAGACCCTATGTGCGCCACATGAACGATGACTACATTTTTTTTTTCCTGAAATCCAATTATGTAAAGTTATGATTTTTTCACATAAGATTATCATCATTAGAGTTGATTGAGTTATCATCTGCCATGCAAACCAATTAAGAAAGAATAGTTTTAACTTAACTAAATATTTCATATTCGTGTTAAAAGTTAATAAAAAATTTGTTACTTTCATATTCTTATTCAACTTAGACTTTGATAATCAGGTAAATTTAAAAAAAAAAAAAAAAAAAAAAGTCGGTTTAGTTGAAGTGAATGGACGCGTGTGAACTTAGCTAATAGTAAACCGACAGACGCCAATGATCCTAGGAAAAATACAAAATGTCACAAACGTATTACGGTTTCCTTATTATATTGTTATGTAACGTTGAAGAGATAGTCCAGGATTGGAGACAGGCCAAAAGTGGGTATCTTACCATCTTGACCTTTCTTTGCAACACTCAAATCTTAATGCATCTATATTTTTTTTAATTCGGAGGCATATGCTTTGCCATTTTCTTCACCTCATTCAAGGTTTGGAATCTTGTTCTGTCTTAATTTAATGGCTACCCACGTCCCAAAATTGACGCAAAAGTATCCCGGTCCTTGTCTGAACTAAACGAACCCAAAGTTGTTTAACATGGAAGCCATGCTCATTGTTGAAGATGAGAGAAGCAAGGCAGTGAAGGAAGAAGAAGAAGCAGGCTATGACAGAGCCAAGGAAGTGAAGGAGTTTGATGAGACTAAGGCTGGAGTTAAAGGACTTGTAGACTCTGGTATTGTGAAGCTCCCCAGATTTCTCATTCATCCTCCAAAGAGCCTCCAAACTTCAGTTACTGCTGCTTCTGCTTGCTTTCAGATTCCGGTGATTGATTTTGAAGGTTACAAAAGCTACCGCCGAGCAGAGATAGTTAATGAAATTCGTGACGCAGCAGAAACGTGGGGCTTCTTCCAAATGGTCAACCATGGAATTCCGGGTTGTGTCATGGACGAGTTGCTACAAGGCATCAGAGAATTCCATGAGCAACCCAGAGATGTGAAGAAGGCGTGGTATTCTCGTGATCATAAGGCACGAGTGAGGTACTTCTGCAATGGTGATCTCTTCGTATCCAAAGCAGCAAACTGGAGGGACACCTTAGCATGTGACTTCCAAGATGGTCCCCTTCACCCCGAGGCCTTTCCCGCAGTGTGCAGGTACTCAGACACAAAACAACAAATGGTTGTCATAGCAACTAACATCAATGGAGAAAAACTTGTTCCTTTTCATTTAACGCTCAGTTTTCTTTCCTGCAGAGAAGCAGTGATCCAATACATAGAGCATATGACCAAACTGAGAGAGATAGTATCAGAACTGCTGTCAGAGGCTCTGGGGCTTAGGAGCGACTATCTCTCAAGCATAGAATGCATGAAGAGTGAAACAATGGTATGCCACTATTACCCAGTTTGTCCAGAACCAAACCTGACTTTTGGCACCGCCAAGCATTCAGATCCATCGTCCCTGACATTTCTCCTGCAAGACAGCATAGGGGGACTCCAGGTTCTCTACCAAGATCAGTGGGTTGACGTAAAACCCGTGCATGGAGCACTGGTGGCCAACATAGGAGACTTTATGCAGGTAACATCTGGTTTCCAAATAACTTAGTATTTTCCAGACTAGAGAACTTTCTACATAATTATGAGAAGAAAGAATATTTCATTTCCCTGTAGAGAATTCCAGTTATTGACATGGTTAGTCATGTGGCAGTAACTTTTGTCATTGTTTTACATCTTCTGTAGCTTATCACCAATGACAAGCTTAAGAGTGTTGAGCATAGAGTACTGGCCGGACTAGTTGGTCCAAGGGTATCAGCTGCTTGCCTTTTCTATCCAAGTGCAAGGCACAAGTTCACACCATATGGACCAATAAAGGAATTTACATCCAACAAAAACCCGCCTAAATACAGAGGAACTCATATCACTGAATATCTTGGATTTTACAGATCTAAAGGGCTAGATGGCAACAAAGCCCTCCCATATTTTAGTATGTAACCTGTCATATATCAGCGTCAAGATATGAATAATGAGTTGCCACCATAATTCCTGTCCAGGATTCTCTCTGAACATTCAACACCCTTCCTAAATTTAACTTAAAGTTGCTAACACTTTTTCCATTAAGTTCTTCATGCATAATATTTCATAACAAGTGTACAAAGTAAACTAAAGACTTAAAATGACGCAGTCAACATATGTTAGGAACATAAGAAATGGCACTAAAATGCGTTCAATGCATTATGTTATTTCCACTTGTCAAACTCTTGAAAAAAAAAAAATCAAAATTACATAACGACCACAACACAAGATAAACAACAAATGGCATCTTGGCACACCATAAAGCCTCTAGAATATAGCTCCTCAACAAATGCAGGGTGCTTTTCTTCTCTCCTTAATCTCTTCAATCTTCCAACCCCATGATTTTCTTCTCCGGAAAAAGTGTGGGGTAAAGAAACTATAACATTTCAAGCATCGTTTAAATATACAAGGAATTACAACGGTCAATGAAGTAGCCTAGAGGTTTACAAGAACCAACCCAATTACTGCGAATACATTGTACTCTTGGATTGCAGTATTTGAACAAGCGGCCACAGGATATCCAATCGGTGTACGCTTCTGTTGTTTGGGCTCTGTGACAATTCACTCACCAATATTAATATCTTGAAAGTAGACAAGATCCGATAATGAATGCTTGCAACCTTATAATCCACTAATGCTAATCTTTTATGCAAATACATAAAAATTCAATGCACAGATCTCTTATGGAATCTATATGGTTATAGATAGCTGGTGCTAACTTGAACTGATTTCTCAAAAGTACAAATCTAGCAAAAGCTAATGCTATGAACTATGATATCAAGATACAACACCATCTAATTGGACAAAGTGGAACTAAAGTATAGGATAAAAATAAAGCCTCATTAATTCTGATCCTACCTCAACCACAAAGCAAAGCCAAGTATTCTCGCCTCGAGCTTCTGTTGCGCCCTTCAAAATTGTCAGGCCTAAGCTTCTTATGGCTTCTGCTATTTCAAGAAAATGACTGCACTCCTCACACAACATCTGCAGCATGCCAGCATAAGCAATAATTATATAAGAAGGATACTCAGTTGCACATGATATATAGGGGCCACCATCTCTGAAGGACCTCCAACCCCCCGGGCTCACTACCCCACATTTGTCAAACTTCTTACTCCTTTATGTTCTAATAGTTGTCAGATCAATTAGTTTATACTAAATCAAAATTGTAATTTTTCACTCGTACATACCTCAACAAGCATCTGTCCATTCTTGCTAAGATTCTCCACTAATATTGACCGAACTTGCAAATGGCCTCCTACTTCCATTGCCCAACTTGAACCCTGTTCATAACTAGAGGATCCATGAACATCTGTTTCCATGTGATGCAACTGCAAAATCATGTTATAGAAATCTCTTAATTTGAAGTTGAAAATAACCACATAAATAGATTTTAAAGTTATAATACCACTTCTTAATTGATCAGAAAGGTATTACTTAACTCCTCTATAGAAAGACTCGTAGAAATATCCTTAAACCTTACCTTTGCCTTTGAATCAGTGAATTTATTTAGCTTGTCAGCATGCTTTGTTACGCTCTGCAGAAAGAGCATGTGCTTTATTGTGCGCTCCAGTAGGGAATCAATGCTGCACTGTTTGAGTTATCACAAACTTTTAGCCACATGAACAGGAACTGCAACCATCATAAAATCAACACTGAATAACTGAAACAGGACTAGGAAACATAGATTAGAGGGAGATACCTTTGCCCCATTTGGAACCAGCTCTCTCAACTCCTTAATACGATCCTGAATCAGTTGCCTGTCCCTTGGTCTGGGCCTACAACTTTCCCCTGGTCTAGCCCTCTTCTTGTTGTTCTTAGCTGGTTCAGAAGACCTATCAAACTGTTCACTACATGAACTAGGACATGTGGATGAAAAACCTTTGGGGGACATCACACCACAAATCCCTGATGAACTCAAACAATGTTGTTTATCTTCTCTGAAAAGAGAGGGCTGATCCGTTGAAAAACTTTCTGAATTAATAGTGTGCACGGTATGAATAGAAGCTTTGGGATTTCTTTCAGGTGCCATGGCAGATTGCACAGATGTACAAAAGGATAACTCGCTATTAACATCATTATTACTATGGCAAACATTTCCCACTATTGCTTCCAACAGATGCTCTGGAAGAGACTCAGAAGTCAACTGACTACAGCTGATCTCCTCTGGCATCACCACAGTTTTAGTATCTTGATTTACCTGTGCGTCCCAATCAAAACATCTACTCCTCTTCAGAAAAGCTGGTCCAAGTGCTTCATGTAGCTCACAGCCAGCAGGGAATTTCAACGATGCGTTTGAGATATCCTTGTAACAAGGATCAGTTGATTGAGTTTGAAACACTAACTTTCCTGTATCTTTGTGAGAACTTGCATCTAAAGGTTTGGGCAAATTTGATACTCCTTTTTGGTTAAGATCCAAATAATGTAACTTATCACTTTCACACACAACAGCATCAAGAAAATCTGAAGGGAAGCAGGCAGAATCAAGTCCACCTTTTTCTGATGGAAGTATCAAATCATTGAAGCTATTGCTATCCATTACTGAGTTGTGTACCATCGATGTGACTTTTTTCCCTGATTCCACTGTCAAATCTTCATAGCCACTGCTGTTGCCTTCACACTTCCTCTCATGTAGGGATCTCATTTCTACATATTTTTTATGATCCAGATTCATCGCATTTGTTACTGACTGAAGCAAAATGGAACTTCCATCACTGTATAATTCCGGGCCCCCATGGTTGGCCACATCAGAAGCCATGTTTTGATAAACAGTAGGAGGTAATAGGTTCTTCCCAGAACATGAAAAGGAAAAACTATCCGTTGTTTCACTCTTCCTTGTATTCTCTATATCATGTAAGCAATCAGGTACAATTTCTGAAAACAAATCTTTCATTGATGCTTCTGGCTGAAAAAGCAAGAGATAGAACATTATGCATCTGGACTAAAAACAATTGTGGTATGGTATGGTTCCACATGCTACATAAGCATCTGCAAAATGTGCACATGCTAATGGCCACGCACTCATGCAGAACCCTCCCATTCCCACCCTCATGCGCACATTCAAGCAGACATATACAAACAGAAGGAGATGAAGGAAGAAGGATACCAGAGTCACAGAATTCTTTGCACCATTTTGTATTTGACTTGGAAAATGGCCTATCGAGAAATCTTGAGTAGCCAAAATGAGATTTCTGATATGAGTTACAACCCCCATATCTTCAACCAACTGCTATCACGGATGACAAAAGTGGAGCAAATCATTACACATTCCAACAATAAATGGACTACCAAATGAAGATTCGGCATATATACAGAAAATATATAAGAAGACTGAACTTACTTTATTTAAAGAGCCAAGCTGAACAACTCCTAGTGGGACTACAGCTATAACAACAATGGTCTACAAAGCCAAATAATTCAAAAAAAAAAAAAAAAAAAATTGTTAATAAAAAATCTTAATGCAACATGAAGCAGATTATGTGATGCAACCCAAGAAATCATCTTCCGGAAGATAATTAGTGGTTTACTCTGAAAGCCCGGAAGCTAAATATTGTTTGTTGTTCTTTTAATTTTGCAAGTGGTCTCCCTATCATAATAGAGGAAAATTCGTGTATCTTTCCCATATGTTAATGAAAACAACTCTAACAAATAAAGAGTCACATTATGCATCTACTGCAATACAGCAGCCAGATTTCTTAGTAAAAAAAATCATTGCAATGAAATTATCATCACAATGCAGCACACTACACTAATCATAGTATTTTAAGTCTCAACGTCTAATATAAAAATTGCCAGAGCAGATGCCATTTTTTCATATCAAGAAAAAGAACACACAAAGCACAATATTTTGGATGAATGTTGAAATTGTCATCAACCATCCTTAGTAAAAAGGTCATTCAAACTTGTGGATATAGACAGTTATCTCTAGCAGTACCCCCGGGTATGCATGTTAAAAATTTTAAAAATGACAGAGAAGTCGCTCACCCTAATTCCAGCAGAAAATTGAGATTGCCACCCATCAGCGAACTGAAAATCGAACCAATGGAAGGAAAACAAATCAGAATAATTGGAAAAGCAGACAGGTAAGAATACAATAATACTTCATGGCACCAGCTGGATATTTCAAATCTTACAAGGTGAAGAGAATATAAACGGTGACACTGGATAATTAAGATCCTCACCTCAAGTGACGAGCCAGAACCTGCAACTTGATTATCTGCACAAATCCAGCGATGCTTTCCTGTAACAGCTACGTGTCCAACAATACTGTAAAACCAAGGATCAATATAATATGAAGACATAAACCTCTTGGGCAATGAATATTACTTTAAGAGGTGAGGATGCTGCCAGAGATAGGAAGAGGGGAACCATTATGAGTAATGAAAGCTCATCAAATTTAAGAGTTGTCTAAATTATGTGGTTTATAAAGGGCACGCAAAGGAGGAATGGTGGAAAATATTGAAAAACAGCCATTTACAATAATTTAGCCATACCCTTCCCCTAAAGAATAAATAGGATATGACATCTTTGCCACAGCTAACCCTAGAGGGTCATGTGAAAAATGTCGACCAAGACTCTGTTCCATGTTCTTTGAGCAGCAATTATTCTCTGAAGATGAATCATAATCATCAGGATTGTCATAGTAAGCATCCTCCCATGTCAAGATCCTGCAAACAGGTAACACACCGGGAAAGTTAAGGGGGCAGATCATGCTATCTAACTCTCGGAAGGAGTAATTAAGCCTAGGGAAGTCAAAAAACCGACGGATAAAATATTGAAATTATTCTATACTCAAAATTGTTAAATTCTAGTAGGATCTGAACGGTATTACCAGGCACAAATATTCAACCCACTAAATTATATAGTTGAAATAACTAAAGTCCATTTCAGAACAGAATATGCAAAACCAAAATTTCACTTGGTTTGAATATACTCTCTGAGTTGTCAGCAATAGCATCCAGAAAGAGGGTATATACCAAGAACAAGAAAAACGATATGTGAAGGGGAAGTGAAACATTAACTTACATCCGAGCACGATGTTTGAGCTTCCAAAAGATGGCGTACTTCCAATCAGTGTTCAAACAGAGGCTTTTGAGTATTTGGCGCAAGTTGGTACCCATATTGGTGATACTCTTGCACGTTTTCACACGCCGAAGGAACCCCCGCTAAAGGGCTATTACTTATTCCTCCAAAAAACAAGAAAAACCCTCCAATTCCCCACAATCCCCTTGCCCTAGCTTCCTCTATAAGATCCTCTTCCAGCCTGTTTCCTCCGCAACCCTGCTCGCCTCTTTAATGGCGGTCCAACTGTTGGCAATAGCAGACGATCCCTACCCATTACTCACACAACTAGCACGACCAGTACAACTTCCACTACCTCAAGCTTCGAACTTCGCCTCACAGACACAAAAAAGGAACCAAAACCCGTTGGCTGAAAAAGGTAACTTTGTTACTGTGCCTAAGGATATAAATCTCGCAAATTCCCATCGAATTCGTACGGGGAAAGCAGATTCCGAAGGGAACACCAAACGAGAATTGCAAAAATAAAGGTGGCACAGAATCTAGCCAATATCCGACGACATGGATGGAACAGACTCTGAGAGTTGAAAGTGTAGAGAAATTTTTACTGGTAATTCGCTCACAAAGAAGGGAGCTTTTTCAGGCTTAGAAAAGATGGTGAAGAGACCCAAGCTTTTTGCCTCAAAGCAACGAAAATTACACCCAAAAAATATTAAAATCTTTGAGCCACATTTGTCGAAAAAAGAATGCACAGCTTTTTAACTGTTTCCTTTTTTCAGAGAGAGAACAGTTCACAACTTGCTCTTGTTGCATTGTTTCCACAATTCGCAGGTGGAGAGATTGTCAATGGTGGAAATACTGAAAGGGCAGAACAGAATACTTTTATAATATGAGAATTAAATTAAGAATTACATTACATTACACGCGGACATTCATTCTCACTGTTCTATCTTTTACTAGGAGAAAGGGAATGTTTGCCTCTGCTTTACGCAATGATGCGCCCGATGGTGCAATACGCATACTTGGGTAGACTTCTATGCAATGCGCGCATTTTAGCAAAACTTTGCCCAATTCTTTCCTTTTTTTTTTTTTTTTTTCGAGACAGAAAACTAGACAGGGGCAGAAGCCCTAGAAGGACTAATGAAGGATTAATCTCTTATTTGAGCTTATATTTAACACTAACCAAAACCCAAGAAAACGAGAACAATCCAATTTGTTATGAGTGCACTTATGGGTGGTGTCATTTGATGGCCAACAACATCATGCACGTTTGAGGAAAATGCTCCTTATCTTGTAAACCCTAGTGAACTACTTGACCCCTTCTTAAGGTCCTTTTCAACCATGATCCTACTAGCTGCCCTAAAGTTGTGACACATTCACCCTTCTTTTTCATTACATCCTTTACTACTTTACTCATTAATCTTAAGGATTCCAACTCTTAATAATTCAAATTCCCCAAGGGGCTCTTTGGGCCTCCCCTTGTCCATTAAATGGCAGTCATGCTCCAATTTATCATCTAGATTGATTGGTGGCATGGCCAAGGCTATAGGTAGAGAGAAAGGTTACCATGGTGTCACAAGTTTTTAATTATACTTTGTTTTTATATAGTAATTATGCTTTTAACTCTTATTTTTTTAATTATCATATAGCATATATATACATTTTAGTATCAATTTCCTCTTTTAACTCTGTCATTGAGCATGACATCAATTTAATCATAGTTTAGATGTGGTGAGACAAGAGCCATGCATGTTTATGATCTTGTCATTTATTTATTTTTCTTTTTAACATGTTTCTTGTCCTACCACCTTCCTAAAATATGTATAGCACCTACTCAACATCATTTTAGAAATCCTAATAATATTTGTTTTAACATTGCGATCTAGAGTGATAATGGCAATTGATGCCTAATCATTTTCTCTTTCATTTATTTATTTATTTATGTACATATGTTTCAATTATCAATCCATCTTGTAAGAGTGTAGTTTTATGAGCTGAATTTATCCATAAAGAACAAGAATACAAACTCGGGTTAAAGATGAAATGATCATTTATTGTTGCACTATACTAACAACGCTGTTGCTTTGTGTCGTAAAAAGATTCAATTTGTCGGAAAGTGGTTAAATACAGTTAACTTGGTTTGTTAGCAATATTAAGAGGCACCATCATGTAGCTTTGTTTTGTTGCCAATTGGTTGTGTTTGCAACTTTGCATCGAGGGAATCAAAAATCTCTCTAGGTTTCCTCAATTACCCATCAAAATAATGGTTCCGAATTTAGACTGCAAGAAGATAAGTTGCAGTAGAAGAGTACTCTGTATATATACAGCTACTTTATTGCTCAAAACATTACCTTAGTCGAATCCAAAACAAAAATTATATCATATGGGTCTGTAAATTAAATATAGAAAATGCAGACAATCATCACTACTATTCTCCGTTGCTGGAAATAATAAAACTCTTTGCAGGGTTGATATTTGTTTTTCTTTTCTTTCAATTTTTTAAATCTAATTCTAGAGTGGTCATTGGAAAAAGTCAATTAGGGTATGCATGAATACGCTAAGTTAGTGATTATAATGATAGGTTTTCTCTGCAAAAGAATAGTGTAAGAAATGAGTATATATTATCATGAATGCAAAGAGACAAATAACAATGATTTCTTTCTCTCTTCCTTTCTGTTTTCCCTCTCGATTTTACTCATGAAATTAGATTTGATCAATTTTTTATTGAGTGAATTCATTCCCTTGGGCCAGTATATTTCCCCATATAAGGAAAGTTGTAGTGCAATCCAATAGAGGGAAGAAAATGGTGTCACAATCTTTTCTTTTAGGTTTTCATTTTGCATTTAGATTCCAAAGGCCACCTTTTATCATGTCTGTGCTCTTCCTTTTTCTTAGCTTTTCCCTTTCTCTCTTCTCTTAACATTGGTTGGCAGCCAAAATAATCCCAAGTAGATCTTGTAGCTTGGCTTTTTACTAACACGTAATCTAAGATGTATGACTCCTTAGTCTCCAAAGTCATGAGTAGTAGTTTGATATCTGTCTCTCTCACTTAGTCAATTTCGACGGGCGAGAAAATATGGAAGACCAATAAATTTAAATATATATCATGAATAAGTGACTCTAGTGGCCACTACCACAATGAACTGTATATCTTTTAGCTCTAAGTTAATTAGTGATGGGTTAACACTGTAATTAATCTGCAAGAACAATCTTATTGTTCTTATTATGTCATCTGATACATATCAGTAAGTAATTGCTTAGAGTTTTGCTCCCTTTCTTTGATTGCACCTTAACTTAATTAATTAATTACCCCAAGCCAATGATCATAAAACAACCATAAGGAATCCAATGATAAACACGAACTCAAAACTCTTTTTTTTTAAAAAAAATAAAAATAAAATTAATTGTTTAGCTGAAGTAATAATGTTGGAGTCCTTGAGTGTTTAAAAAAGGAAAAGGAATTATTGTCATCTTGTAATTAGTAGAATATTGAAATTGAAATTTCCTGCTTTAATTAGGAATATCATAATTATATTTGTAAAATGTTGTAGGCTATATCTTCAACCACTAATCATGTTATATGATGACTACAAACGGTTAATTAATATGGTCCAAAACCAAGTAGTCATTTTCAATAAAGGTACATTTTTGGATAGAACAATAATTATATTAAAAAATACTGTAATTATCTATTGGGATGTGTGGAAAGTAGAAATTGACCATATCCAACAGCGTGTAATCTTTAAAATGATACCGTTGCAGGGAAAGTCAAGCATTATGTGTTTAAAAAATTGATAAAGGATGTGCCAAAAGGGTTTTATTCCTACCACCATGAAAAGTTGGAAATATATATTTTCTCACCGCATGTAATTTTGGCTAAGATATTAAGTGCTTAATCCAATAAGTACTCTTCGAAGATAAGGTTGGTTTAGTGGCTTTTGTCATTTAATTGAGCACTCCGTAGGTAAACAACCTATATGAGTGTAATGGAATATTGCTATATATGTTCTTGTTTTAAAATCCCTATCTCTCTATGTCCTGCTATTTTTGCCCACTGAAATATGACGTACAAATGATTATGGAGAGGGAATTTTTTCACATAAATAAGAATGTATGGCGTGAGAGTGTTCAACATCCATCCACGTGATAAAGATTGAATTTTGACCATATATCCTTTGTCATTCAAAACAGCACCAAAGTATAAAACAAGGGTGGTTGGAGGGATTTGCAACTGAGCCAGTAATCCAATATCCCAAAAATGCAAACAATAATGTGCACTAAATTTGAGCAAATGAAATCTAATGTTTTAAATGGTCTCTTTAATTATTCAATCAATAGCCCTCAAAATAATTAACTGTTGAACATAATTAATAAAAGATAATTGCTGACATCAAGGTAGCTTACTTTCTGCGGCGATATAAAGTGAAAATAAGATTATATCAGCCCAGAAAGAGTCACTTCACAATTAGAATTTCCTTTCATCAAGCAGGGACTTTTTTGTTACAGTAGTTTAATTTTGATACAGTAGCCTACTCCTACTCTATGCCTCTTTATGCTCTCATCCAATGTGTTGTACATGCAAACTCAAAGGGGTGTGGATCGACATCATCAGTTGAGCTCCCATTGAGTTGTGTTGCCACTTTGTTTAATTTATTGAGTGGATACATATATCTCAACTATTTCTAGACTGCAGGATTCACCTGTCCTCCTGTCTTGAGATCAATCAAACATTGTTTGACGCATGCAATGTATATATCAGAAAATGCTGTCTGACCAACTATACCGCAAAGCTAACTCTCTTTTGATATATATAGTTAAATTTGATCCAACTGATGAATATGCATGCATGCATGCTTAGTTCTTCTGGTGAAACGGAAATGATATATCTCTGACCAATATGCTTCGGCAAAGAGAAATTAATACTGTGTTTGTGTTTGTGTTTGTGTTTTCTTTCAAGACATGGATGGGTATGGGATAAAAAAGGCAACTGATATATCAAAAATGCATGCAGGTGAAGTGTAGCTATATACAACCCCCTTCTCCTCAAAAGTCATCGCTAGGAACAGAATCCAGGTTAAATCTGCCGGAGATCAGTTTCTTTATGACGTGCCTCACTTAAATCATTTTTTTGAGGAAAAGATGTAAAGTGACCGTGACGTCACGTTCGCGCGTGAAAACCTACGAAGCAACACTAACACTGGATACAACACGAATATGGAAGGAAATATTGTTTATATAAAACACCAAAATATATAATATTTTATTTTAATATAACATGATAAAACATTTAAATAAAAATATTTTCATAAAATATTTTTTTTTCTGGATTATGTTTTTAAATTTTAAAATTTTTAAGTAATTTTTTTAGTTAAAAATTAAACAAAAATATCTTATTTAAACTATTTTAAGATGTGACAAAAAAATATCTTTTTAATTAAACACCATTGAAGAGGTGTTTATGTGTCAAAAACATTTCGAACACTCGTAAAGAAGTTTCTGTGCTAGCTAGAAACGCTACTTACACTGGTGTTTCCTACATAGGGAAGCGTCTACTAGCGCTTTTCCGATGAACAACAAGGCAGGGCAGGCAGCAAATGTTGGGCCTTGGCCCAAGAAGCATCGGCTAAAATAAACACTTCAGAATTGAAATTGAATCGTCATGGTTGAAGGGGATTTTTTCTTGCACCCCCCGTTCTCCTTTTCACATACCCCAGTTTTTCTCTTTTCTCAAAATTCACCCTCACTTAAAATCCAGAATACAACTTTCACGTGAGCGCGTGAATGTGTATAGGTCCATGATGGCCCTAAAGGAGGTTTCTACATGGGGATTTCTTTAAAGCCCAGAATAGATCCATGTACATTTTGCGAAGCTGCAGGACAAATGACAATAACCTGGAAAAAACAATTTCCTGAGGCATACTTACTTTTTATAAAATACGAGTTGTAGGATAATGATTCACCAACTAATCAAAATTCAATCCTCAATTATATCATCAATAAATATTCATGAACAATTTATTTTCTAAAGTGCATGAGACATGTCGAAAAAACTCTCTGTTATATACGATTCAATGAAATATTAAAAAAAAAAGGAGTTAGCCCCTCTAAAAAGTTTCATCACTCACCTTAAAATTTTAATTCATCAAATATATATATATATATATATATATATATATATATTTGATGAATTGAGAATTTCTTGTGAATCAATGTAAGTCCACCCGAGTAAAAAGAATTGGAGAAGTAGTAAAAGTAAGTGATTTAAAGTAATACAAGTAGGAAATAAAACATGCGCATGTCAGGTAAGTGGGAGCTAGTAAGTTGAGATTCTGGCATACATCATCTGCCATAAAATTGGAGTATAGAAGAATTCAACATCACCAATGAGGCCAACTATTTTAAGCATCCAATATAGGAAACTATCTTTTTTTGATTGTAACCCAAAACACCAGTTATATTTTTTTCGTGATTTTACTATACCTTTCAACCTAAAAGTTTAAATTCATAATATTAGTGAGATTTTACTCGTTGTACCTAGACTTGCTTGATAAAATTGAGTATGGTATACTTATATTCCAGTGATTCTTTTGGTATATTCCTTCCAAACAAAGGAGATGCACTTCTCCGGTCATTTGTGTTTGTACCCAAAGATGGGTGTTGGACAGTTGGGAGTGTTGTGAACTCCATTAACTCTCTCTACTTCTTGCACGCATGCTTTTCTCTCTACATCACCTTTGCATCGTTTGGCTTTTTGTATTGGAGTTTTTGGTATCTTATCTATGTGGTGAACATTTCAAGGACCTTTTGGATTCTTCTTCAAAGTTGTACACGATGTTGAGTTGCTTATGCCACTTTATGGTTGATAACCATGTCCTTGGCCGTGACTAAACTGCAACAAAAGTAAAAAGCATACTAATCAGTGTTAAAGGAAATGACACCTGAGAAAATCATTTCACTCTGTAGGGGCAGAGTTGACAACGTGCAATTTCAGAAAGGCAGATTCTTAATAGAGACAAAAGGGCGAATATTTGAACAACAGCTGGATATATGTCCATTTATGTTATGAAAAAGAAGTAAGAACAGATGCCAAATAAAGGGGACAAAGAAAGTTAAATATTGTCACTTACTTTATGGTCCTTGTCCATAAAACATAGATCTCTAATAAGGTATATTATTCCATTTCATTTTAGAGTACCAAATGGCTACACAGATTTCCTTACAAAAGGAACAAACGTTGATTAGCTAAGATATGCTGAAACCAGTAGTCACCATTATAAAAACAGAAATGGGGAACAAGAGAGGGAAAGGAATAAATTCCAAGGTATCTACCAAATCAGTGACCATTTCTAGTGGAATATGAAAACAAGTTATTCCAGTAAGAAAGAAAAATAACTAATCACAGATTAAAAGGGCTAAACAAGTGAAACATGTGCGTTGTACTTTATCCGTAATATAGGAACCCATTTTGTGACAGGGTGTTGAAAAGAAAGGGGAGAAAGTAAAATAAAAAGATTTTTAAGTAACTGGATATCTCATATGAGGAAACACCTGGACTCATTATTGCATTGCATTCAAATGAATCAAATGTTCCTTTTTAATGGGGTATTTGACCAACTCAGCCATCACTTTTTTGTTTTCTGCTCTTGCAACTATCAAGATGTTGACGCACACAACATGCAAGAATAAATTGGCAAGACATTCTCCATCTGCATTTGTAAGTCTAAGTTAAGAAGTTGTTCTAACTTCGCAGAACGCATTAGCTATAGCTCAACATTCTAAAGCTATGTCTTACAGAAACTGTGCATTTGGATTGATATGTAGGAAATTCAAGCCACACCTTCTCATGGTTATTGTTCAAATAGCTGTTACATTTCTCTATTTCCTATTAGTAGCTTCATTCGATAATGGGATGAACCCTCATGTCTTTGTAACTTATCGGCATGCTCTTGGTGGTATAGTAGTGTTACCTTTTGCTTATGTTCTTGAAAGGTACTTCCTATGATCATATGCTTGTCTCAAACTAGACCTTTAACTATTTTATTTCGAACATAAGAACAGATGTGCTCGTTTCTTGATCTTCAATTACAATTCCCAGCTCATCCTTTGATGGGATTATGAGGGTTAACTTCCAATAATCTCTAGTTTTCTTTTTCGCAGAAACTTAAGGCCAAGGATGACGGTGGCAATGTTCTTGGAGCTATTTTTGCTTTCCCTCATTGGGTAATATACACAAGTATTTCTCCAAACATGAATTTGTAACTCAAATCTGCAACAAAACTTATAGTTTATCCTATTTTGCCTTGATTATGGAAAACAGGGTTGGCCTTAACATAAACATGTATTTCGCAAGTTTGAAGTACACCTCTGCTTCCTTTGTCACATCAATGGTTAACACAGTCTCATCTCTCACATTTATAATTGCAGTGGCACTCAGGTAAGCAGCTGAACTGTTCTTCCCTTTTGAGATTTGATGACATACTTTGAAATTATCTAAGCGTTATTATTACAAGACGAGTTCTATTTTTCATGTTGGTTCCATAGGCTAGAGACTGTTGAAGTTAAGAACCCACGTGGTCAAGCTAAAATCTTTGGAACCCTGCTGTCATTAATTGGTGCCCTGACCATGACTTTGTATAAAGGACATGCAATACCAAGCTTGCATGGCTCCCCAATCCATATCAGAGGCCATTCAGTTCATAATAACTGGATAAAAGGATCCATTTTGGCCATTGCAGGCTGCATATCATGGTCTTTATCATACATAATGCAGGTACACTTACTTAAACTCAAGTCCACTTTCTTAGTCAAACCCTCCCTCCCTTTCTCTCTCCTGGGTTCTGCTGATTAACTTTTTCTAAAGAATTGTGAATGGAGTTCTAGAAACAGATTAAATTAAAAAACAGGGACAAGGAAAAAACGAAAAAAAGGACTTTTCGGGGGATTCAACAAAACCAATCAAGATATGTGTAACAGTAAACTAAAAAATAAATTATAGTACTAAGAAAAGGTGATATTCATGAAAGCAGCTAATGCCTGTTTTGCATACCTCGCAGGCAGTTACAGTGAAGAAATATCCAGCACAACTTTCACTAACTGTATGGTTAAATTTCATGGGTGCGGCAGAGTCTGCTGTATTCACGGTCCTCACGCAACATAAATCTGCATGGTCCATTTCGTCCAATATTCAACTCTGGTGCATCTTATACTCTGTAAGCAAAGTATGAAGAAGTTAAAATCCAAAATCCATATTCAAACTAAAATCCTAACTTAGTCTTATATGAGGAATTGCAGGGAGTTGTATCTTGTGCTTTGGTCATGTTCACTCAAATCTGGGTAATAGAACAAAAGGGGCCAGTCTTCGTGACCATGTTTAATCCTCTTGGAACAATTTTAGTGGCAATTATGGCATATTTTGTTCTGGGGGAACAGCTGCACATGGGCAGGTATAGTACATTTTAGCCTTCTAAGCACCAATAGATTGTGTATTCATGTTTCAGCAGTTTCAGATATATGGTTGGATATTTCAGCTTATTGGGAGGAGTCATTGTTATTATTGGTCTATACTTGCTATTATGGGGGAAAGAAGGCGATCAAGATTTATTAAAGTCACAGCAACAATCTTCCTTAACACATGATGAGCAGAAAGAAAGCAGGACACAGGCAATGGCTTCAGCTGAGCAAGAGGTGCATAATGGAACCTAACAAACTGCTTCGATTTAAAGACATTGAAAGAAAATTAAATCAACTATAAATAATTAAATGGGTTAGCTGGATCAACGTCAACTGTGTTTAGCCCTACGAGAAATAGTGTTCTTCGTATTACTGCGAAAGATAATCAGGAACAGGGTCCCATTTTATATGACCATATAAACTTCTGGAAAAATGTGGTTGTAGCATATTACACTCTATCAGTCAGCTAGTCATATATTGTCTTCCCAAGTTGTTATGATTTTGATTGATGTTTGGGGTTTTGACAATTTTAATTGTTTCGCCACAGAAAAAGAGCAGTTCCAAGAAAATGGCCAGTCCTCTTCTAGTTAATAGCCACATCAATTATATACGCTCTATGTGGAAGAATAGTCAAACCTTGCGTTGACAACTAAAAAGAAACGGGTCAAATACAAAAGCTTATTCCGACTGACCTTTGAAATATCGCCGGAGCTTCTATCACAAGGCCATGAGGCCATAACCATAACAACACAGATATTTGATCAGCTTACATTTCGAAGCTTGATATCTTATGTAAGAAAACTGCAAATGACCCAAAAAAGAAATTATAAACATGAAGCCTACATGGGTCCCATTTGTCTCTGTACCCATTTATCTTTTATCGCCGTAATACAGCTCTAAATTTACCCATATCACGAATATAGGACAAGAAAATAGACATAATATTTACAAGCAGTCAAAATAAAAAGGATAATTATACATCATTGCTTTGAGAAGCCTCCGATACTTTCAGAACTATCACTTTGTCGGTTATTTTGCTTGTTCAAGCATCGAGCGCATAGTCTCGGCGTTCAACATTTTGTTTATTCTGCCCAAAGGAAAGATAATAACATCAAAAACATGAGGACAAAAGAGTGTGTACGTTCAGAATAGATCATGTGAAATCAATCCCAAAGAACTATGCCAAGTAGCAAACGAAGCTCACCGGAAAAGCAAATCCCCACTAGATGCCTTCTTTTCAGAAATCCATTCTGGAACTAGTTCTAGCAACAAATTCAGCTGTTCCTCCACTTCCCCTGAAATGACAAACAAGGAATTTAGCATACTGGAAACTATTGAATAGCAAATCATTTGCATATATAGTGCCTTACTTCTGTCAACAATGTAACTGTGGCTTGATATTATCTTGCTTACAAGCTCCTCTTTTGTGATAACGGAACGGTTTATTGAATGAAACAACATATGAATCATGTTAAATAGCTTAGGGAGACTGACAATCATTTGCTGTCGCCTCTTGGCTCGTGAGATGGCTGGATTTCTTTCTTCCATTGCTATTCTTTCCTTTTCTCTAATCTGCAAAGTGAAGGCACAGTTAGTCTTGATCATATTCAAACAACGAGTAAAAGTAAGCTTATCTAAAGTTATGCTAAATACATTTATCTGTGACACAGAACATCAAATATCTTATTTAACAGAGAGCACTGATCCTTTCATTCTTGATTTTTATGCAGTTTTACAGCAGCTATGATTTTCTTTAAAAAATAAGAGGGGACTATACCGACTGGAGAAGATTCTCTGGGAGAATGTCAAAAATATCTTTGTCAATTGATAGGCTTCCAGCATCATTAAATCCACTGTCAGTCTCCTCATTCTTCACCGGACTGTCAAATTTCAATGACCTTGAACGAGGTGGACGCCTAACCAATTTGTTTGGTGAGCTGGAAGTATTGTCATCAGGGCTCATGTAACATCTCTTAGGCGGAGGCAGTGAAGGAGTAACAGTCATAAGCCTAGATGGAGTAAAAGCAAGTTTAGCTGGAGTTGACATAGTAGCAATGTTTTGGAGAGAACCATCTTCATTCTCCAAATACTTGGTGGTTTTACTTGGAGTGGCAGCTGGACCGCCTGATGATGTGAAACGACTTGGAGAAGCACAAACTGTTGGAGACCTTTCGTTACTGACTGCTTCTAAGGCCAGCTTAGATGAGGATGAATTGGGAGGAGATCTAGTTTCCTTACAGGAAGTACTTTTCTTCGGGCTTGACTCTGAAACTGGAAATGGTGGAGGTTGGGATGAATCTGATGGCAATTTTTGCTGTGAACTATCAGCTTCATTTCTCACAGATTTCTGAGAGAAGCGCCTTTTAAAAAATTGTGACAGATGAGTGGCTACTGCTGGCGGTTGGTTAAGTGCTTCAATAGACATCTTGACGGGCATTGACAAGTTTTCTCCACTGTTTATACTTGATGTCAAATCCTGATTCTTGAGATTGTCATAACCGAGTTCTTCTTTATCTGAAGTTTCATCATCCTGCAAGCAAGCTGACAATGATGAGGGACGAGCTACACATACGCCGGATGATGCCTCTGTAGGGAATGATGATGAGGAAATCTTCAACGAGTCTGAATGGTCTTGCTTTGGGCGATTGAACGGTTCAGGCAACATCTCTTCTGGAATTTCACCACCCTGAACATAAAAGTATATTTTACACCAAATTGTACATATGACAAATTTCAAGAAGAAGGAACTTTCAAGATTACAGTAATAACATCATCAAAAATATATTAGGATTATGTATATATAATTATTTGTAGGTTTGAATCTATTATATGGGGACAACGTTTGTTTTGCTTCAGGCTTGGGTCTGGAATCGGGCAATAACGCTCACTACTAAAGACTAAAGAACTTACTCATAACGGATGTTATAGCTTTAGCACCTCAACAGAATGTGCTTAAAATGGGGTTATATTCTATGGGAAAGTAACGAGCATCTCAGTTTCCTTTCATAGTGATTCCCTAAATCACGGCTACATACATATAATGATTTTGTGCAAGTTATGAATTTGCTAAAGCAATTAGTGCAATAATCACCATGCCTTCCTGGATGATAAACAGTATGATGAATGCTTAAAATGTATTAAGAGTAACCTTAACCATGAAAATGACAAGCAGAGTAAAAAGCAAGATAAATTCGTGTCACCAGCAAAACAAATAGCACCACATAATTGATAGTACCACATAATAGAGCATTAAACAAACATGGGCCTTGGAATTTTTAATTACCTCAGGATGAGTTTTAAGAAAATCTCTGAGCCATTTACGAACAAACTTCCTCAGTGACATACTTCCAGATTCAGAGAGCAATTTTGCATCAGATTCTATTGCATCATTGTTTAAAGTAACATGGAGGTCTGGCTTCATACAACTTGTCCGTTCATCTAACATAAGCACCATCTTTATGACAATTGCCTCACGTAAGATAAACTTCAACTGGGCTAAGTGCCCATGGGTAAACCTCCTGGAGAAGTCCATACTTAAATTAGAAAACCTGGGACTGGAACATAAAAGCTTGAACCAACACAAGGCACATAGGCACATTTCATTGGTAACATGCAGTGAAACCATGTATATTAAAATAGAAGAAAGGAAAAGACATCAAATTTTAACCAAAAAAACAAAATTCAATGTATAACTAGAAAGTCAAGCAGAAGGAATCTGAGAAATGGAGTTACATAACTAAAGAATAAGAACACATTTTCAGCATACAGTCTTTCTCCATTTTCCTCAGCAAGCAAACAGCCTAATGGGAGAAAACATGAATAAAGGATCCCCTTATTGAGAATATTCATAACACTTTCTAGTAAGTACCATAATTCTGGTATTTCTCAGAGTAATCAAACACATGAAAACGAAATCAAATTTAATAGCCGGATCTCCACATCAAATAGACAGCTAAGAAAACAAAAGAAAAAAAAAAATTAGAACCTTAGTAGCTAGCAAGAATCAAACAAACATACCTATCAGTTAAGCATTGAATCTTCGGGCAAATATTCGTGAAAGTTGGGATCGACCCTTTTAAACGCAATAACCGAATCGAACTATCCAAACTATCGAAGAACTCCGCCAATATTTCATACCTGCTCATAGAACCCTAAAATTAGTACTTGATTAAAAAAAAAAAAAATACAAAAAAAAAAGGTACTTTTCCGGCAGCTTGGTGGGTTCTTCAACCAGAACATTGGATTTACGGGGAGACAACATTGTAATCTGCCTTCTGGCAGATTTGATATGCGCCGTCGGATCATGGTGCTGCTCGCGATTCCGTTCCTGAAGGGTTTGAGCAACCTTCCTGATTTCTTTGATAGAGTGTGCGACGCCACGGTTGCGTGAACGGTTTGAGAACTGTGGGGGCTTCTCTGGAGTTTTGGAGCTCAATTGAACGGAATCTGGTGATTTGGATTTAGAGGCAGTGTGATGGGGCATCTTAGATCTAAAAGGTATAGAAGAAGATTCGGAGGAGCTCATGGTATCCTAGCAAAACGAGCTGAGAAATCTATCCCAAAAAGAAAAAACAACAGAAAATCAGCTAAGGGAATGGGGTAGTGAAGGGTTATAAACAGAACTAGGGCTCTTTTGCGCGGGAAATCTGAGCTGGTTCTCGAGTGGCTCGATGCTTCGTGGAATTCCCGCCAAATTGAGCCGTTAGCTCCCTCGAGTTCTCCGATGTGGATCTTGGAAGGTCCTGATGGGCGGATGGGTCATGGGTTTAGAGTTAGGCCCATTCTTTTAACACATACCAAAATTTCTAAAGTCACATCCTGTGTATTTTAAAATTTTAACTTTTAAAATATAATTTACATTCTAAAATTTAAAGATTTATAATAAATAGGATGTGAGGTTAAAAAAAAAAAATGTATCTGTAAAAAGAATTCCCCTTAGACTAGACGCATCATCAAGTCCACTCCATGAGTAGTCCATCACGAAATTTATAGCCCATATTTTACACTGGGCCAACCTTAGTAGAAGGCCCATTAACAAAAATAAATATCTCCCCACAAAATTTATAGTCCATCACGAATATTCTTTTATAATGAATATTCCATATCAAGTATGTAATAATAAGCAGTAGCGAGCTGAGTTTCAAGCTAGAAGCAGTACCTATATCCATGTACTACAATTAGATTAAACTAAAATGGACTAACACTGTATATTCCATTCCGGGTATGGTAAATTTCC
This sequence comes from Bauhinia variegata, assembly GCA_022379115.2. Lineage (NCBI taxonomy): Eukaryota > Viridiplantae > Streptophyta > Magnoliopsida > Fabales > Fabaceae > Bauhinia > Bauhinia variegata. Next base: position 24,086,665 of record CM039429.1, on the reverse strand, counting down.
AATCGCGATTTGATCATCCTTATCTCATCTACTGTCTTCATTTTCAGATGAGAGGTGCACGAATACCTATTTCTGCGAGGTATTCACAGAAAATTTCTATTAGATTTGCAAAACCCAGAGTTACATATATAAGTATATCCAATAATATGAGTTGGTTTATGGCTTTTTGATTTTGCTGGATTTGGTCCATCGACCAACGTCATTCTTTTTTCGAATCTTTAGGAGTGATCCCATTGAGTTACACCAGAAACTATTTCTCTTTGATTTCCCTTCCCTTAGCCCCCAACAGACCTTTAATAAATAACATGAGCAAGTGATATACGTCCAAAAAGGGCGCTGACTCGGTCTGTAATAGATTCATGTACCTACTTGTTTACATGGATTAAAGTACAAGTAAATTTAAAAGCAAGATCGAATCTAACCAATAATAAAATTATATTAAAAAAGCCTAAGTCTAATACTAGGCATGTGCTACGTTCATAATCGAGTATTAAAAAAATGTTATTTCCTTTTCTGCCCATTCATTATTAAAATGTCCCATGACAATTCTTTTTAGTTGCTTGCTCTCTCATCCTCATTATAAACAATAAGTGGCTGCGAGAATCATATAAATATATTTGGCATGATTTTAATTATTGGCACGATGTCAGTTCACAACTGATAGCAGAAAAAAATAGGGGAAAAAAATTAATTCAGACGTATGACAGCCCACCCCAACATAATTGTTTTCTCAAATATAATAACTTATTTTTATTTTAATGCCATCTATCTGTTTTATAGTGACTGTCGTATATAGCCATCAAACTAACGAACAACGTGGGATGACCGAGGAAAATTAGATATTTTCATTCACTATAAGAGGTAAATTTTAACGGAAAAAGAGAGTACTAATAATAGGAATATTTTTTAGAAAAAGTAAAATGTTTCAAAATTTAATATTTTAAATTATTTTAAGAGTAATTTATTATTGTTTATTCTCTGTCATTTAATAAATGATGTAAAATTTTTTATTTTGTTAATTTATAAAATTTGTGTCTTAGACGTAAAACTAATATTACTTAAAAGTATGAGAGTAATGTTATATAAAAAAAAAAAAAAATGTGAGAGTAATTATGTATACATTATTTTGTAATCAATTACCTTATCTTCCAACGTATACATTATTTTGTAACTGAGATTTTAAGGGGATAAAGGTTAATACATCACGTGCGGGAGTTGACCGTCAAATGATGTTGCATGTACTGTGAACAAATGTTCTAGAAGACTGGCGTCGCATACGGGCCCACGTGCCTCTTCCATTACATTCTACCGCTAGGTTTTTAATCGGAGAAATTGCGGCTGGCCAGTCCGGTCCCATCCACGTCAAATTTTCAACTTGTTAACTGCTACGCATCTCCTGCGATTTCTCCCAGGTTTTCTTTGATTTTGGTATTTCCCATGTTTTTTCAGTTAAACCTACTCAATGTGCTTTTATCATTGGATGAAATTCACGCGTACGTCGTGGAAAGAAACGTTTTTCTCAACCTATTACGACAGAGTAAAATATGATAATTTACGGAAACAATTTCTAACTGCATTATGTGTTATAATGAATTTAATAAAAACAAAGTTATCATCTTACATCATTCTCCAATCTCTTTTTTATTTTATTTGATTGGACACAAAATTTTAATAATCTATTTGGTTTATCAACAAAGTGTAATATAATTAATAAGCAAATTCAACTGAGTAATTAAAAAGCTCTTATAATATTAAGGATTTGAATTTTTAAAAAGTAATTATTGAAAAAAAAAACTATAATTATTATTCTTCAAATGAAATCTAATTTTATTTTTAATATAGAGTGAGAATACACATTGAATTTTTATATATAAAAGAAATTATCAAAACAGGGCTCTATGTTTGGGACATCTTTTATGGAGAATGCAGAATATTCAAAACTTAAGAGTGTTAGTTCTATATTATTTTATTCATGGGTAGGTGGAAGTGAGATACTGGAGGATAAGTATTAGCTCCTATATTTGAATCAAATTTGTTAGTAATTACTGGGGTGTTAAATATTAGTAATACATAATGTGATAGATTTTTTTTAATATATTCTTATTTAGTTTATTTATTTCCCATACTTATTTCTTCACGCACAAATTAAGATAAGGGTATAACTAAAAAAAATATTAATCAATACTATAAATCTTAAAATGACATATAAATATAAACAACTTTTTATATATAAAAAAGGTGATAGATAAAAGGAAATTGAAAAAAATAATTATTAAATATTAAAAAATAAAATAAAAACAAGAGTGGAAGTAAAACAGCAATAAAACGAGGCAAACTGCCTTAGAAAGAACGTCCCTGCAACATCTGTACCAGAAAATGAGGTGGAGTATCAAACATTCTTATCTATGGAAGCTCCCAAAACAGAGCTCTGCTTTGTGTACATAACATAATTCATTTTTTAACAAAAGAAATGTGAGACAAAAATGTAAATCTAAATCTTCTAAGAAAAAAAAAAAAAATCTTGCTTTGCAAATTCCTTGTATAGTTCTTGCTATTTGATAAGTGGAGAGTGATTAACACACTCCCCAAGTAATTGGTGTCCTAGGTTGACGCAATGCATAATCGCATGAGCCAATTTTGTTTCTATGTCTAAGCATTTGTTTCATCCTTTTCCCATTTCGACTAATGTCGAGCAAATTTAATTACCTATCTCTTAACTTATAAGTTTAAAATTTCTTAGAAATTCATAAATTTGAATTTAGTTTATTAATACTTATTTATATCATTGTATTTTCTCCTGCTTAACTGTATTGACAATTCTCTTATAAGTTAACAAATATCCTAATTAAGAGTAATACTAAAGTACAAGAGAAAATTACAAATGTTGCATAGGATAAGTGAATAATAATACTTCAACTCAGGGGTGTTGCAGCAACACTGCAACCAATACTGTTATTAATTACTTCCCATAAAAAAAATTATTATTAATTATTTGTTAGTTATTCGAGAACTAAAATTTAAAATATTTATTTATACTTTAATATTGGAATACAGATCTGTGCACACATGGAGATGATGGGCCGAGGTGGTCCCTCTGCATCTATCGTTTTATTATTGTTTATGTCTTCGTTGATTCTTTCTGTTTCCTACTGCTACGAAAAAAATGTTTATTTTTAGCTGTATTTTTTCTTTTCTTTAACCTTATCTTTGGCTGTTTCCATTTGTCTAATAAAAAACACTTAATTGTTCCTTTGAAGTATTTAAAATAAAATAAAATAAATTATCTCATCTCACAAACCTATAAGTTATAGTCACGCACGAGGACTCGATTGAGAAATAAGCTAGCCTGTGTATATATAGAGAGAGAGATTACAGGCCCAAATTTGTCATTATGGATTTATGCTTTCAGCCCAGGTTTCACTGTTAAAGCCCCTGCAGGGCCCACTGTGTACCCAAATAAAACCAGTTGGTTTAATAACATTAACAAAAATATAATACAAAATTTTACCCCAAGTTGTCATGTATCTAGTTTTTTCCTTTAAGTATGTATAATTTCAAATTTAAGACTTTTATTTTAATTTATAATATATGAAAACTTAACTTGCTTTTATTGGTATCATGTTTAAACAATAAAAAAAAAACTAACTTTTATATTCCAAATTATTTTTTAGTATGTCATTAGGTTGACTATTTTTTAGCTAACAGAAGGATTAAAACTAACAAATTTATTCTGATAAAAATAATACTCCCTTAGTTTCTTTTTTATTATCATTTATGGTTTTAATCAAAAAAACATTGAATAACTTAATAAATGATATAATATTACTAAATTAACCTTAATAATAAATATACTCACAATTTTTTTTTTTAATTTTAAGACAGTTAATTACTTATTAAAAGTAAAAGTAGAAATTTATTAGAACGCAAGGGCTAAATTGTCGAGTTTAGAAATTGAATGACTTAAAAAATGCAATTTAAGCTCTTTATTATTATATTAATTATTCTGGGGACAGGCGTTGGTTGGGTTCTATAAATAAAAAGATCAGGATGAAGCCAGGTAGGAGGCACTAGCTAGACGACGAAATTACAAAAGAAAGTCTTAGATCGAGTCATAGAAAGAAAGCAAGCAGCTATGAATTCCTCCTTCTTTCTACGCCCAGATTGGGAAATCTGGCACGATGACTGCTCCTCGGGTTTTCTGTGGGAATCTTGTTCAACCACTACCGCCACTTCTCATTTTGATCACCTCGTCCATGATCATTCCATTTCCTTCGATATGCCGGACCAGCACTACCCCACAGATCCCCAACCACCAATGTTCGAGAAGTCGAAGAAAATACAGACGTCTGATTCTGAGGTACAAGGGCAGCAGCGTCTTGACAGCAAGGACAAATCCTATATTGGTGTCAGGAAAAGGCCGTGGGGAAAATTTGCGGCGGAGATCAGAGACACGACAAGGCATGGTGCCAGGGTTTGGCTTGGGACCTTTGACACTGCAGAAGCAGCTGCTTTGGCTTATGACCAAGCCGCTTTTTCCATGAGGGGTTCTGCTGCTGTTCTTAATTTTCCAGAGGAAAGGGTTCGAGAATCGTTGCAGGACATCAAGTATGGCTGCCATAGAGGGTCTTCGCCTGCATTAGCTTTGAAGCACAAATATTGCGCTCAACGAAAACTGGCAGCAAAGGCAAACAAAAACAAAGGCAAGCCGGGAACCCACTCAAATAGTGTGCTGGTGCTAGAGGACTTGGGTGTTGACTATCTTGAGCAGCTTCTTGCCATATCTGATGAAAATACAAGCTCCAGCTCTAGCAGCACCCATTTCGAATAAAATTATTTTTACTGTTACCCTTTTTTTTATCTGTTAAGACACATTCAGGGTTATCTCTTCATAACAAGATGAATTGGTTATGGTTGTAAGATGTTTTCTCGATTGAACTTGAGTTTAATTTATTTTTTTTTTGATAAAAAAGATAAAAGTTAATGTTATAATTGAATTATAGTTCGAGTCTCATTTTATTGCCATCCAGTTGGTTACTTCTGAATCCTTTTCTTCCCAAAGATTGTCCATCTTCATTTTATATACACTTGGCGTCCCATGAATTCAACTTTTCGTAGAAAAAAGTATTTCTATGTATTTTACCTTTTACTAAAAGAGCTTCTTATTTACTTAATAAAAAGTAACTAAAAGCACAATCAAAAACTAAAAGCTTATTTTTCTTAACTTTCTTTTTTTAAAAAAAAAAAATTAGAAACTTGTCAATATTCAAAAAAGAAGTAATTTTAATTTCTATTTACACTTAGTATCTCAAATACATTTTTTTTTAAATCCAATTCGGGCTCTTAAACTAAGATTTATAGTTCCTCCAACTCTCAAACTGTACAAACTGGGAAAAGTGTCACCTTCAGCCAAGTATTTTACACCATTTACCTTATCTTGGCTAAAAGGAACGTGTTTCTTTAAAGGGGGGAAAGATTAAAAAATAGTGTACAAATACAACTATGCTCCATTAATTCGACTCTCCACATATTGATAAGTTATATACTTTATTTTGCTGATCAAATGTTGAAAATTATACTTGAAAGTACTATTTATTTTTACTGCGATATATGATTTAGTTAAAATAGTGCAATAATATTTTCGCGTTTTCCTCTCTATTAGGTGCACTCTAAATTGAATTAGGATTGTCACGAAGTAAAATTCTTTACTACAGTATAAAATTGGTGTAAAAGAAATGGAGCGTTGATCCAAATTACAAATAAAATTAGGAGTGTCATCTTAACAAGGTTAAAAGGAAGGCATTAGATTTGATCTTTACATAGATAATAAGTTTGGCTTATGTATGAACCCAAAAACGCAATGTAAATTGAAACAGGACAATATAGCACCTTGTTAACAGTAATGGAGAACTAGTTAAATACAATATCGGCCAAAAGTAAATGCAGAAATTAAAAGTATTTTTTAATAGATTTTTTTTTTACATAAACTGTAATATATTTTATTTTTTATTTTTTTTTTAAAATATTCTCTTATATGCTTTTTCAAAAAACCAATACAAATACTAAAACGTCACACGAGTGCTTAGTTTTTTAAAAAATCCAAATCAGCTCTTAATTAGTCTCCTTAATGGATAATGAGTGACTTAAGTATCAGCACACAGGAGCATGCACAGCTTCCTGTCTATAGGCAATTTATATATACTGTCAGGGAAATGGGGAGAAGAAAACTGTAGCAGCAACACTTGTTTGTTTCATTGCTGGACAATACCATCACCTATAATGTGGCTGACACCTTTACCAAAATTAAAAAAATAACATGGCTGTGACATTGAGATGAACATACAGAAAAGAAATAGAGAAAATCTGAAGTTCCCTCAGATATTAATCTTAACTTAAACAAAAAACAAAATCAATCCATCAGTAAATAAAACCAACCTGTACCTGTTGGCCAGCAAGTGATTAATATATAGCCATCACTTGACAAAGAATCAGAAAACAAAAACAGCATGCTAGAGAAAAAAGAAACACTAAATAATAAGGTATCAGATGTCACCACAGAACAAAAAGAAATGTTTATATGGACATTTTAAAGTAATTAAAAATAGTTAAGCAGCCTCTCAATGATTTTCTTAAGGAAGTACATATATGAAAAGAAAACAACATTATTGAATTCAATGAACTTATACTCAGAGCTTATTATGATAAAACAAACCAATTATTACTGTGCATTTTTTAAGTACCATCATTTATTGGCATAGCAATAACATACATCAGGCCCTTAATTAGCACAGAGTAAAACAGATACAAAATGACATGAACAATTATTTGTATCATGTTCTATACTCACTATAAATTATATATCAAATACATGAAGACACAAGCATTCTATGATTAAGTTTCTTTTTCAATATTTTGATGTAACAGTATGTGTCGGAAACAACTGTGCGCACCTGCCTCTAAATGCATCTTTGATTAAGTTTCTTTTTCAATATCAAAACATTCTTTTCCAGCTACTCCATATATAACGTTCCCTCAATACATTTCTATTAAATTGAATAATATTAAATAAAGATAAGTATAGCAACTTACCTACAATTTGGAATTTTGGTGAAACATCTCATATATGTTACACTTAATTACTAGCTTTAATTCCAGAAACACATGCAATAACCACTTACATAACATCAAAGGCAACCTGGTTAACTGCTGATTGATGGAACAATGAAAAATTTAATCGAGATAACTATATATACATATATTCCACAACCCTAATAATCAGACAGCGCAAAAGACTAATATTAATATAAGTAAATGGCATCATTATCATCAACATTAGGAAAAGATAAAGTTTAAACAGATAGGCAGAACTATGAGAGAGTCTTGATATTAAGCGATAATGTCAGTAATGAAACAAAGGACAACTATGCAAACTAATTAAATAAAATTCCACTTGAAAAGGTGAGTGTGAAATTGGGGGCAAAAAGAAAATTACTTGAATACCTTGATATAGTTTCTACAATCTAGAAAATTTAAGATATTAGACTAAAATGAAAAAAATGGGAAAGATTTCAACAGGCACAAAATGCACAACCAAAATTACAGGTATAATATATGGTGCATCCGGATTAAACATCCAAATTCTCAAATGATCATGCAGTAATAACTGATACAGGTTAAAGTAATAACTAGTGCATCTATTGTATTTCTAATTGGGATCCATTAAAGAGAATGTTATTAAAACATAAAGACCAGATCCAGCAAATACTGCAGAAATAGTGTGAATTAGAAATATTAAGACAGAGTATGAATAAAAAGTATGTGTTAGGAGGGAAAGTATTTAAAATTATTTCACTTTCCAATTAAGATTAGTCTTATTTACGATATGAGATGAGGCACTCTTTGGTTAAAATAGAAAAATACAACAAAATACTAAATAGACAGTACCAGCTAATACAAGTATTCATTAGAATCATGACAATGGACTGCCTTTCTCAGCAATAAAAAACAATGAAACCTTATCATCGTGAAGCAACTCAAGTATTTTTGATTTTTTTAAAAAAAAAAATAAAATAGAAATAGAGTGAGAAAAGGATATTCAGAGCTACCTGACATATATTAATGTTGGATGTGTGTGTCGCACACCATCTTTGTTTGAAACAATATGCTCTGCATGACAGACAAGTAAAAACCAGAAATTCGACAAATCTGAAACAGTAAATTCCTCAGAAATGGCGTTAGTATTGGGAGAAAAGAGACAGTAAACGTGAGAGGAGGCTGCGTTTTGTAGGTGAAATTCAGATAGGGTTACGAGAAGGAAAGAGGCAAGAAAAAGGGCTAAGCGGGTTTTGCATTCCATCGTGCAAAAGGTAATTAAAAACTAACCCTGTCTTAGGTGGCGAATTACTAAAAACCCTTTGAAAGAATAGGAAGACAGCATATAAAACTTCAGGATAATAGAGTAATTTCCCGGCTCTCTCATTGACTCCAAATTTGTAAGCTCAATCAGCAAGTCACATAACCAAAAAAAAACAAGGGCATCAAATTTGAAAGCTACCGCATAAATTCAGTTTTTTTTTTAATTGGTAAAAAAAAAATTTAGCTGAGATAAATCTTAAAGATTTATTAAAGATGTAACAAGTTCTAAAACTTAAAAGAATATTTACGATAGTATCTATAAATTATTCACAAATGAGTTTTCTCAAAATCATGGGAAAATTTAAATTGTGTTTTTGTTCTTATCTTTTAGCAACCCTGCGTGGCGCAAAAAAATTCAGTTTTACCACTGTCAGACTTTGTGAAAGAACAACACAGGAGGTTCATTGTTTCATAACCAAAAAGTTTATCTGTGAAAACTTTTAACACTAAAAGTGCGTTTAGCTGATTAGGAAGATGAAGAAATCTTTGGTTTAATGCTATTTATATATAATCAACATTGAGGTGTTCTACTTCAAATGATCCTCACTTCCTCAACTACAAATCAAGAAAAAATCTAAAGGACTATCACTATTCAAATCAACTAGCTGGCATCATCACCCTTCTTTTTCCATCCACCATATTTATTAATTTGTTGTATCTTTTAAACTCCAAGGAAAAGTTTAGGATCTATAATTGGCATTAATTAAACACTACTCCTCTTTGTCTAATATATTATTTATATATTTTCTTTTGTTAAAATATCACACACACACACACACATATCTAAATCATGGACGATAAAAAGAAAATCAAAGGCAACTAGCTAGGCAACACCAAACTTATAAGGCATCATGTTGATCAGCATTCAAATTTTAGGATCGCATATGCATTTTAGCCGTGTAAGAATGTATCAAGTGCTAAATTAACCAAACACAGTAAACAAATTATTTAAAATTCAAGAGGCATATATCAAACAATTAAGCTCGAGCAGACAAAGCTACATTTATAGGAAATACCATAGCCAGAATAAAGGCCATATATTTCTTAGAGAAGATCAAGTACAGAACATAATATAATCAGTTTAAAGACTTATAATCAAGTCACTAGGTGCATATGGTCTAGTATTTGGGTAATATTTAGGAGGTAAAAAGACTATGTGTAATTTGCTCAGTTATATATCTCTATACTTGGTGCATAGTTAATAATACATAAGTAACGAATTACTACTTCAATTCTGAGTTGATTTTTAAAGTAGTAATTAATTATTGCATTGTAAAGAGAATGTTATAAAATTAAAACCTAAGACCCAATTAATACAGCACATATAGAACCAACTAATACGGATTTAGAGATAAAGAAAAAGAAATTCACAGCTACCCGATTAATGTGTGTCACACACCATCTTTATTTGAAATACTTTCCTCTGCACGACAGACAAGTAAAAACTGGAAATTCGATAACTATGTAACAGTAAAATCCGGAGAAAGAGAATGGCCGAATCGGATTTTGTAATTAAAGCTAACCAGGTCTGAGGTGTCAAATTACCAAACACCCTTTGAATATGGTAGAATGAGAGGAGATAAAACTGCAGGATAATATGGTAGTTTTCTCGACTCTCTTAATTTAAAGCTGCTCAAATAATCATCAACTTTGAAAGCATGCAAAGGCATATTATCCAGTTTTACTAGTTTTATAATCAGATTTTTTTTTTTTTTTAATTCAAGTATCCCCATACTTATTTCGGAATAAGGAACAATCAAAAGTAATTTTATTTTTGACAAATATGACTCGAAGAGTTTAAATTTAAAATTTTCAAAAAATTTTATCCGTGATAAATTTAACACTATATATTAGTACATGCATCCTACTGTTAAAAAGAGATGATAAAAATTAATGCATTTAGCGGATACCAACTTATATTTCCTTCCTGTTCAGACAACAATACAATAAATTGACTAAGAGTAACCAATTAAAAAAACAAGTTATATATATATATATATATATATATATATATATATATATATATATATATATATATATATATATATATATATATATATATATATATATATATATATATATATATATATATATATATATATATATTAAAAAAAGCACTTAATTTGATGTATCTACTTATGATACACTTCTATCTTCAAGCAATAATATCATTGAGAAACAAGCTATGACAATTACAGAAAATACCCACAGCCAGATAATTAAACGTCGTATTTCTCAGAAAGATCAAATACCGATTAATCTATTTTTCTGTGCTTTTGATGAAAGTGCTCTATATAAAATAAGAGATTAAAAACTATTTGAACTTGAAATCAACTCAATTATATGATCTCTATATATAAAAGATATTCAAATCCCACAACTAGCTGACACCGTGATACAGATACTCTCAGCAAATCAATACCATAGAATCTCATCAGATAATTATTATTTTTTTAAAAAATAAAAATGCTACATACCTCTAATATCCAATGTGTTTGCCGTCCACATCTTTCTTTGATAATTATCTGCGGACATAATTCTAAGTTGGGTTAGCATAGATCGAGGGGAAAAAGAGGGAAAACGTTTTTAGTGGGCACTTCGACTAGGGTTTCAGACGAGGGAGGCGGAATGGAAGAGAAGAAAACGGGAACGAGAAACCCCGTTTCTGACGTATGCACATAACAACTAAAAAGTCAACAAGCACGTGTAGATACAGTATAATACGGTAATTTCTCAGATAAAAAGGAAAAAAAAAAAAGAAAGTAATTTCAGCCTATAGTACTACAAATTGATTCAATTTACAATTAAATCGTGTAATCAAATGATAATTTCGGATAAATAAAAGAAACAAACAATGCTCATCAATCAAACGAGTTAATAAAGGGATTCTAAAATCCATATATATGCCATGATTAATAGAAATTAATTTAAGAACAATTGTTGAGAAAATTTTCATTTCGATTGGTTGATAATTTAAAAGTGAGAACATTGAAGAATAAGAAGCTTTTTAATACATAAATTAAATTAATTCCTACGGTCATATTCATTAAGAAGTAATTCAAGATAAAAATTAATAAAACTTATGGGGTAAAGCATTTTGGATAAAATAAAATGGGGCATGAATGTCCCAAGATGTTGGAAGAGAGGACGAAATATGGGATCCTGGTACCTTTGCCTTTCTCTTCTGCAAATCCCTTCGCCTCTACATGTTCTGCAACAAATGGAAAGAGAAAAGGCTTCAACCCTGGTAATAGGTTTTTAATGTACGTATGTAGCACCCAAATTTTGATAGAATGATAGCCTAGGAATTACTTAGAAAAAAGACAGCAAGTGGAAATTAACAATATGCGCATTAACGTAAATACGATGAATGAGAGATGGTCTGCTGATGGCAGCCACCGTGGGCTGGGCGCTCTGTCCGAATACATTTCACCACATGGTTCTTTTTCCGTATCTAACGTCTACAGACAGAAAGACAAATACATCAAATTAAAAAACCAACTACTAGAACCTAGCTAGCCATAATATAAATATAACTCCCAGCTTCCTAGCCCCTGTCCCAGTACCATGTATGTATCATAAATCCTTGTTTTTGGTTCCTTCATTTATTTTTTGAAAGAATTAATCCTATTCTAATTTCTTTATTGGATGAAACTAATTTTGATTAATGCAGGACAAATAGCACATTCCGTGTCAAATGAAAGAGTAAATCTTGAAATAGACTTAAATCTAATTAATATTTTAAAAGCTTCATGGGACTAACTAGCTAGATGATGTATGTACATATTCCATTAACAACAATTAATTAACTTATGGAGTAGTTAGAAATTAGAAGTAGGACACGTAAACGTTAGACCTGTACCATCACCTCACCATGCCTTAAAATAAGTAAGATCATGTTATGGGCCAACTGTCCCTTGTCCTGTCCTTGACCAAAAAATAGAAATTAAGATCTGCAAATGAAATTACTTGTGGTTGGAATTCATGCATCTCATCTGAGGAAATTTGCTAAGAGCCAGCTGGGCTTGGTAGCAAGTGGTCCAAATAGTTCGTTCTCATTCACTTAATTTCTCGCTTTTACTTAATTATTTATTTCCATTTGCAAATGCAAATTCGTATAAATAATAATTAGATTATTGTTTTATAAGAGACAAACAAGAATGGCATAGTACGTCCAAATTCACTAGATCCTCTCTGGCTGCCATGTCCTGACAGACACAGATACAAATGCCAATTGGAGCAATATGTTAGTGTTACCTCATTCATTCATTATTTGTTTCAGGTGGTTTAGATATAAGTTGTCCAAGTGCATTACACCACGTGGTTTCATCTCCTAGCTAGCTCAAAATGTTTATGCCCAATACAGTTGATTCATTAATTTACTCTTATTCTTCTTTTGGGTAAGACCAACTCGGCTCGGTAGCGGTCGCCGGTCAAGATCGTCTTTTTGGGCACATTTAATTGCTTTTATAATTGTCGTTGACCGTTCTTCTTCAAGTCCTATCCTGTCCTATGTTTGACATTTTCGGAAATGGCGGCCAACCTTGGACTTTGAAATTCTTTTTCATTTTTAAACCGCACACTTGTTTTCGGCTTTATCCACTGGTAGTAATCCCGACCGTCTTTTCCAGACGCCGCCCTTTGCTTTTGTGCAGACACTTTTTTGTTTTTTTATATATATGTTTTTTTCCTGAAAAGCAGTAGACATTTTATTTAATCCTTTTAAAAATAAACTTTTTATTCTATTTTACCGGCTAACGTTGATCCAATTAAAGAATTTTTCTAATTTTAGTCTTGATAAATAATTAATGTGTAATTTTTAAATACTATTAATAAAGAGGGAAGATATAGTAACAATAATATACAATAAAATTCCATCGTTGAATCATTTATTATCTCTCCGGATCCTTAAAATCTCAAACAATTAAAAGGGAAATTAAGGGATTGATATAATTTGAGCATCTTCTTCCTACGTTGTACGTGTGCAAACCAAGATTTATCAGTTGCTCAAACTCCCTTTAATTTCCCAAATTATATTTCCTTCTTATAAAGTCTTCAATTTGTCATAGCTAGTTATTAATTTACTTATATAATAATTATGTTAGTTTTATATATATAGTAAACATGCATAAATACGAAAAAAAAAAAACATTTCAATCATTTCATACCAACATATTGCACTACAAATTACTAATTGATATGCAATTAATCCATAACAGAAGCGTTCAGATACATAAAAAAGAGAAAAATAAAATAGTATTGCGATACACATTAATACAGAAAAGGCTTGCTCGTGTGTTGCTAACTAACTAGTGACATGGCTAGCTATCATTTAGTGGGTGAAGGAATTGATTCAGTAAAGTTGTGTCCAAGTATTCAAGCTCTAGGGCATGATCTCGTTGTTGTCCTCTTGATGAAGCTGCAGCCGCTATTACAAAGCTGTCAGCAGCTGTGGAAGAAGAAGAAGACGAAGGTAAAAGTGCTGAATTGGAAGTAGTTGGATTAATATGAGATTGAGATTGAGATTGATATTGATTTGGGAAGTTGAGTATGGCTTTATGACCGCGCAAGCGAAAAGCAGCGGCATCATAAGCGCGGGCAGCTTGCTCTGCAGTGTCAAAGGTTCCCAGCCATAAGCGAGTCCCTTTTCTGGTTGGGTCACGAATCTCCGCTGCAAACTTACCCCATGGCCTTTTACGAATCCCTCTGTATCGAACCTCTAGTGCTTCTCGATTCCTAACTCTCATCTCACCAACTTGTTCCATTCTAAAATATTCAGGTGCAATTCAATATGAAACTCTTGGTGCAATCCCTCAAACTTAACTATGCACTGTGTTCCAAACACACACATATATATATAAGGGTCAAAGAAAAAGAGATTCTTGACCACAGTCGCAAGAGACGGCTGCTTTGAATATCAATCAACTTTTATATATTCCAGAAGAGCCTCAAGTTATTATTATTATTTTTTTTTTTAAAAAATCATCCAAAATCCTCTTACATCATCTTAGCCATTAATTAATCCTTCACATTTGAGCAACTAAAATCATAATTGGGACAAAATCTTTTTATAAAATTTTAATTAATTGACTACTTAAAATTTAAGTCAAATAAAATTACAAAAATAATAAAATTATTTTTTATCAAATTTAGTCTTAACTAAAAAAATTTAAATCTGAGAAGTTTAATTAAATTAGAACAGTTTATTTATATCTTTGATTTTTTTTATAACCAACTTATTAATTTATGAATTGATGTTAATGGGTTCAAGGATGATGTCCAAGACAAAGTTGGGAGAAAATTAGGGAGAATTATCAAAACAAACAACTAATTAAGAACATATTTTAAATGAAAACAGAAACATAAATAATCATTTAAAAAAAGAAAGAAAGCAGTCTACATCACATAATATAAATAGGGTCAATCATTTTTGTTGAATTTGGATGTGCTGCAAAGGACAAAAGACTAGGTTCCGTCGCCATTATGAGGGAAATATGTAAGTTCTAGTAAACAGATTCTTGTACGTGGGAGCCATTTTGGAACATTGATTTGAATTTGCAAGAAAGTAAGTTGAATATCTAATATCTGGAATATTCGTAATATAATTCCTTGCAAATGAGTTCAGTAATAGATGAGGCTATGTTTTTAAATCAGTCCCAACCTTGTTTCTTTTCCTCTCTTTTTTTCCACCTTTTTCTCTCTGCTTACTGCATTGAAGAAATCAAGCCTGGATTAGTGGATTGTCTAGAAAAAAAAAAATTAATGGAGGAAGCGAAACTTGTTACTATAAATAATAAATAAATAAAATCAATTGAAAAGAAGGAACAATTGAGTCAAGCAATTCAAAGATCATTACTCTAACATTGTTGGGGATTAAACAAAAAGCGGCGGCTAGGCTAGCTAGCTATCTATATAGTAAGAATTAAAAGATACGTTTAGTACAAAAATTGAACTTTTATTATCAACTCTCTAATTTTTATAGTTAAATGAGACAAATTTTATTATAAGCTGTATCTGCAAATTTTATTTTTATAGTGTTTCAAGATTGGAATATTCTTGACTTTGAATTCTGAATTTTGAAAGGAGTGGATCGAGATGATATGAATGTGATGGAGCAACTGATTATTTTGTTTAGATCGAAGAATATTAATTACTGAAGGATTTGAAAAACAATAGTTATGATGAGAAAACATGCAAAGATTTTAAATCTTTCCGATTAGGAGGAGCATGGATGCATGTATCTGCTTCCTTTGTTTCTTTAAAGCATGAGGCGTCCAGTCTCAATCCAAATGGGTTATTTATATGCAAGTTGGTGCATTAATTCTTTATTACGGCTTGACCATAATGCTCATTCATGAAACTTTACTTTAAAGCTTTCAAAGATGATGCTTCTTTATAAAACTTTAAATCGTTCAAAGCCTTCCTCCTTTTTTCTTTTGGTTTGCTAATGGAAGCCCTGCTTTGGATTCACTTTGCCACTCTCAAACTAAACTGTTTTTCTTTTTATTATTTGGTAAAGGCAAAAATGTACAAAGAAAAAATATTATGTTTTAAATACACAATATATACCACCAAACATGTTATTAACCGATGAGATATTATTTTAGCTTATTCAGATCGTATGCAACTTAAAGAATGCGACTGTATTATAAGGGTAAATTTTGAATAATATGAATTTTTTTTTAAATAAGTAATAAAATCAACTAACATCAATGTGTAATTTGGTGAACTATCCATCCCAATTCCCAAGTCATTGGCTAAGACAAGTCCCTATGCAGACATATAAGACAAAGCGGATTCTATCGAAAAAGAAAAACCATAATATATAAATAATATGTAATTATTATATGACAGAGCGTAAAAAGATGGTGACGCTGATAGAGCTGCAATGCTAGGTGTGCCTGTTGGAAGGTTAAATTTGGAAATGGGGCATACTTGGTCCAAGATTCTTCCAATTCGGAGTTGCCCACGTTGCACAGCTGTACTTCAATTTGACTCACGTGTGTAATACTTGGTCCCGGTCCATGTCCAACCTCTGATTAATTAATTAATACTACACAACATATCAATAATCCATAAATCCCAAAACGTCATCCTTGTTCAATTAACCATTCACCCATTTCGATTCTTTGGATCCTCCGTTTAACTTTTGTTTATTTATCCTTACCCATTTATTTATTTTGATGAGCTCTTTCAACGGCTATATAAAGAGCTGGGGTTTCAAAATCAAAAGCCCATCATCACCGTCACAACTCAGTAAACCAAACCAGAGGTGATATATACCTGTGTATTTGCATTTTGGTTCCACTATGGAGTTCAATTCTTCCATCTTCCAATACGAAAATCTTGGATATTACCCCGAACCAGATTCGTTTGTTTCTTCAGCAGAATCTGTCCTCTGGGACGATTTCTTTTTGTTCAACCAAGACAATGCCATTCCTAATTTCAACTATGATTACTGCTCCGACAAAATTAACCTTCACGATGAAATCAAGGAATCATCTTCCGGAGGCAATTCTTCGTCCTTTGTTTCCGTGGGGTCAGCTAGCGTTGAATCACAGGAGGTCTCCTCCAATTTCGATTTCTCCCAAGTAAAACAACATGCACCTGTATCACCGCCTCCGGCAGAGGGAACTAAGAGGCCGTACAGAGGAGTTAGGAGTCGGCCGTGGGGGAAATTCGCGGCGGAGATAAGGGACTCCACCAGAAGCGGCGTTCGAGTGTGGATCGGAACATTTGACACGGCGGAGGCGGCTGCTTTGGCTTATGATCAAGCGGCTCTGTGCACGAGGGGTTCCATGGCGGTGCTTAATTTCCCAGAATCAGTGGTGAGAGAATCGCTTAAAGACATGCCGGCATCTCTGAGCAGAGATTCCTCGCCCGCGTTAGCACTCAAGAGAAAGTACACCTTGCGAGGAAAGTCATCAAAAGCTACTTCTACTTCTACTAGTAGGAGTAACAAAAGGGCCAAACGCCATTCCAGTTCCAGTTCCAGTTGCAGCTCCAGCGTTAACGCTTACGAAAATCCTCAAAATGTTTTGGTGTTGGAGGATTTGGGTGCCGATTATCTTGAACAACTTTTGACTTGCACTACATCTCAAACTTGGTGCTGAAATCAATTTATTCATCAATTGTTACTGTAATTAATTCCAAATTTTGAATGCGGTCCCTCCAATTCAAAAATAACAAATGTTATTTGTGAAACTTTCAAATTCCTTCATAAATACCTGTTAACTCTCTTTGATCAACTAATTACATGATTGATTTACCCAAGCTAATCCTTTCTTCGGAAAAACTAATAGACCTCCGCCTAATTGAGTCATTTCCGCATGTTAGTAAAAAGTTTGATTCATGGCATATATGAAAAATAATTTGTTGAAAGAAAGTTAATTTCCTTGTTCGGATGATTTTTATGGTTCGAAAAGAATTAATTTTTAATTTTTAATTGAAATACTCTTAATGTATATCAAAAATATAATTTTAGAAAATATTATAATTTTTTTATATTTAATATATTATAATTATTTACACAATAAAATTGTAAACATGATAATAAATAAAAATTAAATATATATTAAAAAAAAAAAGGTGTGAGATATAAAAGTGAACATACACATACATATAACATTTCATCGAGGTTTACACTGATACCAAAGAGTAAGAGTAATATTATTTGGAGAGTTGTATTACGTAACCAATTTTTCATTGAACATGTACGTGTGAAATTATTTAAATTCAATTGGACTTAATTTCAATTACATTATTTACTTCTCTCTTTTTTTTTTTTACAGTTGTATATGATAATCCATTTTTGTATCGTTCAAATATGCTTATGAACATAGTAAATATATTCAAACATAATGCAAAAGCGTATGGATCAAAAAGCTTACCTCCCGTCATTGCAAATACACCCTTTTCCTTACTCTGTTTCAGCTCTTCCAAACCTTCACTCCCTCAAACCCGATGGTGCTGTTTTTTGAAAGTGAGAGCAGGCTTAGGAACCAATAGAGAGTAGCACATCCTTATATACTTCTCTGCCCATCATGGAGCAATCGGTAACGTGTGCTGGAAATCGGCAAAGCGTTCACAAGATCAAATCTCGCATTTGAGCGTTATGAAATGTTATTGGAAGTGGGTTGAACTTGGTCACAATATGGATCACTTTATGAAGGAATTCCAACAGGAATATTAAAACCGAAGACAGAGCATTGATCTCTGTTTAACACAAGGATTCCAACGTAAAATTCCAACACTATACCCTTAGTTAAGATATCATCCCGAATGTAAACTAAATAAAACGCAATAAAGAAAATAGCTTGATGAGACATGGACAATATAAAAATGTGAAGAAAAAATTATTATGGGATCATGAAACAAGGAGTCGCATCTAACTGTCTCAAAATTACCTAATCTTGACATGTTCTTATCACTATCGCTTTATTTTTTTTAGTCATTATTATTAATTAATTACATTATAATAAGGAAAAGTCAAGATGCTTTATTCCGATCTAACACTTCCACGCCCTATTATTATCAAAACAACGGTTTTTTTTTATTATTAAAAAAAAAAAGAGGTTCCGGATTTAGGATAGAATATTCTCTTATAAGTACTCTCATTTGATAAATTCAGACTTTAATAAAATATTACAAGTTATCAGAGCATTAGATTAGTTTGCAATTATTATATCATATAGAACAAAAAGCAAGCTTGGGCATTGGTATCGCCGGAGGCCATAAACCATAAGAGGTTGAGTTGTAAAATATGTGTTCCCCTTTGAGCTCCTATGATGCCATACCGTCATACGACTTTTTAAGACGCAGAGCTTGGAAGTCGACCATAGATTGAAGATCAAAGAAAACTGTGCCAAGACAAAGTATCATGGCAGAAACTTAAATTCTAATTTCTCCAATTTAAGAATTTTGATATAAATGATTATTATTCATTTAAATGTGAAGAATAATAGAGTTGAAAGGAGCGAATGCCACAAATAATTTGCTACTTTCTTTAATAAGTTTGAAGTGTTTGCAAAACAACAAATAAACTACAATGGTGGAAAATACTCAATATTACTAATATTTAACTTGTCAATTACAAAGCCCATGTTTCTCACTTAAATTAGGCAAAGGCTAAACATAATTTGGAAAATATTGAAAAAAAAATGAGATATATAAAAAATCTAATTACAGACACGAAATCCCAAAAATAAGAAAAATTTAATTATAATAAAGAACTATAAAAATTAGGAAACAAGACACTAATAAGAAATTACAATAATAATAAAAAGATTTCTTAAAATCTAATTAATAGCTAAAAAGTCAAATTTTACTACAATTAAAAAACAAAGAGCTTTTCTGCTTGAAACACTTGCACAAACCCTTCTTATGCTTTGTTTTAGCTTCCTCATAACAAGTAATTTTTCGAATCAACACACGTAAGGCGTGTAAAGCGTCCTCCACTATCTTGATTAAGAAACCACCGACAATGACACCCTAAGCCTAAGGCATATCATACCTGTTAACACTCCCAGGAGCCTTGAGATATATTTTGAGAACCTCAATCTCAATCTCAAGCAATGACTTTCACGGTTCACCATCTTATCCATGATTGTCTTTCCTTCAGCATGGTAAAACTATACACGATTCCAATTCCATTTCCACATATCAATAGTCTGAAGCACCTATACCCAAACAAAATCAAATGAGCAAATCCAATCAATTACACGAAGGAAGGATACAAGGAAAAGTCGTATATATAGGGTTTAGGCATGGAAGATTCGATGGTGGAGAAGCAGAAGTCTTATCTTATGATCAAGCTGCATTTTTCCATAAGAGGCCGGCCCCATGCAACACACTATACTCAACCTTCCAGTTCATCAAAATGATTATGATTACGCATGAGGATGTTCCCCTGCATTAACACTCAGTGAGGTTTGCTTAATGATATTATTAGACTCTATCAAAAATCACATATTCAGAAATCAAACAAGAATTATCATTTAAACAAAGCCAATGGAATTTTACCAATGAATTCAACTGATCTCTGTTGTTTGAAATTAGGGTTCTTAGACCTTCAAACGTACGTCAGTGGATTTGGGGCGCAACAACTTTGGCGATCACACCCAGGCCTCCAAAGCTGAGAGAAAATAACTTTGACATGCATGCATAATAACAACATTGTCATTGGTAAAATAGCAAGTACTGTCATTTATAGTCTCAACATCAACACACACATGCATGAATAACTTCCCTCCTTTTTGACAATTATGCTGTCATGGAGATGAGAACAAAAACTATTTCCCATTTCTGGATAAAATCATTTATATGGTGGGCATGTAACACATTATAAAACAACATGAGTAAGTGCTACACATGTCTGCCTTTTCATCAACTAAAATTTCAGACAAGTTTCTCAATCTTTCATTCTACTACTATCAATATTATTACCCAGCTTAACAAAATAATATTATTACTAACACCAAATGAATGCGTGGGTGACCTTTTTGAGGCTTATTAATCGCAGCATCTACCAGAAAAAAACTTCACCCACCTTGTTTCAAAAGCAAGCAACAATTGTAACTCAGAATCAATAATCCATCAAATCATTAGGCAGTCGCCAAAAGGTGTTCCCGGAAGAATGACCATTTATATATAAGTCAACTTTGATAAAACATCACTTTTCTCCACCAATATTTTTTCTCCAGTAGATCCAATATCAAGGCACCACATATTCATTGAAGAACTAGATTAAGAAAAATGTATATAATAATTTACCGACAATTTGGTTCCTCATTTAGTTTCAAATATTGTCAAATTTGACTAATTCATCTCTTTTATTTCTCCCGTATGATCTGTCAAGCAAATAAAGCTATTAGAAAAAAGGTAATATAAATATTGAAACACCTCAAGTCCATTAAAATTGAATCAATTGTAAATTAATTAATCAACCTCCAAATTGTTGTTATAACAATTTCCATCATGCGAAGTAGAAAGTTTAAGAACATATAGTCTATAAATTAAGAAAATACAAATAGATAAGTATAAAATAACAGAACATAAAACTCACATTACAAATCTAAGTATCTAAAATCATGCAACAAATGCAGCCTTTATAGTCATTTTGTGATTATTATTCATAGAGACAACCAATAAATCCAGAATTGAATGCAGATTATTATTATTATTATTATTATTATTATATATATATATATATGCTAAAGATGCCAAATTAAATTGTTCTATTTGTACAATCTAGTCGAACAAAAGGGAATTTATGGTAAAGCCTGACTATCATGAGAACCGATAAAAGAACTCTGTCTATAGATTAACAACACTATTAATTACTATACATGCATAGGTAATGTAACAAAGTCAAAAAAAAAAAAAAAAATAGCATGAGCTTCATTTATGAATTATCCTTACCACTGGAGCTCAATTACCTAATCCAGAAGGCACTAGAATTAGAAGATAAAAGTGAAACTTTGGAAACATTAACATATTGGAAACTTTGGAAGCGTTATATTGGTTAGCATTGAAATTATTGCACGATTCTTTCATGTATTGGGAAATTGTAAACAAATTAGAATATCATTATTGTTACTAAAGTCTAAAAATCAAAATAGAAGCTTAGCTTGAAAACCTAGATAAAACACTAATCACATATCTCAAGTGCATGTCATACAATGAGAATACTTTTAATTAAGCTAAATTAAAACTTGGTATTTTAATTGATGAGTTACCGTGAGAGAGTACTGCGTTTTAGTTCCTTGCGATCAGCTAACCTCAAAGAAACGTAATCACCGCCGGTCCCCTAAAAAAAAAAAGTCAGATCCAGCTGATACAAATACCCATTTGAATCAATTATAGGGTAAGGAGAAAACAATGGAACCTTCACATGATGAAGTAATTATCAATCTGATGAACTTCCTTATAATATTCAAATAATGCTTCTGGGAAAATTCACATTTACCTCGATCGACATTCTTCTTCCACCATCTGTCCTTTTCCTTCTGCACAGGGAATGACTGAAATCGAATAACTTAATTGTGAGAAAGAATAGAATCTGAGGTTGGCTTAATTAACATATTGTATGTAGAGAGACGGGAAAAGAGAAAAAAATCTCCACCTCGGATACGGATCGTAAAACGTAGGGTTTCAAGCTTACGGAGGCGGAGGGAAGAAGAGAGGTTTAGCCTTAGGTCCCCGTAGGCGGTAGTGGAAAATGGGATTATAAAATTAATTGTGTCCGAAGGCGCCAAATGACTAAAAACCCTCGAATTGCTGGAACACTAGAGGCGTGAAAATGCAGGAGAATCTTGTAATTTCATCAATATTAATGATCATTATAATATACAGTTACACACACACATACACATACTATATATATATATGAATTATTTTTAATAAATTAAACCACTTCTTAGAATTACACTAGGAGTATATTGTAAATATTTATTAAAACCAAAAGATATTTACTAATGATAAATAATACTTTAATTGCTTCTGGTACCAAAATGCAGACCATGCAATTCCCACTTTATTTTGGTATTTGGTTCATAGACATATATACATCCAGGGGCACAAAAAAAATAAAAATCAGAGGCCGCCGTTTTAGAAATCCCTAATAAATTTTACCATGAGCGAACACTGCAAGGAAAAACTATGCTATTAATCTATTATTATTTGCAGCTTATTCATCCAAGAGAAAGAAGATATATACATGAAAGATAATAATTTTAAAGTTAGAAGCCACCTCATGATATTGTTTAGGTACTTATAAAACATAAATTTACTATTAAATTTTTTAACTCACAACTGATTCAATTTAAATATCTAGTTCAATGTACTTAAATTATAAATTCTTATCTGTATTTTATAGCTTCTTTTTTAATTTCCTCCCTGATTTTATAATTTATATCTATCACTATTCATCTTTCTCTACTTCCTTTCATAGCCATCTATTTTCTGTAAATCAAAAAGATCATATTCTAATAAGGAAATTTAAGATGATTAATTAATAAAATTACGGAATATATAACTGGACGCACATAATTAACACAAAGAAGGAAATAAAACATGCAATTAACACATGGATTTTTCTTGTAGCTTGTTTGATTCTGAGTGCTTACCTGGTGTTGAGTCCATGCCAGAAGAGTTGTCCTCTGACAGAGCAAGAAGAGGACGATATCCAAGTGTTTCTGCAACCAAATTCAGAGATGCACGCAATTCTTAGTTTCTGCATGCATGGCAGCCCGAGGCCAGAGGGTGTAGAAACAATATAGCTGAATGCATTCACCCAAGTCTGCGGCATTAATTTATTAAAAGCACCATTGGTGCGTACGTATCCGCATACATTTCACCACATGGTTTGTTATTCGGATTTCATAATGAAAATACATATATTAGACAATGTTGCAACTTGTTCTTGAAAAACACCAAAAAAAACCTAATCATTACTTATAAAGTGTCAGTGCCATGTATCTGATATATTGATATAATATATATCCCTGTTTCAGACTCAAATTTCAGCATATCTATGGTTATACGGACTACGGAATGATGAATTATTATTTAATTTGTAACGAAGTTTTTATTTTTATATAATAAAATGATTAGATGAAATTACAGTATACTTTATCAGCTGTTTTATTTTTTTTTAAGTTAACACTATTTAATTTAAGAATATTGTTATATATATACTTCTTTATTTATACCTTCTTTTATAGTTTTTATTTTCTTTTTATATCATTTACATCTTTTTTATTTTTTATTCACACTGAATTTATAAATTGAATATACACACCTATAAATGTACAAATAATATTTTTTTTCTTAAATTAATAAGGGATTACTTAATTAGTGAGTGCGGCCAACCTTAGATTTCCATCCCAGGATCCAAACATAGCACACTTTTCTTAATTTTGGGTTTTCCTATGTGTGCTTACTTAACTAATTGAAATATTTTATGTGTTGATTGATCCTCTTCATTTTTTTAATGTAGCTGCCTGCAGCCGTATTATATATAAAAGGATTAATTCTTTTACTGAAAACATCAACGAAACAAAAAATTATACAATCTTAAAACAATATGGATATTTGATCCATTTAGAATGAAAGGAACATTCATGTATCTTTGCTTTCTTTATTTGGTATATGCATGTCTCTATCTTCCTTTAGTCAAATAGAATATAATTCAAATCACACAACGCCTGGCTCAGACTACCTAATTAATTGACAAGTGGAAATGGTAACTTGGAATTAGATCTAAGAAAGAAGATAAAATTAGACAATTTAAAAGTTAGAGGTGAATACTTAATTAAGCCAAGATTTTTCTTTAAAATCTTTGTAAATGTACTTAAATTAATTTTTTCTAATTAATAAAAAATGAAATTCTGTCTAGATTATCTATATCTTTATAGATCCTTGAATTATGACTTCTTTCCTAATATCTTCCCTATGTTATATCTATCACTATTCATATTTCCCTATTTAATTCCTTTCACAGTCATTTAATTTCTATCAAAAGATCATATTCTAATTAGTAAATTTGAGATATATAATAAAGTTATGGAATATACAACTGGATGCACATAACAAAAAGGAGGAAACCAAAAGCAACACAAGGGTTTCTTGTAGCTTGTTTAATTCTGTAAGTGCTTACCTGTTGTTGAGTTCATACTCTCTGGACGAACCCTCCCTTTGACGGAGTCGTTGCCCTTTCCCTATGGCTAGCAAAAAGGAAGAAGATGATCGATATAAAGGTGAAAGAGATTTTATAGCAACCAAATTCATACATACGGTTCCCAGTTTATATATACAAGAGCTTCTGCAACGCATGCATGGTAGCATGAGGGGTCTATGAATTGAAGAAACAGCAAGTAGAACCTAGGTGCATGCATTAATTAATCCAAGTCCGCGACTTAATTTAAAAGCATCATTAATTGCCACTGGAATCAATTGCCTGATCCAGAAGACACTAAATTTGAAGACAAAATTTGATTTTCTAGTTTTGAAGAGAAAAGATGAACTTCGGAGACAATAAATACATATGTTGTTCATAGAAATGCTTGTTATTCAGCTTAATTTTTAATAGCCAATTCATCTTATTCTGGTATTTCTGTTCTTATAGATTGTAACTAAAGAAATAGTAATTAAGACTCAGGTGTTGTCACTTAGCATTCATCTATTAAATTACAACACCCAGTACTATTGCTGTATATATATCCGGACTGATTTGATCAGAAAATATCAGAGGTTTGATCTCAAGTGAATTAGTACTCACTAGTGGAAAAAGCTCATAGACATGTCTAAAATTTAAAAGGCCCTCACAAATGAAATAGAAAGTTGAGACATATAAAAAGCTTCTCTACTCTAGTATTATGTTGGTTAGCATTGAAAATAATGGCAATTAACTTCATTGGGTAATTCTTAAAAGAGTATCATATATTATTTCACTGAGAGATCCAAATGGAGGCTTAATTGGAAACACCTGCATGGAGAGATTAAACAATAATCGCATCTCAAGTGGTCAATGCAATGAGAATACTTTTAATTAAGCTAAACCTTCGTATTTTAATCGATGACTTACTACTCTATATATGTGATTACTGCATTTCATGTCCAGTGCGATCAAAGAAACCCTAAGAGATGCAATCACCATCGTCCCCTAAAATGAAATAGTCAGATCCAGCAGATACAAATACCAATTTGAATCAATAGGGTAAAAAAAATAATGGAACATCCTCATGATGAAGTAATTTTCATTCCTAAATTCCTTATATTATATATATATATATATATTCAAATGATAACCTTAAAAAAAAAAAAAAATCAGATTTACCTCTACAATCGTCTTCCGACATCTTTCCTTTCCTTCTGTAAAACATTTATACAGGGAATAACTGGAACCGAATAACTTAATTTCGAGAAAGAATGGAATCTGAAGTTGGGTTAAAACATAGGGTTTCAGTCTTTTCGGAGGCGGAGGCTAGAAGAGATAGGGTTTCCATTCCTCTCAATTGTGGAAAATGGAAATAAAAAATTAATTGTGTCCCGAGGCGCAAAATGACTAAAAACCCACACAGTTTTTTTTTTTTTTTAGCAGGCATTTCTGATACGTGAATGTGATACTTTTGACTAAGTTAAATCAACCCTATTTCTTAAAATCACTATCAATGTATTGTAAATATTTATTGATATATGTTACTTTAATTTCTTTCTTGTGCCCAAAAGCAGTCATCTAATTCCCTGTTTATAGTTTCACCCGTTCAGTAAAAAATGGAAATGGTACCTTGTAGTTGGGCTTTGGTTTATATAGTCATATAGATCCAGGGGCAGGGGCATAGAAAAGACGAAAACATAATCCATTTAAATTTAGAGGAAAAATAATTGGATATATCTAAGATAGAAGACGAAAGACAAACTAATTAGAGGCAACTGTATAACTAAGGCAGTATAATAAAAGCCCTTCTTTAAAATCTAAGTGAATGCATCTAAATTAATTTGTTCTCTGGAAATTCTATCTAGATTATCTGCGTCTTTATATAGCTCGTAGGATTATAACTTGTTTCCTAATTTCCTCCCCTGCTTTTATATGATATCTATCGCTACGGTACTGTTCATCTTTCTCTATTTCCTTTCATGCACAGTCATTTAATTTATATCGACCAAAAGATCATGTTCTGATTAGTAAATTTGAGATAATTAATAAAATTAAGGAATAACTGCATGCACATCATAAAAAGAACGAAATTGACCAAATAGCAACACATGGATTTATTGTAGCTGGTTTCTTCGGGCTTACCTAGTGTTGAGTCACTTGACTTCATATTTTCTGCCTGATTGAGTGGCGAAAGTGCCCTTGCTGATCTTGCCCTATAGACAGGAGAAAAAGGAAGAAGAGGATGACATAAAAGTGAAAGAGATATCGGAAATGCAATTCCCAGTTTATACAAGTATCAATTAATTTCTGCAATGCATGCATGGATGCCCGATGGCTTAGGCCCATGAACTAAAGAAACAGCAAGTGGAACATAGGTTCATGCATTCACCCATGTCTGCGCCTTAATTTTAAAACCAGCATTGGTGCGTACATGTCCTCGTACATTTCGCCACATGGTTCGCTATTCGGATTTCATGATACATACTATTATACAATCCTACAACTTGTTCTTGAAAAATACCGAAGAAACCTAATCACTATATATAATAATTACAAAGTGTTAGTACCATGTATCTGATATCCCAGTTTCAGACTCAAATTTAAACATGTGTTCATACGGGCTAAGGAATTATTCATGTAATTAATATTATTTGTGGTATGTATATTGTATAACGCGATGAATATTAGAGTATATTTACAAGTTGTTCTTAATTTTTATAGCAATCGGCAATTTTTCATTTTATAACATCTTTGTTATTAATTAGTTAACTTACTAATCAAATTTATGTTAATCAATAGTACGAGATTCGCACGGGTCGTTATCATTGTTTTTCTAGTAATAAATTAACTATGGTCAAATGCCCGAGACTACATTCACATTTAGGTGACCATTTAAATTACTTACTGTAAGATTATTTAATCAGCGGGTGCATTGCATCACATCACGTGCAGGTGTTTGTAAAAGCTGATTGCGGCGGCCAACCTTGGATTTCCATTCCATTGTTTAAGCATTAATTACCATACTTTCCTTAATTTGGGCTTGTCCTATGTTTAATTGTTTACTTAAAGAATTGTAATTTTTTATGTCTTTCTATTAATTCTTTTTTTAATCTAGCCGCCTATCGTGTTATAAAAATACTAATTCTTTCAATACTGGGGCCTGTTCGTTGAACCAGCTCCTCTGTCTATGCTCTCCTGTCTTTTTACTAAACTCGGAACAATAACATAAACAAAATCTTAAAACATTATGGATATTTGATCCATTTAGAATGAAAGGAACATTCATGTATCTCTGCTTTCTTTATTTGGAATCCATGTATCTATCTATCTTTCTTTCTGACCAAATATTATAGAATATAATTCAAATCACGCAACACCTGGCCTAGCTAAGAGTACCTAATTAATTGATTATGCCAACAGTGCTGGGATTTATAAAATCTATGGAAGCATGGCCCCAGAACAAAGCAACTTAGTGCTGCATTATTTTAATTATTACAACGACTTGATTGAGATTATCAAAGGCTTATTCCCGAATATTTGAGACAGAGACAATGTTGCGCCCGGGGACAGGATTTCTAAGATTAGAACATGTACATTGTACACGTGCATGAGGTTTACCACCTGGTCCAAGTCCAATCCTTGCCATTTGACCGACGTGCCTAATTTAGGTAGCATCATTTGAAAGATTCTCATCATTTATTAATTAATAAATAAATATACACCAAGAGATGCAGGTTTTTTTGGGCCCAGTAACATCTTAATCTTTTTATTACGACTCAAGCTTATAGGGCTATTGAGGCCCATTTAGTCAATCCATGGAGAGACGACCTTGTTACTTTCCTTAATTACTTATTCTAGGGTTTGTTGTTTCCATTTTCTTGTTTCTAATCTATCGATCTGATATTTTATATTTTTGATAGAATAATGCATTTAATACGTTAAATCGGATGTTTCTACGTTTTAATGTTTAGGTTTTTCTTTTTGTTTCATATTAAATTGATCTGTCTTGAAACTTTGAGAATTTTTTTTATTTAATACGAATTATGTACAAACTAATCTGGGTCATTATATAGACTCAATTAATTAATTAATTCTGAATGTAAAGCTGCAGAAAACCGATTACAACTAATTCAACAAGTTAACAACAATATCAACTTACTTAATCGGCTATTAATTAATATCTAACTTATAATTAACACGAATCAACCTTCAAGTATATCAGCAACACAAAGTGGAACCATTATGCAGTAGCACAAACTAGCAGCTGTATATGGGGAAGTGTCTGGCGGCACGATGGTGAAGCTGCATTAATATATATTTCCAACAATTTTACTATTTTATTTTTTCACTCAAATTCCTCCAAGCACAGAAATTAAAAGCCTTATCCAAATGGATGCTGGCCAAGTTGGCAAAATATCGGTAAGATTTTACTAGTTGTATATAGATTGATGATTTTGATGTGAGAGTAGGGCTCATCTCATGATTCTTTAATTGGTCCCCTATCAACATCAGTGTCACTGTTAGCATCGTCTATGTGCTGGCAATGCCACTTTAATTGCTCCATGGAAAGAAGTCTGTCAGTCAATTCGAATTCTAGCTATTTTCTGGCCGCCAACTAGTTCCGGATAACGTTGGTATTATTATGGGGTCCAAATTGAACCAACCAGAAAACTAAACATTAATTCAACGAATAGGAGGCATCAATCATTAATTTCATGCTCGACATGATTGTCGCAATAAGGGTATCAATATATTCATAGTAATAGTAATAGTAATTTAATATCCTCTAATTTAAAAAATAATTATTGAAAATCAGAGAAAAAAAAATCAAGACGACTGGTTTCCTTAATTATTCGGACTGGGAATGCCAATCTATCTTCTGGCTTAATTGCTAACTTTTATATAAGTCAGTACTTGCAGTTGTATCGGTATCCGTATCCGCCTGAAGGAGTTCTTCCAACAACTTGCTGTCAAGGTATTCAAGCTCCAAAGTAGCATCACATGCATTACCAGATTCCCGAAGAGGAAGAGGCAATATTGGTGGTGCTGGTGGAACAGGAGATTGGTACTCGTTGGGGAAGTTGAGAATGGCTCTGCAACCCCGAAAGTGAAACGCAGCTCTATCGTAAGCCCTAGCAGCCTCTTCTGCAGTGTCAAAGGTTCCCAGCCATATGCGAGTTCCTTTTCTGGTCGGATCACGAATCTCCGCCGCAAACTTACCCCACGGCCTCTTGCGAATCCCTCTGTATCGAACTTGTGTTCTTTCAACTCTATAATCATTACCCTCTTCCATTTTTCTTTTTACAGAATGTCTTGTTTTGCAAACCAACCCACGTGATGCTCCATATTTTTGTCTGTCTCGTGGTGAGCTTGACCATAAAGTGGTCATCAGAGACGGTTTGAATATTAATTGCTTTCTATAAATCCTGAAAAATATTAGTATTTTATAGTTTGTTGATCTTGACATCTCAATGAATTAATTCGGAACTAATAAAACAAATAACAAATTAATAATTGGTGAATGCATCACTGTTGACGATTGACCAATGCTGAGATTATGCTTTCGCATGAATTATGAATTGCACTATTGCATCTGCCGTTCTGTCTCCCAAACACCATATTCACTGTTAATTCCAATTTAATCATTTTCCATATGCATGCATATATATATACATATATGGGACAGCAACATGAAAGATGTATCGAACTCTCCTATCATTGTCACCGAAAAACTTAGTCGAAAATTAAGAGAAGCTATTCATCTTGAAATAACCATTTCTAGGTGCGAACATTAATTAATGGTAGTATTAGTGATCTCGTTTCTTTAAGTTCTAACTATTATGTAAAAAATCCATTAATTGTGTCGGATTTTTAAGTTACTTATTTAAGTTTAAAAAATAATGGCAATTTCATAGGAAATTACTATATAAAAAAGAGAGTTACATTTATGACTAGAATGTTATTTATTAGAGTGAATTATAGTACTCATCTTCCTTAAAAGTTTGAGTACCTATACTCCATCTTATCTGTAAATTATAGAATTGTCTACTTCCCCATGATAAGAGAACTAGTAATTACTTTAAATTTAAGTAAAAATCAGTCTCAAATTCTAAAGATAGAGAAATGCACTTCTCTATTTTACCGTTTCTGGTTTTAAGTCACTTTCTTATTAACAAATGGATACAAATGAACCGCCTTTGTATAATTTAAACTAGAGATCGAGGGAAGTTTATGTGTATATATCAAACTAAAGATAATGTGAATGTAGGGTTCACAAAGTTTACAATATAATATTAAGGGTCAAAAGTGATGGTAATATTATTTTAATATATTGAAACATCTTCCGCCGGCGTCGACATCAATTAATAATAACTGTGATATGATGCATAGCCATAAACAATATGAGAGCAAAATTAACAATTGATCGAGAAGGATATACATATCGAATAGGGATATATATAGATTCTCAAAATGTACGTATTTGATTTTGTTCCTAACATCTAAAAAGCAAAATTGACAAGTTCATTAGATGAACCAAAACAAATATGATTTGGTTACCAATTATTCATGATTATTTTAAAATTTTAAAAAATATAAATAATAACAAAAAATTTATCCCTAAACAATAAATAAAAAATAACGAAGAGGGTCGTTAATTCTATTCATACTTCCTAGAAAAGTTGCATGATAAGATATAATGAATGGACATTAATTTTGAAACTCTTGTTGACGAAATTCAAGTTTTGAAATGAAGTGTAGACAATCTGATAGACCAACTGATTTTGTGTTTTAGTTAGATAAATAGATAGGTAGAGTAGATAGGGATATATATACATTAATGAGATGCATGAATCTGCATCTTCTCCCCTAAAACGCACGAGGCGTCGATCCATTAACCTATTACAAAAGTACCTCGATGCTTCCTTTATACCAAGCAAGTGGCCTATAATTCAATTGCAACTTGCTCACCAAAAAACAAATATTATAAACTTGTTAAATCATTGGACCAATCTCTCTATCTTTCTTAATCATTTTTATAATTTATAACCGTGTCCACCATAGATTCTCTTCCATCATCTAATGTTTTCCTTTATCTATTATCTCTTTTTCTTTTAGAATCATAGCTTAATTTAATCAACTGCGGTAACATGATGCGAAATTTTATTGGAAAAAAATGCTTCTTTCTAGAATTAAGTTATTCCATAAAAAAAAAAAAAAGAAAAGTCATTCCCTTTTCAATAATGTAGCAAAATTTTTCAAAAAAAAAAAGAATAAAATATAAAATATCATACAAAACAAAATAAAGGAAAAAAAATTAAATATTACAAATCATTAATAAAATACTATTAAAAAAAGTAAATATAAGGTATTAAAAAATAATAAACAGAGAGTATTAAAATATCAAATGATAGAAAAGGAAAAACAATAAAATACCATAAATTTTAAGTTTATAACATCTAAAAAATATTATAAAATTATGAGATAAATTTATTTATTAAATATTTTTATTTTAATTAAATAAATTTATAAATTAATTAAATATGTAATAAGCTAGCTGAAATAGTAAATGCAACATACTTTGATGTAAGTGGAATGAATGGCCACTCGTAAGCTAATCCTCAGGGTGAGTCGTATAAGAAAAAATGATGCATGAGGGAATTCATGGTCATGGTCTGAGATTCTGAGCAAGTGACTTGGTGCAACATTGCTGACCAGCTGGAGTTCCCACGTGGATATTCGTTTTTGACTCACGTGCCAATAGAAAGATCATGCAACTAGTCAATTTTTTTCCCCTTTCAATTGTAGTCATTGGACCACCCTTTTAACCATACAATTAATCTAATCATGATAATCCAAAGACATCCTCTTTACCCAAAAATCTCATCATCTTTTTTTTTTCTTAACTAATTATTCATTCCAACTTTGAATTATTTGATTCGTTTTTCTTTTGGACGTTTCTGTTCAATGGGTATATAAAGGGATACGCATCAAAGGCTTTGGACAAACTTGAACGTAGCTAAAACACAGAGAAAAGAGAGAATTAATTGAATTACATCATCTCATCTATATTTTCATTCCCTTATGGATTTACCAGACTCTTGTTCTTCTCTCTTACGGAACCCAAACCTTCAATGCTATTTTGAAAATTCCTTTGTTTCTTCAGCAGAATCAGAATATGCCTTGTGGGACGATTTCTTTTTGTTCAACCAAGATAATAGTAATACCAACCCTTTCAACTTTGATTACTCCTCCGACAACATGAACCTTTGCGATGAAATTAAGGAATCCTCTTCCGGAGGCAATTCTTCGTCCTTTGCTTCCGCGGGGGCAGCTAGCGTTGAATCACCGGAGGTCTCCTCCAATTTCGATTTCTCCCAAGTGAAAGAATCACCTGCATCATCGCCGCCGGCAGAGGGAAATAAGAGGGAGAAGAGGCCGTACAGAGGAGTTAGGAGTCGGCCGTGGGGGAAATTCGCCGCGGAGATAAGGGACTCCACAAGAAACGGGGTTCGAGTGTGGATCGGAACATTTGACACGGCGGAGGCGGCTGCTTTGGCTTATGATCAAGCGGCTTTGTGCACGAGGGGTTCCCTGGCGGTGCTTAATTTCCCAGAATCAGTGGTGAGAGAATCGCTTAAAGACATGCCGGCATCTCTGAGCAGAGATTCCTCGCCCGTGTTAGCACTCAAGAGAAAGTACACCTTGCGAGTAAAGTCGTCAAAAGCTACTTCTACTTCTACTAGTAGCAGTAACAAAAGGGCCAAACGCCATTCCATTTCCAGTTCCAGTTGCAGCTCCGGCGTTAACGCTTACCAAAATTCTCAAAATGTTTTGGTGTTGGAGGATTTGGGTGCCGATTATCTAGAACAACTTTTGACTTGCACTTCATCTCAAACTTGGTGCTGAAATTATTTATTTCATTCATCAATTTTCACTGTAATTAATTAGTTAATTCCTTCATGACTTTATTCTCTAATTGAAGAAAGATGGAATAAGAAGCGCATATCGGTGCAGGTTCTGCATCTAACTACCATCTTCCTTCACAATGTTTGTAACTTCGCTAAAATGCTTACTTTCGCTGTATATTTATTAGTCCCTTTATTTCAATTGCCAAAACTTCTAATTTAATTCCTCTAATTCCAAATTAATAAATATGATTTGTATAATTTTTAAAGTCAGACAAATAATTTCAACCGTCCAAATCTGAACGAAAAGAAATAAGTAAGACGTATTCATTAATATAAGAAAGTAAAATTGCCGTGAAATTCAATAACGCGAGTGCATGAGTATATTGTTCATGGGTCGGGTTACAGGCTAAATCTATCGGATCCGACGCAATATCTACTAAAGCCAGGCCACATCAATGGCCCAAAATCCTACGTGGCATTGTGCTATTTTTCCCAAGTGCTGAGCCCATAATGGATGGGCCTTGGGCATTCATTCCCCATTGGAAGGTGACAGTGAGAAGCAAAGGCAAGCACTCCAGTTAACTATTCTGGTTCCATCCCCATCCAAAGTAAGTCCAAGGTTGTCGGTTCTGTTGAGAATTGAGTTTGTTTTTCCGCCAGACAAAAATATTACCGGGCCACGGGATATTTTCTGGAAACACCACACCCGAGGCATGGAAGGGAATGATATTTCATGTTCCGACTATTACTTGTTAAATAATTTTGTTTATTCAACACATACGTACATTAAATAAAAATTAGAATGATTTGTCTTATCAAACAAGAGGTTTTAGCCTAGCCTACGATTTGTGGAATTAATTAACACCGTTGATCTATTATTATTGGAGAGATAGAGGTAGGTTATATAGGAACTGTTTACTGAAAATGGAGTATTTTTCATCTCTGATCATTTATCATTATGCTTCCCACTAAGCTATGGTGCTCTGCATCCGCAAGACTGAAGAACTTGGAAATCAAGTTAATAATGAATATGGAGGATCCATTGCAAAGTCAAGAAAAAAGATCTTCTTTAAACTAGGGCCCTCAAAAATGGACACAGACACACACATTTTTCAAGTTTGAACAATAGCTAGCTAGTGGGAGTTGGCACGCTGGACAATTTCAGGTTTAATTTGTGATTTTTTCTTGCAGATAAGAGAAGAATGGGATAACGAAGGACTTGAAAGTTGAAACTTGATCTTGAATTAAGCACCCACGGAGTTACTCTTTAGAGTTGACAACACACTGAAACTAATCATCTTCCAACGCAAGAAGATAATATCGAATGGGATAACGAAGGACTTGAAAGTTGAAACTTGATCTTGAATTAAGCACCCACCGAGTTACTCGTTAGAGTTGACAACACACTGAAACTAATCATCTTCCAACACAAGAAGATGATATCTTGTGATTTTATAACTTTTTTCCGTTTGTTGTTGGGAATACGATGATTACATTAATTAAGGATATCGATAAATAATTGAAAAGGATGACACTGGTTGAGTCACCTAACGCACTTAACATTTTGTCTGCCCAGTCATTTTTGGTTACTGTTGTCATAATTACAACAACAACTTTGAATGAAGAAGGATTAACCTGAATTTTAATTTTATAGTCCGCCTACTATTGTAGTATTAGAATAAAATTTAACCGCCGAAAGGATACTGCCAATTATTTAATTCTTCGGCGTTGCTGGTTGTGAAACCTGTTAATTTATCAGTCCCTCTTTGACTTGGATCAGAAGAGTTATTTTAATATTTATAGAGTGGGGACATGGGACTGGTTAAACTTGCTTGGCCGTTCAATAAGTATTAAAGAAGCCGTTTAATTCTCAATTTAATTCTTATAAATAAAAGTATTACTAATCAAATTTTACTATTTCTTGAGTGATATGCCCATTTGTAAGTTTTGACTAATTCCAACTATACTAAATTGATACCATAATGGTTGGTTCCATGTGCCAACCAAAATGCAGTTGCACCCACTTCATTTCGCTTCTTAGTAATTTTCTAAAATAAGTATGCAAAACGGTACCAATTAGTATGTTATGCGAGATACTCCGTAACACTATGAAATAAAATTAATTAATATATAGGGCATGGAACTGAACTGAGTGGCAAACCGGCGTCGTTGAGGGCTGTGGCGAGGTTGACTTGACTAGGTGAAGAGACCCCGAAAATGCTGGGGTATATGCTCGGGGAATATCTGGGAGCTGTGTTCGCTATGATTTCCTATAAATCCTCGGCCATTCCCTTCACCTTTTTTCCGCACAGCCTTTTCTCATCTTTGTTATATCTCTTTTTATCTCTCTCTCGCTTTCTTATTGTTATTCCACTGCCATCGTATCGTAAAGCTTTGGT
Organism: Bauhinia variegata; assembly: GCA_022379115.2. Lineage (NCBI taxonomy): Eukaryota > Viridiplantae > Streptophyta > Magnoliopsida > Fabales > Fabaceae > Bauhinia > Bauhinia variegata. The sequence goes on along the minus strand of CM039429.1, from coordinate 24,050,288 downwards.
TATAGGTAAGTCTCTGAACCCTAACTTGTCTCTTTCTCTCTCTCTACATTCTAGTTCCATGCATGCAATATGTGACTAACATTTCATCATCCGTGCCTCCCATTTTTGCTTTTATCCCTACTGCTGTGGTTTCCATACGCAATTATAAACAACGAAGAAATAAGGATCTTTTAGTTGCAATCGGAATACACGTTTTCCATCATTCTTTGCTTGCCTTATAATCCTGCTTCTGCTGCTGTTGTGATCTTAGTGTAATGATTTGAACTTAATTTATATGATTCACTCGTAACATTGTGGCTACATTTACTCCTACAATGCCCTACCTGCTTGTTATCTGGGTAAAGCAAGCATGTAGTGGCGGAGGGGCGAGAAATAGGAGTGCCATCGTCCCTACGTTTTCAATTTTTTTTCTTAGTTTATATTATATAATTATTATATATTTGGTCCTCCAAATTTACGTAAAATTCATATTTGGCCTTAAATCATGGACTTACAATTTTGGCTCTTTTACCCAAATCATGACTCCGCTATTGCAAGCATGACTAAGGTTGAGAGTTCCTAAAGAGACTATATTATTAGATGTGATTTTGGTTTTCCCCATAATTGAGTCGAACATATTAACTGTTTTCATGCTCTTCTTGAAGGAGTTAAATGATAGCTGTCCATTTAAAAGTTATTTTATTTTATTTTTTAAATTTCTATTTTGTAGAAACCTGAGTAATTTTGTGTATCTTCATACTCTGATTTATGTATTATGTATATCCATTTTTTACTGATGGTGGGTTTCATGTCATTATAACCGTTCATTTTGATAGCCTTAGAGGTAATTCATCTTATAGGAATTCACCTGTCCAATTTGCTTAATTTCCCACGTTCTTGTCTGTTTCCTTTCTAGAAATAAAGATGCATTTAATCTAAAATCATTTGCGTGCTTTCAATTTTCCAATACGGTGTACTGTAATAGAAAGTGTTGGATTACTGTTCACGTTGATCTACTATCATGTTCTTTCTTCTATTGAAAATTATCTTCCTTGAGTTTTGTAGCAAGAGACAACATCAATAATAGTTTCAATTGATCTAGTAATACTTCCTTTTATTTAAAGATCTTGTTATTTGGCAAATGTTGGATCTTTCTTTTGTTTCGCTATTGCACAGAGAACAGAGAAAGGAAGGAGCTTGTGATTTTGCTTGTGCGCCAATTATGGCCAAGGAACAAATACAGGTCTTAAATGCTTTAGATGTGGCGAAAACACAATGGTATCACTTCACCGCAATCATCATTGCTGGAATGGGCTTTTTCACAGATGCATATGATCTATTCTGCATATCATTGGTTACAAAGTTACTGGGTCGTATATACTACCATGTTGATGGTGCAGCAAAACCTGGCACATTACCTCCCAATGTGTCAGCTGCTGTAAATGGTGTAGCTTTCTGTGGAACCCTTTCTGGGCAACTCTTCTTTGGCTGGCTTGGTGACAAGCTTGGTAGGAAAAAAGTCTATGGCATGACCTTAATGCTAATGGTGATATGCTCCGTCGCTTCGGGGCTTTCTTTTGGACACAGCCCAAAATCCGTGATGGCAACACTTTGCTTCTTCCGGTTCTGGCTTGGGTTTGGTATTGGTGGAGATTACCCACTTTCTGCTACTATTATGTCCGAGTACTCTAATAAGAAGACTCGTGGTGCCTTTATTGCTGCAGTGTTTGCCATGCAAGGTTTTGGCATTATAGCAGGTGGTATATTTGCAATCATTGTTTCATCTGCGTTCAAGGCCAGGTTTGATTCTCCATCTTATGAGGTTGATCCAGTTGGCTCAACTGTGCCCCAAGCAGACTACGTTTGGAGAATAATTCTAATGGTTGGAGCACTTCCAGCTGCAATGACTTACTACTGGAGGATGAAGATGCCAGAAACTGCGCGTTACACCGCCCTAGTTGCTAAGGATATGAAGAGGGCAGCAGCAGATATGTCCAAGGTTTTGCAGAAAGAGATTCAAGCTGAACCAGAGAAAGTTGAGTCCGAGGGTCGTGATAAGGCTAAACCATATGGCTTGTTCTCAAAAGAGTTCCTGAGTCGCCATGGACTTCATTTACTTGGGACAACAACCACTTGGTTCTTGCTTGACATTGCATTCTACAGCCAAAATCTCTTCCAAAAGGATATCTTCAGCGCAATTGGTTGGATCCCTCCTGCTAAAACCATGAGTGCCCTTGAGGAGGTTTACAGAATTGCAAGGGCTCAAACGCTTATAGCTCTATGCAGTACAGTTCCAGGGTACTGGTTTACAGTGGCTTTCATTGATATAATTGGAAGGTTTGCTATCCAATTGATGGGGTTCTTCTTCATGACTGTCTTTATGTTTGCTCTAGCCATTCCTTATAACCATTGGACTCACAAGGATAACCGAATTGGATTTGTGGTGATGTATTCCCTGACCTTTTTCTTTGCAAATTTTGGGCCTAATGCTACCACATTCGTTGTGCCGGCAGAGATTTTCCCAGCCAGATTCCGATCAACATGTCATGGCATATCATCAGCATCTGGAAAGCTTGGGGCCATTGTTGGTGCATTTGGGTTCTTGTATTTGGCTCAGAACCAAGACAAAAGCAAGACAGATGCAGGATACCCAGCTGGTATTGGTGTGAGGAATGCACTGCTTGTATTAGGTGGTGTTAACCTTTTAGGCGTGCTCTTTACTTTCTTGGTTCCAGAGGCAAAGGGAAAATCTTTGGAAGAGATGTCAGGCGAGAATGATGAGGAAGCCGGTGTAGAGTCAGAGAGCCAAGCTGCTCAATAGCAATAGAACAGTTGCATCTGCTTAGGTTGAGTACATCACTAACTAGTGTTATTAGAATAAAACAGTTCCTTAAGTCAGGGGAGCTTAAATTTCTTCTCTCCTCCCCCCTCTCCTTTTTTCCTTGCCCTTTCTGGTAGTGTTTTCCTCATCACTTAGTATTAGATACCCGAGGAACCGTGTCCACCGTCATTCGAAAGTACATTGGTGTATGATGAAGATTTTTCAGTAGTTATCTTCAAGCAATTTTAATTTTGACAGTTGTTGGCTGTATAGTTCTTTAAATAAAGATATCCATTCAGCAATTGTCTACAACATTACGTTGATTTCTGTCTCAGTGTAATAAGAATTTCAAGAATTTTGTCGGCCTAGAATGTTTTCTATGAGCAGCTTGTCGAAGTAAGCAACAGATTTCCATAATCTAGGATTATATTAGCTTCAACAAGGTAATGTTCATAAGTAAAGAGTCAAGGTAAATTACAGCATTGCCGACAAAAGCCTGAGCCCAGTCGCCTCAAGATTCATATTATTGATATTAGAGGAGCATATTTGGTGGCAAGATTGGCTTTGCGTATATGATAGATTATGGAGGGGCGATTCATTGTCAGCAAAGTGTACAGTAAATTTTACCAAGAGAACAAAAAGCTGCATAGACATTTCAATGTGCACGTTCCCTGAGCACTTCAAGATCCATTTCTGTGGGATCAGTAGCCTGGATCTCATAGTGAACACCATCTAGCTCACGTCTAAACCTGTCTTTTGATGTGGCATAAAGCATCTTGGCACGGATCCGAGATGATGAAGGGGACCTAATCAAGTATCATGCAATGAAAAACCAAGAATGACATAATCATAGAAATGTAACAAATGAATTCAGAAACACATTGCTGACAGAGGAAGTATATGGGGTGAAGACTGCTTTAATCAATGAACCAGTGTCCAAGTTTGTCAAATGCAGTACTTACAACAACATGAGGAAGAGTTGCTCCTAGTGAGACATCCCAGGAAAATTTCACATAAATGATGGAAATTATGTTGTCAAGAAGTGGTGCTCAAGGTAGGATTCAAGCAAGATGCAGACAAATTATTAATAAGATTACAGTATTTAGCCACAACAGCATTCCATTAATAAATAAATGGAAACATCAGAGTTTCATTTATTCATCTGTCTATGCAGTGTGTGATTCTACTTGCTGAAGGTACAAATTCCAACTAACAGAAACTGCCCTCAATTTGGGTTCCACATAGGATTCAAAGTCAACAATCTATAAACAGGTCCAACAGGGGATAGAACAGAAAACCAATTAAGAAACAAGAAGAATAAAGAAAAAGAAGAGTAGACTAACCATGCAATGAAGAAGATTTTGCTCTTTTGACAGTTCTCAGATGTGACAAAATCATAGTCATAGACAGCATATCTGCAATCATTCTCAGGCAAAGAAGCAGCAAAATCATCATAGCTCTCCGCGGGACCACCAGTTTTCTCAACCAAAACCTCCCTTTTCTTTTCATCAACCATAAAGATGATATAACGATAGACCTTCTTTCGCTTCAAATCCATAAAGGTGTTTCTGCTGTGATCAGCAACACCCATGCCTGATGTAGCATTAGGCTATGACCCAAAAAGGAAAAATTGTGTCAAGAAATACTTTTCTGTATAAAGTTTGATTTTTTATATATAAAAATCAAAGAGGGCCATATGAAGGTCTAAGTTGAGTTGAAACTATAAAATCCAGATATCAAAACGCAGTTAGTAACGATGAACTGAAAAAAAAAAGAAAAAAAAAAAAAGAGATAAATCTTACCCGGCTTAACCATCTGAAAGACATGGCGGGCAGGGCAGCAAAGAAGGCAGGAACAAGCGAAATAACAACAACCCAGAGAAAAACTTACGAATTAAAGAAGAAAGAAGAGAGTTAAAAAGGGAAAGGCAACAAGGTAACTGAGCTCTGCACGGAATGATAATGTATACGAAACAAGACGATCAGGTCAGGTCGAGGAACCAAAACGGAAAAGGAATCGGAGACTAATACAGTTGTTTTTATGCAATTTGTCGTTTAATATAGAAATATAATATAATTGTATATATAATAATAATAATATGTGTATGGGTTAATTATTTGTCTACTTTTTTGTTTAGTCAATATATTTTTTTTATTTTTGCTTCATGTATCTATATATATCCTTTGAATATTATACTTGTTAAAAAAATTACAAAAATTATAGAAATATTTTGAATGTAAACTAAGAAATATCATATTAATTACACACAATAAAAGAAATAAATGATAAATAAAGAAATTAAGAAGAGAAGGGATTGGCAAATTTTTTTAAGAAATAAAAGGAAAACAAAATGGGTGGGGCGGTGCGTGGTAGCAACGCTATGCGTACTTTCATGCACTGTGCAATCGGTCGACGTTGACCAGCAAATCCCTGTCCACCAATGCTTTCCATAACTAGGAAAGGTGGGGCCATCGAACTTATACTAATTTCAGATGCGACCAGATCCACCGCTACAACGCAGTTCCAAAAGAATCTCTACCGTCCATGGTCCCACAACCGGCTTTTCACGCATGAAGTGCCTGTGGGTTCACCGTGCAACGTGATCTAGTCTCCGCGTACTATTTTTTTTTTTCTTGGTGGAGTTTTTTTTTTCTTTTTTCGAAGCATGGATTTCCTGTTTAACACGACGTCGTACGTCCTGGTTGCCTTTAGTTTGGATCATCCTATATTCGCTTGTTGAGCTCGGTCCAGTTGTAATTTATCGGACCATGTTAACTGGCCAGGAAAATCCTTGGGATTATCTTAGCTGACCTGTCGTAACACGATTCGTTTTCATCATGATAACGACAAACATCCTACTGTAGGCGAATGCAGACTCTCAGGATCGGAATTCAGCAGGGCGTGCTCCTGCTATGCTGTGCCCTAGAAGTGATTTTTAATTTTTAGTGTTACACCGTGTTTGGCGATTTAGGGCTTCTTGTTCCCAAGTATATTTCGCGCGAAAATGGAATCTGAAGGTTACCGTTTAAATTAACTGTTTTTTTCTCTTCTTGTTTATTCTTGTGTCCCTTTTCATCTCTTCCGGCTATCCCCTGAATCATGTTCTTCTAAACAATAGGCTTGCTTTACGATAATTGATTTAACTAAAAAAATTTAGTCCTTTTCCTATTTTAGGGCAAAAAGGTACCGCGAACCCATCAGCAATGCTAGCGTCCCTGCTTAGTAGGAGAGCTAAGCTTCACGAGGAGCTTCGCAACTTAGAAAAGCAGGTATTTTCCCCTTTATTTTGCATTTTAGACATTTGTTCTGGTTGCCGGGGAAAGGAAGAGATTTTTTTTTTTCTTAAAATAATATTCTGAGCACAAGTTAAATGTTGTTTCTACACCATCAACGGAAAGCTGTGCATGCAGTGATACGCTTCTGTTAATATTGATTTGAATTTCTCTGCTTTATAGATCTCTGGCATCCATAATTTCCATGCTCAGATTATCCTAGCCATTTTTTTTTTAAAAAAAAAAAAAGAAATAAGAAATTAAGCTGCTAGTTAGAATTCTCTAATTGTTCCTTGCCTGAATGGGCTAACCGTTTCCTTTTATTAAGGTTTATGACATGGAGACGAGTTATTTACAAGATCCTGGACAATGTGGCAATGTCTTAAAAGGATTTGAAGGGTTCCTGTCTTCGTCAAAGAACACTGCATTGTATGGAACTTCCTCTCGTGCTTTTTCTTTTACTTTAGTTGTTGAAGTTTCTGAAGTTTTATTTTAGTTCAGTTAATTAATAGACGTGTGTTCATGCATTTTGTTAATTCCAGACAACCATATGTAGTGAAATGCAGTTTCAATATACTTGTTATCTGTTTTTATCTTTTCGTTCTTTCTATTAAATGAAAAATGGAATAGGCATCTATTTGTGTATTTATAATTTTGCTTCAGTTGATGGTCAAGAAAAGCTGACTCTGAAGTATTGTATTTGTATTGATTGGTCCCATGCAGAGTATCTGCTCAGATGCTTTAGTAATTAGATCTTACCAAGATTTCAGAAACCATGATAGGCTTGTGTTATGCTTGAAGCACAACTGGCTTGCATTGACAATGTATGCATTTGGATTCTGTTGTTAAAATTTGAATACTTATTCTGCAAATGACAAACCTTTTAGTAGATGACTTGTTGTTTTGTCATTGTTTTTATCAACCGTATGATAAACCATACATATATATATATCCGTTGTTTTGAATAATTTTTATTCGGCTTATTTGTGGCATCTGGATTGGGGATAGAAAATGTGCATGTCTTTGTGCTTGATTGTGTTTTGTGTTTCAGTATTTCAATGAAATCTAGATTTCATCATAGTTTGATTCTGCTTCATGTTTGTAAGATGTCAGTGAATCTAATTTCTTCATGGCAGTTTGAAGCGGTCTAGAAAGTTTCAACCTGAAGATAGGCTATTTTCATTATCTTCGGTGACCTCACCAGCGGTGTGTATTCTATCATTTTTGATATCCAATGATAACCCTTTAAAAAATTACGTACTGTGGCTGGAAATTCTTTTTGACATGATTATGCATTTTTTTTCTTATTCAATTTTCACATCCATGTTAAGGAAGTAGTTACAGTATTTTCATGTGCCTTACACCGGATAGCATGCTAGCTTCTGGGAAGACGGATGAGTGTGTCAGTTTTTAAAACTGTCGGGCTATAGCCTTCAATTCATCCACTATTTTGTCCAATCCTTGAAGACAATAAGCATAAATCTAGTTACATGGTTATTTTGCACTTTGTCACTAGGTGGTATTAGAGTGATGAATGTTTGAGACCTTCCAACACAGGAGCATCAAAATTCAAGAATTTAAAAATTGATTACATGGTAAATAGCATAAGTTTTAAGGCGGTCAAACCTACGTCTCCCATTTAAGAAATCAGGATTATATGTATTAACTTGACAGAGAGAAGCCCTGCGCTCTGCCCCTCCCTTATTTTTACCTATTATTATTTATTCTTCTCTCTACCTCATGAAATATAATTACATCAATTTTAACACTCCCTCCAAAATGTACCTGATTCTTTTCTCCTTTCCGTTTGTTTCGCCAAAGAAGATTTTATTTTCTTGGCCCATGTCTGAATTACAATGACGACATCTTCTCCATAAATTGACGAATAGGTTATTTCTGACTTGTAACTTGCATTTTCTTCAACTGTTTATGATAGGCGGAAGAGCTTGCTGCCGGACGAGATGGTGAGCTCATATAAGCAAACATATAAATAACTTCTGGGTTGAATTTGGAAGTCTCGTCATTTTTTGTTTTTATTTCAGATGGAAGATCAGATTTTGGTCCTGGTCGTTCTAAAGGTGGAGGAATTTATGCAAATGGGCAGTAAGTACTTCACTCTTCTGTTTTGCTTTAAAATCTTGTTTAATTTTCTTATACAGAAATCTGCGCCACAAAGAAGCAAACCTGTAGAGAAACTTCAAAAACTATGTAGAAAGTGCGTGTGTTATTGCTGAGACTACTGACAATGCATTGTGAGCTTAAAATATGCTTTGTATGTCACAGGGGCAAACCAAAGAGAGGAAGGAGTGGGCCTCGTGATGCAAAGAGAATAAGAGCTTCAAGTGAACAGGACTTCGATTATGAAGATGATCCTGACTTGACATTGTGATTGAAAATGCCGATACACCGTCCTGTGAAACCTTTGTGTGATCTAAGGCCCAGGGAAAAGCTCCACTAAGGGGTGCTCTGTTGATGCTCGGCAGTGATCTGCAGTCAATCTGTATATTATTGTATTCAAATCCCGATGTTCATGGGATTTAGACCTTTCAATCCTCAGGTGAAGGAAGTTGATGAACTTGTCATGATTTATTGGAAACCCGCCTGACATGTTCTGTTGATAGATAGGTCGGTAGCCTGGCAATGGCATAGGGTTAATGTTGGTTGCTCAATTTTGTGTTGACAAGTTAATGTAGTCTTGTAGGAAACTAAGAAAATGAAGTGCATAATTATAACGTACTAGTAAGATTCATTTCAATTGTGGCGTATGGAAATCTGGATTTGATGATGCATTGCAATTTGCTTATATATTTGCATGTAGTTTGGTTTTGGCTTATACTAGAACCATATTTGATGTTGAAGATGATCGGAGCTTTGAAGGACGCAATACCATTTGCTCCGAAACAATGAAGCTAGCAAGCTTAACACATTGATGGTTATCACTTGTCGGGTTTATCCAGGCTTATGACGTTGCTAAAAATTGCATTGAAGGACACGTATTAATTTTATCTGGACACCCTGTATTGCTTTTATATATGCAATTCTTTTGGGACATAATTTACGGAAAATATCATTTTTATTGGTATGCACCTAAAGTTTCCATAATTAAAGACCAAGTCTTTTTTACTTTGAGGCACGAAAATTAAGTAAGTAAACTTTTCTCAACAAAAGCCACCTGTACAAAATTTATTTTCTCAAATTATATCTTATAACCAATTCTTAGACTCGATCAAACATTAAATTCTTGTCATGTAGCTCCTGACACAATTTCTTTTCTCGAGGTACAATGGATCCACAGAATAAATGTTGGGTTGTCGGAGACTAGATTAGTTGGGCATGTTGTACAGGCTTGGGCCCGAGACAAACAAAGAGAGTGCATTTCTTTTGTAAACCCAGAATATCTATTATAACCCCTAAACCTTTATTTTTTCATATGAAATTACACTTTTTGAATAAAACCCTTATACCTTTCCCCCACCCTCAGTCGAGCTCATCACCCCCGGTGCATTACTCTAGAGCGAGGAACAACGCTTCATCGTCTATCTCGACCCGACCTAGAAACATGCTGTGAATCTCTCCATTTGGTGCAGCGGCATTGGATGATGAGGGACCTAGCTATGCTGTTCACTGTAGTGATGTCAAGTGACAAAGGGGCATTGGAGCTGCTCCAATTCAAGATTATGCAGAACAAAAACTAGTGTGAGGCTTAATCTCATCCTCCTGGAGACTCGGGATCTAATTATTCAGTAACTTTATTTGGATATTCATCAGACTTAGAGACTCACGCTACCTGGATGTGTTTGGGATTTTTATGTTAGACTCACGATTAATTTCTTTTTTTTGTTATGAATTTTTTAAATTTTATAACACACTATTTTTTTTTATTATAAATTTTTTAATATATATAACATAATATATATTTTTTTTGTATTATGGATTATTCAAAATCCATAATATTTTTTTAAAGTCTCTATACAAACTTTTATTCGTTGGGTCATTTTTTTTTTTTTTTTTTAAGTTATTGACAATTATGGGTGTGAGACTAATAAAAGCGCCGAATTGATTTAAGGGGTGAGAAAAAATGGGGCAAAGCGGTTTTTGTGAAAAAAAAATATATATATATATATGTAATGTCACATTAAAAAATTGTTATGGGGTTATAATAAAAAATATGGGGGTTACAAAAGAAATCCCCACAGAGAAGGTAAGAGGCCCATAACATCCCGCGGAGAACCCACCGACCACTTGGGTATTGGTCGAAAAAACAGAAGTGAATAAACAAATGGCTGACGTGGTCCCACATTCATCCGGCACCGTTTTCCTTCTGTGTTTCTGCCTTGGGTCGTTTGAGTTTACTTGATGACGATGCTCTCGGCTCTCGAGTGTCAGGTTGAAGTCGTTTGAAGTCCGTTGTGTTACCACCAGATTCCTTTCCATGGACTTGCTGGTATCTACTCTTATAATTTCTTCTTTCCTTCCTTCATGCTCCTTCTTATCATTTGATTTCTTAAAAACTTTTATTATTATTATTATTATTTTATAGGACAAGATTAAAATGCTGAAGAAGAAGAAGCCGGATAAAGAACCTGAATTTCCGGTATTCTGGTTCGAAACCTCTGATTCTGTTTGTCATCGCTACCAATTTGAACCTGATGGCCGGTTCTCTGTGCGTTCCTGATCCTATACTGTCTTGTTCATCTCTACACTTAAATGGGTCTTTGTTTTTGTCTTTGTCTTTGATGTATGATAATATTCATCCAATTTAGATATCGTCATATGACAATTTAGATATCCCAAGCTAGAGGTTGGGAGTTGGAGCTTGTTCATACATTACAGGTTTTAAATGGACTAGGTTCAATATGTCTGAACTTAACTAGGTTCATCTGGTGGAGCTTGTTGTTTGCTGTCTCAAACAGTCTGTTTGACGAGTCTAGCGGAGGCAAGTTTCTTTGGAATTTTAGGAGTCTTTGAGGAGCATTTTTATGCCGGCAAATGCATATAGTTGGATCATATTGATCATTGCAGACGTTTGTTAATTTCATTACTCTGATTTTTTTTTTTTTTAATTATTACAGGTAATGTTTGTGGATGACTCAAGGCCAATATATTACAGGATGGTTGAGTCTTTTCTGAATAAATTTTTCCCTTCAGGATATCCATATAGGTGATTTTAAATTTCCCTGAATAGGTTGTATATGCTTAAACAAGCAAGCTGGGGGACTCATAAATTTATGGTGTTTGTCTTGCAGTGTGAATGAGGGCTACCTTAGATACACACAGTTTCGAGCACTTCAGCACCTTACCAGTGCAGCACTATCAGTTCTATCAACTCAGGTCCTCTTCCGATGACTAAAAAATTTCAGCAAAGCATCTAATGGAAGGCATAACTATCCTATTTTCTGAGATAGAAATCATCCTAATACACACTTGATCTTTTAGTTACATCATACAGAAATAAAAGCATGCCTGTCTACATGATATGTGGTTTCTTTCTTATAATCTTCTTGGTCTGTATGCTTACTCTTCTGCAGTCACTGTTATTTGCTGCAGGCTTGCGGCCTACCCCTGCACAAGCAACCGCTGTTAGCTGGGTAATTTGATAGTACATTGAAGTTAACATATCTCCAAGACTAGTATTTATGGCATCCATTTTAATCTGTTTGTATTGCTGATTTCCAGATTTTAAAGGATGGAATGCAACATGTGGGGAAGCTAATATGTAGCAATTTGGGTGCGAGAATGGATTCAGAGCCTAAACGTTGGAGAATTTTAGGTTTGCATGTTGGATTTTTTTTTTTTTTTTTTTTTTATATCATCTGTTATTTGGCATAAGGTGGTGTCTGATCGTAATAAGCTTTCCATCTTGCAGCTGATGTGCTCTATGATTTAGGCACTGGCTTGGAAGTGCTTTCTCCCTTATCCCCACATCTTTTCCTTGAAATGGCAGGCCTAGGCAACTTTGCAAAGGTATGAATATCTTTTCTTGCTTGTGTACTTTGTGATAGGGAAATTTTTCACGACCTATTGTAGGATAACTGTTTATCGTCATGTTCCATTACTTTCATTTTCCCCTATTCTGTGTTTTTTTGTGTGTGTGTGTGTGTGTGTGTGAGTGAGTGAGAGGGACAAAGAGAGAGAGGTTGAACTTTGCTGCAATAAATCATTTTGCTGTTTTCTTGGACTTGACAGGGGATGGCAGTAGTTGCAGCTAGAGCTACAAGGTTACCCATATATTCTTCTTTTGCCAAAGAAGGAAATCTTAGTGACCTATTTGCTAAAGGGGAGGCTATTTCGACTCTATTCAATATCGTTGGAATTGGAGTTGGAATTCAACTGGCTTCTACTGTCTGTGCATCAATGCAAGGAAAGGTATAACCATAAACTATGTTAAATTGTTTTAGTTTTATTTTTCAATTTTATTATTATTATTATTGTGACCACTATGATATTTTAGATATAACTGATGATTATGGAATGTTTCTTGTTAGTTGGTTGTTGGGCCGCTTCTTTCAATGATACACGTATACTGTGTAACTGAAGAAATGAGAGCAACTCCTGTGAATACCTTGAATCCACAGAGAACTGCAATGGTTGTGGCTAATTTTCTCAAGGTTTGTTTGAACTGTTGAAGTCAATGAGTTCCTTTCTTTCTTTTCCTTCTGAATCACATTTGACTGTTCATTGGAAACCAAACCAGGAAGGAAATGTGTCAAGCCCTGCTGATCTGAGATACCATGAAGATCTGCTATTTCCGGGGCGACTCATAGAGGAGGCTGGAAATGTGAGAGTGGGTAAGCCTCTGCACAGGGTTATTAAGCCTTCAAAGTTTGATGAACTAAAACAAGTGTTTCCTCAAGAGAAGTTTCTCTTAAGTGGTGGAGATAAATGCATTGACATGGTATTGGAGCAAGATGCTAGTGGTGAAGATGCATTGAGAGGATGGCTAGTTGCTGCATACGCTGCACAAATGAAGAAATCCTCTCTCGAGCTCAGCACCAGTGTCTTACACGAAGCCTATGAAAAAATGAACGACGTCTTCCCTCAATTTTTAGAAGAATTACAAAACAAAGGGTGGCATACTGATCGTTTTCTTGATGGAACTGGGACCCGCTTTGCATTATAGCATTCGTACAATGTTATATTTCCTTTGGAGACAAGATACTTTGTTGATTAGCTTGAGATTTGAGCAAGCTTTTTATACATTTCTGTAGTTGTATGTACGTTAGTTCCTAGTCAGGGAAGGTATCCAGTGTAATTCTCTTCAACTGTGTCCATTTGGTTAAGGAAAGAGTAAAATGTTTTAAAAATTGTTACATTTTCTTTGGTTTCTTGTTTGGGTACCAAATGGAATCATGCATGGTTAAACAATTGCGAGATAAAGAGCACGCTTATATATGAACTTATTCTCTGGACGTATAATGGCAAAGAGCAGAGACAAAGATATGAGAAACTAAATATAGACACCATTGTCCGTAATTATGTTTAAAACTTGCTGTCAAGAAGATTTTATTTGCAAAGAGCAAATAGATTAGTTTAAGATTTTGTAAATATGTTAAGCGTAAAGTCCTGAAGGAGCTAAAGTAGCAGCATTAGTGTTATCATTTGAGATTTGAGATCTGCAGCAGATTGTCTGATACTCACTTTTGATTAAATAAATAACATAAAATGTCGATTTGTTCTTGGATTTTACTGCCACAACAGCAACTTGCTTTAGTGCTAAAGCTATGAGGGGAGGGCAGCCATTCTTCAAAAAGCTCTACACAAAATATACAAAGGTGAATTGGAAGCTAGAAGCAGAGTCAAAATCAATATTGCATGCGTGCAGAGTGGCTTTACCAAGTCATAATTGGGTCTTAACGCAACTCACTAAGATAAACTCTTTCGTTTTTTCCTTTTTCAAATTGTATCCTTTTACACAAGAAAATAAATATGAATTTGTACTCTAGTTAGCTCAGCACCAATCAAGAATTTTTAGGGAATGCCAAAAATTCTTGTTATACACTTGTTTCAATCTTTAACTTTCTTTTTTTTGAGTTCATCGATATTAAATTGATTAAACATACTTCCAAAACTCATTAAACTTTTAAAAAACTCTATATTATATCATTATATTGCATTTTTCAAATTACAAATCTTTTAAATAGATAAATTTCTCACTGCTAGATTGAACATGATAACTTTTCTTTTTCACAGTGTGTGTGCGCATATATGATTATTGGTGATTGAAGGAACTGAACTAACAAAAATTGAAATTCTCATCATCTTGGCGTTGAAATCAAGTATAATTCAGCTTTTTACGTTGAGTTTCACAGGGTTTGTCCTATTGCAAAATTGAAGAGTCTTCCGAGTCTTTTGATTTTGACTTAATTAAAGCCTCAATTATTTCTTTTTATGCATAATGTTTAATGAATAATACATATGTATATTAAGATAAAAAAAAAATGGGGGCGGCCGACTTGGAACTGAGCCTCCTTTCTTGACTTTGTACTATATATACACTGATGAACTAATATAAGGCGAGAGAGTGACTACATGCCACTACTGAAATGTTTTTTCTTGACTAAATACAAACAATGCAATCACGGGCGTATATTGCTTCTTACCTGCATTTCCTAAAAGTTGAAGTCAGAGTTTGGGAAGTTTTTTTTTTAAAAATGAGATTGTTCTGTTCATCTACTTTATTAAATTATCAAAATATATACTTTTTTTGTGAAATTTTGATAGAAGTGCTTATACAATTGAATGTTTATAGTAGCAGCTCTAGTTAGGGACAGCACTACGTACTAGCAAATAGAGGCAGCCACCGTCTAAAGAATAAAAAAAGTTTCTATGTCTGTAATGTTCTTATGATATAGTTGCTTTTATTTCTTCTCTTTTTTTTTTTTTGGACTTTGCTTCTTACATGGAAGGACAGTGCATACTCTTGATATACATAGTGACATGCACATTGGGAATTCCCACGTTTTGTTTGACAATATTATATAGTGTGTCCTGACCCACTCGACCCACTCGAGCCGGTGTTGCTGGAAATGGTGTGCGAGTGCGAGTGATATCATATGCGTTTTTGAATTTCAGCGATGTACTTTGGACTGTTATGTTATGTACGACCTCTAAAATATTCCCACTTGCCTGTTCTTGCTGATCTCTATAAACGACATATATACTTGAGGGTCCAAGTGCGGTGTTACATCCCATCATCCTTCTAAAGGAAAAGCAAAAATGGGGAGAGCACCTTGCTGCGAGAAAATGGGATTGAAGAAAGGGCCATGGACTCTAGAAGAAGATCACATACTCATCAATTATATCAACACCAACGGCCATGGCAACTGGCGTGCGCTTCCCAAACAAGCTGGTAACAATATCAAAATGAAACCATCTCCTTCTTCTGTTTCCCTCCAATTATCTGTTTAGAAGAACAAGTTTCTGATTTGCTCGCCTTCGTCTCTCGAGTCTCAGCTTAGTTTATTCTCTTTATGATTTCTTTCAGGCTTGTTAAGGTGTGGAAAGAGTTGCAGACTCCGGTGGACTAATTACCTGAGGCCAGATATCAAACGGGGAAACTTCACCAGAGAAGAAGAGGATACCATAATCAAGTTGCATGAAATGTTAGGAAACAGGTATATTCATATTGAGCCTGACTTTCTATGCTTTTCTTTTGAATCATAAGTAGGAGAATCATATCTCAGCTTGAATAATTTGAGTTCGACTGATATAAAAATTCGGCTTTTATAAACATCCTTGTAGGCTTGAGATTTGCCTTAATCTAATAATCAATTGCTAAGACCTAATGCACTAAACTTTTTTCTCACATAACATCAGTATTTCTTCTCATCCAATATTCTTTTTATCTTATGTTAAATAAAAAATCGAACAGTTTATTTTCTGTTTTGTTCTCTTCCTGATATTGGGGTTGGGAAATATACACTTTTGCCTTGTCTTCTTTTTTCTTTTTTATTGGAAGCAAACTGATAGTGAGATGGATACTTGGGGTCTGCAAAGAT
Organism: Bauhinia variegata; assembly: GCA_022379115.2. NCBI lineage: Eukaryota > Viridiplantae > Streptophyta > Magnoliopsida > Fabales > Fabaceae > Bauhinia > Bauhinia variegata. Next base: position 24,034,218 of record CM039429.1, on the reverse strand, counting down.
TCTTCACGTGAGAATAAGAAAAGATTACCTTTTTTTTCCTTAAAAAATTCTGAAAAGACAAATTATAAGCTGGCTCTTCGATTAGTGCAAAATTTGAATTTATTGTAGTAGCTGCAGTCGTGCAGTTGACTGCAAGTCGTTCGATCTATTGAAGTTGCACAGTCAACACAAATCAGTTGGCTTACAATCGACTACAACGACTGTAAGAAATCCGGGTCCGTGCAAAAATTAGTGCATAGGCTTATTATATTTCCCCAACACAAATAATCATTGATTTGATGTTTAACGAATTATTATGCAGATGGTCGGCTATTGCAGCAATGTTACCCGGACGCACTGATAATGAGATAAAGAATGTTTGGCACACCCACTTGAAGAAGAGGCTCCCGCAGTACCAACATAACCACGACAGAAAACGAAATCTCAAGCAAAAAGAACAAGACCTCGTGAACGTGAGCCATGTGAAAAATCAAAACACAGCGTATAGACCACTTTCACCCCCACAGTGTTCTTCTAGTGACATCTCCACCCTCACCACCAGTGACAACCTCGACCATAACAGTACTACTGACGTGTCCGTGAATAAATCACCGCCGGAGAATGTTCCGTCGTTGGATGATGGTTTCTGGTCGGAAGTGTTGTCGGCTGATAATTCTTATTATGGGACAAGTAATTTTCCGGCCATCATTGCTGACCAACAGTTTCTTCAGTTCCCGTTATCTTCGTTGGTGACAGGCGAACTAGAAAATGCTACTAGTTCATTAAGTTCATGTGAAGGCATGGACTTTTGGTATGACCTTTACACTAGAGCAGGAGAATCAGCAGAATTTGATGTTGACAATGCTCGCTCTTAAATTCCAATATGTTCATTCATTCAAAGAAAGAAAAAGATTTTATGGGTTTTTTTTTTTCATGTTTAGATTGACTATGGATTCGAATGAGTTATCTTTTTTTGTACGTGGATGATCGTGAAAATACATAATTTAAATTATATTTACACTAGCATCACATGCAAAGATTGAGCCTCGTACAATATATTCCGCTGTCAGGTGTGTTAAAAAATTGATATGATGTATATAACAGTAAGGAAGAAGGGGGGAAAAAATGAGAAAATCATGTGAACTTTGCTAATTATTAAGCTTGAGCATCACATAGAAATAATATATTGCAATGTTAATTTAATTACCCTTTCCCATCTCCCCAACTTAGTTAAATCTAATAAAAGATATGGCTCCACAAGACCAGACTATTTTTTTTTTTAGCAAACTAGTGGTTGATGACATCTCAAATTTGGAGCTATCGACTTACATTAAAAAATTTTAGTTTGACAAGCTGATTACTGAAAAGCAAGCTTTATATATATATATATATATATATATATATATATATATTCAGTCCCCCTTTTTATTATTTGTTACCATAATATCTAGAACTTTTTTATTACGATGATAGTTCTAAAATAATTATTTAAAATAAATATTCTTTTTTTGAGAAAGCTTTTTCATGAGGTGAAAATTTTTGCTATTTAACGATATAAACTAGGAACGACATGAGATGTTTCATATGATTGCTGTTAACTTGTTCGAAACTTGTATAAGTGATTAATTAAAATGGTTACTCATTTAAACAAAACCTAAATCGTTCAAGAAAAATAAAAATCGAGAGAAAATATTGTTATTGAGATAAATAACTAAAAAAGAATTAATAGATTTTGAGGTTGACACGTATTGTAGCACTTACAATCCATGTTAGATATTACTAACACGACATGCATGTATCAAATAAGCTCCCTCAATAAACACATGCATGTATAAATGTCCACGATCAACAGGCCCTTCCACTACTGATAGATCAGGATGGTTGGCTAGCTCAGCTCTATATATATATATATATATATGTATATATGAAGTTAAATGTAAATATGAAGTCTTTGAGTTCGTTGATTTTCTTGAAAATTAGAAATTAGTCGACCTATTAATCAATAAAGTGTTTAATAGCATCAATCGAGCATTCTTGCAATTTATCAAGTCACATGTCTTTTCTAAAGTATGGCCAGTTACAAATGCTTCTTTTCAAGAACTTTGGATGTTTTACCATTTGTTATGGACCAGGCCCATGGGGCCCAAACTTCAAGGCCTACATAAGGCTTGGCAGGGGAGGGGCTCCATCATCTCTCACCCATACAACCTAACAATCATCAAATCACCTTCACAACATTGGTGCGGTGAGGGTGGACGGCAGCCGCCACCTCCTCTGGCTAGCTCCTCGCCATTTTCTTTGCTACCATTTTCTACTTCTTCGTGTTCTCTATCAATTTATCATGTGGATGCTTCCAATACTACGCCTCCTTTTATGTTCTTAGTTGTTCTGAAGACTGCATCTTCAAAATCTTTTGCTGGAAACTTACCTGATGCAGAGAAAATGCAAGTTGTGAGCGCTGGTAAATCTGAATCAAACCATGCAGACAAAGGGAAGGAAAAATCTCAGGAAACTTCTCACCCAGCACCAAATTTGCCTTCGCCACTAAGACCCATTTCACAAGTCCTGTACCTCTACTAGTGGGTTTTATTAAAGTGCATATTTAATTTCATTTTAAGTATTATCTTTTTCCACCAATTATCATCAAAATCGGCCCGAGCCCAGTTGGTCGTGCGGAGTTCCAGAATCCCTTTGGTCGGGGGTTCGAACCTCGCTCGGGCCGAAATTTTTATTAAATCGATTTATGTCTGCTTTAATATTAAATCCCTGCCTAAGTTTCATCGAAACCGGCCCAAGCCCAGTTGGTCGTGCGGAGTTCAGAATCCTTTTGGTCGAGGGTTCGAACCTCGCTCGGGCCAAAATTTTTATTAAATCGATTTATGTCTGCTTTATCAGTTGGTCGAACCTATGCTTAGGCAGGTTTGAAATTTTTTATCATTTAAAGCAACTAAGCTCTCTTTTGCAGCAAAAACATAGAGATCTTTGTGGGGATTGTTGTCGACACACCAGGTATTAATTAAAATACTATTTCTCACATATTATCTTTTGTATAAGGTATTATCTCAAATATTACTTGTTACATATTATGTTTCCTAACAAGAATTTACTTTACACCAGGAACATACTTTGCAACTCAAAGAAGCATACTACTCGAACTTGAGCACTAAGCTACTGTCAGAGAAAAACACTTGGCAATACCATCAAGCCTAGTTACAACCCCCACTCGGGGATACGCTCCGTCGAGCTCTACAACACCCCGCCTCGGGGATATGCTCTATCGAGCTCTGTAACACCCCCCCTCGGGGATACGCTCTATCGAGCTCTGCAACACCCCGCCTCGGGGATACGCTCCGTCGAGCTCCGCTACACCCCGCCTCGGGGACACGCACTACCAAGTCTTACGACACCTCAACTCGGGGACACTTTGAAACTTTGTAACCTATATGTATCCGTCCTTAGTACGCAAGAGATCAAAACAACGTTAGCTTAGATTTTCATGAGACCAAAAATTTAAACAAGATACTACAAGTGTAAGCTGGACTAAAGCGTATGGGTGGGCTCATCTTTTAATTTAAATTGTTATTACTATTCTCTCATAACATTTTATCTCCGATTCAATTTGCGAGTCAATACCATTAACTCAGGGCCTTTCTCCATGATACGTTAACGGCGAAATCGGCCCAAGTGGGAGATCGCCTATCTTCATACACTTTTGTATGCTAATAAAAATATCTCATAACCAAAAAGCAAGTGCCACCAATGGTCCCGACCCATAACATATTAAAAGACATAATCAATTAATGACTTGCTAATTTTTCCGCATTGGAATAACATAGCAAAAATCTAAAAGAAAGAAAAAGCAAGTTGCAAGTACATGCACAATTGAGAAAGAAATGGCATTCACACTAATAAGACATATATATATATATATATATATATACATATATATATATATATATATATATCTATAAAACAAAGCTTTGCGCTTAAACAAGTTAAATCAAGAAACGGTTTGACCATAAGTGCGTAAGCCCCGTTCTGATTAAGTCCAGAGGACCATGTGAATGACTGTGTCATCGACCAGTTTCTTCGGTGGGGAATTGAAGTGCAGCCTCGACAACGAATGTCCTTCAAGCTGGAGGTTAGGCTGAGACATGTGTGAGTTACATTTAGAATATAGATTTTGCATTGTAGGGCTACCAAACAAATTGCAATTGTTTGCGCATACCCTGCATATTCACAAGTTCGTCGCGAGAAGCCAGCTTGTTGGCGTAATGGATTTTGTTATCGCAGGCTCCACCCGCTCCTACAATACCTATAACAAGCCATACGACCTCGACTATAGCTAGGTGCTGCCTGCATAGGACCTATTAAAGCCTCGACTCGACCTAGAAGATTAGTCATCAAAATTCAGATTCAGGCATTCGTGGATCGTACAGAATTTCGACCATCATGCATACCTCTTCATAATTGAAGCTTCTTACAAATCACCTCTACAGGTAGAAATCACCCAGCCAAGTCATAAGTTGCAATCTGGAGTTAACAAACTGCCACATTGACCTAGCTTTTCAAACTTTCAATCCTGGGAGGGGGGGATTGAGATCTTTCTGGCGTTGAATAAAAATAATAAATAATAACAAGTAAATTCATAAGTAAAAATAAAAGTTCATGAACAAGCATATGAAAATAAAGAAAGGACAACCAAGCTAAGTGCCGCAAATGTTAACCCTTCTCCTCCCTCCTTTTTGTTCTTCATCAATAATTATACATAAATAAGCATGATAAGACAAAATTTTTCTAGTGATAAGATAAACTTTTCTAGTTCGAAAGCTCGACTCATCGAGCTTCCGACCTTGGGGGCTTATGTTATGGACCAGGCCCACGGGGCCCAGACCTCAAGGCCTACATAAGGCTTGGCAGGGGGGGCTCCATCATCTCTCACGCATACAACCTAACAACCTTCAAATCACCTTCACAACACCATTTAAAGAATATTATCATATAAATCTGCCTTACATGATTTTGAAGTTCATGGAGTTTGCATCTTGCTAGGTTACTGGGTATTTTTTATATGGAATATTATTGACTAGGATTTTTAAATACCTCAATTTAGACTTGTTTTATTTCAAAACAAAAGCCTCTGCCACCGTCAAAATAAAGAATGTGAAAATTGAGGGGAACCAAGATACAATTGGTAAGAGTAAAAAGAGTTTTGAATCGAGCTTTGATGAGGTTGGATCATCCAAGCGAAGGAAAGTATTATCTGCAAAAGACAGCAAGAAAGTAAACTAAACAAAAGAAGACTATAGAGCAGAGATGGGTATGATAGTTGCTGAACTGACAAAGGAGACTAACGACTTGAAGGTTGTCAACATTAAACGTGATGACAAGATCAAGAAACTCCAAAAGAAGATCAAAAAAGTTTCCAAAAAATTTGATCAGAGATACTAAGATGATCAATTAAATTTCTGATTTTGTTGTTGATATGTGTTGGCAGAAAACCTAATATATTCTTTAATCTTTTCTTTGCAGATTCTTCTTTCTTTCTTTGTTTTTTTTTTTCTTCTTGTAACAAAGATGGTGTGTTGTCGGAGGTTCACTATTGACGAAGACATTTAGAAGTATGATGTTTTTAAAATGTAAAGACTAGAAGATGTCTTTTGGAAGTTATACCTTTGGAACAGTATTAGTTATGTATTTCCTATGTGTGAACAGTATACTTTTGGAACTTGTATGTCTCAAAGTTTTATCTAGATATTTTGTGGGATGAATGGTTTGGTTTCTTTGTACGTGTGTTTGGATATATGTTTTGATCTTAACTATTATATCTTATTAGTTGAATGAAGTTGCATAAACCAATTTGGAAATACTTTAAACTCAAATGGTTCATAGTTGAAGAATTATGATTAGTAACAGGCTCCATAAGTTTTATTCCTAGTTAGCATTGAAAAGACAAAACATGTCGAAAGGGGAGAGTTGATAGCTAACTTCGTTAAAATCGACATGCATGGGAAATATAGTATATATCTATATATATATATATGGACTTGATGCATTTGAAAAGAAACGGGATCAGAGTACAGCAAGACTTTTTGACGGTGTTGGTGAGAACTGAGAAGGACGCATATATGCATCCTTAGATCTTAAGAAAAAATAAAATACAAATTAAACCACTCTCCTATACTCCATAAGCCTCAAATATAAGCTTAAGAGACTTGTTCAAAGAAATAGACAGAAAAAAAAAATCCGATTTGGACAAGGAACACTGGAACTTGCATGTAAAGGCCTAATTCGGTTGTCAATTCTTCATTAGGCTGGCGAACTGTCCCGGGCTTGTATCTTATATGCTTAATGGGCCCTCGTTTAGGCCCAAGATAGTTCGGGTTAAAGAGACACGCTAAACGTTGTCGTTCAACGGGGTGGCGGTACGGAAGAGCTTAACCGCCTTAAACGTCCATCGTGGTAATTTGCAGACGAACGAAAGACAAGCGCGTAAATTCCCATTCTATAAAGTTTCTAACTTCTAACTTATCTTTAAGGTTCTGTTCCCTCGTTCGAGTTCTTCGTCTTTTTGATCTTCAGATTTTCATCGCTTATCTGCTACTCAAATTTGTTAGGAGCTTTTATCAAAGAATTTGTTAGAGGTTCCATTTTAGCATCGCTAGAGTCCCAAAGATGGCGACGGCTTCAGGTACATGGTTTCCAGTTTCAGCTTTTCTCATGTTTGCCCATGAAAATCCGAGCTATTTGATAGGTTTAGGTGTTCTATTTGCTTAATTTTCTCACCTCATATTTCGCGAACATTTTGTTAATCGAGTTCAGTTGTGTGTTTCGGCTCCAGAATTGGACCCTTTTTTTGATTATGTAGGGTTTATATGTAACATGTTATTGTCAAGTATAAGTGTCAGAATCATATATTTCAGCTATACGAATAACACTCTTAAAAACGGAAGGAAAAGAAAAAGATCATCATAGATTGGTATCCTTAGAGGGATTGAATCAGACATGAAGAATCTAAAGGCGATTTTTCTGGTATTGGGCTGTGTTCATCAGTTTGAAATTTTTTATACAATTACATAGATACTAATTCATTCTCATTGCCCATCTTGGTATGTAGTACTTGCTTGGCCTTAGTATATAACTTTAATCTATCATGATGAAAAGACGTATATGGTTGGGATTGCAGTGGCGTTTAAATCCAGGGAGGACCATCGCAAACAAATTGAGTTGGAGGAAGCACGTAAAGCTGGGCTTGCACCAGCTGAAGTTGACGAAGATGGAAAAGAAATTAACCCGCACATTCCCCAGTATATGTCATCTGCTCCTTGGTATCTTAATGCTGAGAGGCCTGTAAGTCTCTTCATTGTTTTCACTTTCTCGATGTGCATATTTATTATTTACTGATATTTGACTTATGAAAACTATTTTTTCTTTTTGGTCTTTGTAGAGTTTGAAACATCAAAGAAAGTGGAAATCAGACCCCAATTACACAAAATCATGGTATGACAGGGGTGCTAAAATTTTTCAGGCAGACAAATATAGGAAAGGTGCATGTCAGAAGTGAGTAATCTCACTCTATCTCTCTCTTTCTTATGTACATTTCTTGTTTGTTCGAGAAAGATCATGGGACGGGATATATTTGTTTTTAAACTTAACTTTTTGAATGCAGTTAACTTTAAATTTCTGGTCTTCTTTTGATGGATGATTATAATTGGGGGGATGGGGAGAGGGTTCTAGAAGAAAGGGTTATCTGACAGATCTGTTACCAAATTGTCATTTAAAAAAAAAAAAAAAAAATTGATCAGAGATTAGTTTGTATGCAAGTATTCCCTTCAAGATGTTTTTCTTCCATAATAGATCTAGATCTAGAATACCTGTGACCTTTCTTGCGTATCATACCATTCTTTGATATGTTATGTACAGTTTACCCTGACTATACTTATGTTCAAATTTCCATTCTAAACTAATAATCATTTGCTTGTTATAGCTGTGGAGCAATGACACATGATGCTAAGTCATGCATGGAAAGACCACGGAAAGTGGGAGCAAAGTGGACAAACAAGCACATTGCTCCTGATGAAAAGATCGAAACTTTTGAGCTTGACTATGATGGCAAACGGGACAGATGGAATGGGTATGATGCATCAACTTATGCCCGAATTATTGAGAGATATGAAGCAAGAGATGAAGCTCGAAAGAAGTACTTAAAGGAACAGCAGCTTAAGAAATTGGAGAAAAGCAACCAGAATGGTGAGGATGCAATCAGTGATGAGGATGAAGAGGAAGATGATCTTAGGGTAGATGAGGCAAAGGTCGATGAGAGCAAACAAATGGACTTTGCAAAGGTTGAGAAGCGTGTGCGTACAACAGGTGGTGGGAGTACAGGAACTGTGAGGTATTTTCTTTTAACTGACATTTGAATGGTGCAGGGGCAAATTAATTGGTCCTGTACATAAAATAACCTCCCCCCTTTCGTTATTTATTTTAGACGCAAATGAAACTGAAATATCTTCTTCTTTTTTTTTGTCTTTCCGTAGGAATCTACGTATTCGTGAGGATACTGCAAAATATCTTCTTAACCTTGATGTTGATTCCGCACATTATGACCCCAAAACCCGGTCCATGCGTGAGGATCCTCTTCCAGATGCAGATCCAAACGAAAAGTTCTATGAGGTAATTGACTGGTCTTGAGAAATAAATTCTTAAGATATTGTATGTATTTATGATATCATATGTCTGTTGACCTTATATTCAATTATATCTGCTTTTATGTTACAGGGTGATAACCAATACAGAAATAGTGGTCAAGCTATGGAATTCAAGGAACTAAATATTCATGCTTGGGAAGCATTTGATAAGGGGCAAGATGTTCACATGCAAGCGGCTCCATCCCAAGCTGAATTGCTATATAAGAATTTTAAGGTCATGAAGGAGAAATTGAAGTCACAAACAAAGGATACCATTGTGGAGAAGTATGGGAATGCAGCTGATGAGAACAAACTCCCAAGAGAACTTTTGCTGGGTCAAAGTGAGAGACAAGTTGAGTATGACCGTGCTGGTAGAATCATAAAGGGACAGGTGAGATTTTCAGTCAAAATTGTTATATTCAAGCTTTAAATTTTAACTTTGCATTTACAACTTGCATACAAATAACGTCAGCACTACTTGTAGTTTAACATTTGGGGCAACGCGATTTTTATCATGCTGTATATTCTTCTGTACTCTTTTTTCATATGATAAATTTAATTATCTTTCTATACTTCTGACAGGAGGCAGCACTTCCTAGGAGCAAGTACGAAGAGGATGTTTTCATCAACAACCATACTACCGTTTGGGGTTCATGGTGGAAGGATCACCAATGGGGTTACAAATGCTGCAAGCAGACAATACGAAATAGCTATTGTACAGGTGATGCCGGTATTGAGGCTGCTGAGGCAGCAAGTGATCTTATGAAATCTAATATTGCCCGCAAAGAGGCCGAGGAAGGTTTGTACAGTGACATGTCAATTACTCAACTCCCATTGTTGCAGCTCTCCCTCCTTCCCCCTATTATTAGTTGTTACATATTTGATAGTTTTGTTGTGTCATATGTAGTTTCATCTAATGTTGAATTTCTTTCATGAACCTGTGCAGAAGATGATACTCCAGTGGAAGAGAAAAAGCTTGCTACATGGGGAACTGATGTTCCAGATGACCTGGTTCTGGATGAAAAATTGTTAGCTGAAGCACTGAAAAAGGTAAATATATTGTTCTAGCTTTAATATAAAATAACTTCTGATTCTACTCCAATCAAAATCATGATTTTGTTCCCGTAACTTTTGTAACCTTAATTACCAATAAGGTTCTGACACAATGAGTTACAAAGCTACATATTGAGAATTTTTTTAACTCTAGATTATGGAAGTTCAACTTATGATGTATAGAATTATTCAAACTATTATGTGTGTTTATGATGTACTGATTACTGATTTGCTCTGGCTTTTTGCAGGAGGATCAAAGAAAGAGAGAAGAGAAAGATGAGAGGAAGCGTAAATATAATGTCAGATGGAATGATGAGGTATGATTTTTCATGCAACTGGTTGATGATTTTATTTGTATTCAGGTCTGTTTTTGCCGATTTTCTAATCATCTTATCATCTACAGGTCACTGCAGAGGATATGGAAGCATATAGGATGAAGAAAATCCATCACGATGATCCAATGAAGGACTTTCTGAACTAAATTAAGTGGGACATAAAAATTTGCCAGTATTTTATTTTATTCAAGGCATTCTCTGGTCCAGTCACTGCCATATGGATTGGGCCAGATTGAGCCACCGGTTTCATCCTTCCGGAGAGAGAAGGGAGGAGGGGAAATGGGGAATCTTGACATTAGTCTTTGGCAAGTTTATTCACTGTTTTGTGTAATACCTCCAAGAGCTGTTCTCTTATTGATACACTCTAACAGGCTCCTCCCTTCTGAATGACCGCGTTATAGTGATATCTTTATTGCATGCGAAGAATCGTGCTTTAGATCAATAATGAAGCTTCAAAATTTTAATTTGCCAGTGTACTTGTCCCCACCTTGTATAAACAACGCCTGCCAGTTGCAACATGGGGAAGTATCTCTGGTATTGTATTATCTTTTTCCAAGTTTAGTAGCTTTTAAATATCAGTAGGGTCTTTCCGATGAACGTCATTTCTATTGGTAATTGGAAACCTTCTGTTTAGATTAATCATCTATTGACAGAGGGATAGTAAGAGCTGCCCTCCTCTTTGAATTTTTGGTCTAACGTTGGTTAATTTCTTGACAAATCTCGATGCTTAAAAGTCAGATGAGGCCAAGTCTATTCTTTGCTTTCCTTGTCATGTACCTCTGAAAAATAAAGGTGCGCTATTATTTAGGGAGTCACTGTAATTTTTATAAAATTTAGAATTTAAAACCTTTTTCCCCCCTAAGCGCTCAATAAATATTGACAAACTTTCCACATTAGAGTCCATTAATAGTGACAAACATTCTTGGTCAAACTCAGACTCGGTGATATAACAATTTGTATACAAATGGTATACAAATAGGATTCATCATTTCTCTTCTTATTAATGACACATGCCTTATCTATTATCTCATATTTTCCACTTTCCGATCCGAAGTAGACTAACCATCTATTCCTGCTCGTCTTATTTTCAGAAAAAATAAATAAAATAATGCTCGTAGTGCTACCTAAACGAACTCACACGGCACATAACTACTTTTGATTATTTTTATGAAAAGAATTAAGCGATAATATTAAGTTACTAATGACATATAATAACAATATCTAGACCAAAAATGACGTGGGACAAAAAGGGCTCGATTATACAACACCATCGATGAAGATAAACTAGATTAGATGAGAGCTTTGACACCTTGCTGTTGCATCTCGCAAAGTCTCCACATTAGGTAGATAGCATCTTCTCCACGATCTTCTAGATTCATTTGTTGTAAAGCCCACTTGTAGAATACAATGTGGATGTTATCCTTGTAAAGGAAATAACAATACAATTAACTTCTTGACGAACAAAGTTTCACTTCAAGAAAAGCAAGACAGATATCCAGACCTTTTACACATCTATCTTGTAAAATAATAAATCATGTTATCAAACTTTGAGCATGTCCCTAGCAGAGTAGTTTCACTACCTACAGAAATATTATGCCCTACGGCGAAATGATTCAGCTTTAAGACGTCACAAATATTAATCAAAATGGGCATAGGCAAACTTAGCAGAATGGATATAGTGGTCTGAGACTGATGCCATGAGACTGTTAATTTGGATTTTGTGGTCTTCCGGATGCAAATTCAGCATAGGCAATCTTCCCAATAGAGCAAAGATATGCATCATCCGTTAAACAAGACTGGAACAGCAAGGAATCCAAATATACGAGTATACCTGGTTTCTTTAATATCCATTTATTCTCATTATCCATTATCTTTCCATTAGCTAGGTGAGACCTTACAGAGCCTAAATGCCCTGATTTTAGACTAAAATTCACATCAAGGTCTAAAGACTGAGATAGCAAGGTGATTAATCCATCACATGAAGAAACAAAGAACATCATAAGCTGATAATCTAAGTATGACATTATAAAGTACTTATGTCAAAAATGGAACTTTAAAGGAGAAACCATGTTTTACTATTTTTTTTTTTCCGTTAATGTGTAAATATATAAGTACGTAAAAAGGTCAGCTGTAATTCAGCAATGCAGATTTTAGAATGTAAACAGTTTAGCACACATAATTCACCTGGCTTCCTTCTGTTATTTTGCCATTTCTATCACGTACACAATAGACTTGCTGGGTTAGGAACTGTGAAAATTCATTGAAACGGCCATCAGGATGGGCTTTTATTTGCAATACTTCAGAATAATATTGTAGGTTAGCGATAAACGCTGGAAGGAAAAACTTATATACCTCTATGATGATTATGGGAGAGGACTCCACCATCTTAACCTCTCTCACGTATGCCTCCCCAACATGCAGAATCTGCATTAAAAATCAAATATTAGAAATAAACATTCATGAAACCACAACTTGCAAATATATACCCACAATCTTCATTTCCATTTAAAAGGAGTTTCACTTAGCATAGCAGCTCTTATGAAATGTTGCATATTCTCAGGTTTAATACATACTGAATAAGATAATAGAAGAAGATAGTATATATCTAAGGACAAACTTTATGAGGTAAGACAACAGAAAAAAGATGGTTTAGTACTGGACATATCGGATTAATGAGATTTAGATAACATTCCTACTCTACGAACAATAAGATGTCATAGGAAACAGTTGTTACTAATTATGTCTTATCATCCTGCACATAGAAACTATGTTTTACCAATATTTTATCTATCAGGTTGACCAGGATGAATATGGGGAAAAGAAAACAATATCAGTTTGCTAAAGGAATTTTTCTTCGTTTGACCCTTTCAAGTCTACTCCACAAAGTTAGGATAAACTGAAGTAAAGTAATTAGGTATGATCAATGTATAATATGAAAGTATAAATGGCAAGATATATCTGAAGTGGAAACAAAAAGAAAGATTTGAGAAATTTGCAAATTGCGATCTTACTTTATTATCAAAGAAGATACCATGACTTTGGTATGCTCTGTGCTCTGCTTTACAACGTTCAACGAGCTCAGGGGTTGTATACTTCTTTAAAACTTCGATATCTCCCTGCACAATGACATATATCAATCAACGAAATTAAGAAATTAGCAACGCACCCAAATAAAGAACAAACAGATTTATATCTTATGCAAATAGAAAGTAGGATTCAAAAGCACGTAAAAGAATGCAGATACTCCACTAGTTCAGCGCAGACCTTCATGTAAGCATTAAGAATGGGTTTTATAGCTTCCTGAACTTCTGCCACAAATTCTGGTAATGAGAACTCACTAATTCATGAAACCATTACAAAGCAAGGAAACAAAAAGTTAACAACTACAAGAGAAAAAAATTAAGATTGAGGTAAAAAAAAAAAAAGCAAAAGGCAGGAGACCGTACGGATCCCGTTGACGTATTTCCTTGTATGATATTGCAGCGTCTGACTCTTGAAACATACTGTCATTAATACTGTAAAAGGAGAATGGCAAATTAGGATTAGACTACCCCATACATTACAATTAAAATGTAACCAGTCAAATTTGACATCATGAATTACTTTTTAGGATATAACCAGTGAGTCAATAATTTTGAGAACAAGAAATGCAAGAGAAACTTGGACATACTCTTGTATTTTGTGAATAATGGGGTTGTCACTAGTCTCGTATTTTTCGCGCAAGTCTTCTACTATCTGTCAGTTGTGAAACACACATAAAGTTGGTTAGGAAGTCAAATATGAGATTTGGACCCCAAGACCGATGCATTACCTCACACGTCACAACTACATTATGGATGAAAGTAAAAAGTGATACAAAATACAGAACCTCAACAAAAGAAAATATATTTTGGGAGAATAAAGAACATAAGCAGTGGAACATACCTCTTGGCCTTTTGTTTTCACAGGGTCGCTATACTTAACAAATCTCTTGGTTATAGGAAGGTCTTTCACCTAAATGAAAAAGTAGAATAAGATATCTTAATGAAGAAACTTTTACAACCGTGCATTGAGGAAAGAACTGCTGATTTACGTTACCTTTTCCTTGAATTGCTCCCACTTCTTATTCCATTGGGATTGCTTTGAGGGCACAATTACGAGTTCTGTTCTTGTGCTTTTCTCACCACTCCATGCGGTAGGAACATGCCTCCTCCTAGTTGGATTAGCACTTAACTCCTCTTTTACCATGTCATATCCCTTCTTGGCTATGTCAGCTAACGTAGTTGCCTTCAATTTATGGAAGGGAGAAGAAGTGTTTGACTTAAATTTGCCAAAAAATGAATCTGTAGTATTATCAGACCCGAATTGTTCTCGTTTCTCTTCCTTGGATGATCTCTGGCTTCCATGTTTTAAATCAGCATCCTGTTCAGCAGAAAAATCAGCTGATCCTGAAGAATCCTGTTTTCCTCCCTCAGATGACTTTTGAGTTCCTTGGTTTGCATCAGCATCCTTTTCTGCAGAAGAACCAGTTGATCCCAAAGAATTCTGCTCTCGGACCCCCAAAGCTTCTTTCATCTGAATTACACAACAAAATAATATCATTAAGCCAGTCATATGTTGACCCATGTCCCTAGCTGATACATAGATCATGAACAGACCTCCGCAGCTGTAGATGAAATCTTCTCTTTAACATTGCTAGAGACCTGCCAAAAGTAATTATTACCGATTGAATTATAAGAGACATCAGACATGTCAGTTAATTTAGGGAAGACTAAATAAGTTCAAAAAAAAGGAAGGATCAAAAGAGAACCAAATATCTGCCGCAAAAGGCAAAAATGAGCAATAATAAAAGTGTATTGGAATTTTTTTTTTTTTTCTGACAATTAGATTTAATTGCTGAGTCACTTGTATGCAGAACAGTTACACTTGAAGATGAATTTTGATTATACCTTCTTTGCCACAGCTTCAGCTTCTGTCCACACATCATCCACTTGTTTGTACAGCTGCTCAGTTTTCTGCTTTGTTCTGCAATTGCCATTTCACCATCTCAGGCTCTCCATTGAAGTACCCACCCAGCCTTGACATACAAAAGTATGTCTCAGCCAATTAACCAATAACTTGAAAAAAATGCAGTGCACTATGGCCACGACAATACAAATTTTACCTAACTTTCAGATCTTCTTTTGCCCCTTTTAGCTCCTCCGCTCTCTCCTTCAACTCCTTGACAGACTGCTGAAATTCTGGATTTCTACAACCATGGATAGACAAGCCATTTACTCCCATAAGAAAAAGGGAAGAGGACCTCGTGAAGGATCAGCACAAGAAGATGTTTTCTTACGCTAGAGTTTGATTGTTTCAAAAGGTCAAGGTGGATTCATTGAGTTGGAAATAGATGATTCATGTTACGAACCTTGATATCTCGATTGAAAATGATAAGTTAAATCTCAAAAAAGTTAAACACTTTCAACTATCGCGTTCACATTTATGCCGTCATTGTTATGCAATGCCGGAGAACGGAAAACAAAGTTTAAAAATAATACGGTAAGGCATATAATATGCACGCCCGAATAACTAAAAAGAACTGAATTACCTTTCAGCTTCGCCTTTAATTTTCTTAGAGAATTCATTGAAGACGCTATATCTACGTAAACTTGAAAACCTATCTGCTGAAAGCAAACGGAATCTCGTACTCGAAGCCTTTAATGACAACGTCAAACAAAAATGGTCAGTAAGAGTATAACCAAAAATTTTCATTATGAAAAGAGGGAAACACAGATTTTGTTGGCATTATGCAAAGAACGAACCTGGGGAGATATTAACTGAACGAAAGGAGATCGTTGAGACAGTAATAAATCACGAACCAGCTTTCTACTTGCCATTCGAAGGCTCTTTCTTCGAGACAATTTCGTCCTAATTCTTTTTTCTCTCGGGAAAATTTTCCTAAGCCAGTTAGCCGGTAGACATGAGAGAGATATCAGCTTCAGCTAGTACAGGTTTCTAATCATCATTTACTTTTCTGAAGTTTCATCCTTGAGAAAGAAGAAAGCGAGGGAGGAGAAAGGGGAAAAGCACGAAAGCAAAGCAGTGCAAAAGTCCTGCGCGGTCTAGGGTTGTTCAGAACTCAGAACAGAAGCCATGATCCACGAGTCCAAGATGACTCAGCCCAAACCGTAATTCGCCGTTTGAGGCTGTGAAAAGCTCAGCCCAATAGAACTGGGAGCTACGTTTTTTTAACTTTGAATTTTAACCAGGCCCGGGTAAGATAGGGTAAATTTTAAAAAGAGTAAAAAAAATAAAAGATAATTAAATGAGTCGATTAATATACTTTCATGATCAATAGTTTATAAAAATTAACGATAATTTTTGCAGTATTGAACATTTTATCTATGGTTAACTTTAAAGGATAAAATGTTCAAATTAGAATCCATATTTGAAATCGATTATAACCATTTATTTTATGTTATAATTTTTTGTAATAAATTCATTTTGACGTATACAAATATTTTAAATAAGTTAAGAATATTATTGTTTTAATTTTAACTAGTTTGCATTGGAAGCTCATAGGCTATAATCAATATTACAGAAGCTCCTCCGGGGGAAAGTGAAATTGCTTTCATTTTATTAATAACATTACATACTCTTTCAAGTACTAGCTAGTACATAAGGAGGCTCAGGCACTTAGGCCATACAACCA
This sequence comes from Bauhinia variegata, assembly GCA_022379115.2. Lineage (NCBI taxonomy): Eukaryota > Viridiplantae > Streptophyta > Magnoliopsida > Fabales > Fabaceae > Bauhinia > Bauhinia variegata. The sequence continues at coordinate 24,017,491 of CM039429.1, read as the reverse complement.
AAACTCTATATAGAAAATATAACGTGGAGACTGCCGAGGCCTTGGGCTGACTAAAACGCCCTCGTTTAGGCAATACTTGAGGGCATTAACTTGACGAGTAGCAAAGCCGAATGCATTTGCAAGCACTTCTGCTGGGATACCCCTCATGACAGATGTTGTCCCACTCATAGGGCTGATCAGAGCGTTGTCATTTGTCTTGAAAGCTATGAACTCCAATCCCTGGTTTCCTGCTTCTTGTGCCACTACAAAGTTTTGTGGCACCACTAGAAGCTGTCCCCTTCTCACCACGCCATTAAACACAGATCTACCTTGGTTATTTACCACTTGAACCCGCCCTTGCCCTCTTGTCACGTACATTAAACTGTTTGCATTCTGTATTGTAAAATTAATTAAAATGTTAATAGAGGTACTATCCATCTTGTGATTCTATTTTAAATAATATATATGTATAAGAAACATAAAACACTTACCCTGTAGAGGACAACATATTGAGCATTAAGTCGTAACCATATGAGGATTGGGAGATTAAGGCTATTGATGGTGTTGATACGACCAGCTCTTGGGTTTTATAGGTCAGCAAATGAGGGGCTAGCAATGTTTTTGCGAAGCTTCATTGTACAAATAGTTTCCTCAAGCCCATTATCATTTCCTTGTTCTCCTTGACTTGCACACTTTTGCTCGCATCGAGTTGGAGGACGTGGCGTAGGGCACCCAGGCCCTTCCTCTTCTTCTTCATCCATCTGGTCCAAATTGACGTCTTGGTTGCCCTGCACATGGATATCTTTCTCGCCCCTCTTGTCCTGGTTGCCCTCCACCTGGATTGCTTTCTTGTCCCTCTTGTCCAGGTTGACGTCCTGGTTGTTTTTCACCTGGATAACTTTCTTGCCCTTCTTGTCCAGGTTGACGTCCTGGTTACCCTCTACCTGGATAGCTTTCTTGTCCCTTTTGTTCAGGTTGACGCCCTGGTTGTTTTTCACCTGGATAGCTTTCTTGCTCCTCTCCTTCCTGCTCGCCTGGATTGGGTTCCTACTCTTCCTCTCCTTTCCCAGGGTACCATCTCCCTGGCTTGCATTCCTACTCCCCTTGTTGCTTCCGGGGGATGATAATTCTAAATCCTTGTCTCACTCTTACAATTTGGTCCCTCTGGCCGTTTGGAGACTTAAGCTTTGTTGCTGTCTTCTCATCAATGTTGAGGGTGTCCACTAATAACTGGGTGTCGAAGTCACTGAACATGTTTCCTTCTTGCTGCAGCTCACCTCCTCCCTATGTCTCTGGGTGCTCTTCTTTTGGGTTTCAGCGAGATAGAATCTCTGCAACCCATGATATAAGCAAATAATCGAAATATATAACGGATATACGGTTTCTCAAACTCTAATATAATTAATTAATCCACATTAAAATTGGGTTCAATCAATATTGATGAGTAGTGAGTAATTAAGCATTTTTAAGACTACTTACACTGGGGTTAGCATCAAGCTGGTTTTCCTCGTTTGTGATGTCAATAAGAGTGACAGCAATAACAGGGCTTCTGCCGTAGTTGTAGGTCCAGTAAGGAATTCAAGGTGGAATTGCAATTACGAGCTCTGAAGCTTCATCAGGAGGGAAGAAATCTTCATCCTTGTCCCTTTTGAGACCTCCATTTTCAACTGGAAGATGTCCTGGGGCTATCAACCTTCATTATTTTTTTTAGGTAATCAAGGAAAGTAGTTTCAAGGTTAGCAATAATTAAAATGAGGAGATTTGGAGAAATGGGAAAATTGTGATTCACATCAAGCATGCTCACTTCTGGAGTACCTGCGTGGCTTGTGCTGGTCTAGGAAAGATGAACTTTCTTACTTCTCTGGCTCAGTAATCGTGAAAGTAGCACCTGGGATGTGTAGAACCAAAATGGAGCAGTCACTGCTATCTGCAGTGCATACCCAAAAAAAGAAAGAAAAATGGAAGATCGATCGGTGATTATGTGATTACAATTCGGAGTGCGTATTCTATTTACTACGAACATTTTAATTAGTGTTGTTTAAACGATTATGCAAAGCTACAGACAAAAGTGAAATTACTCCATAAGAAATTAGCATGATCTCGCAAAAGATTAAATACCACAGCCTTCCCCAATGAAACTACTATCGATTACATATACTGGCAATATGTCATCAGCATATAGAGGAAATTAGGTTATTACAAGATATTGACAAGAAACATTCTAACTACTCCTTTCCTCATTCAGCATTTTTCTTGCAAGTAGATTCTGCATCCTCTCCTTTTGGGTTTTCTGCTGTTTTTGTTTCATGATGACCACCAACACAAGCGGCTGAATTGGCTTCAGGAGTGTTGGAGATTTTTGGAAGCTTTCGCATAAGCTCCTGAGCAGCTTCTGACTCTCCAGATTCATCATCATCACCTTCGAAACTTTCAGAAAGCTTAATAGGATTTTGGACAGCTTCTGAATCAAGCTTGGAGGTATCAGCTTTTCCAGATTGTTGAGCTCCAGAATTTTGAGCAGATTCCAAGTCCTCATACTTGGAAACGATTTGTTGTAGCTCATCATTAAGATATAAAGCTTCAAAAAGTATCTCTTCATCATTTGTGGTTCCTTCCACTATCCCCTTGATGACAGGCAGTGATTGCCTGCACTTCTCCAACAAGCTCACAGTTAAATCTTCCTGCAACCACACAACAATTATTAGTAAATTCTATCATCGACAAATTAATCTATCTATATGGCAAACGAAGGAATTTTCTGGATTCAACAGCACATACTAGATTACTCTTAGGTAAAAAAGGTAAAAGGTTCATGACTATGCATCTATTACCAATCCACACTTTTTTCCCTACAACCCATCTGCATTGGCATGCGAATATTACAGTTGTATTGAAATTTGAAAAGACTCCGTATAGATATAAAGAATCACCATCAAGACTTCTTCACAGCATGATCCAGGGCATTCACATTTCATACATATGTTAATAGAAGACATTAGTAGAGACCAGCACCCAAAAACAAATACACATGAAGCAGTGAAGAAGGCATCGACTTGTTATTCGGAGAACATTGCTTTTTTCTTTTTCTTCTTCACTTCAGGAAAATTACCTTTACAGGTTTTGGTTCCACATCAGAGTTTAATATGCTGGAAAGCAATTCAAGACTGTTTCGAGCAATGACAAGATACTCCTTCTTTTCTTCAACTGTCAGGCCTGGGTGACTGGAAGAGAAAGAAAAGTCATTAATACGAGGCACTCCTGTATCAGGGATGGGGTCTTCTTCAGGAGCATGTATCGGCTCTTGGTGTATATATGTCTCCAAGGAATATGGCAAATCTGACAAATTTCCCCCTTCTAGATCTGAAGGTCCAACTTTTTCCTTCAAACTCTGCCATCAACAGATAGGGTATAAGACTAAATTAAATGAATGACACAGAGAAATGCTGAAGAATCTAGCATAGCCACAAGGCCCGGTAGAACATAAGAAACAGAAAGGACTGCATCCAAAAGACTAAAGGAAGTTCAATGTAAGTGAGAACGTGAAGCCTTATCAACTCCAAGGCTATCTGAAAATTATCATCTAGACATCAGACATTAGTGACATTTGCTTCAAATAAGAAGGAAACATAGCAGATAAAAAATAAATAAATAAACAAGGAAACATTGAAATTTTCAATGAAATATTTTTCCACAGTCCACACAAACGATTTTATTAAAATAATATTAACATTCTCCCGTGGTAATCCTATGGAAAAAATCCTCTGAGGTGAAAGGAAAACCAAGTTTCATCCTTTACTTGTTATTTGTAATTATGCACATAAATAGACCAAGCTTTTGTCTTAATTTGCATAAAGCTATAATATTGCAACCCTGTTTGCTCCACGTCCTGCTAGTTAAAAGAGAAAAGATCAGTAAAAAGCCGCAGAGGTTTGTACAAACAAAATCAAATAACTGGTATTTGTACAAAATTATATACAGAAAGTTTGAACAGAACTCCAGAAAACAAGAAACCTTATAATTTCAGAATATGATAAGAAAGACAGGTCCAGTATATCAGACTCAATTACAAAATATTTGCAAAATTCTGACCATGTAAGTTTGATGAAACACTGGGAGATACGCAAGATCCTCTGACTCTCCCCAAGCCCTGATCAACTGGAAAGCCTTTCTTCTATTCTCTTGATCCGTTTGCGGATTATCAATCATTCGAACCAAGTCTTCAAGCACCTTCTCTGATGCCACTTCAGAAAAAACCTTCTCACAATTCATAGTACAAGCTTCCAACAAGTCAAGACTCAGCTTCTGGCTCACAACACTCTTGCCTGAAATCTTCTTTTTGATGGCCTTAACAATCTCTGACCCATTGAACTCTTCACTATTGATCATTGCACATATCCTCAAATTCATGCCCCAGTTGGGCTCTTCTAAGGTCTCCAACGTCGCCTCATCAACCATTTTTGATTCGGGTGTTGGTGATTGTAATATTTCCTTCACTTTTCCACTAACAATTCGACCCATTTGAGCCCCTCCCATCTTCAGCCTCTCACCAAACTGAGTTAGCTTCGACTTGTCCATTACTCAGCAAATTCCCCAAAATAGAGAAAACACCAACGCCAAAAGCCTAATTAAACGTAAGCATACAACAGCTAAACTTTTCCAAACTCAAATGGTGACATGTTGTATTTGCAGAGATACACGCCGTCTCTGAAAATATGAAATGAGCTAAAGATGCAAAGATCAGGTCTTTGATTTATAAAATAGTTCATTTTCTCGGAAGCAGAAAAACTATTGCACTGTTTGAATATTGGGAAATTTTGAGCTTAAATCAGAATGAATTTTCGAAAGGTTATTCAGATAATAATCAAATTGGTCGTCCTATTGGATCTAAAAAAGAACAACGATGGAAAAACGAAGCGTTGGGACAAACCTGGAAGTAATTACTTGAAGAAACCCTAGTTCTGAAATTGGATTCTTACTGCTGACAGGAAAAGCACTGAATTGGCCAACGCTTGAAATCTGAAAGAAGAGTGTAAAAGTAAAATAGAGCAGTATTTGCTTCTGACACGGACAGAGGGGCAGAGTTTAATGTTAGATTATGTGGCTCGATAGTGACCTCGTGCGTTTTGGTGGGCCAAATGCAAGGTTAGTGTAATTTATTCTCTTTTATTATGAGTTATTATTTTTTATTATTTTATTATTATTAGGTTTATCATGCTAACTGCGAGTTAACGGGCGGATTAATAATATTAATCGGCCACGTCATTTATTTTTTGAACTTCTTTTTCTATTTAACCCCAAAATGTAACATTTTCCTACACGTTATAAGTTTTAAAAAATATATATTTTCTTTTATCTGATAAAAGAAATTATAAGTTTTAGGGATGACTTACCAAAAATTTAGTTATTGAGTGTAGGGATAACAATTTTTCTTGATTGGTTGAAGATTCTCTAATATTTGTATATACTAATAAATTAGATTTAAAAATTATTTTCTTAAAATAAAAGAATATATTTATTGCTTCAAATCAATCCATTTAAATTTATGATTATTATTAATTTTAATTATAATTTTTATTCAATTATTTATATTTAATATCATTACTACAATTAGAAATTATTAGTGCATCATTACTTAACCAAGCCTCAATTTATGGCAAAAAGAAAAGGTATTGCCTTTTATTTTGTCATTTATTTATTAATTAATATGAAAAATATTATGAAATAATGTTGAAATATTTTTTAGCTTACATTTATGAAATACTTAAATGCTATCTTAACTTTAAAATTTTATTATTTTTATTTTTATACTTTAAATTTATAAATATTAACTATTATTCATAAATTTAATGAAAGGTTAAATCTTTAGAAAGATTAGACGGACAAAATCTATAATGATAAGCTTAAAAAATAAATTAGTTAGAGGATAAGTTGTGGCTAAAATAGTATTTAATTTTTTATGAAAAATATATATTTTTGAATATTATCTTTTTAATAATGCTTTTGAATATTATCTTTATTGTTAATTGAATATTATAAAAGACATCTTTTTAGTTGAAAATTTTAACTTTCGCAAAAACAAGATACCTCAGGAAAAGGGCTTTCATGCGGAATCGTGAAAAACGGAGACGAAACAAGGAGTGAAATATTTTTGGGGTTTTAAGGGAGAAGGGTCTTGAAGCTGGCCATTTGCGGTGCTAGTCTGTACTCTGCGAGAACTACAGTGGACTACTGTGTCTGCAATGGGTTCTCTCTCGACATGGTGTCGATACATAGCCCACAAGCTGGATTACTCTCTATCTATCAGCTGGAAGGTCTTTCGCTTCCTCAATGACTCTTATCTTTGATTTGTTTTCCCCTAAATTAATATTTTTCTATTATTTCTTTGATATTCTGTTATTTCCCGACTTCCCTGATTTTGTATCGTTGCGTTTTCTCAAAATTGGCGAGCTCCATACACATCTGATATTATACTGGGTTTGAATAAATTTACCTTTTTGTATTATGGAAACTGTTTTCTGCGTTGAATTGTACTGACAAACTGATAATCGATAAGGGTATCCTAGCGCTTACTATGTTTTCCTTAAAGTATAGTTTTTTTTTTTTTTTTTTTTTTCATGTTTCCTGGGCTGCCAGGTATAAATGGGTATTATATTTATAAGATCCTTGGAAAAGAGTTTAGTTGGGATGCATTTTTTACCTCTTTGGACGGTGCTCTTGGTCTTATATGCCTCTAAAATGATAATAATGAGGATTCAGCCTGTCTTCTCAATGCTTGCGTTTCTAAATGAAATGAAGGATGGGCTATCAGCTATTGAACTCTGAAATGCCTGATCAAGCATATTCCATAGTTTTAGGCTAACTTAACCCAAATTTTTTTTTTTTTTTTAAAAAATATTATTATCATTGTTTTTCAACTAGTTCTTCTTGAGTGTCCTCCTCTACTTTTTAAAACAGTTTATGATAGTTAAGATGCATACGAGGTTGTATTTGTTGGCAGTGTAGGTCAGAGAGATCTTATTAGATTGTATTTTCTTTTTGGCTTTGTTACTAAGAAATTGTGTTAGGATATCCTTACAATTTGACTATAGTTCCATAGTTTTCAGATACTGTGTCATGTATAGTCCATTTACTATCTTCGTGTAAAGATCAAGTTTGATGGCACGGGTCTTTGGGATCTTTTACTTGTGTACTTTGAAGTTTTTGTATTTGAAACTAAAGATGACTTCTGAATTGACAGTTTAATCCTAGCCACGTGAATAATGTATTTGAGGCGCAAATAAGAAAGTTATTAAATAAGTAGATGTGTGAAGAAATAAGTTTCCAAGTAGTTCAAGTTTCATGGTTGTGCAAATATAACCTGTTTTTTGGACATATGCAGCTCTATATCACAATGTAAGAACTTAAAACTCCTTTTTCTCAGACTTTCTGACTGATTCAATAGTGTAACACAGAACTACAGAAGAGGTCAAATTACTAACAGAGAGATAAGTGATGTTGCTTGGAAGAATTTTCTTCGAGGAAGGTTGACATATTTGCTGTGGAATAAAGGAGAGGAGATGGCCCCTACCATAGCTGGAAAAGCAACTCTTCTTGTTCGGAAACTACCAGTAGCAGATCCAACGTAATCATATTTATGTAGTACTGCATACACTTTCCTTTTGCAAATGTTAGTTACTTACATTACAATCGACTTGTATTGGACATTTTGTGCTTGGAGATGCATCAGTCTCCTGAAACTATATCTGCATTCCATATCATCTTCTCCTTAATCTTGCCTTAGGAAAACAAAAAAAAAAAAATTATATATACTCTCTTTTTTTCAAAAAATTTCAATATGCAATTTTATATTTTGGATACTTTCCCCCTATAATTTTCAGAATTAATGTCTGTTTAACCTATCTAACGAGATTCATAACTTATGAACTTTATTTGATCTCCATGGAATTCTAGGAGAAAAAATGTTGCCCTCATATAATTGTGCCTGAATAAAAAGAATACACAAAAAGGTTCCATTTGCGTTTATAAGGCTGTCCTTAATTTATCTTTATTAGATTTCTCTCCTTTAGCAGAGGTGAATGGAGATAGAAAAAGGTTGTAGTAATAGTTTTAGATTTATGAGAAAAACTGATTTCAGTTCCTGTCCTTCCCATGTTATTGCTTTGTCCATGTTTCAGGACCAGGTCAGGATAAATTAACCGCCAAAGCTCTTAAATGCATTTTCCTAGGCTACTCTCCCTTGCAAAAAGGATACAGATGTTACTCTCCAGAGTTGAATCAGTATTTCATATCTGTTGATGCCACATTCTTTGGGCACCAAATGCATTCTATTCCACCTCATGCTCTTCCCACAGGTAATGCTTCCCAAGTTCCTGTTCTTCCTATCCCTGCCTGGTCCGACCTTCTTGAGTCCACTACATTGAAACAGAATTCTCACCTAGCCTTTCTGAAGATTCCTCATTACCTCCTTCTAATAGTCCCATCATCTACCAGCATTGTTCTCGTCCACCAGTCGTTACTAGTCTACCAGTCTTTCTTGAGAGGACGAAGCATATTGAGATTGATTGTCATTTCATTAGGAAAAAGATCCTTGCAAGAGATATTGCAACTTAGTTTGTCAACTCAAGTGGTCAACTTACTGACCTTTTCACTAAGCTTGTTAGGGGACCTCGGATTGACTATATTTATAACAAGCTTGGTGCCTATGGCATATATGCTTCAGCTTGAGGGGGGTGTTGACTTATTAGAGTATTCCGTATTAGAAGGTATCCTGCATGTATATGTACTTATTAGATAGCTTGATTATGGAAGTAGATTAGCCTTATTGATTGATTGATTACAGGGATTTAATTCCCTTCCTACTTGTATAAATAGATGTACCCTGTATTAAGTAATACACACAAACCATTTTCTATACAAGTTATTCATTTTCAATCAAATGTTATGTAAGGATTTCATAATGAAATTAATTGAGTGAGTCTCTTTGTCTAATCCCTGCTTTCTATTTCATTTTTAACTATACATGGATTTTAAGACCTTCTGAGCTTTTGTTCACGTTGTGTATTTTTTGTTCAGCATGCTATAGTAGCTTTATTTTGACACATTGTCTAGAGCAGAGTTTATGTTTTGAATAAATGCTTCAGTTGTCGTTCTAATCTGGGTTGCTATGAATTATGAAAGATTGTATATGTTTGACCCTTTTCTTGTTATCGGTATTTCTCATTGTAGCTTGTTGGACCTTCTCTATTTCCGTAGTGCCTTGTTTCCTTTTTTCTTTTTTTCCTCCCTCTTTGAAAGTTAATAAAATTTTCTATTTCTATGAAGATTTGCATTTTGCAATGACTAAAACTCTGCACTAGTTTGCTAGTTTATCAGCTTCAAAGATGAAATAATGATCTGGTTCGTGCTTGTAATGAAATATATTTTTGATTGTGTTTGATTGGTCAAGGTTTAGAAACCTAGTTTATCAAGAACTTGACCTTGCACAGTTTTGTTTTGTCATGTTTGGTCTTGCTAACGATAGTGGCTGTGTGACTATATTGCGATCTATGATGCACAGATACGATACATATTCGACACAGCGGTATGGCTATTTCTTAAAAATATAAGATACAGTACGACTAGTATACATATACATATATATATATATATATATATATATATATATATATATATATATACACATACACACACACGCAAATTTTCATAAACATACCAAATATATAATTGCAATTAAAAAGGAATATACTTATAACAATCATTGATAATACTAAACAAAACATATAATTCCAAGATAGAGTTTCGTAGTCCCCACTCCATAGGTACTTTTGTCAATGATTATTAAATATTTTTTCATTTCTTCATCCATAGGTACTTTTATCACTTTTCTAGAATTTCACAAGTTGATAATATTTTGGTGGTTGACTTCCTCTTCTGGAGCCTTATTAAATGGCTCATTCATCATTATTAGTGGTTTACATGTTTCTTTCACAGGCGTGTTTACGTAGGAGATGTTGTGGTCTTAAAGCACCCTGAGAAGCAAGATAACTTTCTAATAAGAAGATTAGCTGCCATGGAAGGTTATGAAATGGTTTCTACTGATGAAAAGGATGATCCCTTTGTTCTGGAGAAGGATGAATGCTGGGTGCTGGCTGACAATGAAAGATTGAAACCCAAGGTATATAAGATTACTTTATTTTCACTTTGACAATACCATTGCCACGCGGTACTATAAACATCGAAAAAGAGATTTGTTGCTTCTCTTAGGATCAGCTCAATAACTTTGTTAACTGCTCCCTACCCTGATGACAGGAAGCAAATGACAGTCGAACATTTGGTCCTGTTCATATGTCAGACATTGTTGGCAGAGTTTTATATTGCTTGCGAACTGCTGTAGACCATGGCCCAGTACAAAACAGGTGAACTGAGTTCCTGAATCTGATTTTTCATATATAAGTGTGAACGGCTTTTTTGAGGATGAATGCTTATTTATAAAATATCTTTTTGCCAGTCACTTCAGCGCGCGAGTGGATTCACCAGTGTTGGAAGTAGAATTGGATGTTGACGAGATGACAAAGAATCACAAAACCTAAACTTATGCCCAGATAAGCATTGCCTATCTAGTCTGTTTTTAACGTACGGCTTTGTTTCTGTTCCTTGCGGATTATATTCCTTTGACGCAGAGAGGAAGAATAAATAAAATCTGTATTTTTTAAAATCGTTTCTTGACTGTGAGATGGTGACAAAACATGGATGACCTTAGCCGGATCTGCCCGTAAGGTGACTTCTCGGCCTCTCTTGTCAACTGGAAAATTTGATTCTACATTGTTTTAAATCAGTTGTTGTAGGCTGAGATCCCAGCTCTTCTGCTTATTCTTCTATGTTTTAAGTCATTTGACTTCAACTTTAGTGGACCAAGTTTTGGTTTATGTGGCAGTTGATATTATGTATGTGTTTGGTATGACATAATCATAACTGATTTAGTGAATGTCTGTGTTAAGTGGATTGATGCAGTAACATAAATTTTTAAGACTCTCATATTTTGGGATCTATCTGGACCCTCTCTTCATATACTGTGCCATCTTCAACTTTAAGTAATCATAGTCATGTATTGAAAGAGATCTTGCCTGTGCCATCTTCAACCTTAACTCAATCTGAAACTGGTTAACGATCACAATTAATCACTATGCCATGTACCAAAGTGCAATGCTTCTAGCATTCTTCTTTCCCCTTTTTCCTTTCTTGTTTTTCAGTAAAAAACAAATGAAAACAATATTTTTTAAGATCTTGTTATATATTATTTTGATGATAAAATCCTGGCCATTAACTATTTTTCTTAATTAACTTAAATTGATATAAGTACAAAATAAGCAGAATTTTTTTTGCGTACGTTTATAGTATTTTTAACTCGAGTATAGATTAATTTTTATTTAATATGAATGTTAATAGATAATAATCCCTTCAACAAGTGAATTGAATTCTACCATGAATTGATTTGAATCATAGATTCAACACCGTAAATACACTGAAGAGGCATTTTCATTTTCTTTGTATCGAGGGAACTGCTAGGTGATCAATCGGTCATAATCCACGATATATATATATATATATATATATATATCAATGAATGAATAAAAATTATTTTGGTTTTGGAGGTGCTTAAATTATTTTTAGTACTTTGTTTTATTTTTTGCGCGGAGAGGAAGAGCTGGTTTTGGGTTAATTTTCATTTTGTAAATTCTTTTTTTTTTTTAATGTTTTTAAACTAATTGGGTACTGGGTTATTTCATGTTTGGGCTTTGGGCTAGTGGAAGCCATGGATCAAATGTGATTAAGCAATCAGTCCATTTCCACTTACCATCAAATGAAAACGACGCCGTTTTAACAGACCAGGAAGAGCAATGTTAGGGCACAAGCCCCAATTCTCATCTTGCTCCTGCAACAGACGGTTAGCGTAGGGGCGTGGGTGACTGCTTTTTATCTTCCTTTGCCTGCTCTTCTGTCTTTCTATTATATCTTTCGATTTTTCCGTGTTAATAATTTCGGGATACGTAGCGGATACGTACACCACTGAAACGTTGAGCATGCAAAACCGCCACTGAGTGTTGTTGCCTCCTCACTTGGCAAGGAATGTCGCAAGCGGTGCATCTCCTCTCTCCCGGTGAGCGTCTTTTCTCCTTTTTGCTCGGTTCAATTCATGAGACTGGAATAGAAAGCTTAGTAAGCTGGCTCATGTTCCTATTTTAGTGTCATTTTTGTCCTTCGATTCCTTTGATTGAATGTTTGAGTTATTGTCTTTCTTAAGCTCTTATGGGGACTTTCTGCGGTGATTTCTCTTCTTCTTTTTAACGTTTGTACTTGGCACTGTGAGATTGCCCACCTAACCTAGTTCTGGGTTTAAGTTTTTTTTTTTTTTAATAAAAAAAATAGTTTCACCATGTAGGCAATTTTTTTAAAACAATAAAAATTGTGTTGCTGAAAGGTCTAGAAGGCTTTATTGTTTGATAAAAATGTTGATTTTGGAGCTTGTTTGTTGAAGAATGTAATATACCGTGGGCATTTGTGGGTTTTGGCTGGCTCCTATTGTCTGCCATGTATTTCTTGAAATGAAAGAATGTAAAATTTGTTTTGACTATGATATGTTTGCTGCATTGTACAATTCTATCTTCTTTTTTTATTATTTGATCTCATTATCCACTAGGTGGAAGTAAATTTATTGGAGATTCTTTTACACCTAAATATTTTTCCTTGCGAGCAACTTATGATACCCTACTTTTGCATTGGGCCTTTAGCTGGGGTAACTAATTTTGTTGTTGAAATAGGAAGCCTTCATGGTTTCTCAGTCCGTCGTAGATCTTAAATTGTATTGCAAATGAATGGGGAACACGTTCTTAATGATAAGGATACCTAGAATACCACTACAAAAGTATGGTATTGAATGTAATTCTCTTATCTCGGATTATTGAAGCAATTGTAGTGCTCTGGATGTTTATGTTGTATCTACAAACTCCTTGTAATAAAGTGAAGTTATTTCAGCATGATTAATGTGTTTGAGCTGGTTTTTCTGCAATTAAATTCTAATGCTTGTCTTCTTCCTCTGGTACAAAAAAGGTTGCACTTGGTATCCTGACAGAATTCATTAGTTGAGTTACTTATGATGAGTTTTTTGGGTGAAACTGGGATTTATTGGTTTCATATCATAGTAAAATTTTCACTTTGTGATTGTTGATTGATTTTGATGATATTGCAGGTTGTGGAGTGCCAGAAAGCAGGTGCCTTCCATGTTCAGGTGTTTCTGGAAGAACAGCTATTGTATATTCTAGTTCTTCTCAAGGTGGTCAAAGACTTCAGACACATGTCAAAATTAGAGGGTTAAAGTGTGCTTCCATAGGATCATCTTTTGTATGTGAAGCAAGGAGGAACCCAGATTTCCCAAGGCAAAACAAGCATGGGTTCTCCCGAGGTAGAAACAGACAAAATGAAGGGAAAGACATCTTTGAGAACTTTGAAGAAGATATATTATCTTCAAAAAATGGCCCATTCTTATCTCTTTCTAGCACTGCAAAATCCCAAGCGGGTTCAAATTCAGCCCCTGGACCTAGAGAAAAGGAGATTGTTGAGCTATTTAGGAAAGTCCAAGCTCGGCTAAGAGAGCGAGCTGCTATCAAAGAAGATAAGAAGGTTGAAACCTCTCAAGGACAAGGTAAAGATAATGGAACCGTGGATTCCCTCCTCAAACTACTGAGAAAACACTCGGTTGAGCAAGTAAAGAGAAGTAGTGGAGGTGGGAGAGGAAAAGATTTTAATTTGGACCAGTTTCAACATAGTAGCCAATACAATGGAGGTGGAAGCACTAGGTTTTCTGATTTGGATCCTGCTCCAAAGGATGAGTCTCAAGAAGCCAACGCATCCTCTATAACAGCCAACAGCACTGCAGCTAGGCCTCGTTCAGTTTTCCAACGAAGGTCTCCTATTCCTCGTGTAAAGTACCAGCCTGTCTCCTATGATGAGGATGATGTGGATACAGTCTCAGAGAAGAATCAGGATCAGACAGGTTTAGAGACTGATTCCGAGTCAGAGCTTGACTCTGAGCCCGAACTTGATCCCAAGGATGAGCTTTTCTTCCAAGATGTGGGGATTGCTGAGTTGTCAGAGGATGATCCTCAAACCACTAATGATGAGCACGGGGAGGAGCAACAAGTTGTTCAACATGAGGATTTGAGTGCCCTGAAGGTGCCCGAATTGAGAGAACTTGCGAAGTCTCGTGGCATAAAAGGGTTTTCAAAAATGAAGAAGAGCGAACTTATGGAGTTGCTTAGTGGAAACTGATCCCGATCACTGGTGTGCGAGGGAAGCAAAACGTGAAGTCTTGTGTTTTTTTGTCTTTTTACCTGTCACTTATATATGTCGTTTCTTTAGGATGATTTCTGATTTAGTTTCTTCAGAGTACTTGAGCATTTTGGGTTCACTAAAATATTGAAGCTATCCTTCCAATGGAGGGTTTTTTGAATCGGTGGTTTTGCTCCTGTTCCTTGATGCCATCTCTGCAACATCAATTTCATTCTGTATCTGATTTGGCCTAAAGGTTACCCTTTCTGTCTGGATATCCAAGCTTAGTGGGCAAAAGAATTTGCTTATGACTTGGTATCGAGTAGACAACTCTTTAATGCAGGATTCCCGGGAATTCTACTTTGATGGGAATACAGAGTTAGCACTTTACAGGGGGACGAAGCTCAAGGGAGGATTTAGTACAATTCTATAGTCAGCGAGCACTCAAATGCATACTCATAAGTTTTACTGCACTCTTTCATCAGAGGGAACGCAACATGCCCTTTTGTTAATGTCTTGAATTAACTGTGATCTGCTGTAGGTAATCTCATTAGGGATTTTAGAGCTTGTTTATATATGCTATCAGTCTATCACCAAGCATAAAAGCACTTTTAAATAGCTGTAATTTTTCAAAAATGACAAAAGAAAAGTAGCTATACGTTTTGCTCTCTTTTAGCCATTAAATGTGGTTTGTTGGGTAGCCAGGAAATGTAAGGAGGGGAAGTTAAAATGTGTTCATCGTCCCACCAATAGAAAGCCTTCATTAACTTTATTTGTCGCCACACGTCATTCTTTCGGTTGAATCTTGTGTGTGAAACTCATGTTATTTCAGATTGGAAACGATTAACCAACTAAATAGAATTTGAATCTTTCTACATGTATACGTGTACTGTAGAGTTTAAATATTATTTTGTCCAAACTTATGAAATATGAATGAGGCAATTGTTTTTGTCCAAAAAAAAATTCAAGGTTTTTAATGCGACAAATTTAATTAATTGATTGACTGAAAATTTTAATTAACGTAACATGTAATATTTTTTATTATATGTTAATCATTTATAGGCTAATATGACATTTAAGTCAAAGTGTTGAATAAAGAATTTTATTATGCAGTGATTGCTTACATTTCATCCTACATGAGGGAAAAAATATGAAATATTCCAAAAAAAAACGAGTCTATTATACAACAATATTTTCATGGCCAAACAAATGGTAAAAATATTCCAGCCAGAAAAAAAAGAACATAAAGGTAAACAATTATAAAGGATAAGAATATCCGAAAATAGATATTAGTGTCGAAAAAACAAAATATTACTTTTCTTTTTGGAATATTCAGTTATTCACCCTCGGATTTCATTCGCTCACATCAGCTTATTTTTAAAAAAATTTAAATAAAAAACGGATAATATAATCGATGACTGACACGGCCAAATCCAGGTTTAGTGCTGCTTCTCTCTCATTCTACCATCGTCCAATCTTTCTTTATTGATGCGCTTAATTAAATTCTCTCACAAAACCCAACAAATCTACAACTACAACCGTGTAAGATTGAGGTCCCACCACTCTCCCATTTTATTCTGTTTTCTTCTACCTTTTTTTTTTTTTATAAAATTATTTCTTCAATTTTTTCCCCCTAATTGTTTGTTGAACCCCTGCATTTTCCTCAAGCTTTGCAGAGAGCTTTGTTTGGAAAACAGGGCATGGGCATCAAGATGAACGCCTCTACTTACCCTTATATTTCATAAATCACTTGCAAACTTACATTCGTATTCCAGTTTAACAACCATGCATATAGGTATGCAATGATTCAATTTCTTTTTCTTTTTCTTTTTTCACTTTCCCCTTTTGGTGGCTTTTTGAGGTTCTGTTATAGTTTTTGATTTGTTGGGGATCGAATTAGTTCTTATCAGATTGCTAGGAAAAATCTGAATTTCGGATTCTTCTGGGGTTCGCGTGGATTAATGAGGGTTTGATAAGCTTGAGAACTTTTTGATGAAATTTCATTTACGAGTTGGTAATATATTTTTTTGTTTGTTGTTGTTCAAGCTATTTGAAGTGATTTTTTGGATTGGTTTACAGAAAATATATACACACTCTCTGTTTGTTTGCTAGTAAAATTCAGGAAACATCGTCTTGAAGAGAAGGAAATTTGGAAGATTTTATTTATATGGTCCCTGAAAGATGAAAAATTTATATGTGTCTCTGAGTTAAAAGAGTTAATTAGGTTCATTTGAGTGCGCGTTGTTGTCTTCTCAGGATCATTACAGTGGAAATTGCAAACCAGAAGTCCTTTCTTTTTCAACTTACTCTGTCATGCATACGTCAATTGTAATATGTGGATTTTGTCATCTATCTTATTAATTCTCCAGCGGTGAATCGTTTATGACCTCTTTTTAGTTTTTTGCTATACGTGTCTTGCCTGCAAGTTTACTCCCTCTGCCTTGATTTTTATGTTTTGTTTGCATTTCTGTTGGATTCGTGCAAATTTGTCCTTATTATCTCCTTTGTTTTGAATTTTCTTATGCATTAGAATCATTAGCCACTGACAAGTGTTTCTGCATGAAGAGAGATATGTGGTGCTAGTTGGAATACATCTAACTAGTGGAGTCTACCATGCAGTGGAATCCACTTTAATCACCCTCATTTTTTCTTTCATACTGAAAATCTAAAATGATTTGCATCCCAAATTCTCACCCCATCCATTTTTAAAACTCTGAAACATAGACAAACATAACTGAAATGAATAAAGGAGCAGGCATACAAATATCTTAAAAACATCAACTTAATTCACCAGTAACTGTAAGAAATTGTTCCTTCATTGTCTTGTTTGCATAATATTTATTTATTTTATGTTTTACCAAAGCAGGTCAGACGGATACAACTTCAGTAAAATGCCTTATCAACAGCATTTCTCGATTCATTCTCCTAGTATCTTGCCAAAGAGGAAAACCTGTGCCCTTTGAGAAGAATTGTAGTAATATGGTTGGTGTGTTAAAGCGTTTGAAACCAGTGCTTGATGATGTTGTTGATTATAAAATCTATTCAGATGAAATTCTATGTAAAGGGTGTGAAGAATTGGATATGGCTGTCAATGAAGCTAGAGAGTTCATGGAAAAATGGTGTCCAAAGAAGAGCAAGGTTCATACAGTAAGTAATTACTTTTACTCGAAGTATTACCATTTTCTAACAATTTTTAGTACCATCTTGTTAAGATCTTAAGCCCCTTCGTTGACCTTTGAAAGTTGAAACAAGCAATGAACCTCCTATACCTCCATTGTGTTTCTTTCTTCTGTGGCAGAGGTTGATTGCAACATCTTATTGTTTTGTTGGATCAATATATGTTCAGGTTCTACAAAGTGGACAATTATTGATGAAAATTCAGAGCTCTTCTCTTGAGATTTGTCACATCATATTTAGATCCCTACAATCATCTCCATCTACTTCAGTTTTAGCTAGTCTTCAGGTATGTCCTAGGTTGGAAGGTTCCTCCCCTCTCTTATTTTATTTAAGAGTAACCTCAACCCCCTCCCCTCAAAAAAAAAGGCAAAAAACCACCCTCGGCCAACTCCAACAAAAGAAAATCCTGCTTTTGACTGGAAAAGTTAATCTCGCTTTCTTGGACTATTTCAGCACTATTTGCAGGAACTTCAGTGTTTGAAGAAGGAACCGGCAACTATGCATATAGAAGAGGCGCTGAGAAAACAAAGGGAAGATATAGAATCTTGCAATGAACATATTAAGAAAATTATTGAGTTACTTAACTTGAAATCAAACCAGGAACTCTTGAAAGAAAGTATTGCTGTGGAAAAGGAAAGGTTGAATGCTGAAGCCAATAAAAAGAAAGGGAAATTAGATGAAATTGACGAAATTGTGAATCTTGTCTGCAAGTTACGTGATTATGCTATGAAAATTGAGCGTCTCGAAGTCAAAAGCGGCGTCTCTGTCCCTCCATACTTCCGCTGCCCCTTATCTCTGGAACTCATGTTGGATCCTGTTATCGTGGCTTCTGGTCAGACATATGAGAGGCTGTCCATCCAAAAGTGGCTTGATCATGGCTTGACTGTTTGTCCCAAGACTCGTCTGAGACTTACCCATACGAATCTCATTCCCAATTATACTGTCAAAGCTATGATAGCAAGTTGGTGTGAGGAAAATAATATCAAGCTTCCGAATAACTCCATGCTCAATAATTCTGTCCGTGTCACATCCTCCGCAGATGATTTATTGCCTCAAGCAAATGGCGTTGGATTTTTACAAGATAGCAATTCGACATCAAGATCATCTTTTCAAACTATTAATGCATTTGAACAGCAAAAGGATGATATATCCTCCAGATTAAGTGGAGAATCCAATGGATGCCAGAGTAGAGAAACAGAAAACTTTGAGCAACAATCTCTTGCACCATCATATATTTACAGCGGTAGTGAATCATTTTCGAGCTCTATTTGTAGTACTGATTATGTACTTCCTGTTTCAAAAGAGTTGTCAGGGGTATCCATTAAGCATGAAAATGTGCATGAGTTGTCTGGAGAAATCACAAATGGGGGTCCTACTCCTTCTCCTGCAAATAAAGAGTCAGGGAGTTCTCATTGTTTATCAGGAGAGGAATTTGTAAACCCTGGTCCAAAAAGTGGCGTAGTAGAGAATGGAAATAATAATAATCATTCAAGAGGAAATTCCATTCCTGTTTCTAACTCGGGATTCAATGTGTTGACTACATCTCATGTGAATAAGTTGATTGAAGACCTACAAAGCCAATCAAATGAAGTGCAAACAAAGGCTGCAGAAGAACTGAGGCTCCTTACAAAGGATAGCATAGAAAACCGTATCATTATAGGCCAGTGTGGGGCTGTTATGCCTTTACTTTCGCTGCTGTATTCAGATAAGAAACTAACACAAGAGCATGCGGTGACAACTTTGCTGAATTTATCAATTAATGAAGACAACAAGGCCTTGATTGCTGAAGCAGGAGCAATAGAACCTCTTGTTTATGTTTTGAAAACAGGAAATAACGGAGCCAAGGAGAATTCTGCAGCAGCTCTATTCAGCGTCTCTGTAATTGAAAACTATAAGGAAAAAATTGGCCGTTCTGGTGCAGTTAAAGCTTTGGTAAATCTTCTGGGTTCAGGAACTGTTAGAGGAAAGAAGGATGCTGCTACTGCTTTATTTAACCTATCAATCTTTCATGAGAATAAAGCTCGTATAGTTCAAGCTGGAGCTGTGAAGTATCTGGTTCAGTTACTGGACCCTGCCGATAGAATGGTTGACAAGGCTGTGGCTCTACTGGCAAACCTGTCAACAATTCCAGAGGGCCAGTTGGCAATTGCAAGGGAAGGGGGCATCCCTTCACTGGTTGAACTTGTTGAATCAGGCTCCCCCAGGGGAAAGGAAAATGCTGCTTCCATTGTCTTGCAACTATGTCTTCATAGTCCCAAGTTTTGTACCCTGGTTCTGCAAGAAGGTGCTGTACCTCCCCTAGTTGCATTATCTCAGTCCGGTACGCCCCGAGCAAAGGAAAAGGTATGAAGCTTACCCTAAAATTTAAACAAGCTACAAAATTGAAACTGATTGGTTGTTATGCTGTAGAATCTCATTTCACATGCACGAGCCGATTGGAACAAAAGAAGCTAATGTTTTCTACAAATGCATGCAGGCACAACAACTTCTCAGTCATTTTCGTAGTCAACGGGAAGGAGCCACAGGGAAGGGGAAATCATAGGCAGTTTTGGTCCCTCATTCGTTTTTTCTTTCCTTAGTTTCTACTTTCTAGTGATAAACACCTTCCTCCCTCTTCCATTGCTCTTATCTCGTAAATTCCATTGATCCTCTCTTTCATTTATTTCATAATTATGGTCCTGAGCCTTTTGCTGTTCTTTTGGTGGCATGTCATGGCTTGTTGACAGGTTCAAAATGATAGTGGATTATGCTTCCAGGATGCCTCGTCCCCCGTTTCCTTTCCTCTTATCAAATTCTCGGCGGGTAATTAGTTCCCATTTTCTTTTATTTTTTTATTTCTTTATGAGGTAGGTTGTATTGCTTGTATTTTTCTGATGCTGTAGTTCAGCAAGATGTAGACTTGAAATGCTGGACCCTGAGTCAAGACTGATAAGGTCCAAAATAAGTGTTGTACATATTTGTACATATGTAATAGAATCCTGTGATCTGCTATAAAATTATTGTATTTTATGAATTTGCTATTTTATTATTATTCTATTCTTTTTATGTAAAGACCCAGGTTGAACAAATTTAACTGGATCAGGCCCAGCATTGGAATTTCAGAATCTATGGGCTAATAAAGAAATTGCAAAACCTTTGATTGAGCTTATGGATATGGCCCTTAATCAGGACCATATGATTTGATCTGAATGAATTTAAAAGAAAAAAATAATAAATAAAGTTGCGTAAAAAATCACAGATGCAGGGCGTAGTGCCCTGTCCTTGCTACCAAAAAAGTAAAAGAAGGAATTATTATCCTTTTAATATATTATTTACAGTATTAATTTAATGAAACACAAAAATGAGACAAACAATATCAACGACTTTTAGCAGGTGGCTAATCTTGTGGCCCACAATTCCATGGCTAGGTATCACTATTAGCTAGTTGGGTCAAATCATGTACGAGTAGGGTTGTAATTTAATTATATTAAATTGATTTTTTTATTTGATTATCTAATTTAATTATATTATTTTTAAAAAAAAATTATCTAATTATAAAAGAATTATCTGAGTCAATCTAATCTTTATTGAATTAAAGATGGATTTGATTGATTTTTGTCATTCAAAGTTCTTCAATTATTTAATATATAATAAACTCTATAAGATAATAATATATATAAATAATATGTAATCTAATTTTCTGTAACATTAAGATAACATAATAACCAATAAATTTAATTAAAATTAAGTTAAAATTTAAATAAACTTAATTATAAAATGACATAGTATTATATTTATTAATAATATATTTGTAATAAGTTGGTTCGATTATTATTGAATTATTATCCGACAATTAATTTGATTAAATTGATTTTTTTAAATTTTAATTAAATTAATCTAATTAAATAATTAATTTTCATCGATTTTGGACGCTCTAAATTGAATTAGTTTGGTTGAATTTGAGATTCCCTTAGCTCAAAAGCTGAAGAAACTGAATGTGTTGTAGTATTTCCATTCTCGTCCAAATCTTGAGTGTTCTAATTGGTATGTAGCTAGTAGGATTCATGTTTATGTAATTTTATTTTTTTTAAAATAAAAAAAGAAGATTTTTCTTGTCAACCAAAGTTTGAGCAAATCACATATCACATATAATATATATATAACCTTAATCACTGTTATTCTTCTGATCCTTTGCTTATGTTCAAAACTAAGTGTTTGCTGGAAAAGAGAGAATCCTTTGTATTTCGTAACAAAACTTTCTCAAGAAAAGTTTGAGTTGAAAAAACAAGACATTACACTAGCAGTAGCAGAGATGAGATCAGATAAACATCTATCTAGCTATCTGTATTATTCTTTGCTTTTTCAGAAGGAAAGAGAAAGAAAGAAAAAAATATATGAACATGCGGGCAGGTTTGCTCCGGGGCCCGTTGCCCGGACTTTGGTGATCATCTCTGGTTCAGACCAGGGCAACTCGAATTACAAATTTGACCCTTTCTTTATCTTAATCATTTGATTTCCAAAGTAATCTGAGCTTTTGATGCCCAAAACCATTATGTTATGCTTTGCCGCCAGTGATCGTCAGCATAATCATATTTTGATCAGGAATCATTTTATAATATTTAAAAAGTTCTTATTGTAAAATCTCTCTAACCTCACGTCTCCTTTATTTATTTTTTAAAAAAAAAAAGAAAACGCATATTCATGAGCATTAACTTATAAAATATAAAATAACTTTCAAAAGAAAAACTTCTGATTTCATCACCAATAATTCAATATATATATATATATATATATATATATATATATATATATATTAATTTTGGAGTTCTTCTATACAGGTTTAGTATTATTCTATGGGCCCAAAGAGCTCGAGTACTTCTTGCCTCTTCAGCTAGTCTCTAGCTAGTCCCTAGGGTTCTTAATTTATTGGATTGTCGCAGTAATAAAGCTTGAACGAGACTTCCCCAGCTACCAATCTCTATTTATTTAATCAAGGGAAATCAAGAGTGTATGTATATATATATAAGATTTATTTTTTTGTTAGGCATACTTTACTATGCTTTGAGTTTTTTATTCAGTAGTTTAAATGTATCAAACAGAAATGCCAATTTCTAGGTCGTCCTAGTTATGTTGTTTTTTTCCTTTTATATTTTCTTTAACTAGAATTACTCGTATTTAATTATAAAAATAAGAATTATTAGCATGAAGCTTTGTAAATTAATTGCACAAAATTATATTTGTGTAATTATTTATGTGTAAAGCATACAAGAGAAATTAAATGAATAAATAAATAGTTAGTGTAATTCAATATTGTAAAGTTTCAACTATGTACATATTAAAAGACTTTACCAATAATAATATGAGAGAAATAGATTTAGTTTAAGCGTACACAGCTGAGATTGTGATCCCCACTCAAGCCCCATCAAATCAAATTTAGATATAAAATTTTCAATCTCTCTCTGTCTCCCTAATGTTAGAGGAGGCCAAGGGAGATTCGCGACAAGGAATGGTCCCGTTATTTTAGTTAAATTCATCATGATTTCCTCCGAGTCCTAGGTTTAATTTGCATATTATATGTCTGAGTTGTTGTGTTTTAGTGGTTGATCACAATTAATATATTGGCTTAGGGCAGCAACCCTAGAACAAAAATATGCATGCCCTTTACCCTACAGTGCAAGTACAGTCGTACTTGATCGCTGTTGCTATATATACTTATAGCAACAGAGATATCGTCAGTACTCCTCTTCATTTTCAGAGTGTAATAATTTGTTATAATACAGAATCAAGACGGCGCAAAGCACACATTCTAATGCAACTTCAGTGTGCTCACTTAATGGATAACTACCATCCAAGAGGAAACTGATTATTAACTTAATTTGCTCCGATTAACCCCCTCTTTTCCTTTGGCTCCAAATTTTACCTCCATCCTTTAACTGCTCGGTGAAATTTTCTTTTGGAAGGGAATTAGATCCTTATAGCAATAAAAGAGAAATAAAGACTCTATCTGTGTCTATTTTATTAATGTAAATTTCAACCAAAAAAATTTATTTTCAAATAAAAAGAGAGGGAGAAGGCTACAACAGTGAAGAAATGAGATTCCCTTTATATGATAGGCACAGATGGGTTTTGAGTCTATCTAGCAAACAATCTACCATACCAAGCATTGGTCCAAGTAACAAGGAAAGGAACAGTCAAATTGAGAAACATCCAACATATATTACTGTTCAATTCATAATCTTTTGAACCATTTTATGCCAAGAAAGGACCATGTGTTCTGTCCCTCTCGCTGAGAGAATTGGCCATGTATCACACTTTACAGTTTTACTGCCGGAACAGGCTCTTTGGCAAATATATTTATTTCATGTGGTGGGGTTACTTCATCAACCTAGCTAGTGTTTTTTAGTTACTTAATTTTATTATTTTAAATGAATGCATTAATTTTAACCTTATAGGTTTGTGGATGAGTAATATCTAGTATCGGTACCACTCTAAATAGCACTAATATTTGTCAGCCATGCATAATTCAATCTAGCTAATCTGACCCTAGCTAGATTCTCACTATATGTGCCCTAGATTTTCAAAAGAACTATACTAAGTGAGTAACAACACATGCATATCAAGTGTTTGATGGAATTGATTATCTACTTTATGATGTGATAGGCACCTTATGAATTGTCAAGTAAGCTTGAAAGTTACATTTACTTTGAAATTCAATGCATAATTATAAATTAAAATTAAAAATTATTATGGATGCCCCAATCTTTTTTAATCAACTAGCTAGAATGGTCCACCACTAGAAAGCTTGGTAGATGAGTCTAGCCACAGAGCACCAAATAATTTTACCTACAAATGCATTAGTAAACATGAGGCCGTGTCAGCACAAGTAAATTTTTCTTTTTTAGCTATGATCAGTCACCACAAAGTGAATTGAATTTGCTTTTTTCTTACTTGTTTTCCAATCGTTTAATTATGAGCCTAACATTTTAATTCCATTTAAAGGATAAGAATATCCTTACAAAATCTGGATACTGTAATGCAGAAGAATGATTGAGACAAGAGAGAGAAAGAAGAAGAAAAGGGGGGGATGGAAAGGAATATTACTGTAGAGGGAATACATTATTTTAGCATTAAAACAACAACAAAGGCAGAAAGACACTATAAGATCGTAGTACGAGATATTGTCATGGACAGCCCAGCACCAAATTATTTTTTTTTTAATTTATTTAGCCAGAGAATTAAAAATTAATTGGAGACAAAAACAAAATTTTCCCTCTCTAAGGATTCAATTATTCATTTGCCCCACTTGGGTGCATGAACAAGTGAAACCATCTTGTCAACCAACAAGAACTTCTCTCTCTTTCACATATATACACTCTTTCTGGTTAAGAAGCCACTGGCAGTCGTTATCGCTTCAAGAAAGTTCCCCACTTCAATATGGTTTAATATTTCTAACATGCATATATATGCAATTAAGTTCATGATCTGAATTCTTGTTTGTAAAATTTCCTTTTCCTTTCATATGAATTTATCATGAACAGTGGTGAATTTTTGAATATTTAGCTCCTATGATATTATTCTCTCGTAGGATTATTCATGCGTGCAGTTGTTTTCTCTTTTTAATGTTTTATTTTTTTCCCCTTGAAAAATGTTGGCTGCTCTCCATGCCATGCCATAAAAGCATACAGTGACAAGAATCTGTATAGCAAACAACATTAAAAATTCAAACAGTTCCTATTGTCGTGTGCGCGTCTACGTTTGAATTCATCCAAGACAAGATAAAAGGTGAAGGGTTGTGGTTTTAAGTTGACAAGACAGCCTCATACGAAATTGGAGGACATCATTTAATTGTCCCCTAGGATAATCTGAACCTCTAAACAATTTTGCAGCAGCAGGATAAAAATGGCAACCTGCATGTCCTAGTCATATTGCTTTCCCACCGTTGGCATCTAAGTCATCAGTCTCAGCCAGGGTCAGAAAAAAGATTAATTGCAATATCTTTTCATATAAACCATCTGATAAGATAATCTTCAAAATTAGCATAAAAATGAAAACGGTGCAAAAGACGAGAATTAACTCACTAATGCATTATTGAAATAGCTAGCTGATATTATAATTTAAGGCGTGCTGTGTAAAGATGAAAACGAGAACAATATAAATAACTCGTTTTCGATATGTAACCAATTTTTCATATAAAACATCATTAATTTTTGTTTATACTTATGCAAAGTTATCAACATTCTTCATTGATTGGCATTGATGTGATATCATTCTTACCATGCATGCATGCATGTAATTTTCTGTCAGTTCTTCATGCGGTAATAATAAAATTAGCAAAAAATTATAGATATTGAAAAATTAAATGATAAACATAACACTAGAAAATAAAAAATAAAACTAATAATGATACAAAAATTTGATTCATTTTTTTTTTTATTTGTGATTTTAGTCGACTTTCACACAGCTTGAGTGTATTAAAGGTTGAGATGGGGACAAAACTCATGCGTCAGAATTCTCAGAAAATAAAGTTTTATCTTTTCTTTAGGAGAGGAAAAAAAGCTTAAAAAAGGGAATTTTGAGAGGGGCATTCTGGTCAATGAGAAAGGAACTGTCATTCAAGACTACAGGGTCAAGAAAAAGAATCATGCTATTCGCTCAAATTTTACCCCTTCCAACTTTTCCCTGTCCCTGTCTCCCTCTCAACATGCTATGCAATTGCAAACCCTTATTTTCGTGTTATTATTTTCATACTTATAATTCTCTTTTTTATTTTTAGACAGAAAGAATTTATATTCAATTGAGGTCAAATTATAAAACTGCACATTTATTTAATCTATTTTATGAAATTAAATTTTACTTTTAGATCTCTACAAAAGGTCAAATCTGAAAAATTATTTATTTAAAAAAAAACCCTAGCTAAACTAACCATGTTTCTCTCTATCCTCTCTGTCTAGCAAGAGCTGCTAGAAAGGGAAGAATATTAATAAGTGTATTAACAAAGCAATAGGAAGCTTGCGTTTGCTCCATCCTTTTAAGGAAAAACCCCAATCCTTTGGCAATCTCAGAAATCAAAGCTACCAAAAATACCACTATCAGCCTCAGCCTCAGGTTTTAGGAGTTTTTTTCTTTCTTTCTCTCTTTCTTTCTAGTATTGCTCAATAAAACCTACCAACAACAACTGCAAAAGAAAGAAACAACAGTCCACTCAAACCCTCCCATCAATCTCATCATCATCACAATCCTCAACCATCATAAATCTTCTTTTGCTTCACACATTTGCAGGTCTATATCTATATATCTACCTTTCTCTCTCTCTCAACCAAAAGATAGAGGCAAGTCTCTGTAATATCAATCAGAGTCTGTTTCCTTTTCTCTTTCTCGTTCAAGGTAGTTTTTTTTTCTTTTCTTTTCTCTTTCAATCACAGTAACTTCTAAAAGGAAAAACCATAAAAATTTTACACACAACAAGACTATAATCATTCACTGCTACCTAAATTATAAGTATCACGTAATTTTGATCCCCGGTTACTCTCTCTCAGGTCACTGTCTTTGGAACCCTAGCACAACAAGCACGAAGAGAAGACAGAAGAGAAGCCAGATCATAAATATTGGTGTAAAGTCTAGAGTTATTCTCAGTTTGGATCTGCTAAGGTTTGGTTTTATTTCCATGGATTCTATTCAAGAATTTATGGACAATTGTAACTCAGACAACACCAGCCTCACCGCCAACACCAACACCAGCAGCAATAACAGCTTGGTTGCCACCTCCTCCACTTCCTCAGCTTCCACCACCACCAGCAGTCGCTATGAGAACCAGAAGCGCCGTGACTGGAACACCTTCGGCCAGTACCTCAAGAATCACCGTCCCCCTCTCTCCCTCTCAAGGTGCAGCGGTGCACACGTTCTTGAATTCCTCCGGTACCGCTACCCCACTATCTATAAATTCACTATAAAGTATTGTTATTCGGAGAAAGGCTAGAAAAAAAAAAGTGTTTGCTGAATTGTTTTGTTTTGGTTATCAATATTGCTTTTGCAGTTACCTTGACCAATTTGGTAAGACCAAAGTGCACACTCCGATCTGCCCCTTTTATGGGCACCCAAACCCACCGGCACCGTGCCCGTGCCCTCTCCGGCAAGCCTGGGGTAGCCTCGACGCGCTCATCGGCCGTCTTCGTGCCGCTTTCGAAGAGAACGGAGGGAAGCCAGAAGCAAACCCATTTGGAGCTCGAGCTGTGAGGCTTTATCTTCGCGAGGTTCGTGATCTGCAGTCCAAAGCAAGAGGAATTAGCTATGAGAAGAAGAAGCGAAAGCGCCCACCACAACCACAATCAATGACACTACCCCAGATGCCACCACCAGGTGCAACATAATCTTATCCATTGGATTTGGAAATTTCTACTCTTATCTTTTTTCAACGTGAGAAAATTCCCAACTGGGTTCCTCTCCTTCTTCCCTTAATTTAATGCTTTAGAGTCAAGCTCTCTACTTTTCCCTAGTGTTATATTTAGGTTTTTTTTTTTTTTTTTCCTGAAAGGCTTCTGGTTATATATATATAGAACTGTGTTTGTCTTTGTATCCTGTTTGGTCTGGCAGAAGCAAAAGGTTAAAAGATCTGGGATATCATGAATCTGCTTTTGATGCAAACAGTGTGATACTACTGGTAGTATACTGCTAGTGGGTCTACTGAAAAAAGTGGTAGTGATGAGAGTGAATGTACAAGGAGGGTCATGATCAATATGATCGGCAATCAAAACCATGACATTATTCATAGTAATTAATAATTATTCTATGTATTTTGAACTTCGATGTCATGATCTATGCCAAGTTTAGAACTTGCAGTTTATGTGCATCGTCACTCTTGCTTCTGGGATCTCTTTCTTTGAATGGCTCAATTTGGTTTCCTACAAGAAGATAGAGCAAGTGGCCTCTATATATTTATACACTTGTTCAATTTATATGTCACTACATTAATTACATGCATCTCTTTTTGTTTCACATTCGCAGATTGTTGGTCAGTTTTTGCATATCAACTTATGCAGAAGTGCTATTTTGCAATTCCTTTTTTTTTTTTTTTCTCACAGTTGCCACTTTTACTGCTTTACTGTCTCCCCCACATTTATACTTGTGTGAAGGTAGAATAATAGAACTCTTTAAAGCTTAATTATCCTTTGTTCTGTTTCACCCTGACAAGTTTTCTGCTTTCTCCTTTAAAGACTAACGGCTGACCGTTAACTTGGTCAATTAATTTGATTGATGATATTGGTTCTTCCAGTGGTGCTGTCATTTCAACTGAAGGGAAAGGACCAAAAATATTAATGGCAGACAATGTAATTAGTTCCTCAAAGACTAATTAAAGTACCCATAATTAAAATAACCACCTAGTTTATCAACACCTTTAATCAAAATCCCCTTCTAAAGAATAATATATGTGAAGGAATAATCCTTAACACTAAGGGTGAAAAATTTAATTCTCATGCATAAAATTTAAATTTAAACAAGTTTAGGTAAATATAGAATAGTGTATTATGTGCATTTATAATACCTTTCTGGTATATATGTGTGTATGTTATTCTCTCCTTTCCATGATTTGAGTTAACTTGATAAGAATCTCTAGTGATAATTCAGTCAGCCAATCAGGCATCTGTATATATTTAAGGATGTGACAATCAGGTATAGTTAGATCATAGATTTAACCCTAATTACGTAGGGACAGAAAGTTTACGTCCAAATCAAGTGTTTACCTTCTTCTAGCTAATTAGGCAAGTTTGACTTAATAGGCATAAGAATATAGAGATTATATATTGAGAAAAGTGAGAGGTAGATCATTAGATTAGGGAAATTAAAGTACCTAGACAGATCCTAATCAATTTGGCCGACAACAAATGTCTGTGATTGGATAGAGTTTGGGTCATCCCCCATTGAATTTTGTGATTATTTTGGCTCAAAAAGAAGATATTTTCTTTCTTCGGCAATCCCTCTAATCTTGAAGAGTCACCTATTGCACCTGTATGTATTTTGGCCAAGAAGAAATTAAGTACCCCATAGGACACAGGATAGATGCTAGGTAGATTAGCGAACCTTCTAATTTCCCTTTTTAGGTGATTCAAGTGGGGCATATATGAGATTATCACTTTGAGACATAGAGGATATATTCCTTCATATAATCATTTAGGTATATCATGAGTTTAGACTTTGTAGGTTTTTTAAAAAAGATTGCATTATGAAAGATTTCCCTAATAAGGATACAAAGAGTATTATAAGATAAAAGCGTTAGCCTTTTGATAGCGTCGTTAATTTATTTTATTGATTAGTAAGTTAATGCTGTTATAACGTCATACTAAATTTCTGATATGCAGACTACTTTGTTATTTTCTATATTTACACTCAGTTCCTCAATAGATATATACTGAGGACCAGGGATGCTTTTGAGAACATCCTCGTTCTTAAAAGCTGTATTAATTCCTCTGATAACTTTTTTGTTAACAATGGCTATAATGAGATGAGTTAAGTACATCTACTTCATGCATACTTGGTTTGCATGATAGTTTCTTGTTTTATATATTCAAATATTGTTGAATCCGATCGATGCTACGGCTTTGGGGCAAAGAATGCTTCATATGAAAAAGTTTTACCATACTCTTATTCTTAACTCCTAGTATTATTTTTGATAGATGGATATAATTTAATCTTGTGCAACAGCTAGGAATGACAAGGGTTTTCCTACACGTTATTATAATAATTAATTTGCATATATAGACATGCTCAATTTTCTCAATACAAATTTCGTAAAATGTGTATGACATGCATGCCCAAGCACCGAGCTTTCTAATGGTTGATCGTCTATATATATATATATATGTCCCTTCCATGTATATAGAATCCCATGCCCCTTACATTTCAACGGGATATCTATTATCGCAGTTTGCAGGATGATGAAAACACCTTCTTCTTGCACGTTTAATTCATCATTATCTGACAGTGCAACTATTATCAGTTTTCTTATGAGTGGAGGAAAAAGAAAAAGCTCCTATTTTTCCTGACTGTTTTTTTTTTTTTTTTTGGTAATTTTAAAAAAGAAAGAGATCACTAACCTAGTTGTTCAGTGAAAGTCAAGATTAAGTTTTACTTGACAACCACTGGATAACATGATATCCCTGCATGGCAGTGTACGAAAATCTGGTTTCTTAGCTGAAGTCAATTATGAATCAAACCTTAATAATACGTGGAGTATTTTACAACGTTACAAGAGGGACTGAGATTTTGGAGCGTTATATTGTATAATTAATAGCATTGGGATTGTTAAATATTTTTTTGAGAAAAAAAAAATAATGGGGAGGGAGGGAGAATTAATATTATATTAAGCAATGAAATCAACTCTGATAATTAAAGCAAGCTATTTTTTCTGTTCTTTTTGATTCAATAGTGATGAAATAAATAATTGATCATATATTGTTTAAGTGTTTGCAGACAATTTATAGGGGGAGTTACCCATTTCGAAGCAACAAACTAATAATCAAATTTGGATTGTGTGTACCCGACTGTACAACTGCAGAGTCGTGAACCGACTACAGACGATCCAAATTCCTAATAATCAATTAAACCTAAATGATCTTTTGGAATGACAGGAGATTTGTGACTATGATTTGGGTTTAACAGCCAAAGAAAGCTTGGTGCTTGCAAAATTGGCCATTATTAATCTTGAATGAAATCAGTGCCTCAACATAGTCAAGCTAGAGATTGAGATGGCATATATATCTTTACCAATAAGAGGAAGATTTGTGCATGCTTGGCATATCGAATGAATAATTGAGTACATTGAAGCATACAGTATATATATGTAGTCACGTGTGCTTCTAAACTGATAAGTTTGAACAGAAACAAAACCCACATTGAAAAAGTGAATCACATAAATTAGTAAAACAAAATGATCTCTTTATCCTTTCTAATCTCTCGAAGTGCAAATGAGGGTCCACGTGGAAATGTTCCACATATGAGTGTTCCCTTTTAGACGTTAGTTGAAGGAATTCATAAATGTTAGGACCCATGTTTGGATATATCTTTGATTGATGTCACAAGAAATATGAAGTAGCAGAGTACAACCCCCTACTATAAATC
Source organism: Bauhinia variegata (assembly GCA_022379115.2). Taxonomy (NCBI): domain Eukaryota; kingdom Viridiplantae; phylum Streptophyta; class Magnoliopsida; order Fabales; family Fabaceae; genus Bauhinia; species Bauhinia variegata. Next base: position 23,985,919 of record CM039429.1, on the reverse strand, counting down.
TGATGCTCCGAGATACACTATTTTAACCAAGAGTGTGTCTAACTCCAATTATATATATTCAACATAGATCTTCGCTTCTGAAGGTTCAAAGAAGATCGATCGTGAATAACAGGAAAGACGGTGGTGGGTTGACTTTAGTAACTATATAACTTAAACAATTAAGGAGGTTCGACGTTGAGTACTCTTGCTCATTGATTACACGAACCAAGATGGACGCATGCCGTACGTTTAGGTATCTTACCTGCCTAAGTATCTTCTTTTTAACAACGATTATCCTTAATTCGTTTAATTTGTAGGTATAAATAAACAAATTAATCCAGAAAAATGTTATAAATTTCCTTTTATTAAAGTGTAAAAATCATTAAAATAAACAAATTTCTGTCAAGATTAAACATATGTCTAATTAAAAGCCTACTATATAGTGGGCTTTGTTTGTGTATGACATATATACACTTCAGTTTTGTGGATGGACGAGTACTACAATAGCTAATGTGTGTAAGAAAGGAGTAAGTAGAAGTAGAGGGAGAGAACAAATCGGGCAATAGAAGCCAAAAAGTGGAGTAAAGCTGGCCCAAAGTTTACCTTCCCCATAACTACGTGAATTGATTGAAGCTAGTCAGTCAGCCATGGGTCTGCACTGCAATTTCTGAAGCAAAGCTTGCTCTAATCCAAGGGACTTGCCACTGACCTCTGCACTGCACGATGCATCATCCCCACGTTATCAACAGTAGTAGCATTTCACAGATCCAAGTACGGAATCCAAACACAATTATTGCAGCACTAAATTCAACTCTTTTTTCTCTGAACTCGAGAAAACAAAACAAAGCAAAACCCCTCCCCATCCCACCCAAAACCAAACAAATGATCAATAATACCAAAACCCATAAAAGCAAAAGAACACGATCAGCATGTTAACTCCGACTATAATTAATTCAATTCCCCAAATTATAAAGAGACAAAAGATCAACTGGCCAATCCCATTTCTCATTTCGATCGCATCCAGTTTAATGCTTCATCAGACCTATCCCCCGCCCCAAGGAAAAAAGGTAGACACACGAGTCACATTTAACTGTTTCTATCCCCCTCTGTGAATCTAACTTGTTATCCCATTTCCCATTAGTATCGTTAATTGTATTTGTTCTAACTTTTGTGGCGTTAAATTCTCCATTGTGATTAGTGACCGCTATGCTATAGTTCACAACTAGTGAAAAAGCAAATAATACACCTTATTCAAAAGGACGTGTATGTCCCACATCACTCTTTTGGTCAAACTATATGGTACTTATCGTACTGATCCGATCATTAACGAGGGTCATATAATGCTCCTGGGGTGCTTCTGAATCTTGAAGGAATTAATCAACGTCGGTCAAATTGTTCTTTTGATGCCCAAGTCTGCTCAATCAATTATTGCAAAGGGATTTAGCTGGCAAACAATTAGTTATATTTATACTTTGTACATAATTAAAAATACAATATATAATTTAAAGTCACCATAAAAAATATTTAAATACTAAAACCACGTTAAAATTAAATAAAATAAAACTAAATTGATATTTTACTCTTATAATAAATAAAATGTGTAATCAACTTCTGACCGTTGGTTGCATGCATGTGCATCAGTATCAAGCGGCGGGCGTTTTTCTATATAGAATATATATTATAGGATTACACGCGCAAACGCCATGCAGAAATTAATCATATGATTCATATCACAAGACTACAGTCACTTAGCAGGCGAAGGGACATCGTCTATGTATCAGCTTTTTTTTTTTAAATTGGTCATCAGCTGTTTTTGAGCACATCAAAGAATCACCTTCATTTTTTTTTTAAAGATACAAATTCAATTCCATCTGCAAATATAAAGTTTAAGGAAAAAAAATAAATATATGGAAACTTAAATTTAGAATATTTAAAAATTAATTTCCAACAACGTTAATCTTTAACCAATTCATCCAAGCCGAGGTGTATCCGTACGGGGAGCTCTCTTCTAACCACCCTTAAAAGGGCAATCCTACTCTTTCCTGATTATTGTCTCGTCTCGTTGGACGTTTATTTTATTAAAAAAAAAAGAAAAAAGTTTAAGCTCGGATGGGGACTTGACGGCAAAATTTGTACAGAGTCCACAATCGGCGAGGATCCTTCATCAAAATGTTCACAGATGCCACGTGGTTTAATCGTGTACGGCCTAGATTTATAGGGGTCATTTTGCAGCTTGCAGTCAACATTGCTGACAGTTGTGCACGTGGGGCTTGCACGGTTGGACTTGGAGGGACCCGACTTGGGTCCGTTCTATTATTATTATTTTTACCAAACATTCTTACTTGGGCCTATTTGGGCTAATTAACTAGACTAATGCTCCACTCTCACTCTTAGGTTTAGCCCAAATGGAAGAAAAAGGCTTTCAAAGATGGACCGGTGAGCTAGGATATACGATCGAATTACATCATGGATCATGACCCGGGAAAAAACCCATGATTCCAAACCCAAAACTTGAGGTGACAATTTTTGCTGTCATAAGTAATCATGGAAATAAAGTTTAGTTATCGTATAAATTTTTTAAATAAATTATAAAAAAATAAAATGTTTTTAAGAATATATTATTGTAGAGTGTGAAAACTTGACGAAAAAAATTTAATTATGTTCAAGGAAGATGCCTTTCATTTAAGTGTTAACCATGTTCTGAGAAATTATCAAAGATAATTTTTTTAGTAAGAATTATCGAAAAAGAAATGTTTTATTATTTTGTCTCATATGTAATTAGTTTTTTTTTTTTTTTCAACTTCTTGCGGAGAAAACTGAATTTTCTATTTAACGCCGCCACCGACACCAGCATTCTCACTTCCTTTTTACCGCGAAAATTAGCGGAATATATACAATAAGATCTTCCCTTCCGTTCCCTTAATCACAGTTCCAAGTTTCATAAACTTCCCCATTGATTCCGTCCCTCTTTCTCTCACGGTAACAGAGGCATTGAGAAAAAGGGACCAAAGAAACTAGAAATGGGTTCTCTGCCTCCTTCATTTTCAGATTCTGTATTGCCTCCGCCATCCAAACGAGCTATTGATCTAATTGACGAAACCGCCCTCCTGAACCTCTTCAAATCCCAACAAAACCACCTTAACTTCTTCTTCAACAACATCGACCATTCCCAAACCCTATCCTTCACTAAGGCCCTTCTCAATTCCACCGGCACCATATTCTTCTCCGGAGTCGGCAAATCGGGCTTCGTTGCCCACAAGATCTCTCAGACTCTTGTCTCGCTCGGTGTCCGATCTGCATTTCTCTCCCCTGTGGATGCCCTTCATGGCGACATCGGCATTCTATGCGGTCGCGACATCGTCGTCCTCTTCAGCAAGTCTGGTACCACCGAAGAGCTGCTGAGGCTTGTTCCCTGTGTGAAGGCCAAAGGGGCCTTTTTGATCTCGGTCACTTCTGTGGAGGCAAATGTATTGGCTGGCATCTGCGATATGAACGTGCATTTGCCTCTGGAGAGAGAATTGTGCCCCTTCAATTTGGCCCCCGTCACTTCCACTGCAATCCAGATGGTTTTCGGGGACACTGTCGCAATTGCTCTTATGGCTGCCAGAAATCTTACCAAGGAAGATTATGCTGGCAATCATCCCGCAGGCAAAATCGGCAAGAGTCTTATATTCAAGGTTCCTCTAATTTTTTCTTGCTTTCTCTTTCATATAACCCTGATATTGGGTTTTTCTCCCAACTATTAAATTCATATTCATGAAGGTTTAATTTTTTAAAAAAAGAAGATGAATTCATAAAGATTTTGTTGATGACGTATAGTTTTTTCATCCTTATGTTCATTTTTTGAATATTAGATCGAGTTAGAAAAATGTCTGTCATTTTCTCTTTTGTTGTTTCATGAATGAATGACTAGTAGTTATCCACAGAGGAGTTCACCATTACTGTGTCCTTGGCTTTTTGATCTTCCCTCAGCAAGGAATGTCTTTTTCCTTATTTAATGAAAAAGTTTCTAGCTTATGCTTAAAAATTGGGTCAAAGACATTTAATTGCATGTGGCCGTTAATTGCATATTACATGCCATGTGCAGGTTAGAGATCTGATGAAGAAGCAGGATGAGCTTCCCATCTGCAGGGAAGCAGATCTAATTGTGGATCAGCTTATGGAACTGACAAGCAAAGGATGCGGATGCCTGCTTGTTATAGATGAAAAACATAATTTGATTGGGACATTTACCGATGGTGATCTACGACGCACTCTGAAAGCTAGCGGAGAGGGCATTTTCAAGCTCACTGTGGGGGTAAAATGCAACAGGTAAGAGGAGACTCCATATTCATCTGATATACTAATTCTATAATCATCACAAGTAACTTGCCATATTTGATGAAATTTATCTAAATATTGAAAGTAGCCTGCTAGTTTGGCTTTTGCACACTTTATTGCTGAAAGTAAATGGATTTTTTTTCTGGGAAATCTTCAAGTTTGCTTGGTCTTTAGGGGCATTAAAAGATGACATCCCACGAATAATTAACAATATTTGAACCCCGGTTTATGGCATAAGACATGAATTCATGCATAGAGATGTTTGCTGAGAAAATACTCTATTTTGGATGTCATGTCAGGAGTCCAAAAATCATTGGTCCAGATGCAATGGCAGTGGAGGCCATGAAGAAGATGGAAGCACCTCCATCAGCTGTACAGTTTTTGCCTGTAGTCAATGATGAAAATATCTTGATAGGGATTGTCACGTTGCATGATTTGGTTTCGGCTGGGTTGTGAAAATCTGGCCTGACGTTGTTTCAGTATGCTGTATGAGCAGTGGCGGATCTTAGCACCCCAAATTTTTTTTTTTTTTTTTTTGGTGTATATTTGTAAAGATATGGCTTCCAAAAACAAAAGTTCCATTAGGTAATATGCAGATATTTATTTATAAATTGTTTTATAATAGTATAATTCTTGGAGAAAATATGTAAGAGTAGTTTATTTTACTGTAATATATAAGATATTATTTAGCCAAGATCCGCCACTGTTTACGGAGAAAGATATGCTATGCAAGTTATCCACTGTGTAACTATTAGTGGGTGCAAAATATATATTAGGAATGCCCTGCAAATAATGATATATTACTTTATTCACATCTGAATCTGATACTTTCCCCTCACGTGTAAGTATATACAGAGTTTAATTTACGCTTTGTACCTCCTTTTTCATCGGCCCAATCAACTGTGCCAACTATTGGCCCAATTAGACCCTGAGGCTTTTTAGTTTTAAGTGGCCCAGAAAGATAGGCCTGGATCACATAAAAGGCCGCATCATGTGTTCGATTTTGCCACCGAGATCCATACGATGAATCAACGACCAGCAAAATTTTGATAGTAAATTCTTAATAATAATAATAAAGAAGAAAGAAATATTGAGAAAACCGCCGCATATATTTCTCCAGGTCTCAATCTTTCACTTCATAGGCTGTAGTGTAGCACGATAATTCTTTATCATTAATTCACAAAAAGATAGAAAACCTTACAGTCCTTAAATTTAACTAATTAGGGAGTCCAAGTCAAACAATTGATTTATTCTTTAAATAATTATTTAATATTTTATTTATGACATTATTTCAAATACTAATATCTTTTATGGTGTTTCAAATTCTATCATTTATATCATTGTTAATATTATTATTAGGTTGTTTCAAATACCATTATTAATAATAATTAATTACCATGTAATTAAGTTGTTTATATTTAATTTAAAAAGAGTTTTTAGGATTAACAAATTAAAGAAGCATTTATATAAAAAAAATCAAAATTAACCAATTAAGTAGTATTAAAAACCGATTTCGTCATTAATTAATGTTTATATATTCGTCTGTTTTTGTTTATAATTTAAATATTTTTATTTGAGAGTTTATTAAGAAGTTATTTTAAATATGTTTGAAAATGTTTTTATTAAATAAATAATTAATTATTCATCTAAAAGTGATAGATTCTTCGTTTATGATTCATGTACCAAAGAGAGCATGACTATTCAAAATCTAGTATAATATAAAAGATAACCCTAGCCATTAATTGTAGCCAATAGGTAGCAACACACTCTTAACAACACCCAGATTGGTAAACAAACTCATCAATAGATTCAAATATTCAATACAATACTGTGAAACTGATATAAGCATAGCATAATTATTCCAAGTCTTCTTTCTTTTCACCAAATTATAGTGTCATTAGTTCTCACTCATTCAGCTTCTGAAGCTTGGATTTGAATATTCGAACGTATAATGACAGAAAATTTCTCTGTGATTTTGGCCAAATTGATGAATCTTGGAGATGTGAATGTGATTGGGCATGCAAAATTGCAAATTAAGAATATTGTCCGTAACGTTAACGTATGCCACTCACTTTGATCTTTAATTGTGCAATACAACTAAATATTCCCTTTTCTTTTGGTTTTTCTTAATCAAAGGTTAAGAAAAATGCAGGCAAAAGCAAATAACAATATTGACTGACTTTGTAAAATGAAAGAATCTTTGTCTTTTTCAATCGGGGCCAATGCCAATGCCAATGACTAAAATGTTTAACAAGTGTGTGTGCCGACAAATTACTAAACCACAGTGAATTGTGTCTTCAAAATCATCAGAAATGAATAAATAAAATAAAGCAGCTGCAATGACTATTGGACTTTGAGTAAGTGAAGGGAAAAAGCGAAAACAAAAGTAGGAATCCAGATCGATAGTGCTTGTTATGCTTTCATGCTCATCTCTTTATTTTGATATAGATACTCTTTCTGGTATTGCATTCATATGTGCTCTTTAGTTGATTTCTTATGAATGCAGAAAGAGACTGAAGAATCCCGTTGAAAGGGCGATCAAAAATGAAGACTCAACTTCATCAATCAACACTTCGACACTGACTAATTAATTTCTCATCAAAAATTTCTAACTATATCTATATATTGGCACTTTAATTAATTTGATTATGAGATTCAAAAGACGATCTAAATAGCAATACCACTACATCAGTTGAAAGCCCTTTGGTAACCAAAAGAAATCTTATATCCTGATGAGTGATGGTGACATTAATTTCATTCACAATATCAACGTCAACTTTTGAGTACTCATTCTTAAAATAATTGTTGTGAATTAATGTGTTGTAATACGATGATGACTCAAAGTAATCCTGATCATCAATAGGGAAAGAAAAAGAAATTAATTACTCAACTATATGTTCAGAAAAAGAAATATCCTAGGATAGCTAAAAATATAAATATATATATATATATATATATATATATATATATATATATATATATAGAAAAGAATTGGTAGGAATTGATGAAACCTCAAATTTTTAGATTTAAAAATGAATATTTGAGAGGATCTCTTGTTTTTTTCTTTTGTGTGGATAATTTTTTTTTTTAAAAAAAAACCCTGTTAATAGAATCGAACAATAACCTTACCTTTAATTTTCCCCCAAATTTCCCGATCTTAACATAGAATCGATGTTAGTGGAGCTGATGACAAAAATAAATTCAGAAACTTTCCATTGAATGGTTTTTCTCTACAAATTCTAATAATATTGTATGTCCCAAAAAAAAAAAAAAATCCTTAACAGAAAAACCTAATTGACAATATACTAAACACTTGGACAGTATGTACCACAACCTTGTAACAACTAACAATCAACCATGTGACTTGTCCCTCAAATTAATCCAAGCACCATAATTACATCACAAATATTTTTCTTTTTTGGTAATTTGAATAAAATATAAATCACAATAATATATATATATACACATGTAATATTACACTTCACAACAAGACCATGCTATTATTATCATTCTCGAATCTCATTCCATCCAAGTTCGAGGTGATACCGTTTTGCAAGCAATTTTCCTGCAGATCCATGTCGTCCCAAAAGAAGCCATACCCATCATCACCTTTAGGGCTAATCTGAGTAACAGAGCTGTTGTTGTTTGTTTCCAGGGAAAATTGAAGGAGATTGACAAGAGAATTATTATTCCGATTTTGATGATGATGGTGGGTTGTCATTGAGGTAATTTGGTTGTGCCCACAAGGCATGGTTTGGTTGGTTAGGGATGGAGTACTGCTAGAGCAAGGTGTGTTTTCATACATGAGTTGTGGGCTGAGATTGGCACTGTTGTCTGTTTTGCTTTTGTGAAAGACTCTACACAAAACCCAGTCCTCCTGCAATCAACAAAAGTTTGACCTAATTAGCAAAAATAAATGTGAAACCGGAATCAACGCTTAAAGAAGCTTTATCCTCACACTCAAAGAGCAACCTTTTCTTTTCCCCCTTACGTATTATTCCATTACTCACAGCATCTCTTCTCTTACAAAAGAATTAATTGGCAGCTGGACAAACCCTAAATCAATTGAAGCCAACTGGCTAGAGCTAGCTCCAACGCAAGTTAATATAAATGGAAAACCTCTCTCTTTTCCTTTTCTTTTTAATTCATACCAACTATCTTCGATTTGTTTGAAAGAAAAATTAATTTCTTTTGAGATAGAATCAATAAATGGTAAATTCTTTTAAACAAAGATGGTTATAAGGTTTCTAAAGTCAAAAACTTATAGTCATAAGCTATTTTTATAGTTTTTGAGTACAAGATTAATTTTTATTCAGGTTGAGATTAATTAATGTTATATTTTTTTTAAATAAAGACAGTTATGATATTTCAAAGTTTAAAATTTTTAACCCTTAAGACTCAATATACTTTTTATAGAACCTACACTTTAGTGATAAACTTGTACTTTTTTAAAAAACTAACAAATACCAAATATATTCTCCCTTATCTCTTGAGCTATGCACATCTACCAAAACTTCTTGTGTCTACACTAAGTGTAACGTTCATTTTACGCGTGAACTGTAAGATTGATAATCATAATGGGCAAGTTTGAAAAAATGAAACAACTAAGAGATGAGAGGAAACCAACCTTAGGTGGCATGTGTGGGGTCTCCAGACGAAACTCATGCATGATCCAACCCGTTTTGATTCCATTGGGAGCTCTGTTCCTGTAGAACACCAACGTCTTCCTCATTCCTACGACGTCACCTGTGGTTGGGTCAAGCACCGTTCGATCCTTCCCTGTTGCTTTCCAATACCCAGATGTCGTTGCGCGATTGGTCCGAAATCCTGTAGCATATTTTCTATCACGGAAACTGAAGAAATACCATTCATTTGCGTTGAGCTTAGCCACCTCTACGTGTGATGATCCATGCATCATTAACACACATGAAAGATGGGTCAGTTTTTGGTAAACAAATAGACAACACACAAAGGTATAATATGATATAGATGTGTAAATGCTATTGTCTCTAAGAGAAATAATTAGGTCTTGATGAATCACTATCATGTCAGCTTCTTCATCAATGATCACCAATAATTCATGTTTCATGGTATAAAAGATGACAAAAGTAGGGTTTTCAAAGTATTTTCTACATTTGAAATTAAGTAATTAATCATTTCCCTTCCTTTTAAACTTTTTCCCATCGTGTATATGAATTTGAGCAAGAAAGATCAATTAACCCTTCTAAAATTATATATTAGAGTTAACGTTAACAAGTCAAAATCACCTAGATAGAAAGTCATGGCTAAAAAAAGGTAAATGAAACTGTGTTCTATTTTTCCTTTTCAAGGAATGTGCGTATATAAGTAAAAATTGACATGTGAGGTTAAAAGTGAATTCATATATACAGCACCAGATGCTCACGTAACTGAGAGACTACTGTCATGCACCTTACCAGTCTTGGTTGCTTGGTGAAAATGTATTGCCTTTTCAACTCAGTTATAATAAATAATACTTATCTACCAAGTATGTTCTGGGCGTAAAAATGACACCCAATATATATATGCGTGAGTGAACCAGCAGCTAACTAGGATTTGAAGACATCATTTGTTTAGACTCTAGTTAGGGGGACTATATGTTATTGCATGATTGTGGCCTCGTGACATGCCAACTTTACAAAATATCACTCTAGAAAATTAGTAAATTGAATCATCCTACAAGTTATATCAAGAATAGGAACACGATCGATAATTTAACTTAATGATGGGGAAGAACCCAAAACATTAATTAGATATACTCCTATTGCAGATAATATGAGATTAACTAATTCTCTTTTGGATGGTGCATGTGCTTGTGTTATACATACATATATATACATATATAGGTACGCACCTCAAATTAACATGAAGTTTGGTGGCAACGGTTTTGGTATATTATATATGGGAACTAACAATGCAAAAGAGACTATATTTGCACATGAACAGGCATATATTCCTTTGAATTGGCCATGCATGTAAAATACATTTGGTCTGACACCAAATACAGATAAGAGAGAAAGAGAGATCAGAAGGGTACTCTACGTACCCCCACCCATCATCTTCATAAATAAAGTATAAAAGAGCATATATAATACAAGACAGAAAGAACTATGTGGGAAATAAAGTAATTCTTCGTAGTTCTCTGCTTAATTTGTTTATTTTTATTTTTTTACTGCTAGTGGTAAAAATTATCCATAGAGAAATTATAGTAAGATTTGGTGAAGGAATAGTAATACAATAAAGAACAATGATGAATATAATGAAGTCCTTTGTGTAATATGTGAAAAGCAGAATCTAGAGCTCAAAAGATATGGTTTAATCATTACATGATATATCCGACAGAAAAGAAATTGCTACTGACGCGCTTACAGCACAAAACCACTATATGTACATAAAACAGAAAACAATTATATATATCTATCGTGTTTGTATAAAATTATGTTATATTAATTAATATCAAGGGATTGATTGGCATTACATTAATCATTAGAGAACTGAATAAACTATGGCTCTTCCCAAGCATCCCTTACCCTTTATCATCTTTTCTCTCTCTTTCCCTCGGCTGGAAACAAAGCAATTGTCTGCTATTTTTCTACAGTTTACTATTGCAGCGTGCATAGCTATCTGAACTTAATTGTCTTTTGCATCATATCCTAATTATTAAAAACTAAAAATCGAAAAAACTACAAACACCATCCTTTATGAGAAGAGACCATGTAAGGTTCATATTAACTTGTAATTATTTTAAATCTATCCCTCTGTCATAAGCAGAAGAAGACCACGAATGGGAAACAAATTAAGGAAAATATTGTAAAAAAAAAAGGAAAAGAGAGAGAGAGGAAGGAGTTAAGGATGCAGTGACAAAATAAAGATTTTCAGAAACTAATGAAAAGGACGTGAAGAAGAAGAGAAAATTAATGGATAAAAATGTATATATTACCAGGAAGCTGCCAGGGCTCACATGTATGCAAGTCAATTTCCACCAAAGTTCCCTTAAGAACTTCTTCATTTGCGATCTTTTTGTAGAGGTAGTGACACACCAACTCCTCATCACTCGGATAAAACCGAAAACCAGGAGGCAATGAGGCACCAACGTCTCTGAGGCCCATGATCTTAATTGATCGATACGATGTTAATAAATTTGAAGAAAAGGAAAAGAAGAGAGAGAAAGAGAGGAATATACCAAGATTAAGAGATCCTTTTGGAATTTAAGTCTTGAGGTTTATGTATTGTAGAGCTCGATCGGATATGGCAATTATTGTGGATAATCTAAACAGAAATAAAAATAAAGAGGCTTGGAGACTACTGATCCCTCTCTCTTTCTGGGTATTTCAAATAATAAGATACAGAAACAGAAAGGTTGGTATCACGTATATATATATGGTTAGGAAGACAAAAGTGAGACTTTGCCATTTAGAATTTCTTACTAGAAATAATATTATTGTTATTCCAGCAAGGCTATGCTTCTGTAACTCTGGTTAGTTTTAGTGGCAAGTTTCAAGAGAAAAACCAAAGTTACAAGAAATCATCTAACTCTATAATAAGGGGTAGTACAATCGATATCTGCTACACATATGGACAAAGTGCCAAGCAAAATTACAAGAGAAAACCTCCAAAGTACCCCTTTTTATCTTGTATTATTATAATAGTGCTTATGTGTTTTTTTTCTTTTTTCCTCCCTCCCTCCATTATCAATCTATGCAAGCGCTACTTAATTTTTGCACGGCATGTCAAAGAGGAGCAAAAAATCCACGTAGTGAATATATAGTGGAAATAAATTAACTTGTTTCTCATTCTATACTTTACATGGTTGAATATTTCAATAATCATTTTCGTTTACTTTTCTTTAATGACGTTTCATGAAGTACTTTTGTTGCGTTCTCTCTAAAGTTTTGGGGAGTTTTGGTCCAAAATGTCAAGCTAGCTGGCTATTTATGAGAGAGCTCATTTTGATTCTTAATTCATCACTTTTGGCCCTCGTTTTCTTCTCAAATGAATTTAATCGGTTAGAGTCTCTATTGGATCAAAATAATTATTTGTAGCTTGTCCCAAAATTAATATTCTTATTTTTCTTTTTCAACACGGTGTCAAAGACTTTATTTAAAGGTTCAATCTTTATCTATAGGCATTGGATTTCTTTCCCTATTTCGCATAGGTCTAGTGGCTACATATGTTATCGTTTGATATGCTAGAAAAACATCGAGAAGAAAGTTCCATAGATAGTTAATACATTCACAAACCATATTAGAAAGGCTTGCAGCCAAAAGCTAATTAATTAAATGGCCAATATTTAACCTCTCATGATTCAGATTATGACAAGCACGTGACCCATTTCATGAAGCAGCAGAGCCCAGAACATGGACAGCTCTAAGAAAAACAGGAAAAATAATTCAAGTTGATAGCTGGAATATAGAATTTTAACACTTAATCATGAAGAGGGGAAGTCCCATCTGTTTCATTTTCGATCACAGAATAATAGTTTGGGAGCTGGATGTGATTGTGGGGCACTCAGATTGTCTTTTGATCATGGGGTCCACTGATGATGAAGGGCTATAGGCCCCACTGAAACACATGTTGTACACTAATCTGAAATAAAATTTGAATTTCTACTCCATGATATATAATTTCTTTGAATTTATTTATTTATTTAATTTTTTCTGTGTGATGAAAGAGATGCTGGAGACGATGCAATAATAATGTAAATGTGGACAAAGGGATATTTGTCAGACCATGTACCATCTAAATAAATGAAAATAATTAGGAGAGCATATATGGCAGATTATGAGTGGACTGGGGTCCTCCCCTACTTTAGCATCTAGCTAGCCACACAATATGGTTTTTATTTTATTATTTTCAAGAAAATTAAGCACATTTATACATATAAAAGCTAATTAAGAATTCACTATATATATGAGAGTGACAAAAAGGGATCAATTTAATGTAGATAATATCTATCTTATATTAATGTTAATAAATATGGATATAAAAGCCAAAGAGGATATACCAGGATTACTTGTAAAATGGGTCACTTTATAATTTGCCCGTTCAGATGATGAGTCTTTTTCAACTACTGTTATTGTAGAAATCAATGGTAATTAGTGGCCCCTTTTAAGTTTATGTGGCATATATGGAAGATGGGACAGTCATCGAAAAGAAAACTAGGGTCATTCCTGTGATCCTGTCGGAGAACAGTGATTAATTAATGTAATTAACTCCAAAATCCAAATTAACATTTTGACCAATCAATGAACAAAACACGATGAACATCCAGAAAATGTTTTAACGTAATCCTAAGTACGAATGTATTAAATTTGAGTTAAAACTTATTTGTTTCCTCATAAATTCGTTAAAATAAAAAAAGAATATTCAAGTTTTAAGTTTTTTAAACAAAATTCTCACACCACAAAATTTTATTAATATTAATATTGACCCTTATAATCTTATTCGATAGGATTTTTTATTTTGTTTAAATAAATATTTATAGTGTAAAATATCTTATTTAAAAAACTTGAAATGAAAGGTTTTTATTTCGACGAATCTATGAAGCCGCAAACTAAGGTATAACTCATTAAATTTTAAACTCAAGTACTCAGAGACTTGTCGTTGAATGGTTGTTGATGAAATTAATGATAGACTAGGAAATATTGAGTGGGAAAATGACAGTGGTCTGAACAGGGACATTGCTTGTTCACAATTGTTTGAACCCTAAATCAGCGGGAGTAGAGCACGGCAGGGTGGGACACGTGATAGTTATTGAAGGTACACGTCATGGGCAGGGCGTGGCGTATAAGATTATCCTGAAATAAAATTATGACTATCTCTACATAGGAAAAGATAATTAATGCAAATTAATGATTGTGAATGTTAGGGTTTCTGTCCAAGGATGGAATAACTTTGATAGGTGGAGGAGGATGATGTTGGAGAATGAGTGACGGCTTGATATTCCTCCTCTCCTCTCTTTGGGGACCAATAATTTCTTCTCCCTTTGGAAATTAAGCGTCTTTTTGCTGCCCTAATTTTACTTGTAAAATTTAGTTATAAGCTAACTCTTTGCATAAAATATGGTTAAATACTTAAATAAATTATTAAATTTGGATCTATCCATGAGCCATACATTGATTATTAATTAGCACATTTCTTTTTCCAATTTGCATGATTTGTTCACTAATAATTTACTCGGTTATGAAGTGGCCTGGGGCCTCCATGATTTCATTAGTCTCCAGGTTTTGTATGCAGTCAATGAATACTAACCAATCAAATTCAACCAAGTCAGTGCTGTACCCACGTGGCATTCTCCAAGTTTCATTTTGGCACAACTATTTTTCTTTCATGCGGGGTACCGACGTCAGCTCACTTCAAGGGCCCACAATATATCATTTGTCCGTTATATCAGACCTTTTTTTTTTGTTTAACATCAAGAACTAATTTCAATGATTATCCTAAGATTTGCATGCCAAGCAAATCTTTCACCGTTTATATGCATGTTATTTTATTAATTTTCTTAAGTTCTTTAGCAATATTTACACCACATGGCACCTTATAGGTAATATTCTCTATCTTCTTTATATATTAGCTGCAGATAAAATCCTCCTCACAATATCATATATAGTATAGGATCCGATCAGCCATAAATAATTTGAAATCTTTATCATTAATTAACCCAAAACAAATAGATTTCTTATTAATTTTATTTTCTAACCTTTTTGAAGAAAATATTGAGAAATCAAAATTTCTTATCTTTAATGAACATCAATAAACTATTTAATAAATCAATTCAATAGATTGTATAATCTATTTAACAATTTATAAAAAATTGTATCAATAGTTATATAAAATTTTAACCGTAATCCAGACTAGATATTGAAGATAGGCATATCATTACAATCAGAGACATTGAGAGACATAAATAAAGATGAGGAGACGTAGAGAGAGGGACAGAGAGAGACAAGGGGAAAAGGAGATCAACTACTTTATGTGGCAACTGCTTCCGAAGTAGAAGCATAGGATAAGTTATTCGCCTATAGAGAGAGAGATAGCAATTAATCGGATTCCAAACTTGTGCTCAACTAGAATATATTTATGAGATAACGTTTCCATGACAACTTTAACCATAAGTATGGCCCCCTTATAGCTCTTCGATTCCACAAACCCCCTTTTAGAAAGACAAGTATCTGATTCACTTTATACACTTTTTTGAAAAATTTGCCATTTATTTTTTTCTGATTTGATCGTTTATTGATAAATAGCCATTACTTTTACCAAACTTTAACATAAAAGCAATAACTTGCTTTCGTAAGAAATCAAAACCAGCAGAGTTTTCGTACTTGGGATTCAAGAAAGAAACCTTTCACACTCTCTCCCAGAGAGATAATATTATTTCTTCCTTTTTTTCCTTTAATATTGAGTTTGGGTGATTGTGTGTTCTTCCATGAAAAAGGCAAGAGATTCGTGGACAGCACAAAATACTTGGAACTCATGCATGGCAATGGCTGTTTTAAATGTTTATTTACCTAAAGTAGAAAATGACTTGTATAGCTTTAGAAATGGGCCATATATTCTCTTCCCTTCCCTCACATGGATGTTATTGTTAATTGCCCTCTCAAAAGTTTTCTAAAATTAAGAATAAAAGTTCGATGTGCCATTATATATCTAGATCCTTGAAGATAACAATGTCTATGAAAAAGTACTAGGCTTTGGAATCTCTAGCTATACCTCTTTGTCAACAAAGCTAATGTATCATGCCGTTTAGTTTAGTAATTTTGTTGGCAAATCCACCATCACAAGGAATTTTACACAGTGTAATCTGGATAACTGATTTTGAAATGAGATGACTCTATCAAATGGATAAATGATTAGTCAGTCAGACCCACAGTTCAAGACTTTATGTCATTTTCAATTTTATTTGTTTATGAAATTTGAAAATAAAATCAGCCTAAAAAAAGATATAAAAACACGTCTAAAAGATTCTTCTGATAGCTTGAAAACCCAGGAAATTGATTTCTACAAGCATAAGCATCACCAATCATGATTGGCTATTGCTAAGAAATAACACGAGTTACATATTCTAATTAAATAAATAATAATATTTAATTAGATTTAAGACCAAACCCATCTTAAAGGTAATTAAGATTTTGAAAACACGGGGATTAAATATGTCAGTTAGTATAATTTGTTGAACAAGAGCTTGCATGACACCACCATGGGAGCTGGCTAGCTAGCTCCATTAATCAATATAATAAAGATCGTAAGGGCAAATTTGTGTGGAAACAAGTATTGAATGTTGATTTAAATTATGGTATGTTTGGATGGAGCAAATACACAAAAGATATTGTGACGTTGCATGTGTCTTTGAGTGGCTGTGTGTTTTTGGCTGATTCCATAGCCGACGTGTGATTTCTCGTGATAAAGAGAAAAGCGTGAATTGGGAGGTCGAGGTAATGCAAGACAAGCCAGCTTACTGATTTGCGGCGACAATGAGAGTGAGAGAGATAGTCTCTAGAGCTGTAGTTCCTGTAAGCTGTAGGTCTTTGCAATTCATTTTAATGATTGAATATTGGGTGTTCTTTTTTTATTGGAAAACTACTATGATAAATTTCTTATTGAATAGCATCTTCTAATAAATTGAAGACAACAATGTTGAAAGCAATTGGTACATATAACACTTGAATTATTTGGTTGGTAGGGCTAACTAAATCCTCTCACAAGCTAGCTATAAAGGGCTCTACCGTTTTGTTTGTATCTGGCCGTTCGCTCATTAGCCCTGCCATTTGAAAGCTAAATCTGAACTAAAATTTCTCCAGTAACCTGTTTTTTTCACTTCGTGTGCACGATTTGACCATGTGTTTCAAACGGTTATAGAGGCTTTAAACTTGTGAGATTCCAAGACTTTTTGACACAATTGCGAAACCAATATATATCCTGTGTTTGGCAATTGGCATGCCTCAAAGTTTCAACGGGTAATTAAAATTTGCGAGTTAAAAATCCTAGTTAATTTCATGTATGGTCAATGGGTAACTGCGAAGAGATAATTAGTTCCACATGAACTGGTTATATTCAGATGATAAATATCTTGGTAAGCATATTAGCTATTTAACTCTCAATAATGGAGATAGAGGGCAAGAGTGGTGGGTTGCTATCAGACCGATAAGGTAGCACTCCTGATGTATTCAAGTACTAAATTAGATATAAATACTAGGGTTGATTGATGGGGCAGTTTCAGGTGTGGTGCAGGAATCTGAATATATACCAGAGAGGGAAAAAAAATCGTTTTGGATAATTGTTAAACTGGAAACAAAAACAATAATTATAAATAAGTGATCAACTTAAGCTGTACGTAGGAAGAGTTATATCATACAAAAGCTATGCAAGAGAGAGATTGGTTGGGTGGTAATGTTTGGCTGTCAACATTATTGACAATGCACAAGGACTAGTGACAAGTTATAATCAATTTCAATCATCAGAGTACTATCAGTTGGAGATTGGAAAATTATTGGCCTCCGATTCCCATAATTGAATGTAGTTAAATTTTAAAACCCCTTTGAAGCTCAAAGGTAATTGGGATAATGCTGTCATTTAACGAATCAAACCCTGAGAAGTTTGATTGAGTTTTTAGTTTTAACATGCATGTAGGTTTACCAAAGAAAGAATTCAGTGGGATGGAAAAGTGAATCTGAGGGACATACATGAACATACAAGGTTATGCTTTCTCTGTCTTTTTCATCTGTTTTAGTTGAGGGTGGAAAACACGTAATGTTTTCATTTAAATGCTGCACTAAGCATCAAAAGATTTTCATCTCCCTCGGGTTGATGAAAGCCGAAGGTTAAAGTTAGAGTGCACAAATTTCAATTACACAATATTGCAAGGAAAACCATTCAATGGTTAATTTTGGTGTGTAGTTTTAGCGTAATTAGAACTTAGAACAACTTAACTTATAACTTTTGAGTTGCATGTATTCTAAAAGTAATCGCATACGATGATAAAACACCAAACTACAAGGATAAATTAAAGTGAAAACTAAAGTTATGAAAAAAAAAATTCTCAAATTATTATAAAGCTACCTAAGGTAAATAACAACACGAGACTCTTTTTTTTCTCCTAAGGGTATGAAGCAGTCATAAATTTGTCTCTCTCCTACCAACTTTTCTAGAATGCAGACAGTTCAAGTGTGTGATCATTGGTTTGGAACAATATTTGGCCCAGGAGACCAGGACAAATGCAAAATAATTGATAATAACAAGTTAGGATAACTCCTAAGTTAAAAAAGAGTATCTGGTAAGTTTATTTTATTTTGCTATCTGAATAGTTTGAGCTTTTCTCCTTTCCTAATTTCTAAAGAGTTAGAAGCTTGTGGTACTATATAATAATGATAATTAAGAGATAGCAAAACGGGACAAGAGGTCACTTACAATGATTAGGGTGCGCCCGTCTTTTTTCTGCTACAGCTTAAGTTTGGCTGCTAAAACTTGAGTCACCCAACGAATAAGCATATGAAGCCGTTAAGACAAAAAGACAAAGCCCCAAGCGGACAAGCCAGTTACCATCTGGGCACAGTTCAAGTGGTAAGAAAGACATGGAGTACGAACACACATTCGGCAAGTTGGTTGTATACTTGTATTCCAGACTCGGATATGAAAAATAGAAATGGTGCAAATAAGGCATTAACGAGACTTGTAATTAATGTCAACCATTAATAAAAGATACTTTAATATTTGAAATTTCTATAATTAAGAGGGGTTATTTATTACTTATCTATCCTTAACAAAATCCTTATTATTATTACCGATCTCTCGTCGCTTAGAGAAAGCTTTGGATTTACAAACCAGATAAAATATAAGATTAGACTTGCGCAATTCTTAATCCTTTAGAAACATTGCACCAAAAAGTAAGATGCATGTATCTAGTGACAAACATCCAATCAGATTTCCCAATGATATAAATAGTAGAAAAGATATCGTAGTTGTACTATTTTTATTTATTTATTTTGCAATTAAATCGGAAACGATCATTGCAATGAATGTACCTAGAATTCTGATTTATGGTGACGCATTTCAAAATTCTTTTAGCCATAGAGATCATCGATTACATTATATGATTGAAGAACTCTTATTATAATGATTACATAAATTAACAAATTTTTAATTTGACAAAAAAGAACATCGTACGAAAAGGGTCGTCAGTCCTCTCAATCTGTGTCATCTTTGTTTAAGGGAATATTCCTATTCTAGTTTGTTAATTATTCTGATCAAGATTCCCAGAGTCGTTCTTTTGGCTTTTTGTTTATTCAATATCATTTCTACTATGACAATGAAAGTAACCAATCATCAACAATAAAAGAACCAGTCTATAAGTTTCCTTCCACCCGAGTACAAACACCCCAAGTCATCCATTAGAGATTTCATGCCTTTAAAGTATTACAGCTAAATTAAGCCACTTAATGTCTCTTACTGGATGCAGTATTATGTATTATATTCTGAAATTATAGCTGCTTATTCTTTCCACTATATCTTAGATATCCTTCATTATTACATACCTTTTTTTTTGGTGGGGGAGGGGGTGGGGTGGGAGGGGTTGTCATCTCTTTTCCATATGACCTTTCTTTTTTTTATCTGACCATATTACGTTTTTAATAAGGTTTTTGCCAGATATAAATCAATTACAACAATACATATTTCATATATTCATTAAGGTACTATACTACGGACTTTGCTAAAAGTGATTCTTGCCACAAACAAAAATATATCCAAGAAATAGAATATGGGTTTGTTTTTCTGTTTTCATAAACAGTTTTCAATTTTCAGAAATATAAGTAAAAAAAAAATCGTTTGGCAAATCCTTTGTGATTTCTTGTTTCTAAGAACAGTCGCTCAAATTATTGTGCTAAAAAGAACCTTCAGAAGAAATAAAAAGATGGGTTAGAAGAACGAGAATCGAGGAAATTACCAAGCAGAAGAGGCGTGATATGATTTCTTATTTTTGGGCGTGACATGAGAGCGCATGGCTTTGCTGTGACGGAGAAGAGACAAGAATTAGGAACCAGTACTGCTTCCAAACAGTTCTTGTGTAACTAAAATTTATCTTACAAATAATTCCATCCTTGTTATATTCTTAAAACACAGTTCTCAAAACTACTTTCCAACATAAATTTCTAACAAAAGAACCTAAAAACCACTTCCTGACAGGGCCGAATACTTTTTGAGTACACGCCATGTTCAAACCAGATTTTCGGGCTAGAGTGCTAAGCGTTTCTGTTATATATAAGAACAATAGAAACGGGAAACTCGACTGGTAAAAATTTATAACTATGGTCTCAAATTGACACGCTTGCCCAAGACACGTCATGTTGATGAATATAATGACCGCAACCACATATAATTTGTACTTCTGAATTACTTGTTAAAATCGCTAAACTCGACGAGAAATTATAACACAAGTAATAGGACTAGCGGACATGAAATCATAACACATAATCCAGTGATTATAGAAATGATTTCAATTCCTACAGCCCACTAAAATTCTAGTCATCAGAAATCGCAGCGCAGCTCTACTCTGACTAGGAAGTAGCAACCGGACATAGAATTATTAATATTTCTGATTTTAAAATTCTGCAATTCACATGAGCAACTACTTCACTCGTTGATTATTTGGTTCCTCCAGAAACTATTTTCCTAATCCAATGGCGCAGGCTAAAAAAACCTGCTGCTTATCCAGCCTATCAAAAACTAAATATTTACTTGAATTATTAGAAACCTTTAGTGTCAGCTGCCATTGTCCAGATCCTTTCTCAAACACATGATTGAATCTGCCATTGTGCAGATCCTTTCTCAAACACATGATTGAATCTAATTAAGGATCACCAGTAAAAAGGCTAAATCTGAATGAATATGTTATTGAATACATGGATTAATTAAAACCAGACACCGAAGAGACTCACTTGAGCTTCCAGTCATCAATGTCGGTTGTGGACAAATGTGATTGCCTAGTGTCTTTCTTTAGCCTGTTCTCTTGATCAACCTGGATGTTTCTTATCATTTCACCTACAGAGTAGTCTCATATTAAAGACTTCAATAGGAATTGATATGAGTTAATGACATCTGAAGTGCAAGTAACTACTTGGATATGAAAACGAAGGTCATCCGGATTGCTTAAGGTTGCGGGATCCAATTATATTAAAAGACTCTGGCTTCCTAATCTTTTGATACTCGAACAACTATACCAGTTGGCGTCTGTTCAGTTCTGAGATGACCTGATCCAATGAGATCACGAAGATGAAACCTCATATCAAGTGGAGACAATCGAAGCCGCTTCTTTTCCAAAGAGGCCAACGTCATCTCTTTATATCTACGACGGTTTAGAAAAGAAATAATTTCCTTTCTTCCCTGAACAAAAAAGTAAACACGATTTCCTGGAATTCTGAAATATCCTCATAAAAAGGAAAATAATAAGAGAAAATGCTAAAATTATTTGAATCTTGGTAAGCAGTGTATTATAAGTTTTCATTCTTTAGGGGGGAGAAAGAACTGGTAAACTAGTGATGGAAAAAGACATATCACGCCTATTCTTTTACCAGTTACTCCATAGAATAACCTCCAGAGCAACAAAAAGTTAGCAAGAGTTGACTATGTTAGTGATGACTTGAATTTGAGTGGCAAGTTGTTCAAGCTAAACTTATAGATTTAGACCCACATCATTATAGAATCTATGGTCACTAATACACAATGACTATTCAATGTGACAAAATAACTGTCTATAAAAATGGTGATACGAGGTTAAATCATCTTTTAACAGGGTCAAGATTCACAATTTTCGAGGTTACGTGAGAAATTGAACTCGAAACTTTTTACATACTATACAAACCCTTCACCAATATACTAAACCTAGTGGCTTAAGATTTTACAATTTGATAAACAGAAATCTTCCTGAATAGCTAGCTATTCATGATACCATTACAATATCAAATGATATGGGTTATTAGCAATGATTTAAAAGTTGATTAAAAAAAAAAAAATTAACCGTTAAGAGTTATTTTGGTAGCCAGACTAAGTCTGTGTTAAATGATTAATCAAACCCATGATGAGGCTTAACTTCAATCACATACTAGATAAAAAGAACTAACAACCGGTACCATGCATTAACCTTGAAATATTGGCATGTATACAAGTACTTAATGTACAGTTAAAGGACCTCGTATAGAATTTCAAAACATAATAACTACGCTTTTAAATTTGCATTTAAATTCACAAGCATCTATAAAACTAATAGCTTATAAGAACATACCTGAGCAAGGCCCTTAAGCAGAGAACCGATATTTGGAATTGCGAACCAATAAATATTTGAATCAATAAGTTGCCGAGTCTGAAAAAAGTGACTCAGAGGTAAGGGGGGAAAATTACATAGAAGAAAATTGATATTAGAAACAATTAACTTAATGTTGGTCCTGTTAGTGAACAATCTGGTATAGCCAGAGCTTGAAAAGAAGTAACCCAAAACAATGCAGAAGTATAAAGGTAAAAAGTAGAGAACAAAAGAACAAGATATCAAAACTTGTCAAGGCCCCATAATAGCCCAATAGGAATCCTTGATGAAGTTAAACAATAAGAAAAGGTATGCGCCGGAGATATGTGATCAAAGCCCTCCAATTTGAAAAATAACAAGTTAAATTAAACTTACAATTAAATAAACCAAATCTGAATATTACAAGGTGACCATGGATCAATAATGAGTTTTCCAGGTTACCAAAAAAAAATGACTGTAAGATTTTTTCCCTAATTTAAGTAGTGTTCACTTATCAACCCAATACTTCATACTATGTTCACAAACGTAAAATTTTGAGCCATAACAACACTATCGTAAATTTCTCCAATCAACAACTACAAACAAAACAGACAAGACTTTACATTCAAACTTTACTTACAAGAATGCCTGCATTAATTAAAAGGGTGATATGATTGTCCTTAACTTTTCCACCCAGTGACAAGAGAGAACACTGCAGTAAAAAGGTATCACGCTCAGTATCAAAACCCATTCAACAAATTATTATTATTGTTGTTATTATTATTATTTTAGTTTATAAGTAGACAGCAAAATGAACTTAAGTGATGGCACAAATAAAGAATTTAAGTAAGCTGACTAACTAATTCATGAATCTCACTCACAAGCTCATGATGTCCAATGCTAGATTCTAGCTTTGAATCAAGAACATGTGTTTTGAACCACCCAAAAACTTCACATCCCCCTTTCTTCTCGTCTTCCATTCTTTTGACGAAATAATCTATCTACGCATGGACGGTTAACAAATATTAACATGTCAGTGTAAATGATAATGCTTCAAAAAACTAAACTGAAGCATATAGCTGTCATATCCAACAGACATCTAAACATGCGCAACAGAAACAATAAAAATAAAAACAGTTGAAAAGCAGAGAGAAAAAAATCCATAATGAGTACAGTCAAGTTCAAATTCTCAACAACAGTTGACATTATAAAGTAAGTTGTAAAGATTGAAAGAAAACTTCAATATAGTTGAACTACCATGACATGATGACAGCACTATATCCAATCTATTCAACCAACCTGGTTAAGGTAGTCTTCAAAAAACATTATACCATGATCATCTTGTCCGGTATTCAATTTAAAGATGCGCAGCACTTTATCCCTCCTTAGAGACTGGAAATATAAAATACAACGAACATTCTTATTAATTCCTCAATACTCCGGAATGTATACTAAGACAAACCGAAAGAATAAATGAAAGAATACAGGAGAAAGACTACAGAAATCCATATGACAGTTAAAAGTGAATAGAATTTTTATTTTATGGTGCATGAAAAAATATCTCAAATATAGATGAGGCTCTTTTATTGGAAAGAGTCTTGAGCTTTATTTCACCAGACAAACGTACCTCTAATTCCCGATCCACTTGTGTTCTGTCTTTTACACTGCTATACAATTGTGACTTCAAAATGAATGGCTGAACCGAGATCTGCAAAGTGCAAACAAGCATCACTGAACACTTTAGGTGATGAAAACACTACAGTCTAACTCAATAAACAGAATTAAACTGCATAAAGAAATGCACAATGTGTGAATTATTTTAGCGTATTTCGAGATGATTTTCTTCAGTTTACGACAATTCTCGCCTATCTCTCAATGTGATGCAAAAACCTAGGGTTTTCATCGCTAACCTTCTCAATTTTCGGAAACTGAGCTCGCATTATCCGAAGCGCCACCAACGTATCACTAAAAGTGAGATCGTCCTCTGAATTCCAGATTAATCTACTTCAGTACGAACTATAAGAAAGAGAATGTATGAAAAAGGAAGAGAAAAGGATTCAAACATCGGTGAACATTTAAAGAATTCGTACCACCGAATGAATCGCGAGTCATGAAAATAGAACGTTCGACATGTGAGCCTGTGACATAGAACGAGAGAACATACCTAATGATGGAACTTGATCAGTGCCGGTTTTATCGTCATCGTCATCGGTTTCTTCCTCTCGCCGGCGTTTTGTCCCTCTGGAAGCAGATTCTGAAATTTTGCCCATGTATAATTGGTTACCTTATCGGCTAGCGGAAGATTAATTTGAGGGGGCTTCAAGTCTAGTTTCGACTCGTTAGGTTACCTACTTTTTCACCGCCAAATGCACCCGCCACCCGGTCTTATATATGAATTTTTTATTTGTAAATTACTTTTTCTTATTTTACTTGTATATTTTAATTTTATATCAAAAAGAAAACAATTTTATACATTTAAATTATTTTTAAATAACACAAATTCAATCAAAATTCATAGTATGAAAAATAGAATGAAATTTGAGCGTAATGTTTTTCCATATAAGTCTCGTCTTAAACTTAATTTTACCAAATTTTGTAATTGTCTTTAAGAAATCGTTCCGTACATTTAAAAATATTTTGTATATTTATTTTATAAATAAAAGTAGGGTGGTTGTAGAATAATATATATATATATATATATATATATATATATATATATATATATATAGAAGTTCTTGGAATTGGTAGAACACACATAGCACAAGGCTGAAACCTGGGAGTGTTATTAACAAAACCACTAACCGACTCGATTAGGCAAAGACAATTTAACCTAGTTATTTGTCTCTTTAATAAAGCAAAGATCGAGATAAAGCTTTTCTCTTTCAATATAATTGAGCTGTCTAAATTTATGATGGGCCAGTATAACATAAATCTACAAAATTGGATTAGTCCGAACATTTCCTCCAAGGAAAAAAAAAAGCATCTTATAAATAGATTTTCTTCCATTTGCTCAGGCAGACTTCAACTTGGCTGACGTAGAAGCAAGGTGGGAAAGAGTTCTGTGTCCCACGAACAACAGAAAGGCTCCCAAAAGACCAAGAGTTCTGAGCGTGGTGAACAGATCCAGCTGCGCACATGAACAATAGAGAAGCATTTCAAACAGAGAAGAATGGAACAAAGCGTTTGACTTAATTGCCAGTCCAAAAGAAAGATAATCTCATCTAAGCACATTATTGAGCACGTCTTGTTCCACATTGTTACAGGAGATAATGCTTCTCATTCATAATGAACCACAACGCATGTAATACACGTGGCACCCAATTAATATTGCAGCAAAGAAGATGATTATATAAAAGCAGAGTGGTCATACCTTCAACCAGAAAAGTACATAAAGCAAGAGAACGGCTCCAATGCCAAGATGGAAGAGGATCGCATATGTAGCAGGTACGGCTGAAGCAGGGAAATTCTTCAAGTTCACCTCTAAGCGCAATAGCTGTTAAAGATACAAACGAGAATGATTACTGTTAACCACCAAACAGGAAGACGACTCACGACTGAGCGAAATGATAAAACAACTCAACCACAATTTAGTAGAAGTACAATGTTAGAGACTAAGAACCATCAGATCAAATCCCCAAAACCCAATTTCATCAAGATAAATCAAATAGTTTTGGGAGTTTTCAGCAAATTCTTTCGATTATGAGATGAGGTAGTCCTAGTAAACATCAATAGATATAAAAACTCCTTCACTGCTTCATGCAGATAATAACTAAAGAGAACCCGCCAAAAAGGACACGAACGTTTTAATATTTTAAATTATCTCCATATCCTAGAGAGCAGCTTAATTGAGAAGTGAATCCAAATATGATGTCAGACTCAAAATCCCTAGTCTTCAATCGAGATTATCTGACAAGTTGGACTCATCAGCCACAATTTTTGGTTCTACTTTAAATAAAATAAAGATAAAAGGAACAAAATAATTACCCCGACCAAAAAGCCAAGTAATGGCAAAAAGGTTAAAATCAAGAAAGCCAGAGAGAGCTTCTGCGGAGGTCGCTTTTCCGGAGCCCTAAATAAGTGAGTTATTTCTGCTTTGGGCCCATATCTTGAGTACGGATCAACAGGTGGTGGAGGAGGACGGGCTGCCTTCTCAGATGCTTCTGGAAGATCTAATTCAACATGGCCGATAGTCCGTAAGAAAGAGTTCTCCTGCAAAAAAATAAAATAATTTTGCTGAGACTGCTAGACTATTAAAGGGTAAAGCAGGGAAGGGGATCAAACAAAAGCGGCAGTACCATGACAGCATCACCAACGGTCAGCTCAACGTCATATCTTCCCGAGAGATAGAAAAAATTCTCCACCAAGCCAAGAAAATCCTGGAAGACAATATCATTCGTGAGGAAAACAAGATTGATTATATCATCAGATGACAATGGAATGATTTAATGGACTCCAGGAAAGAAAAGGCAAAATTAACACTTCACACACCTCCACTCCATCGCGGTCAACTCAAATAGAATTTAAGCAAATCAACCAATAAATTAATTGCATATAGTTAGTTCCATGTGGGCAGATAGATAGCCTCACTGTGTCTTTTGAAGATGCATAATATGAAAACAGGCACATAATTTTTTCATTCATCTGTGACACTTGATTTTATTTTCAGAATAATACTCGAATAAATTATATTAGATTTAGCATATGAGTTATAACTGTTTATACAACTACTTATTACAGAACATAACAATATGAACAGCCAGCATTTAAGGATAGACCTAACAGCCTAGATGATTAAATATGGAAAAGAGGTACTTACGAGAATTATCTCAAACTTCTTGCCAGTGTTTACGACCAAAAATATATGTTCAACCTTTGTCTCGTGTCTCAACTTGAGAAATACCTGCAAGAACAAAATCCTCAATCAACAGAGCTTTGACAAGAAATTCATCTAGAATGTCTGAAAGACAACTACAAACCTGATGAGGCTTAAAAGCGTGACCTTGAGGTGATGTCAATTGAAAAGACAATCGTAACTTCTGCAGGTGGTTAGCTGAGAGTGAAACAACATCTTGACCAGCCAAATCTAACCTGGATAGACAAGGAAATTGTAAGTGCCAAAGAGAAACATGTTGAGAGAGAACTCCAACATATGTATCCAAGTGACAGCACCTGACATTAAAAAATAATTGTGCTAACATCCTAGTCCTAGATATAAAAGCAGAAAATTGTTTTGAATAGTCTTTCAGGTTTTAACAATAATGGGAAAAAATAAATTACATACGTTTTCCGGGTTTCAATACTTCCAAGATCACTGTCCAGAACTGCAATTTCCGTATTGTCTACTTTAATGAGTCCAGTGACATATATTGGTACATGAATTTGGTCTCCAGTGGCATAAATTTTTTCACTATTAGTATCATGAAGCACCACCTGCAGAGTAGGATTGAAACATTATAACTGACAAACAGTAATAGTACCCCTTGATACAACAGAAAGGAAAAAAATCACTAAATTAAACAAAGAGGAATACCTCAAAAACAAATATATAACTTCCCACATCGACACTTTTTGGGAAAACGTCCAAGAAATGAACTCCCCTTTTTGGGTCATACTGGAGTTCCTGTATTGCAAAGGTGAGAAAAAATGTCAGAGAGAAGTCGATGATTATGTAACTACAAAAATTTCTAAAGAAGCCACAGTTCTGAATTGAAGTTCTCGCATACCTTGCTCTCAGTAGTAGCTGAATCTTTAGAACCAACGCTGGAAGTTCGAATAAGCTTCACTGTTAAAGGAGGTGCAGGAGAACCAAGCACTGTAGTCACCCTAACCTGATTAATTTTCTAACAGACATTTGTCATATTTCCTAAACAGGGAATGAGAAGTGGAACAGCTGAAAAATAGTAACCAATGATGGTAAAGAAGCCAGAACCGAAAAGAAAATTTGACAGGTAGCGTAAAGAAGATGCAGATATTTTGCTATTTCAAAAAAGGAAACAGGCTCCTTAGCAAGGCAGATGAATTATTAATGTCAACAGTGACAAGAAAGATATAGCTGCAGATGAATCATATGACAAATAAAAAATTGGAAAAAGAAAACGCCAGAACCATTCAAGGTAGAGCTTGTTCACCACAAACAGAGAAAAGGACAACAGCATGGAAGTCTGTAAAAATGTTTCCAGTGTAAAGTTTTTTGAGATGAACGTACATAAGAAGTAAATAATAAGTTAATACCAGGTACTATCCTCCTATGCTGGAAAGTGTAATCAAAACTCAGTTATACAAGGCACATTCCTGGTAACTTTCCTCTTGTATCAATATATTGAATACCCTCTCATCAAAAGAAGGATAACAAATGGGAAAAGGTGCTGATGAACAAAAGCTTACGGATGGTTTATGCATATAATGGGTAGAAACCAGAGCTACCCAATTCTTCTTTTATCTTTGTGTTGCTAAAATGAGGATGCCAAGATTTTACAAGTCAAAAGTAGGCTTTGTAATGGAGAGGCAGTGTGCGTCATAGTTGTGACAGGCAGTAACTTCACATTGCAAGAGATTCATTCATAGTTAAACGAACAAGAGGATGTTAAAGACTCAACTTAGATACACTGTACACACCTTAAGCTGGTCTTTCTTGGTCAATGAATGAACTGTACCAGAAAGTGACAATATCAATGGGATGGAAACCCTACATCACCATAAAAGATTTGTTACAAAGCTTTATCAGATATCTTGGAGAGACCAAAAAATCATAAAAGAAGTTCCTTCTGAAAAGCACTTGCCTGTTGCTCTCTAGAAAAGCTAATGCTTCTACTTGATTGAAAAAGTCTTGTACATCTCCGGGGATTCCGATTCCAAGGAAGAACTTTGCCAAGCCTAATATTTTATCCCCAGGAAGCTGGAAATGCAGGGCTGAAGGATTAAAAGAAGATTCTGAGACTTTTAAGAAATAAGATAGCAATCCCCTATACCCCACATACATTTATTTTTCCAGAAGTTACTGCAGCAAATGTGGTCAACCCTCGAACAACTGAAGCAGTAGTGGAGAGAGAACCCTGATGCTCACTTGCACTGAGTTTCTCATCAAAGTAAAATGTCCCATCATCTGAAAATAGACAACAGAATCATTTAAGATCAGCATCATAAAGTATAAACAACAAACAATGGCAGTCTGTAAATACAAGAACATGCATTTACAAATAAGTGAAAAATAAATAAATAAATTGAGAAATGAAAAAAAAAAAAATTAAAAAGAATGTCACATTGTACAAGGGCCATCAAGCTATATTATACCCATCATCGTCAATTGGCATATCAAATAATAAAATTTATGAAAGGACATCATGCTGCTACATGCATGCCATAATAATTTTATATTAATATTGTTGACCAACCAAAAAAAAAACCTTTGAATGAGACAAAAGCAAAGCTACACTTACTATATTTCTCAATGCTGTCAAAAAGCTTCAATATATCGCTTTTCACCGTATTGATCTGCCAACATGGAGATAAGATTAGACAATAGGGCCATACCAAGGTATGCTTGCCTGTGATTTATGTCTAGTTTTGGAATTTTATACTGAATGATAATGATAATGTTTCCTTCAAAACTTAACCAAATTCAGTGAATCAATATGAGATAATGATAGGCAGAAGCCAAACAGCAGGGTAACAAAATAAAAACCAGCCTTACGGCCTTTGTCATACAAGGGTTAATTAATTTGTGGCTTCCCAAGAGTATCATGCTCATAAATAGTAGGAAGTCCAAATCGATTTTTCTGATTTTCCTTTGGACCTTTTCATGATTGAATTCAAGATTTAAGACAGTCAACTCAAACTCATGAAAATCTCTAATTCAAGATTATTAGTAATGATCCAGAACTTTACCCTAGACTGATCAACTTCAGAAGATGTTAATGAGATCACTCCAGCAAGTGCTTCAAGTGCTAATCCTGTAAACCAGATGATACGATCAAGTTGTCGCTATAAATTTACTAAAGTGCATGCAATATTCCCAAGGAGACAATGGCTACACTAGCTTTAGTGCGAAAAACTTTAGATAAATCATTACCAGCAGCATAGGTACTAGACTCTGGATTATCGGAACTATAGCGCCATCTTCCATCACTCTGGCTCAGAGCCTGCCAACAACGCAGGACATGAACTCAAGTCTTCATATGACAGTTTGAATTAAAATTGCAGCAAATGGAATTAAAGTAAGATAAGGGGCGCACGGAAAATGGTGAACGGTTCTTAGCAATCCAGAAGCAAACTAAGTTTCCATCTTATTTTATAGAATAAACAAAACGAACCTTGATTGAATGAAAAGTTCCATCAGCATCAGCAAGGAGCACATCAACATTAGAAGCCTGATCCTGTATATGCAAGAAGGGGCAGGTAAGAAACAGGAACCAGAATGAAACATGATATTAAATTGCAATTTTTAAGCCACGATGATGAAGGAACAGGTCCTAAAAAGAGAGACGTGTGATGCCAACTACTTACCAACGATACAACATTCAAAATTTGTCATATCAAAAGAATATTTATGGGGACCAAGAAAAATTATGGCAGAGCACATTTATAGATGAAAGCCAAGGGATTTTGAGCCCAATTTGAGTAGAAAAGGACAAGAAGGTAATCTTCATATGTGCATCAGTTACACTGGCAGGATTTTGGTAAAAACACGTATATTTAGTAGCTTGAACAAAGTCTATAGAAATCACCTTTATAAGAACTAAGCTTCCGATTGAGTGGTATAAGTCATGCAATGTACTTGCGTCATTGACAGCAGCTTTAAGTCTCGAAGCAATATCCTTCACAAGGAGAATAAATTCTAGCATCAAATTTGAGACTTGAAACACACTGATGGAATTTCATAAGTAACAGCAACTAAGCTGCCAACAAAATATTGCAGAGAACAAGGATACCTTGAAAACCTCCTCATTAACGTTGCACTTTAATATGCTGTTAGCTTTTAAGGCATAGAACAAATCCTTTGGAGGAGATGACGACCCAAGTTTTTCCACTACTTTCAGACAAGTTGCTGTGCTTACATCAGGTTTCTTTTCAATGTTCAGAATCTCAAAAACTCTTAGGGCCTCGTATGCATCTTGTAAACTGAATAATAGGATAATGATTAGTTTTTTTTACATAGAATCTTTCAATATCAAGAAGGATAAACAAATCTAAAGAGAATATCCGGTGACATGTCACGGTTAACAGCCAGAGCTAAATATTCACCTTCCAAAGGATACATCAGCGGGAGTGAAGAGCTCTAAAGCTGCGGATCGGTGAGAATCTGAGATCGGCTCAAAAACCGTCGCAGCCTCGCAGATCGATAAAGCCAGAAGCAGCACCAGAAATCCTCCACGCTTTCTGGCCATTCCTGCATTCATGAATCAGAAAATTTCAGCTGCAACATATCACATTTGTTGTAGGATTTTAGAATGTGGAAAATATTGATTCGTACGCAAGCGTGAGATGGTAGGTTAGTGGTGGAGGTTTGCTCGCACTGCGCAGGCGATGACTTCTACTGACAGGAGTGATTCTACTTCGAAGAGCACAGTTGTTAAAATTCTTTTAAATTCCTAAACTGTCCCTCAGCCCTGTATCCTGTTTTCTTATTTTCAAGTCGAAATAAATATTTTCGAAATTGAATTTCCACTAACACGGAATTGCTGATCATTAACACGGGTAATAAAAATTCCAAAATGTAACTTATTTTCTAATAAAATAAATCAATGTTACAAAATGACGAAGAATTAAACGAGAGAAGAGATTCATTGAAGGGTACGTTAGACAAGAGAAGGTAAATTTGCTGAAAAATTATATTTTGTTTGTCTAGTCATATAAATAAATAAAATTAATTTTTAAGAGTGATTACTATACTATTATTATTTTTAATGAGTAAAACATTATATAGACCGTCATTAACCATGGAAAATCTTCATTTGAGATCCTTAGCCCGCGTTAGTTTAACAGAAAATGTGTATCGTTAGCGATGATTTCCCGTTACGTTTCTCAAGATGTAAATTTGTTTTTAGAAAGGCTACCATACACTTCTCACCCGGAACTTCTTACTTCCATTGAAGATTGCAGAAGCTTCCAAAAGCAGTGGCGTCAAATTCCCAAGCTCAAGCATCCAAACGAGGTGGCATCAATCAAGTAGAAGGTGTATATTTAGGCTGAGGATAGTTCACAGTGAAATCAATTCCAATGAAAAACTCAAATTTGACTAGCAAGCATATTTCAACGGTCATCACACTTCATTCATTCTGATACATGCGTCAAACGTATCAGGTCTAGTCTAAAAGATAACACACTTAATAAATACCAGCATTAGATAAGAAGATAAAAGGTAAACAACCCCTCTCCACAGAGAGAATACAATTGGAAGCTAGAGCATTAGCATTGAAGAGAGAATACGCTTCAGTGAATACACTTAGAGGCTAGCATTTGCACTGAAGAGAGAATACACTTTGAAGCTAGAGCATTTGCCTAATTGTCTATCGCTCAATACTTAAGAGGGGACTGCTGGGTTGGCAACAATCCAAAGCGCTTCTTCAGGAGAACTCTTTGCCTTGAATATTTGTCATCAGGTGAAAACCGAGCTGCAGCTCAACAAAACCAGAAAAAAAAAAAAAAAAAAAAAAAAAATTACTTACAGAACATAACTCAGATTTCTTTTTAGCAAGAGATGAAAACTTCACAAAACAAGAGTCAAGGTAGTGCAGCCCGAAAAGGGCTTAATATAAAAAATCGAAATGTGGCAACTTTATAGTTTGTGGCTCACTGTATAGTTTGTGGACAAGCTAAGGCAAAGAGAGTGGCAAAAATAGCTGCTAACCTCTACGTTATCTCCTTGGCATTTTCAAGGAATAAGAGGGGAATATATTTTGAAGCTAGCACGGAATTCTCAATTAGACTAGTGGAAAACAAATAGCAATACAGAATCGGATCGGGTGGAGACAGCTTCTCTGTCCCACGATTTGTCCCAATTGGGTGATGCTAAGATTGTTCTCTTTTACGTTTTCAATCACAACAAGTCGTTAAAATCTTAAAAAGGAGCTCCAACAAACCTAAGCACCTTGAGAATATACTATTTAACATTAAAAGATCAGGAAGTTAAGAAGTCAGATTAGTATTAATTAATTGAGCTATGTACCTGGATGAGCAGATCGTGTAGCTAATCCCAGTGGTGATTCTTTCTGAAAATGAGAAAAGAAACCAAAAAAAAAAAAAAAGGTCAAGTCTCACTGCCAAGTTCCACATATATTCAAAACAATAGCTAGACATCCCCGGCTCATAGCAGTTGCATTGAACTGGTGATGAACAGTTGAATCAATTGAATTTGAATTTTTTAGAAGAGGGTCATTCCTCTGTCAATCTTTGAAGCCCTCAATGGCAATTTGGGATAATGTTTCCATAATTATAAGCCTACAGGGGCTGTCATACAGGGATTACCTTGGTAGTGTAGACTTTACCACCATTCTCATTTATGTAAAACTGAAGATACATGGTGACAGTTGGTTTATCACTGCAGAAATACAATTAGGCAAAGATTACTTTTATGTAAGGGTCGTGAAATGCACACTCAGTATTGTTTGTCTCCGTAGATAGCATGAATAGTAGAAACAAGCAACAAGAGATAGTACAATTAAAGAGACGAACCTTGCTGTGATGGAGGCGAGGGAAGAGAAGAGAACTGGAAACGGAGACTGCCTCTGCCCTAGTAGTAGGTCCAAGAAAACTCTCGTTTTTTAAGAGACAAAACTGAGAAGGTGGTGAGAAAAGGATGGAATTTCAAAGGGGCCTACTTGGGCTTACAACTTACTTATTAGCCCATTTATTGGGCCTGATCCAGTTCGTAAGAGAAAAAACCTAAACGAATTACAAGGGCCCAAAATAATATCAGGATACATATTTTATTATTTAGCAAACAAATTTTATTTTCCTATTCTTAAAAACCAGTTATATTTTATTTGAAGTGACTAAACTATGAAAATGAAAATCAAATATTTTTTTTTTGACAGCAATGAAAATCAAATAGTTAAGGTTAGATCTGAGGGACGTATGAAATCATTTTTGTATTAATAGGATATTAGAAAAATCATGTTTTATATTTTATCTAGCCTTGATCTTTTTTGTATTTGTTCAATACTGAAAATAAGAATTTTTCAAGCAATCATTGCCGGCGGAGATATAAATGAAACAAAGATTTTATTCCGGTCAAAAAAAATTTGCTAGCTGGCTTTATTTGTGTGAATTCCACTAAGCTTCATCAAGCATCACATCAGATCAGTATTTTTTTTTTTTTCATTTTTCCCTCCACTTGTGCACTATATATTATCAATGGAATTTTATCCTCCACTAACCCAAAAAAAAATAAAAATCATTGAAATAAAGAATGGGATTTTATCATTTTTGGTGAAGATTTTGTTCCCACTGTTGATATCAAAGTCAAAACCCAGCAGCCGAGGGTTTATCTTGTTTTATTGTTATTAAAATAAAAACTTGAAAAAAAAAAAAAAAAGTTAAAGCAGGGATATAATTGGAAATATGATTCTTATCTCCTTCTCTCCGATTACAGTTGACCACTCGCGCTCCCTTCAAACGCACGTCTCTGCAAACTCTGATTTGATAACTCCCTCGTACCTTAGTGCATTCCATATCCACCTAGTTATCTCTCTTCAGACCTCAAATTGATTCATTGCTTCCAACAGAAACTCCATTCCGTTTCCATCTTCATCAGATTTCTTCAGCTTCCTTCCGAACGTTGTCCAAACTCGTTTCACATTGTCTCTTCAAAACATGTCTTTTGAAGAGGAGGAGGCGTTCGAGCATACCCTCCTCGTCGTTCGCGAGGTCTCCGTCTACAAGATTCCACCGCGATCCACATCCGGTGGGTACAAGTGCGGCGAGTGGCTACAATCCGATAAAATATGGTCGGGTCGTCTGAGAGTCGTTTCGTGCAAGGATCGGTGCGAGATCCGACTCGAGGAGCCGAACACCGGGGAGCTCTTCGCCGCCTGCTTCGTGTACCCGGGTCAGCGTGAGAACTCGGTCGAGTCAGTGCTTGACTCGTCCAGATACTTCGTGCTGAAGATCGAAGATGGCCGGGGGAAGCATGCATTTATTGGATTAGGGTTTTCGGAACGAAACGAGGCTTTTGATTTCAATGTGGCATTGTCGGATCATGACAAGCATGTGAAGCGAGAGCACGAAAAAGACTCCGGGGAGGCGAGCGAAGATTCTCAGATTGATATTCATCCTGCTGTAAATCATAGACTGAAGGTATAACAACTAAATGTTTAGTCACATTTGCTTTCAATCTAAAATGTTTAAGATTTCTTTCCCGTTAACTTAGTAATTTACCAAATAACGGATAATTCACTGTCATGGATGTCGGGGTGGGTTGTTTGAGTGGATTATTGTTATCTGTTACTGTCGTGGTTTCTTCATGTGTCTGTTTTGTGTTGCTGTGCGTAATTTTGTATGCTTTATACGACCATTGAGCCATGAAGAGATATGCTTATATCCCACATGGTATAAGCGGTAACTATTTGCTATGAACCCTTTGTGTAGTTTGTGGAGGCATTTCGCATGTAATTTTTGTTGGATAACCATAGAATTCGGTTTTCCTTGAGGGCATTTCTTCATTTTTTCTCCTCAGGGATGCTTTTTTATATTCTCTACTCTTAGAAGAATGTAGTTTCACTCAACCTTTTGGTTAATTCAAATTTGGAATATGTTTGACGCCTTCTTTTTCATTTATCTTACATTGACTGTTCTGTATTTTGGATTATAGGAAGGTGAAACCATCCGGATTAATGTCAAACCGAAACCATCTAGTGGAACTGGCATGCTTTCAGCTGCAGGGTTAACAGGGAGTCTTTCTGGAACTACGAAGCCTAAAGCCCTGGGCCTTGCTCCCCCTCCGAGTGGGGCAGGAAAAATCAGGTCTCCTCTTCCACCTCCTCCAAATGATCCTGTTGCTGCTAGGATCACTTCTGGTGGCAATACTACTGTTACAGGAACAAATGACAGTGCGAGACATTCTACTGAAACAAATTCTTTTTCAGATCTTTCTCAGCTACAGGTATGGTGGCATTACTTATTCTTCCGCTTTTTATCAATGTAGATTCACTACGTCGCTTTCTAAAAGGATATAACATACTTACTATTGCAGTAGAGATAATAAAATATGAACTATTGTTACAATGATAAAGCTGCTTACTATTGTTGTACTCGCTACTTGTCCTTTTTAGTCCCGTTTAAATCTGATAGAGTTGCTAAATGAGTTGTTACAATGATAAAGCTGATTACGGTCACGTTCTCTGTCTATGGTAGTCTGTTAGAGAGATGATGGCTTGTGTTTGCACCTGACATTCCCTGTTTTTATTTTTATTTTTTTTGTTTGTTTCCTTTGGGTGAATCTATTATTGGCTTCACTACTTTGGGAAGCATGTGTGTTAGCTCTACATTGTAAACGTCTGAAATACCTCGTTTGATAGAATCTATCATCTTTAACTAAATATTTTCCTTGTCTCCACTGGCAGAAAAATTTACCTTCTACTGCTGCTTCAGGATCGACCACAGCATCAGGATGGGCAGCCTTCTGATTGTATGAGCTTTTTAACCATGAGGCTTTTCTTCTTCTTTTTTTTTTTTTTGTTTATTTTGACATAAGAGACATGGAAGAAAATGAAGAAGGAGGTCTCCGAAGTAAATTTAACACATGATTTCCCAGTAATTCGATATCATAAGGAATATCCTGGGAAATGTTATATGTAATTGTTTTCCCCCATTTTGTTTGTATTAATAGGTTTCTCTATCTATATAAAGGTTTTACTTTTCTGTCCCAATCTGATTTTACTGCTGGTCTTGTTCAATAGAATGACCAATTCATTACATATTTAAATAGTACGGCACATGTTTGGGGATGGCCAAAACTATTCTCTGAAGAGATTTGTTGCTAAAATTGTTCTGTATGCAGAAACTTGCTCCATGTAAAGCTAAGGCTATAAAAATAGGGTATGCGGTTCTTTGGACTTACAGTTTTATCAAGATCCATTTCCCCAACAATGATACCGCCAGCTTTGGCAATATTACTTTATTAGTCCTTCCAAGAACAAGGAAGAAGATTAGAACTAGCGAAATTAGAGAAATTTTATTTTGTCCCCTCAATAAAAAAATCTCATATTTTAAATTTTTTAAACTGAAATCTCAATCTCTTGGTAGTTGATTTTGATAAAATTTTATAGTGTGAGGGTTAATTTAAAAAGTTTAAAAGGTGATTTTTTATAACCAAAAAATGTTAGCGGGTAAATATAATTTTATTCTATTTTTATAGAGTAAGTATTACAAAGTTTAAACTGAAATCTGAGTCTCAATATTCTATGTTGTTTTAGGTTTCGGTGGAACACTAGTGTTGCACGATTTGTTTCATTGGGGGCTTGTTTATTACAAGGATTTGGAAGCTGGTAATAGGAATTAGGAATCTTAGACTCTCAGAAATAAGCATTATGCGATTCCTTGAGCTAGGGAATCCTCCCTATTCTATACAAATAAAAAAATTTGGGACAAAATTGCCCCCCAACTTGAACCAAAACTGTCGAAGAGGAACAGCAAAGCTGTTTGCTTGTTGGTGAAGTAAGGGTCTGCTAAGATTCCCCCTTAATCGAGTCCGATCATGACTCAACCTGAACAATAAACGGGCGTAAAATCTAGCTCAGCCTGAACTGAAAATGTTTTATCAAATCATTGTTTATTTTTGTTCAGGGGATTAATTTTTGTACAACCTCAAATTGAAATTTTCACTATCCTTGACTTGCGGAATTATAATTTTGGAAGTGATTTTACACCTCCGGTATTATAATGAAATGGGCTCATGCCGTTGACTTCTTGTTACCTTCGTCACCGTTCGCCAAGATGGGTGACGTGCATCATTTGTCTTTAACAAACTACCCCCATGCTCAGACGTGTTAGCACCCTATTGGCTTGCACTCTGCTGGCGGAGAGTATAAGATGACCGCAGAAAAAGCACTGTGCAACTCACAATTGTAGATCCGTAATGGCAGAGGAAGCAGCTCAGAAGCCGAGAGATGAAGAGCTCCAGGGAGATGAAAATGGATATTGTAGTGGTATTAGGGTTCAGGGTATGCTATTCGCTTACGACGGACAAGTGCCACTTTTTGTCGATTTCAATCTCAGAATCTCTCCAGGATCACGATGCCTCCTGGTCGGTGCCAACGGATCTGGTAATACACTCCCCGAGTTGCTTTTTTCGCTTTAACTTTTTTTTTTTTTTTTCCTGCAAAAATTTCCTGGAAAGTTTGTTGATACAATAGAGACTCAATCTGAATGGTAAGAACCACTGGCTAGAAGTTATGGAGCAAGCAAGAACGGGAAAAAAAAAAAAAGTTTTAAAATCGCTCATGATTGTGCTTGTGCAGGGAAGACCACTTTACTGAAGATTTTGGCTGGCAAACATATGGTTGGGGGAAGAGATGTTGTGCGGGTGTTGAATTGTTCCGCTTTTCATGACACCCAACTGGTTTGTAGTGGTGATCTAGCTTATTTGGGAGGATCTTGGAGTAAATCTGTTGGCTCAGCTGTGAGTTCTCAACTTTTGATCTCAATGTAAATCATTAATTTTGATAAAAGAAGTCCCTCGTATCAATTTGACAGTTGACTTCCTACTGTTTTTTAATAAACAGTGAGACATTTTTGATCGGTAAGTAATTCTGTATTAGTTGAGCACGTGTGTCATAAACCAGATGAATCATCGTACTATGGTATGTTTATTAATATGACGCCAGGTTCCTTTAGGCCTACTGCAACATAATATCGAACCATGAATGCCATGCTCCCGTGTTGATGGTTTATCACCAATCTTACGGTTTGTTCGTCACTATGCCAAATCTCTTTTATAAATCAGGCTCCTAGTTTAACTTCCATGCTTTTACTGATGTAGTGGTAATTAATCTCTTTACATTGTCCTGCGAGGACACATGCATCTGCTGCAACTTTACACTGATTAATGGAAGGTCTCATTAACAATATTTAGGTGTAAAGTCAATAATTGTCCTACTTCCTTTTTTTCCTATAACATGCACTTTGATATGCCCTGATCAATGTCATGCTGACTGTTGATGTTGTTGCCAACATCCAGGGAGAAATTCCGCTCCAGGGAGACTTCTCTGCTGAACATATGATCTTTGGAGGTGCGTTATATTCCTTAGTTTTCTTTGTTCCAAATAAAAATGCATCTCCATTTTTTTATGGTAGAAATGAATCAAACCAGTGTTCGTAGACCTCTAAGCAACCCCTACAAAAAGATAGAAAAGGCACTGAAGTCTCGATCTTCGTGATGTTTGGTCTGAATGATATGGTGATAACATTCAAACTTAGATTATGTGTGAAGTTATCAGATATAATTGTAAGTTTATTGCATTTCCATCTGCACAACTTGCCTTTTTGTCTTGACTTACAATAGAATTGAGAGCTTCTTTCCTTTGGGCAGTTGAAGGCACTGATCCGGATAGGAGAGATAGGTTGATTGAGTTGCTTGATATAGATCTGCAGTGGCGAATGCATAAAGTGTCTGATGGACAGCGACGTCGAGTCCAAATCTGTATGGGCCTTCTTCATCCTTTTAAGGTATCTTCAAGATGAAAGGCTGGAAACTTTTGTCAGGTTGTGATGCTGTTATAGATAATATAGGTGGTTAGTGCAACAGCATCTGTATTTAGTGCCAGGCCTTTAAGAAATAATGATTAATAAGTGAAGATTAAAGCCAATCTGATTTATAATTAGATTCCTTGATTGGTATTTCAGGTTCTCTTGCTGGATGAGGTTACTGTTGATCTGGATGTCGTTACTAGGCTGGATTTACTAGACTTCTTCAGAGAAGAATGTGAACAGGTATTCGCTCGCTTTATATATCCACATGCTGAAACACATTGATTTACAACAAGCGTAATAAAACATATCATGAGTTTGATCTTCAAAGTTAAGCGCCTGCAAGTGACCAAGCATATATCAAATATCACCATGTTATTTTAATTGCACACTAACCATTAAAATAATTATGGGTTTATGGAATATACTTGGGAATTGGGATGATATATTTGCCCATCTGACACAAGTCATCAATTGAGTTCAGAAAAGTTATACGACTATTTCTGATGTTTCTTCTTTGTTTCTAGAGAGGAGCTACAATAGTGTACGCAACTCACATTTTTGATGGACTAGAGACATGGGCAACTCATCTAGCACACATACAAGATGGTGAATTGAAGAGAGGAGAAAAGTT
The DNA here is from genome assembly GCA_022379115.2 of Bauhinia variegata. Classification (NCBI taxonomy): domain Eukaryota; kingdom Viridiplantae; phylum Streptophyta; class Magnoliopsida; order Fabales; family Fabaceae; genus Bauhinia; species Bauhinia variegata. The sequence goes on along the minus strand of CM039429.1, from coordinate 23,945,015 downwards.
ATCAGATGTTGGTGAGTTGAAGTGCTCAACTAATCTGCTCTCTGTTGTTGAGTCATGGCTCCGTTCTGAAACGAAGCGAGAAAAGAAGAACCCCTTTTACCAAACACCCCCAGTCCAGAAGACTGCTGCTCTAGCTAGCTTTCCTTTTGTTTCATCTAGACACATGGCTTATTATCGCTAATATCTGTTGACACAAATGTCTCAGTGCAATAGTGAAATTCCGGAGACAAATTCAAATAAATGTGATATCTTTGTCTCTTTAGTAGTAGTAGCATTATGTTATATGTAAGAAACGATGCTTATATTAAATTAATTTTTTTGGTTAAAATGTACACGAAAAGTGTAAATCATTATTCTTCACTGTTGAGGTGTTCTTTTACTCAAGATTTATTTAGTTTTAATTTTACAAATCATGAGGAACAATAATTCGTGGTCTATATCATTTCAAATAGAGTTTTTTCTGCCCTATGGAAAGGAATAAGTGAGAGAGAAAATGGATTAAGGGAATGGAATATTTACATCATTAGTTTTTCTATTGTAATGATTCCAGTCCTGGACCTGATATTAATAGATATGAAACTATATATTATTACATCATACCATATATACATTTTCACTTAACCTTGGAATATTTCAAAAACGAACAGATTGTAATACCCACTTGTGCTTCGCTTTCCAAGTTTTTATTTTTTGTTTTATTTTTTGTTTGGTAAATATAATTTTAAGATAAGAGAGTAGTGCCAGTTTAAAATAGTAAAAGTTTTTAGATTAAAAAAAAATATATTTACAAAAGACTTATATCCAGCTTAATTTAAGGAGACAACTAGGGGCTCCATTGGCAAGTTGAATAATGCAGTTCCTTGTTTACAAAAAAATATAAAAAGTTATTCAGTTAATTGAAATGTTAACTTAATACTAAAGGATAAGCTATATCTTGCATAACCCATCTCTGATATAATTTTTTTTTTTTTTGGTAAAATTATCCATATTTTGGGTATAAATAAATAAAATTAGAAACATGAGCAAGCAAGGGGATGGGAAACTATAGATTGGCGTGTTCTTTCTGTTATGTGGTGGACTGGCCGACGAAAGTAGGAAGATAGGTTCGAGCGAGGGGCGTAGTAGGAGGAATTTAGTTCCTCTAACTTTTTAAAAAGGGAAAGGAACATATTAATTTAACTGAAATTCTGACCTTGAGTTAATTTAATGGCAAGATTTCATCACATGTAAGGATTAATTTAAAAAAATAAAAATAAATCTGGTTGTATTTGATATTTTTTAAAGGATTTAAACTTCTGAATTTTTTTTTTTTTTTTGGGAGAGGGAGATTTTAATATTGCAATATTTATATTTACGTAGATGTGAACGGACATGGTGTTTACATTCCATCTTAGCTGATTATTCTTGAGAACATGTTGTGTTCCATCTGATTGTGTTTGGGAAGGTGCCTTGATGCTTCCCGTGGGGGAGAATGGTTATGGTACTTGATGTGGACCTTCCCCAAAGGCCATCGGGCTCTGCTTATGGGCCTGGCGCAGGGCACAGCCCATAATCCACACCAGTATAAAGCCTCTCCAGAAACCCTAAAAGGCAGACTTTACCTATCAGCGCCGCGCCTAACAGTAGTAAAAGCTCTTACCACCATCAGACTCATAACTTCACCACCCAACGAGACCCTAGAATCCCGCGTCCTCATATAAACCTTCATATCCTCATTAACGTTGAGTAATACCCTTAACAGTACTATATTGAAAGTTGTGACTTGTGAGTCCATGGATGATGAAACAACTCTCTTAGACGTTTTTCTGGAACGAGGAAATAGAAGAAGAACTGACTTTGACAGGGGCATTTTAGAAACGAATCTAAACATATATGATTGGTACATTATCCGGAAATAGAATCTATTAACTAATACAGATTCTAACATGTATAGATCTATTTGTAATAGAGACAAATTTGTCCTCCTCTTGAGCCAACTGTTGTCGCATTGTCGATGGTTGATGGCAATGTCGCAACCACCTCCAACTGAAGCAATTGCAGTTTAGTCCATTTCATCCCATTGGTCGAATGGGACCACCACTTCATACCAAATGGAACCCATTCAAGTTCTCGTAATCTATTTGGTGGATCAGTTCTGATATGTTAATGTTTTTTGTTTTTGGTATGAGAATTTGAAGGAGTCTTACATTGTTTGGTGGTTAGGAGAAGTTGTAGCTGTGGTGTTATGTTCATTAGCAGATAGAAAGAGAACAAACTTTGGTCCCATGAAGCCTCTCACTGCAAGAAACCCGACTTGGCCTATTTTGCCCTCTCGTGTGTAAAATCTCATCGGGATAATGTAACATTGTCCCCTGTCCTCGTCATTTTTGTGAATTTTTTTTATAAAAATTATTCCATATGTGACTATGAGTGATTAATTCGGTACTTATCTTTTTTTTATGAAGATAAATGTATTTGGGAATCGTACTAATATGTACCATCTTATTGTGAAAATAAAGTTTTGTAATTTATTTTTTATTAATTTTGATGTAAATATTGATTAATTGTGTGCAGTTTCAATTTAAATTTTATACACAAAAGAAATTATCCAATAAAAGGCATACTATTTATTATTTTTTTTTGTTAACTAAATTAAGTTAAATTATAGCAGTTAATGATAATTTTTGAAATAAATATGAGAGTTGTAGAATTATTTTTTAGAGGTAACATAATTTTTACGAATTATTTTAAGATATGAAAGATAATTTTGTATTTGTGTAATGATTTATGTTAAGAGAGAGCTTTTATTTTCACTATTTAACTTGCCAATGATATTATACTGAGTTAAAGAATCAGTTTAATCAGTTTCTTTAATAAATAATCATGCCAAGGAGTTAAATAAATACCAAAATTATCATGGGATGGATCTAAAAATAAATAATTTTTAATAACAAAATTATAAAATTATCTTTAAATATTTAAAAAATTAAAGGAACAATTTTCATCGCGGGCACATGGATGGAAAACGTATATAAAAGGGAAGGGTCTCGGGAAATGGCACATTGCCATGTTCCCGTTGTCCAAGTTGGAGAGAATCGCGCGCGCAAAGTTTCTAACGCCGGAACCAAGCCAAGCCAGCCATTGCACACCGAAATTGCTGGTCTTTCTCTCTCTAGGGTTTCGCGGGATCATAACTTCTCTGAGCTCGACTATTAATTGCGCGGTAATCCGAATTATCGGCCACATCCATTCTTCGCTTCGCAGAAACTCAAGTATTCCGCATTCTGATTTACAATTGATTCTTAATCTTCCTAAATGATATGGTTTTCGCTTCTATTATTCGTTGGCGTTAATTTTACGTCATTTCTTTGAAAATGCTTGAAACTGAGAAATTTAAGGTATTAACAGGAAACGGTTGCGTGTTTCTGAAGTGAATCTTAATAAATGTGAATATTTTTCATGTGAAATGGGATAGATGCAATCCAAAAATGGAAATTGGATTTTCTTGAAGCGAGCTATATTCAGAAGGAATTGGTTTGTTTCTGACACACAGGATGATGGTTGTAAGTAATTGAGGAACCTGCGAGCTACAGTTAGGAAATGGATTCTGCGAGGAGTTGGTTTCATAAGTTTCAGCCACGGGATAGAATGAGGACATCATCTTCAAGGAAGAAGGATGATGATTCTGTTGGAAAAGAGGGTACAAATGCACAGGAAGATGACGAATCTCTTTCCAATGTCACAAAGCAGAAGGCTGCAGCAGCAAAGCAGTACATAGAGAACCATTATAAGGAGCAAATGAAGAACCTTCAGGAGAGGAGGGAGCGGTATGATTTGTTGCATTAATGCTGATAATGGTTAGACGTAACTTTTTTTTTTCGAACACATGACAACACAAACTAATGATACTTAATTGTCTTCAAAACAAATTTGAAGTAAATTAGTAAGAATTATCTGGCATTACTGTCTTCTAATTATAAGCAACACAAGTGTTTTTATTTAGCTTAGAGTTGTTATATGCCATCCCTACTTCCTACTTTTACTTCCATTTGTATGGCTAACTTGATTAGTGGTAAAAGGTCAAATTTTTTATCAGACACTGAATTTCTGTCCTTTAGATATTTGTATCAATGCTATAGTATAACTCCTTGTTCTAAGATATTAATTGGAATATTACGACCTGATTTCAACTGGATAATTAAATCTTAATAGTACCCAAAGTTAATTGTACGCAGTCATATTTGGGATCAGTTGCAAGTACAATGTAGATTATTTTACATCTCATTATCAATGCTATAGTATATCTCATCTTTTAATGTTGCAATTCCCTATATAGCCTTTTACTGTTATGTAGCTTGCGTGAACATGCATCCCATGTCAACTTTGGTTGAGAGCATTTGGTTTGGTAACTTGCATCTGCTGGGCATTGTTATTATGTTATCCTTAGAGTTGGTATGTGTTCTCAACTTTGAAGGACCATATGTGGAAAGAGTGAGTTATTTTTTCTATAAATGATAATTGTACATGCTTCTGGTGGGTGTGAAGATCCATTTTGTTGTTATGGGAAGATTCCATCAGACCTTTAGTCAATGGCTCTCGATACAAGTTCTTATAAAGTCCCATGTAAACTATGTGCTTTTAATAAGTCAGTGGAAATATATCATTTAGGGAGATGTGCTTTTCTCTTATAATTTTGAGTTGAGGAGAAAGCATGGATGATCTGTAGTAATAAAGGACCTTTTTCTCCTTATCTTGCCTGAAGTATGTCAAAATGCTGAAAGTATTTTCTTTGCCAGAAACGTTGTTTGTATTATTCCCGTTGCTGTGGTAAATTAATTATGGGGAAATAAGTGGTATGTTTTTCTAATATTTCATTATCTTATAACAGTCGAAATATTTTGGAAAAGAAGTTGGCTGATGCTGATGTCTCAGAGGAAGACCAAAACAACCTCATCAAATTTTTGGAGAAAAAGGAAACTGAATATATGCGCCTTCAAAGGCATAAAATGGGTGTTAATGATTTTGAGTTATTGACTATGATAGGAAAAGGTGCATTTGGGGAGGTATGTGTATGCTTATACATGATATGACATGATCAACTCTCTTCTCTAATTTCTTTTTTGGTTTTGTCTGATAAATCAACATGTTATGGGGGATTCTTTTTGTTACCTTGTTTAATGTCTGTTTACTTTAGCATTATTTACTGAATCTCTTTTTCCCTGTGCTTCACTTCCTGCTAATAGTTCGAATGCTGCCTAAAATTTGGAGTATGGTGCAGGTTAGAGTCTGCAGGGAAAAGACGACAGGTCACGTATATGCAATGAAAAAACTAAAGAAATCAGAGATGCTTCGTAGAGGCCAGGTTTATATTTGTCTAATTTGATTATATTATCCTGGAAAAGAGCAATTTGCATGTCTGAGGTTAATAATGTTACTTACCCTCATTTTCTTAATTTCTTCAGGTAGAACATGTCAAAGCTGAAAGGAATCTCCTTGCAGAGGTTGACAGCAATTGCATTGTCAAACTTTATTTCTCTTTCCAGGATGATGAGTATCTTTATCTTATTATGGAGTATCTACCGGGTGGGGATATGATGACTCTACTCATGAGAAAGGATACCTTAACTGAAGATGAAGCCAGATTTTATGTAGGAGAAACAGTTCTGGCTATTGAATCTATACATAAACACAATTATATCCATAGGTGCGTGTAGAATTGTTCATTTCCTTTAAGAATAATTTTTTGGCCTCTAGTGCTAGGTTCTAGTTGAATCATGAGCAGGATAACTTGCGAAATTCACTTTTAGAATAAGTCTCATAATTGCTATCCACATCATTTCATTATGATCTGGCACTGAAAACTATTTGATGTACAAAGTGATATTTATTATCTGTAAGTCTCTGTGCAGGTATCTTTTTGAAATAAAAGCAACCGTGTCTTTATTTATTCTAATAATTTTTTTTATCGACTAAAGAAAGAAACACAAGAGAATCCTTAGTCAACTGTAGAGTATAAATTAATCTGTTTAATACTTTATTTTGCAGGGATATTAAGCCCGATAACTTGTTACTTGATAGATTTGGTCATTTGAGACTGTCAGATTTTGGACTATGTAAACCGTTAGACTGTAGTACACTACAAGAACAAGATTTTTCTGTAGGTCAAAATGTGAATGGATCTACAGAGAATGATGAGCGTTCAGCTCCAAAACGCACTCAACAAGAACAATTACAACACTGGCAAATGAACAGGAGGACACTTGTAAGTTTGTACAGGGATGTGTTGGTCTCTTAGTTAGTAAGACATGATGTATTTCCTACAAGGTTGAAATTTGGCCTTGGTATTGATTGATTCTGCAGTTGAGAGTTTAGTCATAAGTGGTTGCATGCCTTTGTAATTGTCTATGCATAAACTTTGCAGGCTTATTCTACTGTTGGTACACCAGACTATATTGCTCCGGAAGTTCTTTTGAAGAAAGGTTATGGGATGGAATGTGACTGGTGAGTTAATTTCTTAGTTCAATATGTGGAGATTTTTTCTCCATGTGTTCAAATGCATGTTGAATTTTGATTTATGTATGTGGAATCTACAGACGTACTATAATAAGTTCATAGCTTATATTTATCTTATTTTGAAACAATTAACGTTGTTACCAAATTCACAGGTGGTCACTTGGGGCTATCATGTATGAAATGTTGGTTGGATATCCACCCTTTTATTCTGATGATCCAATGTCAACATGCAGGAAGGTAATTCTGATAGAAATATTTACTGAGACAAACATTCATATGAAACTTTTTTTTTTTTTTTTTTTTGCTTCTGGTTTCAAAATTTCCATGAAGATATCAGTATCTTTCTTTTAGGCTTCTTATCAATGTTTCTCCTCCTATTTTCAAATTGATGGTTAGAGACCTACGGGATGCTTAAAGTCTTACTCAAGTAAAATTTCTGTCTTATTATTAATAAACAATAGACCATATCAACTTATTGTCTGCTATTATGAGGGTGAAAGATTTTTTCCCCAGTCCTTAATTCTTAGGATATGGGTTTCTTAGCTGTTTATTGAAATGTCTTTCTTTCTCTTCTTTTTGCCTCTGAAGCTTCTTAGACTGCATTGTCTGTGCTCTTCCCTGCTCCTTCTGCTTGTGTCATGCTATAGTGCTTTCTTTCCAGACGGTGTTCTGGCTTCTATGGGCTTGAGAATGTAGTGGGTTGTTGAAGTGAATCTTGTTGTGCATGATAAATCAAGTCATTTTGACTGTAACCTTAATTCAGTGATTGTTGATAATACAATAAAGGAATTAATGCTTTGACTTCAAGGAAATGGAACTTGTATTCTTATGCGTCATACTGCAGCTTTAGTAGCTGTATTGAGAGTATGGAAGTATAGGGAGTTTGTTTAAATGACAATTATAAGTCAATTATCTAGTCTGAGATTTTCTCTTCATGATTATCAAGTTTTCTATCCTCTTTGTTATACAATTTCATATGATATATTTTGGCATTTATAATTATAAACAGGATAGCTTACAGGTTTTCTGAATTTGTGTACTGCTTGCTAATTTTATCTCAGTTTACTATTTCGTGCAGATAGTAAACTGGAAATCTCACTTGAAATTTCCTGAAGAAGCAAGGTTATCTCCAGAGGCTAAAGATCTTATCAGTAAACTTTTGTGTAATGTCAGCCAGAGACTTGGATCAAAAGGCGCAGATGAAATTAAGGTGTTGTATGGTGTGTCCTGTTCTAAATTCTTATATATGTTTCATAGCGTAATTAGATATAGAGGTTAGCTTCTTGCTGTATTATTCTTCAGGCTCATCCTTTCTTCCGAGGCATTGAATGGGATAAGCTATATGGAATGGAAGCTGCTTTTATTCCTGAGGTCAATGATGAGTTAGATACTCAAAATTTTGAAAAGTTTGACGAGGTATTTGAATCCTTCATTTTCTTCCTTGTTTTGTGTAGCTGCTTATTTAATTAAGGCCATTCTCTTTGTTCATGGAGCCTGTTTTCATATTACCTGTTACATTTGCAGACTGACAGCCCAAGTCAACCTTCATCGAGATCTGGTCCATGGAGGAAGGTAGTCATTGGTGTATTCTCTTCTGTTGTCAATTTTCCTTAAGTTATCTATGAAGTTAGTGTCTGCATAGCTTCTATGGTGACGAGGAAGTTTATTGTTTCAGTTCAAGCTGTATATCAGTCTGGCAAGATTGGGAAAAGCAAAGGAAATTCGTTACTTGACATTGTTTGAATTACATATCCAGCAATTGTATAATTTGACTTCTCATTGCCCTAGGATTGTGCTGGAATGTGTTCTAGCTGAGATAGAGATGAATGGATACAGACTAATATAACAGATATTTAAGGAGTTACTAAGCATAGGCAGGGCCAGAGTATTATGGAATCCCATATCAGAAGTTTCCATTTGTTAAATTTAGTTGGACAAAAATTTTGATAATCAAAATGGCTGCCTATTTTAGGCAAATGAACTCTTCTGGATTAAAATATGAATCTTGTCTGAAGAGCACTTCATTATACACACACACACACACATATCGTTGGGAGGGAGGATATGAATGCAGATTTCCCTGCATTCTTAGGAATCTTTCAATTATGCCTTTTGCCTTGACTAGGAGAGTACGTTGTTTAGGCCTGCTAAAGGAAATGCTGAATTGTGTATATGTTGGGGTGGGCATTAAGTTCATGCTTATGGTTGTTTAGAGTTGCAGGGGAGTCAAGTCTCAGTTTGTTAAAGGGGGGAGTTTCTTCTGTCCCTTTTACCCAAAAAAAAGTATAATTTATCTTAAAATCTGCGAGAAAAAATGGATGTCTTTCTCAAGTTCCAGTGGTTGATTGTCTTCTTCATAAGCTGATGTCATTGAAGAACTTATGTTACGTGCTATTTTCTCATGTTACAGAGTTTTGTTCTTCAAATATTCAGTTTGCTGTAGTAATTCTCCCACACCTATCCATTTTCCTTTTGTCATTCATCTTTTATCTTATTTATTGGGCTGTCTTGCAGATGCTCTCATCTAAGGACTTAAATTTTGTGGGATACACGTATAAGAACTTTGAAATTGTCAATGACTATCAAGTTCCTGGGATGGGTACATCTTTTCTCTCTTTTGACTATGTCTGTTAGTTTTTTTATTTATTAACCTTTACTACAATGCTCTATATTGGCTTTGGTTCTGTATGCTGGTGTGAGAAATATTTTTTAATTATTAGAGGGGTGATTATTTCTGGGTTATTTTTACAAATATCAAACTACCTGACACGAATTTTCTGTTTCCCTACATTCAGCATATAAACTAGACTATAACCTTAACCTGTGTCATGTGTGTAAAATTCATTGATAGACACTACTTTGTTTTTCCTGCATTGCAGCTGAATTGAAGAAAACCTCCAAAGCGAAAAGGCCATCCGTAAAAGCACTTTTTGGTAGTCTTTTTAGCTCTTGTTGACTATTCTTTCTGTTGGTTACTTGATAATTACAAGTGAGATAATCTAATCAAACTGGGTTACATATGATAGATGAAGAATCAGATGTATCAGAGGTGCCTGAGACTTCAGAAGCGTCTGCAAGCAATCACTCTTCTCAAGGAAGCTTTATAAATCGCTTGCCACCCCAACTAGAGGCATCTCGTAGCAAGAAGAAATCCTCCTCCTAAGAAAGCAATCTCGACTCGAGAGACAGTACAAGAGCCATAGCATAGCTCATTCCAACATAATTTTCACTTTTCCACGTTAATATCATCTTGATGCTTGTTCACGTTTGGATTCATTCCTGGTTACGTGCACTTGATTGATTGCCTGAACAAAGACATGAAGAAAGTGCTCTCTTGAAGCAACTGATTCTTCTCAAGCCTGCTTGGATGAGTCTTGTGAGTTTTGTATTGTAAATCTCTTATTCTGCACCTGGTGTCAAAATATGCAACACGCTGTAAAATGGATAGCATGTAAATTCATGTTCTCAATATTTTCGCCATTTATATTTGTGGTTTAAACAATTTAATTTTTCACCTTTTTAAGTATTTCAAATCGATCGTGACGTTATAAAAAAATATTAAATTAATCTTTCGTTAACTTCTGTGACGGCTAATTGATGGACTATGATGATGTGGCCCACTGATTTAGATGATTATCTGCCACTAGCCACTCCCTCATGTCCTTACTGTAATTGAAAATAAAAAAATAAAACACTTAAAAAAGTTGCGTGGGGTGCACTCAAAACTCAAATAGAGGTAGGGGGAACTCCTTTATGACGCCCCTCCAGTTGTTTTTTCTTTTAACACCCAAAACTTAACACACACTGCACATCGTGTGGTCATCCTCCTTTGCCAAAAAACAACCGGAACCACGAAACCACCACAGTTGGAAGATGGTGAACCCAGAAGCACTTAGGAATTGAAAATTCTATTTACCATTTAGTAAAATAAAATGTAAAAGAAATTTTAAAAACTCAATCCAAACCCAGAAACAACAACCCTTTCAAGAACACATGACCCAAGAGCTAGAACCTAGAAGCACTATCAGCCCCCATCATCTTTCTCTTCTTTATCTCTCTCTCTATTCTCTTTTCTGCATTTGTAATTTTTGTAATAAAGGCTGAAAAAGGAGAGAGTCTCACCAACGGAATCGACCTTAGAACTACTTACTCATAGTTTCGATCTTGATGGTTTGTTGTGTCTTTGTGCAACAATCAAACTTTGGGAGGACATTAAACAATATTACAAATCTTTCTTATTGAATTTGGTTTCCACTATTCCTATCTTTCTAACCTCTAGTTCTGATGTATACATATCATTTTGATATCATCGGAAAGAAGGGAAAAAATGTCCAAAATAGAAAACTTTGAAGGATATGAGAAATTTGGAAAAAAGGACCGAGGGAGCACTATAAGGGTACTCGAGAATGAGAAGGTGAGCAACATCTCTAATGGCCCCAAATCTGAAATACCCAAATGGTGAGTTGAGAGTCTCTGTTTCTAGCATTAAACGGTGAGTTACTTTTTTTTTTTAAAATAAAAAATAAAAATTACAGCAGGTACTTGATAGATGCTCCAGCTTGACAATTAACTTTTTAAATCAACACTTAATTAATAGGTTAGCTAAATTGGTTAATTAAAGGTAATGGAAGGATCAATTTGTTATTTTTTAAAAACGTTAGTGATTAATTTAAAACAATTAAAAAATAAGAAACCAAATTATCTTAATTACGAAATATGAGAAAAGAAAATAAGGTTTTATAATAACAAAGCATTTGTCTCAGTGTCATCTGCTTCATGTGTTGGTTTCCGGCAGTGACTGGGAAGGGAAATCCCTAAAGCCATGTTTTGAAATGGATAGAATATTCATACGTTACGACAGTTTTCTATGTAACATAATACATTTCTAGATTTACCTAGATCTGGAGATGTATACAGTTGTGGCAATGTTGTGTTTATGTTTGCTCGTGAAGTGACACTTGGGAGCTGTGAGGGAACCGGGAACCATATTAAACGGTTTCTTTCACTATTAGAAGATTATTAAACGTTAAAACGACGGCAGCCAAAGAAGAAGGGAGATAGAGTGTGACGTTTGCTTGCAGGATCCTGACAAAGAACAGCAATAGTACTACGGAATATCCCGTCGCCAGAGCATGCTCCTTACATTGCAATAAAAACATTTGCATGATATCTGTCGAAGCGCAATGTCGTTTCCAAGTTTAGCAATAAATCTGAGTTCCTCGAGTACTGGTCGGCAAGCCCACGAATCAATTTCAATTATCAATAATAATTTATGGTTTTGTATGATAAATGATAAATTGTCGCTTTAGCTTGGTAAAATGAATTGGACGTCGTTCCATGCCATCTTCAACGAGAATAAACTAATAGCTAGATATCACCTTCACTTAAAAAGGTAGTTTAACAACTGAATTAATTAATAATCACACATTACAAGTAACAGAACAGTAACTGTCCACAGCAATATTATAGCAATTATCTATATTATAATTATCCTCAATAACGTAATCTATGACATGGAAAACATTAATTATTGCAGCTCCACAGTCTCTGGTGCCAAGTCATAGAGCATTATATAGTGTTAGTTGCTCCTTCTCCATCACCATACTTCGACAAAACTAAAACGTCCCTCTCCTTATAATATACGTCACTATTGTAACATAGTTCTTACAAAAAAAAAAATTGTATATTTAAACGGCACTAATTAAATTGAATCTTAAAATATTTAAATTAAAATTATTTAATTTAAACTTTAAGTTGTTATTGTTAAAAAATTATAATTTATTGTTATTTATTTTGAATAAAAATTAATTTTATATTTAAAAATAGAATGATGTATGATGTATAGAAGATATGATATATATTTAAAGCTTCACAATGTTTAAATTAATCAATCAAATAATAGGAAAAAATCACTACCAAACCGACGTGTAATAGTTAGCATCTAGCATCTCACCATTTTCTAGATGTCTTGACAATGCCGGCCAATTCCCTAGAATTGTCAAGCCCCCAAATTTTTTTGGTCATCAAATCCACCTTTAAAAGGGATCACCCACCGCACCTTCAATTCCCCCCTCTCACTCCTACCACCTCTCTTTCTAGTCCTTATTTCCGTTTTTCTCTGCCCTTTTTTTTCCTTTCATCTTTTCTTCTTGTGGCATACAGTGTGTTCTATGACGAAAGTGGGGTTTGAGGTTTTTCATGGAAATGGAAACATGATCCGACCCCATATGCATGAATCCTGGGACTACCCAAATGTTGGGTTCTCAGCTCCAACCTCATCAAACCCATTTACAAAGCCAGCAATTGATAGCCATGACGTAAACTTGGCGCAGAACGATGTCTCCGATTGGGTGGAGCAAATCACCAAACACCTTGTGGATGACATACCAGAATCCAGCACTGATAATTTTGAGGCTAATAACCAAACGAGGGAGAACCGGGACAACTTTGCCCCCTCAATTTCAGCAAGCAACTTCAATCCAAGAAAGCCCACATGGATAACCCAGTTTGATCCCTTTAGCAATGACCTTCAAAGCAGCAATGTTGAGCTTCAAATTCAAACAAACACTTCAGAAAACAACCCCATCAATCATGACTTGTACCTAATAACCCTTTTAATGGAGTGTGCAGTAGCAATCTCTGTTGAAAACCTTAGCGAGGCCCATAGAATGTTACTTGAGTTAACCCAAGTAGCCTCACCTTACAAGCCATCTTGTGCTGAGCGAATTGTTGCTTATTTTGCTAAGGCCATGGCTAGTAGGGTGATTAATTCCTGGATTGGAATATGCTCCCCTTTAATTGATCACAGAAGCCTTCATTCTGCATTCCAAGTGTTCAACAATATTTCCCCTTTCATAAAGTTTGCTCATTTCACTTCCAACCAGGCTATCCTTGAGGCCCTGCACCGCCGTGACAATGTTCACATTATTGACTTAGACATCATGCAGGGCTTGCAATGGCCAGCCTTCTTCCACATACTAGCAACCCGAATGGAGGGCCCGCCACATGTTCGAATGACCGGCATGGGAGCTTCAATGGAGCTTCTGATTGAGACTGGAAAACAGCTTTCCAACTTTGCCAAAAGGCTTGGAATGTCATTCAAGTTCCACCCAATTGCCAGAAAGTTTGGTGAAATTGATGCTTCAATGGTGCAAGTTAGGCCCGGTGAGACAATAGCAGTGCATTGGTTGCAGCACTCACTGTACGACGCAACTGGACCTGATTGGAAAACACTGAGACTACTTGAGGAATTAGGGCCAAGAATTGTCACTCTGGTGGAGCAGGATGTTTCCCATGGTGGGTCATTTTTGGATCGTTTTGTTGGCTCTTTGCACTATTACTCTACCCTTTTTGATTCTCTCGGAGCTTATTTGCCTAGTGAGGACCCTAGCAGGCACCGGGTTGAACACGACCTTCTCTCTAGAGAAATCAACAATATATTAGCCATAGGAGGCCCTGCAAGGAGCGGAGAAGACAAGTTTAGAGAGTGGAGGAGCCAGTTTGCAAGGCATAGATTTGTGCAAATTCCAATGAGTCCCAATTCAATGGCTCAAGCACAATTAATATTGAACATGTTTTCACCAGCTCATGGCTATAGCCTTGCCCAAGTTGATGGAACACTGAGACTAGGATGGAAAGAAACCAGCTTGTATACTGCTTCTGCATGGACCTGTAGCTCAAGCTTATAGGATTTTTTAGCAAGCTTCTGAAATGGGTCTTAAATCCTCTATCTAGCATTACTCTTTAAATCAAATTATGAATAGAGAGAGATATGAAAACTTAGATAACTCTTCTGTATACAGGCCTGTCATAATTCAATGGTTTCTCTAATATAATAATGTTTAGTGGCTTAATAGATTATGTAAATGGGACTTGTTCTTCTGTTTCTTTTGGGTCCACATGGCACAGGAAAGGTTTCAAAAGGCATGGCAAATTTTTTATTGTGTAAGAGTCTTGGAAGTATGCTCTGATATTTCTCTACCTCTTTGTCTGATGTTTTTGGATGCTTTCATTACCTTGTCGTCGGTAACCAAGTTTGTTCACACACACTTGATAGAGGTCATTTATCAACTTGGATTCAGCAGAAGAAAATTTCCTCTAAATTATTATTATTATTATTATTATTATTATTATATGGATTAAGACAATATTTTATTTTCTTCTATGTTGAGGCCGGCAATATATGCCGCGAATACTCAATTATTATGAATATAATTTTTTAATATAAATTTCAATAATTTGTGGATTAAGTGTGAACATCTTCAGAGTTGAAAAATGTGCACCACATAGAAGCACTATTTCTATGAAAGCAAGACATGAATTTGAATAATTTCTAACATGAATTGGTCATTAACTTTGATTTTTTTTTTTTTAAATTTATTCATGTTATTATTTTGTACGATGGATGTTCTTTTTTGTATTTTTTAATATAAAATTAATTCTTGACATACAGAATTATAAAAAAAATTAACAAAAAAAAGTTTAAAATTTAAATTCTTCAGACATAATATTTTAGACTTCAACTTACCCTAAAGTGTGTTTTAGTTAACCAAGGCCTTCTGACTAATTTCCATGGATAATAAAAAGAAAAAAAAAAAAAAAAACAAGTTTATGTAGTCATAACAAAGGTATCATCCCAATCAATCATAAGCTACTTTTCATCATAGTTGGCATATGTCTACCTGAATCTCAATGAATCAACTGTAGGCCCAGCTGTCTAAATAAAAGTAGTATGAAATGAAAGGTCACAATAGAACTCAATTTAGTGGATATCAAGTCTACAGTTTTCCTATTAATGCCTAACAAAGTAACAAAAATCCACCATTCTTAGCTAAGTAACAGAGAGAATTTTCAAAACTAAAAATAAAAATAAAAGCATAGACAAACATGAAGTACGAAAGCAACTGATAAGAATAATTATCACTGTTTTTTAAATTATTATTATTATTATTTATTAATTAGTCTATGACTATATAGCATATTAACCAGAGAGCATGATTTTGCAAGGACCCTGGACCTGCCCATATTCATAAGAACATTCGTTTTTGTTTTTATTTTATTTTTTTTGGCGTAATAAGCACAATCATGCATCTATTTTTTTTTTTTTGTTCTGCATTAATTGCTGGTGGGGGCATTTTTGGATGAATTCAATAGGATTTATAATTGATTGCACATTATGCTCTATAGCCATGATTACCCCTTTAATCCTAAATATAATTGAATTGAAGATTTGGTGCACTCGTGGAGGAGCATCTATTTTTCTTATCAAATTATTATTATTATTAATTTAGATTTGTATTTATTTGGATTATTAGCAATATTACATTGGGCTGTCCTAATTGGGCCATAACAGAAGCACCCAATAGAGAGAGGTTCATTACGCACGTGCGGTAAAAGAAGCATCTGATGAACAGAAAACCAAAATAAAAAAATAGAAGGACCAAATTGACCGAACGAAGTTACGACGAAGAGGTGGAGAGGTTGGGGGAAAACCGGAAAAGAGAAATAAAAGCAAAAAAAGGACAATAAAAGGAAAAGAAAATAAAGAAAGCACTTTGACAGCCCAATCGTGGGCGGCGGACAGAGGCAGAGAGGCTAACGGAACCCTCGTTTTATCTTATTGTCAAAAATTAGAATTAAAAATTAAAATTAAAATTTTAAACTGCTAGTAACTAAATCAAAATCTACGAAAAAAAAAATAAAGGAAAATCAAAGCTTAAAAATTAATTTTCAATTACACCAAAAAAAAAAAAAAAACAGCGATTCCTTCCTATAACCTCTTACCTGCTTTTTCTTTCTCTTTCTCTCTCTGCGCCAGTTTTCTCCGTCAATCTCCGAACTTCTGTTTTATGGAACAACCTTTGTCTCTTCCTATCTGATCCAACACGGACTCCAGAATCCTTTTTTATTATATTGTGTATTTTTTCTCAAAATTTTAGATTTTTTTCTGCTACCATTTGCGTTCTGTTTCCTTGGGTCAGTGCTGTCGTATTTTCTGGAAATTAGGGCTTCAAACTTTGGTATTGAATGATTGATTTGGGTAATGTGTCGTAAAGGGATGTAGCTAGAGAAATCGGTGTTTTTTTTTGAATAAACATTTCATCCTCATTGCTGGGGGTGTTAAAGAAATTATAAATTTGATTTATTTGATTTTCTCCTATACTGGATTTGCGACATACTCCAATTTTCTGCTCATCGGATGATCTAGATTGTGAAATCTCATCGGACTCTGGTGGGTTATTGAAGAAAGCAAGGAATTTTGACCTGCACAATCCGTTGATTACGTGAATCCGTGGGGAATCGGAGTCATTTTTGCTCCGTGTGAGATTATGCACAATTAGGTCCCGAATTGGACAGAAATCTGAACAGAAAAGCCCATTATCCTGCTGATTATTGGTGTCTTGAAGGTCATTTCACAATGGACCACGTAATTGCTGGGAAGTTTAAACTAGGAAGGAAAATTGGAAGTGGGTCTTTTGGGGAGCTTTATTTAGGTATGCTTATGCTTTGTTTTCCTTCTAATGTTGATTGCAATTTTTTTTTTTTGGGATCGTTGTCTTACGTTCTTATGTTGCTAAAAACGTATTCCTTCTGTTCTCTATTATTTCAGGCGTTAATGTACAAACTGGAGAGGAAGTGGCCGTTAAGATGGTATGTTAAGCTTTCTTCAATTTTATTTTTTTAATCCAAATGTATGGACAGGGCAAAATATTTAGATATTGAAGTGTGTCATGAGTTTCCGGAGAACGGTGGGATATTTTTCTTTCACCTTTAATGTTCATGTAGGATTTTCATGGGAATTTCAGTTATGATAAATGAAATATGACATGTGATAGTTCGTTGATAGGTTACAAGACTGAAATATATCTCAATATCAAATGTCAACTTTGGCCCAATAGTTGGATCAGTACTTAAAAATGATCCTGCATTATTTTTTTCTCTGCATTTTTTTTTTTTTTTTTTGCAGCTGCTAAATTCATCGATTAGTTCTTATTATTTTTTTTTTTTCAGTACGGTTTATGTTGGATCAATCGGTCATCATATCTTTTCTTTTGCTATTTTCCAAGAGAAAATTAGCCTTTTACATCACTTAAGGGCAATAATTGCTCGATATTCTATGTTGCTAATTCTTAATTCCCCTAATCCAAATAAAAAATCCAGGAACCTGTCAAGACCAGGCATCCACAGCTTCACTATGAGTCAAAATTATATATGCTTCTTCAAGGAGGAAGTAAGTCTGGATCTCTCTTTCCTTTTAGCTTATTGTGACAAAGGAAACTAAAATTGCTATCTAACCTGAGAAATTTCACATGGCAATTGTTTCTCAGTGGCCTGTCTTTTGAAAATGAAAGAAAAAAGGTTATCTCTGTTAATCTGGAGATTAATCCTTCCAAGCAAAATAAAGGACAACAAAATGTAAAAAAACAACTTATGTGTTTCTTTTTGAGTAATCTGTAATCTAATATGACTTTTCCTTAATGAAGCGGGGGTTCCCCATATCAAGTGGTTTGGAGTTGAAGGAGAATACAATGTCATGGTTATTGACCTTCTTGGACCAAGTCTGGAAGACTTGTTCAACTATTGTAACCGGAAGTTAACATTGAAGTCAGTTTTGATGCTTGCTGATCAATTAGTAAGTTTACTTGGCAAACATTAAGGACTGAAAGTGTTAGTTTCTTGGACAGTGAAAGTAATATTTTATTTTCTTCTTATTATGGTTTGTTTTCAGATTAATAGAGTTGAGTATATGCACTCACGCGGTTTTCTTCATCGTGATATAAAGCCTGACAATTTTTTAATGGGCCTTGGGCGTAAAGCAAACCAGGTATTTTTTGTTGTACGCGCTTTCTTTCCCCCCGTTTCTTTTTACAATATAGATCATATACAAAAAACAAGCCGCAATTTGTAGATTTCAGTATATAAACTATCGAGCTGGGTATACCAATTCAGGTGTACATCATTGACTATGGCCTGGCGAAAAAGTACAGAGATCTTCAGACTCATAAGCATATACCGTACAGGTAAATCTTGTCATGCTTTGGCTATTATAATAAGATGCATATTTCTATGTGAAACTTATGCTACGTTTTATATTTCAAAGCTCTTATTGCCTTGGGTCAGTATTGGCTATACAAGGATATATTTCCTTCTGCAACTTATTTTTGTATGGCATATTTCAATTTATTATAATCTTTGTCGATGACTTCACCCAAGTCTATATTGCCTCATTTGATTTTTTTTCCCCTCATTTATAGACCAAATTTCTGAGACTTTCAATGTGGTGGTTTATCACTTTTTTGGGTGATAATTTTGTAGTTCTATCATTTTTAAAATTTCCATTTCTTTTTAACAATGTGCTTTCATTATTTTTCTTATGAAATGTATTTTCCTTTTTGTAGAGAAAACAAGAACCTCACGGGCACAGCTCGTTATGCTAGTGTTAACACTCATCTTGGAATTGGTGAGTGATATTGTGTGCTACTGAATCCCAGTTTATGTTGACACCAATACTGGGAAGTGAGTTATTACATGATTGGACTTGCATATTTTCAATTATCTAATAATACTTATTTTGCTGGCAGAACAAAGCAGAAGGGATGATCTCGAATCTCTTGGTTATGTGCTCATGTACTTCTTAAGAGGAAGGTAGGGTGCTTGACATACACACACCTATTTTACGCCGTCCTAGATGTTGGATATTTTAATATCGTTCTTACTAGTGGCTTTCTTTGTGCAATCATTTTGTTTTTAGTCTTCCCTGGCAGGGATTGAAGGCTGGCACCAAAAAGCAAAAATATGATAAGATCAGTGAGAAGAAGATGTCAACTCCCATAGAGGTATTATGACCACGTGGATCATCGTCAATTTATTTAGCAATAGTCTTTTGGTGAAATTTGATTTTCCCTCTACATCTAGAGTCCAGTGCCTTAGAGAGAGGTTGGCTGCTCCGATGTTTAGTGGGATGCATGATATCATTACATAAAGGTTTAGAAGAGAGACTAGTATTAAGGGCCACCCCCATGATACTGTGTGCACTTGCATGAGAATGCTTATATGAGCAAGGGCATAATTATTTGGCATAACTTATAATCTTTGCCCTGCCCCTTACCCGTCATGTCTCAATCTCTGGTTTATTGGTTATGTTGTATATGAACAGGTGCTCTGCAAATCATATCCGTCTGAGTTTGTATCGTACTTCCACTACTGCCGATCATTGCGGTTTGAGGACAAACCAGATTATTCTTATTTAAAAAGGCTTTTTCGAGATTTGTTTATTCGAGAAGGTCCATTACAATATGATATTTTATTTGAAAATTAGCATTCATTAAGTTTTTTAATCTGTTTTGCAGGAGCTTTTAATGCATTGAATGATTGTAATTTGATCTTTACATTATTACCGCAGGCTATCAATTTGACTATGTTTTTGACTGGACTATATTGAAGTACCCACAGATTGGTGGCAGCTCTAGAGGGCGGGTTAGTACTTTTATATCTGCAAGTTTGGACTTTGCTTTCTATTAAAAGTCACTTATGATAGTTGTTGGAATGTCAGCATGCCAGCGGCAAAGCAGCTATGAATGCAGGAACATCCATGCAAAAGCCAGAAAAGGCCTCAGGTACATTCTCTTTAAGCCAAATAAAGACATTTAAATTTGCTGTCATCATAAATTTTGATGAATCTGGTCACTCTTGTCCATGAATTTGCAGCTTAGTATATGCTGTAATCTACAATCTGTTAGTTCTAAGTAAATTTTGGCTTCAGAAAATCTTGTTCTAAATAATTCATTCGCCTATCCTTTTTGATCACGTATATTAATTGTTCAAACCTGAAACTGCACCCCTTCTCCCAGATTCCTTGTTGCATAATCCTTGCTCATGCAATTGCTTTTTTCAGTTGGCATTCGAGAGAAATTATCTGGTGCTGTTGAAGCTTTATCCAGGAAGAACCCCACAAATTCTAGTCCTCGTGGTGATCACACCAAACATAGGACCTTCGAGGATGTGGTAAATATTGTTCTCTCAGAAAAATAAAAATATAAGTCATCATTTTGGTTGAATCTGTCTAATGGAGTTGAGTTTGTTTTATGTTGATAGCATCATGATCAAGACAAGGGACGGAGTTCATCTAGATATGGGAGCACTTCCAGAAGAGCCATGATCTCATCAAACAAGCCAAGTTCTTCTGCTGACCATAGTGATAGCCGGACCGGGCGGCTGACTCCGGGTGGTAGCCGGCCATCAACTCATAGAACTCAACCTTCCTATGAGATCAAACAATCAACTTTTACACGCTCTGGATCTACAAGAGGAAGAGATGATCCTCTCCGAAGCTTCGAGCTTCTTTCTATCAGGAAGTAAACGGCTTTCTTTCTCACAAGACATTGTCTAAATCCAAGTGCACCTCAAATGCTCTTGCTAGATCACCTCCTATTCAAGAAATATCTCAAAAATGGTTCTGGTGTCGTACATGGGATACATCACTTCTGATATTATTTCCGCACCTAAATGGACTTTTCTGCCACTACATTTTGCCTTCAGAAGATTTCTCAGCCACTGTAACGTTAAGACATGACACAGAGTTCAACCAGGCTTCCTCATTTTTTTTATTTGGTTAGGTAGTACTTGTGTTTTCTTGTTTCAAATGTTTTATATAGATGAAACTCGAGTTGTAGCAAGTATTGCTTATGATGCACTTGGTTATGGTTCCTTCACGGTGAAATTAACACTGCCTGTATGTCAACTTATTTTTAACACGAGGATGGAATTTCTTGACGAGCTAGAATTCTGTTAAACCAAGTACAAAGAGCAATATGAATGGTGATATTGCTTGGATATTAGATTTGTTGCCAGAGAGATTTGATGATAAGTAGCATTTGTTTTCTAACAAGTTATGCTACTTATGATTAAAAAACGTGGGAGAATCCGAAATTATTCTTCCATCTTTCTTTTCCCAGTTATCTTTCATCATAGCAAACATCTTTCTAAAAGCAACTCTAATACACTGGATCTAAGTGCGAGAGAGCAAGAGGTAGGATAGGTCTCTGCTGAGCAAGTCAAGCAATCCAAATCTCGTTTACACGAGGAAGCAAGGGATTGACCACTCAAGACTTATTCAGGTAATCAGAGTATGGATCAACTCTGGCTTGGCACATGTATGTAAATACAGTGTCGAACTGTGTTATTTTTCTGAACAAGATAGCGAATAACTTCCTCTCAAGTTAAAATCTCCAAAGTATCTTAGACATAAAAATTCCTGTACATCAAAAACCCCAACCGCCCCCTCGCTTCCCCCACTCCGACCAAACTATAAGTGCAGAGTAGTGGGTTCTGTCCCTTCCATCCCCCTCATCCTCATTACATGTAAATCATCCATGATCCATCTCATTGTAAAAGACATTTAACTAGTTGGCAGTAGCCTCATAGTCACTATTACTAATAGGTCACGATTATAGTTTCAACGAGGTATATACACAGTAAAATCATCAGATCTCAGAATAATATGAAGTTCAAGAATAGAATTCCAATTTAGAACTCTACTTTGAAAATAATTTTATCTTGGTCAAAAAATTATGGGTTCCTAAGAGCTGCCAGGCGCTTCTCAAGATCATCAACACCGGAGCTGCAATCATCAAATTTCCAATGTCAAACAAACTGAGCAACATAGCAAATAACTAGACAAGTTTTACCATGTTCATGTGAAGCCACGTAAGTTCAAAACTCCAACATATTGCTCAAAAAATATCTTAATACATAATCAGCCATCGAAAACTCTTCATGACTTGTTAACAACAGAGATATATACATTCCAGGGATGCTAGAAATGTTAAGATTGAGGATATACCTGCTGGCATTTTCAGTATTCTTTGTTCCAATTCTTCCTTTTGGGGCTGTTGATAACTGCCAAGGAGTTCAAATATAAACCCATATCAGCTTGAGCACAAAGCACGACATATTACAGGAGTCCCGGAATATGTAATATTAATTCCTACCTGTGAGGCAACGTCTACACCAATTTCATCAAGCACCTGTCAGAAAAGGGGAAAAATAAACGAAGTTACCATCAGCTCCTTAGTAAAATAGGAGTAGGGAACACATATTCGGACAAAATAATTTTAAGAATTAAATAGTGGGACAATGGAGCGGTAAGGAAAGGGCAGAGTTGAGAATGAGAAAAAAGAGAAGTTTAAAGAGAAAGTGGATACTTTAAATAAATTTTCTTTTGTTCATTTACTTAAGAATTCTCTTTATTAGTAGCATATTTTCAAAAGTTAATGACTCAATACCACCCTAAATAATAAAATCTTAAATTTTTAACTCATTTGGATTTGTTACTATTGTGAATCGAAACATCCCTTCTAAACCTTGTAAATTAAACCACAAGAAATAAAATAAGGTCTTTGAAAGAGCATACCTGATTTGTCAGTTCTTCAGTCTCCTCTTCAGCTTCATCATTATCCAAGGCATCATCTATGGCGTCTGACATCATTTCGGTCTGCACACAAGATTGATAGAAAATTAAGTTCCATAAAATATGCAAACATTAAAAAAAATGATTTTCGTTTGTCCCCCCACATATAAATTTGCTAGAATCAAATGACAAACTCACAGTCATATCCATCTGTGCCGATTGTTTCTGGAAGTCCTGTATGATTTTTGCTTGCTTTGCAGGTGCCATTTGCTGCAAATACATCGTTTAATTTAGCATAAGGGTGAATATTAAAGAAACAACGCAACATTTAACATTATAGTTGATATATAAAAATTTCATCTTCAAAAAAAAAAAAAAAAAATGAACACGCTACCTTATTCATAGCCGCCATTGCCTTAGTGGCTCCTTTCATGCCAACAGCAACTGAGGATTGGGCATGCATTGCCTGCAGGAAGCAATAAACATAGCTGAGACTGAGAGCAGAACACATCCATCAGCAAAGACACCAGTAGCATACATGCAAGTGCGAAACAATGTACCTGAGTGTGAGTTGCTATGCCTCTCATCTGAGCTCGACTACCTTGAAGATTAGCAATTTGCTGCCTAAGTCTGACCAACTGGCGAGCAAGAATTTTAGTTGCTGCCTGCACAATACATGGACGTAAATATCTGAAACTCCATCATATCAACAACAGATCAAGACAAAAACTCTACAAGGAATGAAGATTATACATCATTTCCCGTTTTAGCAGTTTTCTTTATCTCAGCTACAAGCCTTTTTTCCTAGCAATACAAACAACCATATTAATACAAACGAAAAGTCCGAGAAATGCATCATTATTTGTAACAATTTGATTGATCCATGTACTTCCAATTGCAATCCGCTAATTTCCTTCTCTATTCCTGGAGTAAAGAAGAAAAGAAGAAAAATTATTAAAACAAAGTGGAAGACTCAACACCTAAACTGCTTGACACAACAAAAAAGTTATATGCATACGAATACAGAGGTGACCAATTTGATCGTCTACCTCCAAGTATAATTTGTCTCAGAAACTGAACTGCTATAGCACAGAGCAATCTAAAATCGAACTAACACTTAGATACTTAAGAATTTCTATGGCCAACAGAGAATTTAAGCCTAATTGATCAATGCAGTAAGAAACAGAAGTATTACCTCTAGTAGCGTTTGCCATTTCTCGCTTACTCTCACGCATAGCCTCTGCATAAGTAATTCATGAGAAAGGGACCAAAAGGTATAGCCTTTGGACCCAAATGCAAAATGGGAATTCAATTGTATAGGAAAATACAATGACATAATGCTAAAAATTATAACTTGCAGATCAAACATCAAACAGTTTGAAAATTATTAGAACCGTATCCGAAAAAAAAGAAACCAAAAGAAAAGTTACAAGCTATGTAGCTTCGGAACAAAATCAGAGCTAGGGCAAGAAGACGAACCTTTGGCCGTAGGTTTCTTCTTGAAAATGTTCATGGTGACAGGTCCAAAGCAGAGACCGGATAAGTCTTCGTCAAAAGTAAGTCCAAATGCTCCGAAACCCCAAGCTACGAG
Organism: Bauhinia variegata; assembly: GCA_022379115.2. Lineage (NCBI taxonomy): Eukaryota > Viridiplantae > Streptophyta > Magnoliopsida > Fabales > Fabaceae > Bauhinia > Bauhinia variegata. The sequence goes on along the minus strand of CM039429.1, from coordinate 23,920,524 downwards.
GGAAAGATCCTCGAATTATTATATATCATGACTGCTGTTCGCTTTGATTTCATCTCATTTTTACCTTTTCTTGTTTTTTTTTTTGTGTTTTTTGCCCTTTGCTTATATATGTTACTTCAGACCAGGTTAGCAAATACACCACATTTTTTTTTAACTTTCACATAGGTCCTTTAAGATATCTAAAATTGCAGAGGTTCCCACAACATGGTTTTTCTTTTCTTCGTTTAGGTAATTATGAGATTCAACATAGGTTTGACATTTCGATTAAAGTTGACTTTAATGCTTAAAAATATTTACAAATTATTTTTTAATAAAATCTTAAGAATGGAAATCCAGGCAATCTCCTTGTGAAAAACAGTTTCAGTACTTAATAAGCTTGAACCTATCAAAATCATTAAGGGAAGCCCTTCATTTTCTGCATAATTTGCTTCCTGCCCCAAGGACTGTTCCCGTTTCTTCTTCACATCTGTATCACGATCAGTTTCAGTGACTCAACCATGCATAAATAGGTGAAGAAATTTAACTTGTTAATTTTTCCAAATTCACTTAACAGACACCAGCAGCCTCAATTGCCTGAATCAAATTCTTCTTCTTAGGAACCCTAGTGATGCCAATCTTGATATCAGTCGGTGTGAGCTCTTGAAGTTCACTTCACTTTGGCCCTAACCATATCAGGGGCATCAATGACATGTTAAAGTTTTGACCGGTTGCCTTCGGCTTCTCTTCAGAAATGCTACGCTTTATTAGAGAAAAATAATCATAAGAAGTCTTAAATAGTTGAATGAATGCCACTCAAATCAATTAGTCTTTTTTCATCTAAAATATATATATATATATATATGCTATCTCAACAATTTACCGTTGATATCTTGTCCTCAATTTGCGAATTATTCGCTTTCCACCATTATTCAACATTCAATCCTTCAATCTCTCCTGGGGCATTCCACAGCATCCATAATCCATATTTCATTATCTAAGAGAGTCACAGCTCAGAAACAAGGCTTATTTCATCCTAGTAATGTATCTCAAATCATTTGAATGCGCATCATCATCCTGGCTTAATCGAAAAGGTAGTTTAATTTTAGCTCGCATCTGGGTTCTTTTCCCTTTCTCTCACAGAGTTATTTCCAAAATGTTGCTTCTTCTCGGTATTTCCTTGCTGGTTTTAGATACAGAATCAGAATAAGAGTATCTATTTTTTATCATCGATATAGTCAGTAATAGGTTTAAGACCAAACAAAATGCAGATTTGCGTTGATGAAAGATGCCATTGCGAGTGAATGTGATGTTTTATAGTTTTTATTCTTCATGAAAGATTATGGTTTTGATGTATTGGGATTGATTTTATTCAATGAGCAGCGATCAATCGTTATGGGTCCGCATTAACTTGCGACGAATTCAAGCACTTCCTTTGAGTGGATGATCTAGAAGCTTGGTTGTAGGGGATTGTGGGGTATGAAGAGTGCTGGGGCATCAGAGTTGGATAATTTCTATCCCATCAAACCAGGATGCCAAGATGATGTTCCAAAGACTCGTTTTAAACCAAGGGTGCGGTTTCTATTTATTTGCATTCTTATTCTGCTGTTTAAGGCCCTTTAATTTTGTTATAACTTGGAAAGCACGTAAATAAAACGCTATATGAAATGGTTGCACTCTCACAAAATCTGACATAGAAATCAATCGATACTTTTGTAAGGCCGAATTATAGTGACATTCATTCATGCAAATGATGTTTTTGTTTGGATGTGCATACGAGATAGATTTTCTTTTGGGCATTACTACATATGCTTATGTGAATTGGTGGGTTCTTTGTAATCTGATGATATACATCCTACACTGTCTGTTTCCACAGGCTGGAAAAACTCTTAGTGCAAGAAGATGGCATGCATCATTCACTCAAGATGGCCAGTTGGATATTGCAAAAGTGCTTAGACGGATCCAACGGGGGGTAAATTAAGTATACTGTTTGGATGACCAAATCTCTACGAATTGTATATCATAATTGAGTGTATAGACCTATATCTCGCTTGAGTACAGATATTAATTTGTGTACAATATAATGTGCAAAGTAACTGATTTGAGTACATGTATTACGTGGCTTCTTATTGAAACAGTATGTGCTTATGTATTCACAGTCATCCTTATTGCTGCTGTTTTCTGTGTGCATTCATCAGCTTTCAATAGACAACTGATGACACGCTATGATGATGATTTATGATAACAATATGATGTGTAGTGAACTTTGCCGACAGCATATCTAATATTTCTCTTTCATCTTGAAGAAGTTAATATCATAATTGCGTTCAAGTTTAAATTCTTTCTGATTTGTGCTCTATTATTGCCATTTATTTTTATAAAATATGCAGGGTATTCATCCTTCAATTAAAGGGGTAGTATGGGAGTTCTTGTTAGGTTGCTATGATCCTAACAGCACATTTGAAGAACGGGATCAGCTCAAGGAAAGTCGGAGGTATATTTTCATGTTTTTGTAGAATTAGCAAATCAGATGAATCAGATTATCTTCACATAACACATTGGATGGTTTCCATGTATGTTCTACTGAGATGTTTCTGTTACATGGTAACTGGTGCTTTAAATTTATTGGGTTTAATTCCCAATTGCTATTCCCATTTTTCCCCTCTTGTACTCAATACTCAATTGAAAATAAAATGAAAACAGTCTTCTATAAATTTACTATTCAGGAAGCAATATGAGAAGTGGAAAGCTGAATGTCAAAGGATGGTTCCAGTTATAGGTAGTGGAAAATTTATTACAACATCTATCATTGGTGAAGATGGCCTGCCTATAGATAAACGTTTCCCCACTTCAGACAAGAGAATGCTGCAGTGGATGCAGACATTGCATCAGATTGGTATGTATATGCTGCATTTTTTACATTAAAAAAGGATATAGATCTCATTCTACTTAAGTTTTGCTCTGCACCTTCTTCTCTACGAGATTCGTTAGTAAATTTATTGACGTCAGAGGGAAAGTATTCTGAGCACAAAGTCTAAACTAATTCAAAAGGTATAAGAAAACCGAAAGAATGGATTACATATGTGATGACATCATCCTAGCTAGCAGGTGTAGCATATATTTCATACTACCATAACTAGTCAGCCATTAACAAGAATCTGATGTCATTGAAATAGACTCCATATGTTTCATCATTTCTACTGCACACAACAAGCCTTACAAAAAATGTATATATACTAACTCCATAGGTTTATACTGTTATTTTTCTCTTAAAATATTTGGTTATTATTTATTAAATAATTAGTTATTTCTAGTAACTGCATAAACTAGTAACTTATTATTTGGGATTGTAGGGCTGGATGTTAATCGAACAGATCGAACACTTGTCTTCTATGAGAATGAAGCTAATCAGGCAAAACTTTGGGATGTTCTGTCTGTGTATGCCTGGTTGGAGGCCGAAATTGGTTATGTCCAAGGTGATTGATTATAGTTTTCATCATTTGATTGTCAAATTGAAGGGGCCTCAAATTGATACATTGCTGATGGGTTATTTCCTTTGCAGGAATGAATGATATCTGCTCGCCTATGGTCATTCTTCTCGAGAATGAAGCTGATTCCTTTTGGTGCTTTGAGCGTGCAATGCGAAGGATGGTATGATAGACCTGTTCTCGTGATGTTGTGTTGAAACTGCTTCCTAAACAACGCTATTTTCTTAATGTTTGTAGTCTGGGTAATCATTCTGGATATGACAATAACTAGTAAGTACAACCTAGTGGCCTTTGAGTGATTATTGAGCATGATAAGATGGCTAGAAATTTCATTATCATATATATATGTAACATGCCTACTTGTTCTCTGGACCTTTAAATTTAGTGCTTAATTTCTTGTTTTAGTTATGTGGTACCTGCTACCTGGCACTCTCATATGTATAGAAGATATAAGATCACAGACAAAAACTTTATTGCTCCAGCTGATTCTGAATGGAAAGGATTTCACACTCCCTGAGATAACATATAAGCTCGTTTTAGCTCTTTGGGTTGCTCTTAATTTCTTTTCAAGACTAGCTAAATGTTCTGAAATTATTTTGCTTGTGTTTGCACCCAACCAGAGACAAAACTTCAAGGTCACTGCAAGTTCAATGGGGGTGCAATCTCAGTTGGGTACACTCTCACAAATAATGAAAGCTGTTGATCCCAAGCTTCACCAACACCTTGGTACGTAAAACTTGTGTGGCCACTGCTTCTAAGTCAAGAGTTATATTTTCTTGGTACAGATTTTTGTATCTTCTTATCTTCACCGGAATCAGAATCAAATCTTCCATAGCGGTGGACACGATTTTCAGTTTAAGATGGCTGTTATTTATGGGAAATATCTCTTATATGCAATCATCTTGTAATGTTATCTAATCACAGATCTACACTGTAATCATTAGATGTGTATGAATTTTCCAGAAATGAACTTCTAAATTTATCCCATTTTATTTCGCAGAGGAATTAGATGGTGGAGAGTATCTCTTTGCATTTCGCATGCTGATGGTTCTCTTCCGCAGAGAATTTTCTTTTGCGGATACCTTGTATCTTTGGGAGGTAAGAAAAAATTACTATAGTTGGTATAAATTTTCTCAGACAAGAAGATCTTTTGGCAGCTGAGAAAGTTTTCTGATTCCTTGAGTAAATGAGATAAAGAGTTTGGAGTCTATTTTGGCTTCAAATTAATAAGCTCACTTTAAGACATAGTATAGATTGTTTTCAGCTAATGTGGGCCATGGAATACAACCCAAATCTCTTCTCATTATATGAGGAGCCGGAGGCTGCCACTAGAGGTGATCCTGCAGTGAAAGACAAACAGTTGAAGCAATATGGCAAATTTGAGAGGAAAAACGTACAGACAGGGAACATGGAGGAAAATAATGCACTAGCTGTTTTTCTTGTTGCCAGTATTCTCGAGTTAAAAAACAGGCGGATATTGAAGGAGGCTAAGGGTGTGGATGATGTTGTCCAGGTTTGTCTCTCTCATTTTCCATCCCCTTGTATAGATATATATATATACAATTCCATATGCTTCTGTATCTCACGTGATACCATCTATCCAGATCTTGGGTGACATAACTGGAAGTATTGATGCTAGAAAAGCATGTACTGAAGCACTGAAACTTCAGAAGAAGTACCTGAGCAAGGTCAGTTTCATTCTCTGCTCTTCCTGCTTTTATTCTTGTGTGTGTAGAAAAACTGGGGATGGTCTTTAAGCAGAGAAAATTAAAATTATGCAATGGCTTTTTTTGTTTGGTTCTTGAGGGAGGAAAAGGGAAACAGTGTTTCTGTTTTTAGTGGACTGTTAAAAATGACATGAATGAGATGATAATTAATAGGAGAGGAATTAATTAAACTATCTATTAATGAATGAATGAGATGATAATACATTATCTAATGGTTGGTTTGTTCGTGCAGGCCAAGAAGCCGTGACAATCAGAAATTTTCTGCACCTTCGTGATGGTAGCTTTGGTTGCTGGATATTCTGAGGTTTTCGGTTGTTCATAACGCCCTTTTTTTTTTCTTAATAATGTAAATTTTTTTGATCTATTTTAATATTGTATTATTAATGATAGGATCGTAGAAATATTCTTCTGCTCTTTTGTTAATGTCAATTTTGAAAATTAGAACACAATATCTAATTTTTTGGGTTTAAAATTAAATATCGATGTAATATCTGTTAACCAGTAAAGTTCCATATCTTTGCAGTAATCTTTCAACGAGTTAGACTCTATGTAGAAGATTCAGTTACAAATATAATGCTAGCTAATAACAGTATCAGACTTTCTCGATTGATTTGTTCGTTATTGTATTATAAATAAATTATGGATGTATTTCGTATGGAATACCAGAAAATATAAATAAAACAATATAATACAAATAATTGAATAACTGGATATGTTACCATGCTTACCATTTGTTAATTAATGCATTAGAATAATACAAAATTTATTATAATATTTTTTATATAATGTATTTTATTTTTCATTAATAAAGCATTGATATTTTTTAAAAATAAAATAATAAAATAAATATTTTTATGTGTATTTTTAATTAATAATTAAATTAATAAAATTCTTATATATTTGCCATTAGATAACCACGTGCAAATGACAGAAAAGGAACTGGCGACGAATAATTGAGGTTTCGGTGAGGTGGGGTCGGAACTCATGGAGGCACGCACGCCACTTTGGTTAGGGGAGTGGGGACCAGTAGCATGGGGTTGGTGACGGTATGTGTTTGGTAGAGTGGGAAGGAAGATGGTTAAATTTGTCTTTTCATGCGATGGACAAAAATTATCAGTTTTGTCTTGTATCTTGAACAAAGTTTTATCTAATATTTAAAGCACTTATGAAATCACAATAATTTTGTTTGTGTTGTCATGTCACTCAGACTTGTGCATATCAAACGGACAACTTTAAAGGGAAACTCTATATTTTTAGTATTGGGCCCATGGGCTAAAATCCAAACCATAGTGCTGGCCCAATTCGGTGAAATGCCAGCAGGGAATTGATTTTTGTACCACACAATTTTAATTTTTGGACCCCTTCCGAGTAGAGGGTGCAAAACTCATAAATTGTGTGTACAAAAATCAATCCACAATATGGCGTTGACCCACTTATAACTTTTCTTTGGGCTAACGTAAAAATAATGTAAAAGGAAATAAATAGAAAAATATCCTATGGGTTTATATATCGGTTAATTTACAGATCAGTAGCCAGTTAAGCTTAGGCCCAACTAATATGAGCCCAATTGGCAGCAAGCCAATATTAGCCCGCTAGGGAAGCCCAAAGAGAAAAGCGGGTCCAAAATCGCCTAAACCATTAAAAAACGAGATTGTCAGGTTCCTCCACAATCACAGTTAAACGGTCCCTTCTCCTGAGAAGTCACAGAAGAAACGGTATACTCACATTTTTTGACAGGTTCGTCTTCACGAAAATGGTGTCGATTTTTCTGATTTCGTTTAAATTCATTGGTCCTTGATTCGACATTTTCTTTCATGCATGAACAAATTTGCGTCGATCCTGTTACCTAGGATGTTTATTACACAGTAGCAAATTGCAGATGAGTAGGATATCTCAGACATTAAAAAAAAAGAACAAAAAGAAAATCTATGAAATTGAAATCTGCCCAATGAGGGAATTAATTCTTGTCAACGTTGTCTCTCTCTCTATATATATATATACTGGTGAAGATGATAATTGATTGATCAACTATTGATATTTGCAGTAGAACATAATAATGAAAGGTTCTGTATTCAGTGCACCTTTGGAGCAGTTGAAGCATGTCAAGTCTGAAGAGGGACAGATACTTACAAAACCTTTCTTGGATGTTTGCAAAACCTTGTTACCTGTCTTAGGTATATGGAATGTCTCTTGTTGAAATGAAGGACAAACGATATCAAGTTTCTTCAGATATATTACACGAGTTCTTGTCTTTTCTGTTGTTTTCATGATAATTGTGAGCATATGTCTTGGCATGTTCGATTTTGACGTTGAATATTTGATCATTTATGTAATTCCAGACAAGTTTGGAGCAGCATTGTCAATTGTGAAATCTGATGTTGGAGGGAACATATCGGTAAGCTCATTTTTCAGGTTGTTGCAATGATTGATGTTCTTCATTATCTTACTTCGTAAATTGCATTGGATTTGCATCCCTTTATTTGTAAATTTTCTCTGATACATAAACCCATATGCCTTAACTTTTATCCTTTCAGAGGTTGGAGTCTAAGTATCAGTCCAACCCTTCTGAATACAAACATTTACACAGTTTAGTTCAGAAAGAAGTTGAAGCTAAAACAGCAAAGTCTTCATCTAGTTGCACAAATGGCTTACTTTGGTTAACAAGGTTTGCACTGTTCTTATTCTTAATGCTTTTGTTAGTGTTTCTGAACTTTTAACCTTAAAGTTTTCATTTATTTTTTTCTTATGTTGTTCTAAATTTACTTAGGAGCATGGATTTCTTGGTGCTGCTGTTCGGCAACTTACAGGCACATCAGAATTGGACTATGGAACAGGCTTGTACTGATTCGTAAAACAAGTCATTGAAAAAATGGCATGGTTGGCTAGCTAGTTCAAGTTTCACTGTAAATACTAAGTGCTTAACTTATAGAATTTTCCCTGAATTACAATAAAAACCATTGCTTTAAATTTCATTGAAATCATCTTTGATCTGTTCAACCTTCCAACAACGTTGAATTAAATTGCAGGTTGCAATGAAACTCGCGCCGGAAAGGAAGAAATTCTTGGAGACAATAAGTAGTCCGGGTGATGACTTTGAGTCTGATATTGGAAAATTTTGCACTAACTTCTCTTCTGTGCTTCAAGAGAATCATAATTTCCTGGTAAAGTTTGAGCTAAAATTCAATGTTCCATATGAAAATTCTGTGGAAAAGTTCTGAATTCATAGAATAAGAAACTGTCTCAGCAAAAAATATACATTTGATTCCATTTCTGTGCTTTGATTTTGATCTTATTGTTGCAGGCTAGTGTTGGAATGGATAACTTGAAGGCTTGATGGACAAACTGAATATCAGAAGCCTGTGATTCTGCTTTATTTTATTATTATTTCAACTTTTTCTCCATTCTAACTTTGTGTTGTTACCAACAAATCATTGGCATTTACTGAATAAAGTATATATAAAATATGGTGTTAAGTGAATTTATATGTATTTAAAGTGCTGGTTCTTTATCCCAACTCCATCACCTTACCATTTTTCTTTGGATTTTTGTAAAATCTCAATTTTTTTTACCAGCTCTACTCAACTTTCGAGTTCAGACAACCTATAATATCGGAAAGATTGGTGAAAATAGAAACTTTAAGTAGTTAACTTAAACTTCCAACTACTTGAATCAAACTCTGCACCAAAAAGTTGAAACAATGTGAATTAGATTTTTATGTATATTTAATCAGAGAAAAATGGATATATACAGTAATAATAAGATTTCACCAATTCAATTGATTTGAGTACATTTGACCTAGTAAAGCAGTCACACATTATGATACAAACCGTTAATGGGTATAACTATTTTTACAAAGGAAACAGAGAAATAGTCTGTCTCGGAAATATTCACTTTATAACAGATGGAAATGCTCAAGGGGATTCCTGAGTATCTTTTTCTACATTTCAACATTTGGTTATGGTGTATGAGCTGTACCGCTATTAAAGTTGCAATTTTTATCTTTGCTATATGTCATGACGTTAATGCGGAAACAAAGAATTAAGGAGGCATGGCTGTGTTTTTCACTTTGGTAACCCTACAATGGGAAATTAAAATACCAGCTCCTTTTCGTTTTACAATTACCAATATTCAAGCACTTTTATAACCCATTCATCTTGAAAATAGAAATTACTTGATAAAGTTAAATTTTTTCTAAATTTAGCACCTTTATGACAATTGTTTTTACAGTGTCAAACCTAAAATTACGATCAGCTTCTGGTTTTGATTAATGGGTAAAAAGGCAGGGACAAATTACTGCCGTCAAAATTACGAAATTAAAGATGGGTATGTTTAAACAGAATTTGTTTGATAGTTTCATTCCTTCTCTCATCATTCGCACCTTCATGAATTCCATTTTCGAATCCACCCTTGATGGGTTTTCTCTGGAACTTCTCTTCAATTCAATCAAACATGTATCATTGAATTCAAAGAGATCTACCTGTGGGATTGTTGGTAATTAATTTCCTCATCAACACAGGAAGTTTCATTTTTTCAATTCCAGTTTTAGGAAAGTGCTCCAAACAACAGCTTCAATTCAATTGCCAATACGCAAGACTTGTTTAAATGTCCAACAATAAGGTGAAGGACAATAAGGTGAAGGGAGGCCTCCTTAAAGGCTTTAGATATATTTCTCATATATTTGGTGAGTAAATCTATAATTACAGTGGTAATTAATTTCACTTTTTCCCCCTTTTATCAAATGAATTAATGTCACTCGTGTACATACTTTGCAGAAAGTGAAAAGGAACAAGAAATAGAGATTGGATTTCCCACAGATGTAAAGCATGTGGCACACATAGGATGGGACGGTCCCTCTGTAAATACCCCCACCTGGGTAAATATTATTCCCTGTTTTCTTAAACTTTTCGCTGTTGACGTTCTTTATTATCCCTGTGTGTTCTTGCACTGTAAAAATGTTTCCTTTGCAAATTTCCGGCCTTTTGGGGCATTGCTGTAATTTTTCAGATGAACGAGTTCAAATCTTCGCCTTCCCCAGGCCTTGCATCAGCACCACTAAACCTTAATGGAGATATTAATAAAGGCACTGACGATTCGGTTAAATGGGTCTCTGACGGTACCGTTTTTCCCTGTTATCTGCATGCTTAACATGCAACGTTGTTCGTATAATGATTTTTATGCATGGTTGATGTTTACTAACAGATACACGACGAGGTTCAAGATCGACGGCGAGTAATTCTCAGGCGAGAGACCTGCCGGAGTTGCCCAAGTCATCGCGACGGCAGTCAACGGGCAGCGTCACAGATTCCCCCTCGAGGGAAAAATCAGACAAACCAAGGAGTAGGCGACCATCTAAACCTAAGGATTCAACGGATGGATCCAGGTCGACCCGGAAATCCGGACACACGGATTCGCTCCAAGGGAGTGAGTCGCCGGCGAGGAGCATACCGGACGTTCCCAAGAAAACTCGCCGGAAGAAATCAAAAGACACTTCCACAAATATTGGGTCAGCGTCAAAATTGAGAGTGAAAGCCCAGACCTGTGCTTCCGATTCAAATTCGGATTTAGGATCCCCATCCGGATCCATAAAGTCTAGGAGCAGTCAACTAACCTATGACGAAGAGTGAGAAAGGACACCGGCATATCTTGAGAAATTGCTCCACTTTTTTTCTCTATTTTTTAATAGGCCTTTTATTAGTTAGAGTGTGCCATATCCTTGTACTTCACTTTTTTCTCTATTTTTTAATATGCCTTTTATTTTTAATTTTAATTAACCTTTGTGCCTCGTATTATTAACATCCACCCATTACTGTCATGTAATTATTCAGAGTAGCTAATTTATTTTAGCCTCCAATAATTTTGTTGGAGACGATGGTAATTCTGAAAACTTTCTAGAAGGCAACATAAAAAAGTTTCCATCTTTGATTGAAAAAAGATTCCTTTGGATTATAAGTTCAATTTAAATTGAATAAAAATGTCACACCTGACTCATCACAAGGATAGAATGAAAAGAGCATGGGAATCTTATACTATATTCTATGTTATAGCCAAATCTATGTCAAATCCAGTGTGCTTTAAGCCGTCTCTATGAATCTGTAGCCTAGCATTGCAGGAAGCTAATTTTTGCTGAAATAGTAGTAACAATATAAATCAGACCCACCAAACCAGAAACAACGACAATTATAATTATAGAACCTAATAATTAATTATGTGTACTTCTTTCTTGAGTTAAAAAAGAACATAATTAAATGATTTTCCCTTTCTTTCTCGCTTTCCAAACATGTTTCTCTACCATCACTATCACTCACATGGCATCCAAAACTTGTTTCCCAGTCAGTGAAAGATGTAACTTGTTCTCTTTTGTTAGACCAATCATAATCCAGTAAAGACAAACAAAAATCCCAGAGAAAAGAACAACACATGAGGATAAAAAAGCAGCAAAGAAACACCATTGAAAATGACAGCGTTTGGAATATCTGGCTTGTTGCAGAGCTTCAATTGCCTCGAAGTGCTTCTGTTTTTAGTATAATTCAATTTCGCGTCCACACACAGTCCTGTGTTTCCTGCTAGCTTGAGCTTCTCTCCAACTTTGGTTGAAAATGGGACTCTGCCACTCAAATTGTTGTTCTCCAAATTGATCTCATCAGCAAACTGCAACAGTCCAAATTCCTGAGGCACAGAACCTTCAAGCTTGTTATTATCAAGACCCAGATAAGACAAATTTCTCAGATAAATCCCCATTGAAGTAGGGATATTCCCAATCAAACCCAGGTTTGAAAAACCTATTCTTGCAACACCCTCCAGATTTTTCCATATTTCTGGAATTTGCCCACCTAGTAAATTCCCACTCAAGTACACTTCCTTCAGCCGGGGCATCTCTCCTAAGAACATGGGAATTCCAAAATTGCCAAAATGGTTGAAGCTGAGGTCTAAAAACTCCAACCTTTGCAAGTGTCTGAAAGTTTCTGGGATTTTACAACCAAATCCATTGGAACTCAAATCTAACTTGAGAAGCTTAGTGAGATTACCCATTAATTCAGGGACGCAACCTTCAAAATGATTCTGACTAAGATCGAGAACCTCCAGTTTCTTTAACATAGCTAAAGTTCCAGGAAGCTCACCAGCAAGCTGATTTCTGGATAGTGTTATCTCTTCCAAATTTACAAAGTTTCCAGTCTCTTCTGGCATTTCACCATAAACCCCGTTTCCGGTCAAAACTAGCCTTCTCAAACTAGTAAAATTTCGGATTATACCACTCAAAGACCCAACCAGAGATGGGTTGTCGATGAACACAAGCTCCTCAAGAGTGTAACCGAAACTGGGCGAAACGTCAGGTACTGAAACTTGGGACTCGTTGAAGCACTTGTAGAAGAAGAGCTTCCGAAGGTACTTGAAAGAGGTAAAGAGAAGAGGGTTGAACGTCGCGTTGGGGGAGCAAGGCGGGTTCGGATTAAAGTCCGAGACATACCCGAAACTCAACTCTACAATGTGCGCCGTTTCAGTATCCATGCCATTGGATTCATCAGAGCTTGTCTCACAAACAACGCCGTGTGGGGCAGAGATACAGAGGTTATCGGGAAAGTCGTCGCGCCAGGGAATGGCTGAGTTGATCGAGTGCAAGACCCTGTAAACCGCTTCCTGCTCGGCAGAGTTCAGCAGAGGTTGCTGGTCGGAGAAAACCGCCATGGACAAAAGGATTAACAGAGTAAGAGTGGAAAATAGTAGAAAGAGAGCCATTGGAAGCAGAACGAGAGAGACACTGAAGCGTTGGTTTTCTTTTCTGGTTAAAAAAGGGAATAGAGAGAGAGTGAGGAGAGTGCGGTGGTGTTATAGCTGTTATGGAGAATGTGAAGCTTGGGAAGGAAGGACAATAAAGAGGAAAAGGGCAGGGAATGTTACGCTAGAACGGTGAAAGAGGGAGCAGACAAGGGAGAAAGTGTGAACCAGAATTATACGGCTATTGGTTGGCATGGCATGGCTGCTCATTACTCATAGATTGGGAAGAGGCGAGTTTCTTCTGTGTCTTGCCTTTGCTTTAAATTATTGGGATAGCTTATAAAATTACAAAATTGACCTCATCTTCTACTCTTAATAATAACTGTGTTGAAGATTGACAACATAAACAAGAAATTTCAAAAATGGCAAAAACAATTATGACCTACTTAGCACTTTCAATAGGTTCTGTAACATTTGATATATTCAAATTTATTTTTTAATGGATCATCTAAAATTAAGTATTTCTTTTGCAAAACGTTATAATTTGAAGATGAATAAAAGGCCGGATCGGACAGTCTTTTCCTGACAGACCGTACAGTTGCAATTTTTGCATGTAAAACACCAACATGTCGGGTACAAGTAGAAATTACCAGACCCGGCACAGATGCCACAAATAACTAACCAACCAGGGTTGGGCTTCAGTGAAACTGAGACCTTTACGACATAAAACCGGGCTTTAAACGATGACGTATCAGGGATGGAGGTCGGAGCCTTTTTCACAAGGTTCCTTTGTATTGGGATTGGTTTTGGTTAAACTGATGAGAAAGTTGAAAAAAGAGGAGAGCAGAGGAGCTGGCAAAGCCGACAGACGCCTGTGGACGAAGGTGGCCGGGGTTGGCTGGAGTCAGCAAGGACGCGGCACAACCGCCGACCTGCTATCTGTCCCGGTGGTTAGGACGAGAGGCCTATATGCCTACGTGTCAGTACCATAACGGATCAATCCACGACACCTGGTCATCGTACGGAATATCATTTCCGAAGATGGCAGAGCATGCAAATTCCATTTCAACCGATTCAAAGGTGGGGTTGAGAATTGTGATTCTTATCTTGTTTCATTGGACCCACGAAAAAATTTTATTTTTCTTTCTTAACAAAATTCTTTCTGTACATACGGTTAAAAATTAAATCTTATTTCTTTCTGTTCAGGACACCTTTCGGGTTACTTATTCGTGTGATTTTCTAGCCCACTCCATAAGAGTGGTTGCTTCCTCCTCAGAGAAGCCCAATCGTAAGCCCAGTCACTTATATTTTTCTGTGAATAAAATAAAAATAAAGTCAAGTAGAATTACCAAGTTGCCCCTATCCGTGTTGTGAAGGACGGTTATATGAGATCATAGCGTGTACGATGATTGTGATTGGCCGATTGTTTTCTTAGCGCGCAGCTACATGCTCGCGCTTTTCGAAACTGTAAAATTAGGCGCGTCTCTGTCGGCGTTTTCTTTCTGCAATGGTGGTGGACTCGCTAGAGTCAATGGCTGATGCCCTAAACTTCAACACGAAGCCTTACTCTCCGTGACGATCATTCTTATCGTGCGCCATCTGTAAGTTTTTGGTTTTTTTTCGAAACCGTTTTCTTTTCGAAGTTCGTACGTTTAAAATACGATTGCCGTGGAAATTCCACTGTGATCGGTGTAAGAACTAACCTCAGCGAAAATGACGATGGCGGGGTTGTACCGTCGCCTACTTCCTTGTCCTCCTGCTGTCGAATTTTCTTCCTCTGAGGGAAGGTTAGTCGCACTTCTTCTTCTGCTTTTCTTGATTCAATAACCAGAAAAATTGAGATTTTTTTTTTTTTTGTCTCTGACTACCGAAAGTTTTGAGCACAATGTCTTGTGTTTGGCAATGTAGTTTCACAAGTAAATAATTTAGTAGGTTATTGAATGCTTTAAGGCTAATGTAAGAATAAAAAGTAAAAATAAATATGAATGAAATATGATAGTATGTGCTGTGGATTTAATGTTTCTTTCTATTGGATGACATATTATTTGATAGAGGAAATAGTATGATTTTGTAAGGCTGACTTTATTCATCTTCTGTGTTATTCAAGAATTGGCCACATATGATTATTTTGACTTATGGAATTAATAGATAAAACCTTTTTCCTCTTCAATTTCAGCAACTTTTTCTTCAAGCCATCCAAAAAGGAACAATGGAAAGATTTTATAGGTTAGTTTCTTGTTTCCAGACGCAGTCAGAGCCTGCATACTGTGGATTGGCAAGCTTATCAATGGTCTTGAATGCTCTTGCTATTGATCCAGGAAGAAAATGGAAAGGTGAGATTGACGATTTCATTTGATTGTATAAAACTGACTAATAGATTTCCGTTTCTATAATGAAATATAAATGTAGTGTGATAATTTTCGGTACAGGACCTTGGAAATGGTTTGATGAATCTATGTTGGACTGTTGTGAACCTCTAGAAAAGGTCAAAGCTAGAGGCATCTCGTTTGGGAAGCTTGTGTGTTGGGCTCACTGTGCTGGAGCAAAAGTTGAGGCCTTTCAAGCAAATAAAAGCAACATTAATGAATTTCGTAAATATGTCATGAAATGTTCAATTTCTGATGATTGTCATATAATCTCATCATACCACAGAGCTGCTCTCAAACAAGTATGTATTATAGTATTTTGTAGGTTTCATTTTCTACTTCTTTTTTTTTTTTTTCTCTAGATGTCGCTATTGATGCATATTATTTTATTAAATAGAAGAAATTGAGAATGTTAATCAATTTTTCTCGACAGACTGGAACTGGTCATTTTTCTCCAATTGGTGGTTATCATGCTGAAAAGAACATGGCACTTATTTTGGGTGTTGCACGTTTTAAGTATCCTCCTCATTGAATTTCACTAAAAGTTCTTTGGAAGGGCATGAACTATGTTGATGAAGCCACTGGAAGACCCAGGGGGTAGGTTTACTAGTTTTAATCTTTATATTACTTTCCAGTGAACTTTTGGTTTAATTAGATCCTACTTTCAGAGGAGTGAAGAAGATTGACAATCGAGATCAATGATTGTAAATAAACTTTCCCAAAACAGCTGATGCTCTACAGAGATAAGCTTTATAAACTACTGTGCATAATGAATAAGATAATTCGCTGGTGGTTATTGAAAAAGAAAAGTTGTGGCAATCCTTCAAATTTGCCCCCATGTTGAAATGATCACTAAGACCGATTACTTAGAAAGTGAATCTCATGACTATTTACCGGCATTAGTTGCTATCTGGATTTTTGTCGTTAATATCTGTTTATTGAGTTAAATGGTAATTATATACTTACTTTAGTTGGTATGCATTCTCAGGTTCATGCTTATATTAAGGCCTCACAGGGACCCTGGTATGCTTTATACTCTGGTATGCTTATGAAGTACATAGTGAGTCAAAAATCACATGCATACCGTCACAAGCTTTGATTTGGGTGTTAAATTGCTGGATAAGTTCTTACTACATTAAATGCCTTACCATTTTTTTCCGTTTCTTCACTCTAAATTCAAGCCTTATAGATGAAGTATTAACTTCTCCATGCACCCACACATGTAAGCACATGGATTCCTTAAATGGTATTATGCGTTACCTTGCTTGTGAGTGAACCAGTATTTTTATTTCTGAGGATCTGGTGAAGCTTCTTCTCATTTACATGTTTCCGTCAGCCTTTTTAGTTTAGAAAAATAATGGGAAAATTTTTGTACGAAATACTCCTTGTCCATCATCATTTTACTGTGACGACAACGTGTTAGGTGCAGACATCTACTTATGGGCTTTTCTTCTCGTGTTGAACAATAAGCCGTCAGTTACCCGTTAGTTCAAGTAATCACTGTGAAATATATAATTTTCTATTGATATGAAGATGCTCATAAAAATGAAAAATGAGAGGTTTAAATGGCAAATTCCTAGTTTCTTTGGGAAGTGAATTTTCACTCTGCATTACCTGTGTGATTGGATTGGTGTCTCTTAGTGCTGTACCCTAGTATGACATACTTCTATTATTTGATTGTTTATGTTGGTTCCTGGATGTTTCATGTACTTCTGCTGATGATTGGTACTATGCTGGAATTTCTTGCAGAGCTGCAAACATGAGAGTTGGATTAACATTGCCAAATTCCAGAAGGTCCTCTCAGTTTCAGTCAATTCACTTCCATCTAATTTTGGGGAATTCATCAAATGGATGCAGAGATCAGAAGGCGAGAAGATGGGAGTCCAAGTTTTAGCCCAGAGGAGAAAGCAAGGCTTGATATCAAGGTCTTATATGATTTTATTTCAACGTGTCATGATTCTAGTCTATTAACTCTAGGCTTTAAGTTTCAAGTGGTACTATTTTTTGTGCAGGAAGAGTTACTGAAACAGGTGCAGGAGACGGGGCTATTCAAAGATGTAGCTTCTTTTCTATCAAATTCTTGCTGCAGCCAGTCACCAACATCTGGTAATGGAGTAGAGGAGCAGAAATTTTAGGTGGATTACTTAGTTCATCAGCTTGTATTGTTGTCAAAGAACATGTATTTGCTTGAATGCTGAAGGTGATAAGCCTATAACAATGGTTTCTGCCACTGGTGAATGCTGAACATGTGCTGATTTCTTCACCTCCTGGGAGACCAAGTTGCCGTTTCTCGGGCTCAAATAAGCATATTAGCATGCACCCAGCCAGCAGTGATGTTCTGACAGCGCTTTTATCGTCCTTACCATCTACAACGTGGGATGGTATCAGAGATGAGCAGCTTTTGAAGGAAGTAAATGGCCTTGTTTCAACTGAAAATCTTCCTACTTTACTCCAAGAAGAGGTGAATACCTATAATAATATTATAAGAAAACCTACTTGTTGTGTTTGTTTATTTTTCTATATTCTCTTGTTAATATGTTCATTTTACTTCAGTCTTAATGGTTGTTCATAACATCACTAGCTAGTATTGCTGCTTCAGAATGCTCTGAAGCCCATTGTCTAATTTGAACTGTCTATTTTGAGCCTTTCATATTCACTATGTTCAGCTTCTACTTCCGTCTCATCATTAAAAATCTTTTTTTCAGGTTTTGCACTTAAGACGTCAGCTACAACTCCTCAAGAGATGTCAAGAGAGTAAGGTTGACGAGGATCTTGGTGCACCTTAATCTATGCTTCTCCCTAATTTTGTACCTTTGAATAAGAAAAAAAAAATTATATAGTTCGTGAATTGTTGGGAAGATTTTTGCTGAAGTTCTTGGTCGAGGAACGATGGAGGGCTTCCTCAAATTAATCTTGTATTAGCAGACGCAATCAGAGATTCGAAAGAAGATTTCATCCAATCCATTTTACTGATATGAAATGGTTAAGAGTTCTTATCGACCGAGACAATGGATAATTAGCAGTCATGAGAACATGTTTCTGAGGCAATTTTTTATCATCGAAGGAGCACACGACTTCATAATTGATAAGTAGCAGCTGAACCGAAACCGTGAAGAGATCCTAACTAAGTTGTTCATCACTTTCTTGTACATGTACTACAAAATGGACAATTTTCGATATGGGTCATGATTTTCTGGTAATGAATTAATCATAGACATAGACCACGGGAAAGGGACCATTTCTCAAAAAGAAACAGTATACTTATAGTAACGGATTGGGCGGTGGGTGGGACTGCCCCAATGATTTTTAAGGTACAAACTAGAGTTGTTTCTTGTTATGCATGGCTGCTGCTGTGGTCGGTTCGGCTGCACTTGTTTGATTGGTGAGTCGATGGATGGATCTAGAAAGGTAGTTCTTTCTTTCCTGTTGGGTCATACTATAAAGATTAGATTAGATTAGCTGAGAAATATCTCATCTGAAACCGTGAAACTCTATCGAGTCGAGTGGTCACCCACACACTGCTACTGGTGCACATGACATGAATTTCAATCAAAGCCCTATTTCCCCCTTAACGTTCGGCAAGAGATCCGTGTGTCGCACAAACTGTTTCTTCATTTATTTTCAATTAATGTTCTAAGACAATTTATTTGTTTTATCATCTCATCTTATGGTTTCTTAATCTAAACATACAGATAACTAACATATTTTGCGTAAATGACTCAATGACCTTACTATTATTATAATCTATATTAGGATAGATTAATTATCTTAATATGAATAACCAATTAATATTATTAAAATAATAAGATGTTTAAATGTTTTTTATTACTATTAGTTAATAAATAATTAAATCTCTTAAACATAGTTTAATTAAAAAGATTGTATTAAGACGAATATAATCATTTTAGATTAGTTCTTAGTTTATACTTTTAGGGTAAAAAATAAATAAATAAATGCGACATCTTTGTATTGGTAGAATCATAATTGCGACGTTGATTGGATGAGTAACTACCCATTTGTCGTTCCAAATAGACTGTTAGACTCTTTGACTATATAAAAACATACAGAAGCCATAGTCCTGTAACAACCAGCGAAAACAAAGAATTATCAAATATCCCTCTATCCGATCCCAATTTTCTCAAACAGAGAGAAAAAAAAGATGAATGGGAGAGAGAGAGATAGCTGTCATCCACTGTTGAGAGGTGGAAGAAGAGAGAAAGCGTATCGCCATGGCTTATGTTCAACGCAGATGCAAGCAATGGCCGCCATTTGTGAAGCTCTATTACCTCCTCTGCCTTTGGACGCCATGAATAAGGAACATCCAGAAGACCAGGCCCTTTCTTTTTTCGACCAAGTTTCTGGTTCTCAACCCCCATTTCCTGATGAGGTGAATTTCGTACACCATCTTTTTGATTTTATGCCTACCTATGATCGTTGGCTTGTCAATACTCTGATGCTTTGAATAGCAGAAAGGGTCTAACTTCGGAAAGAAAATTAATGTCTTCTGTCAATTTAAAAATGGCAAACAGACAGCAGAGTTCTTGTATAAGAGGGGCCTACGAGAAGCACTGTTCGTAATGAGCTTGGTTCTGAAGATTCTCTCCTTCAGATTGGGGACATTGTTGCTTTGCGGAAGGCTTTGCTTGGATTGGAAGTGGCCCTTTATTCGTAAATTCTCCGAGATTTCCTTGGAGAAAAGAGAGAAAATTCTCCAGAACTGGTCAAGGGAAAAGCGTCTGATCCCTGTTAGAATAGTGTTCGTGCTGATCAAAATCTTCTTTTTCTACAATTTCTTCTCAAGGGTAATGCTTTAAACCCATTATAAGATTCAATGCTTATTTTGATTGAAATTGCAGTGGACAATTGCATCTTCGGGTTATGAGATTGCTGGATGCACCTTACCAGCTACCAACATTAATGATAATTTAGTAGATAAAGACAAGGGAAAACTTGTCTTTTAACCTTTTCTCCATGTTTTACTTTAACACCTTTCTTCACTTGCTGCAGACTGATGAAAGTGGGCATAATCCAGCATGGGAAGCAATTGGATACAAAGTGGACACGAGGGAAAAGTTGAAACAAAAGGAGAGACCTCTAAATAAGGGAATAATAGAGACCATGTACGAAACTGATTCTACTTTTATCCAAAACCTCACTGAAAAAGGCCTTGAAGTCACTGCAGACCCAGAACATAATATGTATAAGATCAAATGTGATGTTGTCATTGTGGGTTCTGGTTGTGGAGGAGGAGTTGCAGCTGCAGTCCTTGCAAATTCCGGCCAGAAAGTACTCGTCCTTGAGAAAGGAAACTATTTTGTGCCCGAAGATTATTCATCCTTGGAAGGCCCCTCTGTAAATGAGCAATATGAATCAGGTGGAATTGTGTCCAGTCTTGATGGGAAAATGATGATCATGGCCGGCTCAACAGTGGGTGGAGGCTCTGCTATAAATTGGTCTGCATGCATCAAAACACCTGATTCTGTTCTCCAGGAATGGTCTGTCAACCATAAAATTCCCTTTTTTGGAAGCTCCAATTATCAATCAACCATGAATTTGATATGCAAGAGGATAGGTGTTACAGAGAAATGTACAAAAGAAGGCTTCCAGAACCAAATTCTTCGACAAGGATGTGAGAATATTGGTTTGAAAATCGAATCAGTAGCCACAAATTCTTCCGCGGATCACTACTGTGGTTCATGCAGTTATGGTTGTAGAACAGGAGATAAGAAAAGCACTGCCTCTACCTGGTTGGTTGACGCAGTGGAAAACGGTGCGGTGATCCTTACTGGATGCAAAGCTGAGAAATTCATATTGGAGAATGGAGAGAACGGGAAAAAAAGAAAGAAATGCCTGGGAGTGATTGCTGCGACTCTGAATAGCAAGGTATCAAAGAAACTTCAAATTGAATCTAAGGTGACAATTTCAGCCTGTGGGTCTATCTTGACTCCTCCTCTAATGGTTTCTAGTGGACTGGAAAATCCTAACATTGGAAGGAACCTTCATCTTCACCCTGTTCAATTTGCTTGGGGATACTTCCCTGAAAACACTACGAATTTCAGTGGTAACAATTATGAGGGAGGAATCATTACCTCAATCCACAAGGTAGTCTCAGGGGATTCAACTCCACGAGCCATTATAGAAGCCCCTGCTCTGGGCCCTGCAGCATTTTCTGCGTTAACGCCATGGGTTTCTGGCCTTGACATGAAGGACAGGATGGTGAAATATGCAAGAACTGCTACTCTATTAGCATTGGTAAGAGACAAGGGATCAGGAAAGGTAAGACAAGATGGCAGAGTTACGTATCGACTGGACCAATCTGATAAAGAAAATCTCAGAGTTGGATTGAGACAAGCCCTGAGGATTTTGGTTGCTGCAGGAGCTGTGGAAGTGGGCACTTACAGGAGTGATGGCCAAAAAATCAAATGCAAAGGGATAAAGGAAGAAGAGTTAGAAGAGTTTTTGGACACAGTGACAATGGTTGGTGGCCCCAAGTCAAGGACACAAGAATGGATACTGTATACAACGGCGCATCAATTGGGAAGCTGTAGAATGGGTGCCTCTGAAGAAGAAGGTGCCGTTGACGAAAATGGAGAAAGTTGGGAAGCAGAAGGGTTATATGTATGTGATGGAAGCGTTTTACCCACTGCAATTGGAGTTAATCCCATGATAACCATCCAATCCACTGCATATTGTATTGCCAGCAAGATCGCAGAGTCATTGAAAAAAGAGTAAGAGACCATTCAATAAAATAGTTTCTGCAGTTGTCTTTTAACTCTTTATAGAATGTTACTGTTAATTACCTCTGTTATAATTTTACTGCAAAAGAAAAAAAAAATAATGTATTAATGAAATGAAATCTATTTGTATGCTTTTTCCCAATCTTTTCGTTTAATAAAATAGTTTCTGTAGCCCGTAGTGTTGGGAAAACATTGCTGTTAATTACTTCAGTGTTGGAATTTTCCAGCAAATGAAAAAAAAAAAAAAATTGTACAATAACTAAATAAATATATTGTATGGTTTGTCTCAATCCTTTCATCAACAAAAAATGAACTTACAGAATCTGAGAAATTAAACCTTATTAGAAAAGCTTTGATGACCACTAAAGCTTTCAACGAGAATTTTTTTTGATCAATTCCAATTGATACTGTATTCTCAGACGGAATCACGACTGAGACAAGAAGTTAAAACAGATTTATAAAAATCGATTTCTTCAGTTATAAGCTGCTTTAACTGCTTTCTGGGCAGCATCATCCAGATCTTCTGCTGTTATTAATGCCATACCACTTTCCTGTTGAAACAATCGATAATCAACATAAAATACAATTGGAAATGTTCTTGCTTTAGATAGTTTCTACAGATTTCAAATCTAGAATTTACCTTCAAAATTCTTTTTCCTTGATCAACATTGGTGCCTTCAAGACGAACTACTACTGGTACTTTTAGTGAAACCTTAAAGAAAACGGCAAAAAGGAGTTAATGCCACTATAAGATGAGGACAAAATAGAACTAATCATGCTCTGCCCAGAAAGATCCACACAACCATGAAAAAACTCAGCGGTCTCAATCTTGGGTATCAGATGGAATCTAAGGCACAAGGAAAAAAGATGATTCTGGAACTCCCGGCCCATAGGGAATGTACGTCTTTTACAAGACACCAAGATCTTAAAAAAAAATACAAAAATCAAAGTAAAAATAAGGTCATGGGATACTTTCACATATCTCTGTCTTTTTTCTTCACGATTAATTTATTTAAAAGATCTCCAGTTGTAGAATTCGACTCCACGTCCTTAATCAGAAATCTTGTCAATCAATCTAAATCTTATCAAGGGATCTTGAATTAACAGGATCCAACAAAAATTATTATATAAAAATGCTAGAGGATGAAATAAGTGAACAAGCATAGAAAAACATAACTTTCATGCTTTAAGCACATGATGGGCCAAAGGACAAAGGACTAAACTGGGTGATCATAGGAGGAAAATTAACCTGTTTTGCGGCGTTGACAATTCCACTCGCTATAACATCACATTTCATTATGCCACCAAATATGTTCACCAAAATTGCCTTCACCTTGTCATCAGCAGTCAATATCTTAAATGCCTCAACCACCTGCATTATATAATTGTGATAGTTAGGGAAACAAAAAAAACATGATTCGATGGAAATATTTAAAAGGTTAATTCAGCAACAACTAAATGATATCTATTTATTATCATCTTTCAGAAGAAATTAATGCCCCTGCAGATTTCAAGCTGATCTGGCAAGTATAAGCAAAAGTATCATTTGATGTCCCCACGGGTACACCCCAAATACCATATCACAAAGGTCCCAGATTGTAGCATCAGATGGATCCAAACAAGTGTCAGTTAATAAGAGATCAACCACGAGCAACTAGCTTGACTATAATAGCATATTTAAGACCATTAGCAGTAAAACACTCATAACATTACCTGGCCTTCAGAGGCATTCCCACCAACATCCAGAAAATTAGCAGGAGTACCCCCATGCAATTTAATTATATCCATCGTGGCCATTGCTAACCCTGCTCCATTCACCATGCAGCCAATTTCTCCATCTAAACCAATATAATTTAAATCTGCCTTTGCAGCAGCCACCTACCCAAAGATAAAAGGCACAACAAATAGGTCTCAATCAGCCCAGGAAAAGAAAGAATATCTGGTATCAAATCTTGATTACGAGGCACAAATGGATTATTTCAAATTTCAGCATTACCATATAACAATTTACTCTATAGTTTTATCATAAGATGAAAAGCATAACATTAATCAAAATCATACACAAACTTATCCAAGAAAATTCAGAAAAGAGGTAATGAAAGTAAACCTCTCGAGGATCCTCCTGTGAGGTATCACGGAGAGCAAATATCTCTTTCCGACGATATGCAGCATTATCATCAAAGTTTAACTTAGCATCAGCAGCAACCAATTCGTTATTAGCAGTCTCTGCAATGGGATTGATCTGTCCCAAATACACTTTCCTTCTTAGGCATTCTTCATAAAATTAAAATGTATGAAGTACACATAACCACACAAATCATGCATAAGCACTCCTTAAGCTTACTTCCAAGAGAGTGCAGTCAGCGTCACAAAAAAGTTTATATAAATACTTCACTTGTTCAATTGATTTATTTCTATCTGCCACTTTTGGAGCCAAACCATCAACAACCTTTGCAGCATCTTCATCAGTAATACCTTTGAAAACATCAATAGGTACCTAGTATAAAGAATGAGTTCTTCAGACGTGTATTGCAAAATCAACGTTAATCCTTTAATGGAACTACTGAAACATCCTGAGAAAAGCAAAGGATAACAAACCTTTACAATCATGTCTGGAAATTTCTCTGCCAGGTCTTCAATACTGGTTCCTCCCTTTCTACAAGCAATTATAAGCTAGGATAGGGAAAAATATGAAATAAGTAATATCACTCTTGATTGGTTAATATAAACAATTTAAAATTAGGGGGATGATGAGTCATACCGAAATAAGAACTTACCGGACCAGCAGTTTTACGATCTAGAGTTATAGCAAAGTACATTTCATTCACAAGTGACAACTTCTCACACAAGTAAACCTGCACAAAACAGATACCAATTAGATGTCAAACAACAAGTTCTTCTAAGGAGCTATGTATCCTCCCTTCCTATATACCCATAAATATGTGAATTGAATGACATAGATTTAAAATTAAATCTCATCAAAACCATGCCAAAAGAGCAATAATATTTGTAGATAACATGATTGAATAATGCCAAACCTTGCTAACAATTTTTCCCTGTGGACCAGTTTGCTTGGTAACCAGAACCTGCCCAAGCATCTTCCCTGAAATGATAATAATAGCAATAAGCAAATAGAACCTTTAAGTTTACATCATCTAGCATTATATACTCTGTGATTCAATCATCCAATTCAAGAAATAACTACATTACCAAAGTCACAATATCATTATGAATCTACCCTCACAAAATACAACAGGTTCATGGCAATGATCTATACAGAAAAAATTGAATGTGAAAAAATCAATCAATGAAAAGTACATGTTCAACAGAACTTCAGAATTTCAGATGTACACCGGACCAAGCATTGAACAAGACAACCTTGTATGTTCCAAAAACAATCGGTGCATCAGATACCCATAGAAAATTGTTTGAATCTGTCTTAAGGAATCGTCTTATTAAAAGTTATATAATGATTTACTAACCAACCCAATTACACAAAATAGGATACTCTAACATGAGTGAGGAACTAATTGTCCTTCGCACAGAACAGCAAGCATAACTCAGAAGCCTCACAAAAACCGCCAAATACACACACAAAACTTGAAAACATTCCAAGAAAGTCATATATATGTGCAAGAATGACTATTTGTTAGGTTTGCTCAACTTAACACCCCTAGGCTGAATAGAATAACATAAAACATCCTTTTCTTACCGATAAAGCTTTTACTCCATATAAGTAGAAGAGCAACCAAAGTTCAAAATCTTATCTAGGGGGTGAAGTAAACAAGGTCTCTTGCACCAGTTTATGAAGCTAATACTCAAGCTTGTTATTAAATGAAAGTAGGCACACTCATAAGACTAGGATGAATTTGGAGCTCTAAATCTATACAAAAGTACTCAGTCACAACTCATGACATGTTGCAAAAGATAATTTTCCTGACATATAACAGAACATAAATAAACCTGACACAAGAAACCAACATTTTAAGAAATATTACAAGTTTGAACTTATTTAACCCCATCTCATTGAACCCTTTTTTGGTCTATATTGAAGGCAAAGGTCATATAAACTAAGAACAAGAAAATATCCAACTTGATGAAAAACGATAGCCACGTGCATTACCAGCTATGTCTTCAACCTGATCATTCTTAACAATGTGAACTCCTCCCTTAAGTCCACTTTTAAACGTCCCCAAACCTCGCCCACCAGCCAAAATTTGGCTTTTAACCACCAACTGCACCATAATTTAAGTTACAATTCAGTCACCACCCACAAAGCTAATAAGATATTCTTATAAATATAACAAATTAAAACATAAAGTACAGTTCGCAAATAAACTCTGCTCTTCCTCTATTGCATTAATTTGGGTCAGCTTCTACCTCATTTTCATTAGGAAAAACGTCCTTGATAGCCTTTTTCACTTCTTCAACAGAGGAAACAGCTACACCTCGGGGAACATTAACTCCATATTTGCTCATCAGCTCAGCTCCCTGATATTAAGGTGGAAAAAAGCCATTAACCATGCCTGATGAAAGAGATTCTAACGAGCATCTACGAATTTATATAAAGAAATAGATTCAATAGTCATGTATCCAGAACAAACAGAGCAACGGACTAGTCTAGGAATCAGAATTATCAGTCGCTTGATTCCCAAGAAAATGAGTTAATCATGAATAAAAAATCAACAAAATAGATTTTCCTCCGTGGACTAGTTTGCTGATCCAAAGGCAATCGCTTGATGCATTTGAATATGATTTTCATTCATAATAAAACAAAACGATAACAAAAAGGAGTACAAAAATAGTTAAGCAACGTCACTGTGTATCTCTCATAACGAGTGTGTGAAAGAGGGAAAATAATGCGGAACCTGATACTCGTGGATGTTGAGGCGGCGAAGTTGCTGTTGCTGCCATTGGCCGGCGACGGAGAGAGAGCGAGATAAGAGCTTGTTGAGCGATCCCCTCACCATTCTTCTCTAGAATTCAAGATCCAAAGCTCTCAGATGCTGAAATTTAAATGGGCGCGGAAGCACAATCTCTGTTGAGAATAAGCAAACGGCGCACAAAGGAGAAGAGTCAGTGAGAATGTGTTGCCGGAGCCGAAGGCACTCCTAGTCGGGTCACAAACCAAAATGGACCCTAGCAGTTACTTTTCTTTTTGCCCGTATTTTTCTTTGAAACTGGCTCCCTTTTTACGGTGAAAAAGAAATATTCAGTGTCTTCGAACCTGATTCCTTGCCTTCTAACGCTTGAAATTGTTAATTCAACCAAATTTATTTCAAGACTGCTTGAAAAAAAAAAAAAATTTGAAGGAACTGTTCTTTCGTTCTTTTTTTTTTTTTTTTATGGGAAGAACTATTCATTTTTCTTTTTTCTATTGGGGTGAAGAAATATTCTTTGATTCTAAAAAACATTTGCCTTCACATTATTTTAAAATTCGATGGAATAAACTCAAAATATTTAAATTGAATTTTATGCCAGTCATTCATTTATTTTTGAAATATTTTTTTGTAAAAAATATTTCCTTGTCCTTAATTTTTTCTCCTAACACTAACTTGGTCTTTTTATTATTATTATTTTAACTTGGTCTAGTTTTGACTTTTTGGCAATTTGCCTCCAAAGAGTATAACTTAACAAGATTATTATTTAGTTTACTTTGGAAGCACAAATATTATCAAAACAGACATAGCTTTTCATTCAAACAAAGTATCATGTAAATATTTTATTCATGTAAATGATTGTCTTTTAATGTTATGTCATTAGTAAGTACTGTAACGGCAACTTTTTATTTAAGACTCAATATGGCATTTTGACACTAATGGGACACATGCCTCTCTTTAATTTTCTCAATATTTATTTTGCCAATTCATAGATAATCAAACAAGAAAAAATTATCACCATTTTTATTTTTCACTTTGCTTTCTCTCTCATATTTAAACATATAATTGATTTTTTATGAAATTCATAGATAAAGTCTGATAAAAAATGGTGAAAAATAATACAAATAATAGTTTTCTACATAATTAAACTTAAAGTCTAAAAAAATAATAAAATATTTTTTTATATTGTATATAAATGAAATAATCAGTGCTGCAACGCATACGCTTATATCAAGAAAATTAAATAACAAGCACATTGCAATCCAATTATAAGGTCTTGATTTAAATTTCATCACGAACTCATCAATACCAACATGATTTTTAAAAATAAAAATTTTCAAGTTTTATATTTTTGACATATTTGGGGTATTTCTAATTAGAATTTAACATTAAATGTAGACATTTTTTCAACATAAATTCAAACTTAAGTTTATAGGTGACTGTCCATTAAACTCAACCCTGGCAGCGCCTTTATTCTTTTTAATTCTCTTGTTTCGGTGGCTTGGACTACATATGTTGATAAGGACACCTGACCGATTTACTCTAATCTTTTTATTTCTTTCACAGAAACAATGTACACCTATTAGGAAAGATCCTTAAGAGGATGGATGCGATGTGACAAAGCAGATAATCTTTCTTTTTTTTAAAAAAAAAAAATTACTGTTTTTAAATATTTTATTAAATAAACTAATTTAAGTTAAATTAATTAAATTCTAAAAACGATAAAATAAGCTTTTCTTCACACCTTAGATTATCTTCACTTTTTTTTAAAAAAATATAAGAGATTACAAGAGAGAAGTAAATGTTGCTACCAAATTGGAGTCAAAATCATTTGCGTGTGACAAAAGGTTAATAGTTAAATGTCTATACCTGAAATGAACAAAGGGTGTTTATAAGAGAATGACTAATAATAAATTGGCCATTACGAAAGATATTAGTTGAGAGACCAAATAGTCTTTTGGTTATGTTCAACTAAAATTATTGTTTGGTAGGAAAAAAAAAAAAATTTGTTTTTGGTATCAACACAAGTTGGGTTTAACAAAAATGATTAGACTCTTACAAGTATAGGAAACTAAGGATTTTTTATTTTAAAAAAGTATATATATATATATATATATATATATATATATATAAAAACTACTTCACACGTATATAATTAGTATAACCCAGGTTAAATTAGTTAAACTTAATTTTTTTGTTATGTTTAATTTTTATTTTTTTTTCCTTTTGCCTAATATTATGAACCTAACCAGTGTTTTTGCTGGTGGTAAGTTGTTTATAAAGTGCAGCATATGCTGTATTTTTTTATTGCTTAAGAATTTAATATATAAAAAATGTATATGACACATATGCATGAAAGCTAGCCTCTAGTTGATACTTGACAGTAGAAGGTTAATTTCTTTTAAAAGTGAAAGATATTTAAAGTGAGCATAAACTTTATTTTAATATTTATTTTAACATAGACACATGATTAAGAATTAAAATCTCATAAACATGCTTTAAAAATCTAGCTATTTATTTAACTTCTCAAGCCTTAGTGATATACTCAAATTTTGTGACTAATAAAATGCTAGTTCAATAAAAAATAAAAATAAAAATGCAAGCTGCCTTATATGTTGCATTTAACTACTTGTATAAGTTAATTTATAGGGTTTTTTTTTAATCGTACAAAAAATAAAAACGTTAAGAAACAGTTTTGAGTTTTTTTTTTTTTTTCATTAAAGTCCTTTGAATGTGTATTGGATCCTGTTGAGATATGTCTATAATTAGATTGAAAGGGTTTAGATCACTCATCAAAATTCAAATCCACACTTAGTAAGGCTAAACCTGGAAGGGGAACATATCATATTCCCATCTTTCTTGAGAAATTGGTAACTTGTTTGCCATGCTAATCTTAAAAAGGAAAAAGTTGCAATGAATTTTATTCCTTGTACAAAAAGGGAGGGTAGTTTGGTCATTTCAGGTATCATTGGTATTTATGTAATATCTCCTAGTAAACGAGGGTAATCAATTAGGGTCGGGGCTATAAATATAGAGGACCCTTAGCCCTCGGCCATTCTTCCTTTTGCCCTCGTTTGTCTCTCTGTTATTTTCCTCTCTTCACTCTCTTTCCTTCTCTCTTTATAATACGTCTCTCTCTCTCTTCTCTCTCTAATTGCCAGAAATTCAAGTGGCTGTGGCAGTCACAAAAAGCCAGATTCCGGCCACTGTCGTTTGATCCCTCTCTTAAATTACAACCTCTGCTTTTGAGTGTCCATCAATTTTTTTTTATTTTACGATTTTACCCTCTTACTTTTGACATTTTAGCCAGTGCCCCATCCCAGTAAATAATTACTTTATTTAAAAATTTCCTGCTTTTTTTTTTCTCCCTTGGGGTAGTTTGGTGCCTACGTGGCATGCGGATAGATAGCCATGAGTACCAAAACGATGCGTCTCCCGCCTCGTCGTGTGTTGACGCATGGTGCCTCTAGTAATAATAAGCGGAAAGAGAGAGATGACGGATTTGACGGACTCAAACCGTCAAGCACAACCGTAACTTCAACAAAAGTAGCCAAGCCAGATAAGCCGAGGAATGCCTTGGAGCAGCCGCCGCCGTCTTCGTCCAATCAACTATTATTAGCCGGGTACCTGGCCCATGAGTACCTCACGAAAGGGACCTTGTTTGGCCAAAAGTGGGAACCAGCGCAATCTGAGAACCCCACCGCAAAACCTGATAGGAAGAAGGAGAAGCCGAGCGAGAAAGGAGGAGCCGAGCCGGCGAACAGGAGAACGGAGCAGCAGACGGAGAAGGAGAAGTATGAACGGTACGTGGAAGTAGCGGGCCTCTTGAAAGAGAAAGGGGCCCACCTACCTGGCATTGTGAACCCCACCCAGCTTGCCCGGTTCTTACAGTTGTGATCTAACGGGAGTGTCTGAGTACACGACGGTTGTGATCTGACGGGAGTCAATGAGTACACGTGTAACAATCTCATTGGGTCGCTTTTGTTCCATTCGAGAAAGGGAAGTTATTTCCTCTCCCTTTTAGATTCCCTTTCTCCAAAGGATTTTTTTTTTGTAGAGAAAATTCAAATCTGCGTTTTGTGGCTTTGCGTATGCGAAGGACATCCATGCATGCATGTACTTGTATGTAATTTTGTTTTTGATTCAGAATTCCCTATGATTTATTTCTATCCCTTTTTCTCTTTGTCGTTTCCATCATTTCCCTTATCACATTTGATTAACAGTTGAAATTAATATTAATAGTCAATAATTAACTGAGTTTGGCAGATGTCATCTTTACAATTTATTTCAACAATAAGTCAGTTTGGCCAAAGAATCAGTTAGTGATTTCTTTTGTTCTCGACTAATCTAAAATTGAAAAATTAGAAGAAGAACAAAGCTACTTTTACAAATATTTTTAACTTAATTGCATTTCCAACTTATAAATGTTCTTTTTTACTGCCCCGGGAATTCATTGTTTTAACAGTGGTTTACTCATGGTTATGCAAAGACTACTCATCGATCGACGTGAACATGAGACTATCTGGATCCGTTTTACTCTTCTTCCCCTTCAAGTGTTTGGTGTTTCTAAGCTGTAAAAATTTCAGCTCTACTATTGCGTTGGGAATCTCACTGATTATTTCGTGCAATATAAATATATAACGGTTGGAAATTGATTTGCAAGGAAAATTTTGAAAATTGAATAAATTTTGGAAGTAGCAAAAACTTTTTCGTTATCAACTTCCAACTTTTCTTATCTGATTATTATTATTATTATTTATATTTATGAAAGGGAGGGGAGTCAGTGGTATCCAATATTACCATGTTGTTAAACCTCTCAAGTCTAAACCTTATGAATATTAACAGAATCAAAGTTTTTTTTTTTTTTTTCTGCATCTGGACAGTGGACACAAATTAGGATGCGTTGACGTAAAGAGTTGGGGGCTTGGCTGAGCTGAACCAAATGTTGAATGGAATGGAAGGTGAGGAGTAGGACTTATCATGTGGCAGTGGCGTCCAAGAACACGGTCTAATAATTATAACACGAATATCATGTGCCAAAACGAATGAATGACCCCATTTTCATTTTCGAAGCCGAATCTTTTCAGAATCATAATATAAAATTTCTTTGCTAATCGAATCATTAGTACGAGTTGGAAGGATTATATATAACATAAAATGTCAAATAAATCAATTATCTCATATTATATTATTTAAACTTTGATGTACAAATCTGATTTTTTTTTTTTTTTTTTTTACAGAAAATAGAAAGAGTGAGTTTGTCACAAATTTCAACCCAGTTTTAGAAAATTAAACTATGTGAATTATTTTATGTTATAATATTCATCAATCAAACTATCTTCCTTACGATTAAGATGTCTTATGACCACGGATAAATATTTTATTTTATTTTGTGTATGAATTAATTTTACAAATATCAACGTCACAAGATTATAAAAGAAATGAAATTTGGAATTGCGAATATATATATGTCCTCTAATCCTCCATGTTCACATGCACTGTATAATTATTAAGCCGTATCCGAATCTTGTGAGGTGACCCATGGGCAGTTATTTTGGTGGGGCCGAATATTTATTATTGGGAACGCCCACACCCTTCACTTAGAGTAAAAAAAAAAGATGTACTAAACATTTCATTGCATGTCGTGTTATGGAGCAGAAGCCAAATTCAATTAACTCTCTCGTATAAACGGTTTAGCTTCTGTCACAAAGTTCTCGATTAATCCCATTAGCCATCTAAAATGATACGCAATGTTGAGTGCATGTTTGGTATTGCAGAGAATCCCAAACAAAGTCAAGAGATTCTGAGAAATCGGACAATATGATTCTTAACTATGGAACCCTTAACCAAACATGCCCCAACCCAACCTACTCTGCAATATAGTTTAGCTTAGCAGCTCTTCGTGTGGTCCATCTGCCTAACCAATACCTATGTTTGGTTTAGGTCCTGTGCCTTTAAAATACCATTTAGCAGTGAAATATAAATATAGATATTATAATTTTGTTAAAAAAGTTAAAACTTTTTCAATATACTACTAATTAATATTCAGTCACGTTTTTCATCCCTTTACTAACATTTTTATTTTTTTAAATTATGTTTTGTGCCCATGTATTTCTTTCAACAAAATTTATTATATATAAAAAAACTAATAATTCATGTTTAAAAATAATACAACTATTAATGTTAATGTTATAACCATATTAATGGGCGGAGGAGAAAAATGATAAGAAAACGACAAAAATAGAAAACGACCGCGGAAAGATAATTAAAATGCCGACTCTCAACGTTTGTGTGGCGTGAAATGCGTTTGATGTGTGTTATTCAAAAAGCTTTGTCTATGCAAGTCATATAATACAGGTGTCTCTTTGCTGAAATCCCATTCCTACACGTAGTTGATATTTTTCAAACATTATATTCATAATTATAATTATACTTATAACTTAAGTCTTCCACTAATAAATATCACAGCCATTTCTAACAAAAATTGGCACAAACAGTAGATGATTAAGTTTCATCCTTAATTGTGGCTATGAAATAAAACTTTTGTTAAAAAAAAAAAAAATTCACATTGGTATTTTTTTGCATTCAAAATAATTATTCTTCAAACTATAGATTGGGATGCTATTGGTACATAAAAAGAATCATGAGCATTGGATTTAGATTGTCTAACGAGAAAGTTAAGGTACTCATAGTGAATTTAAATTGTTAATTTTGTTGTTTTTTTTTTACTTAGATTTTGTTACAATGTAAAATAGTTTTTTAGATAATAAATCTACTTAAAAAAATTATATATTAATCGTACACATGTAACAAAATTCAAGGCATTAAATTTGAAATCAATAATTTAAATACACCTAAAGTTACCTTAATTTTTCTGCCACAGTCAAACAATCCAAGCATTTGGGTCAAAGGATTAGTAATTATTGATTCTTTTTAATGTGAGCCTATATTGGGCTTGGGTCTGAATATGAATCTCACGAGTCTAATAATTGTTGCATCGGTCATGGACCTCATGGATCATTAAAACGTTGGATCACCTCAATCTAGTTACTGGGTGGTTGCTTTTTACACACTCCAAAGTTACCAAGCACACACTACTATTTTTTTTTACAAAACTTGAAACTTTTGGATTGTCTAACTACTTTTTTGATAAAAAAAATTTTAATTTTAGATTTTACAAAATCTGAAACCTGCTAAATAAATTTCACAATAGATCTTTTTTTTTTTTTTTTGCAAAAACACACAAAAATAAAAAAAATTCCCCTCTACGCTGATCCGCAGTAATAAATTAGAAAAAAGGATTGAGCAATGGCCTACATCGTGTAATTAAATTTGGATTACTTCTGACTGGAGACCGTTCAATCTATGTTAATTGTGCAATCAGCAGACGATCGGTCCGTGTAATTCCGTTCCCTTCCCTCGAATTCTTTAACCCCTGATAGATATTGTTGCTTACGTTGCTACTCGAATATGCGTCTTTTGCTTCATTCTTCACAAAAATTCACAAAGTAAGAGAGAAAAAAGAGAGAAAGAGGAAAAGGAAATTGAAAAAGAAGAAAAAGATTGTTGGTGCTTTGGGACGCCCTTGATTGATTAAAAGAAATCAAAGGTGGCTTTGATTGGAGAATTTAAGTAATGGGTGTCGCTGTTTATTGCCTGTGGGCTCGAAGCCTCTGCTTTTCTTTTTGGAAAAACAAAAGGTGGGTGCTTTTCCATTCTTCATATAAGCATTTGTTTTGATGGGTATGGGCTTCCTAGTTCCTGCTGGTTTGGTTTCTGGGCAGGGTTTAAACTGGTTCCTGGGGTGAATTTCTGTTAGTTTATATTTGGTGAGTCACTATCGGTCGGGTGGAATTTGTGACGTTTGTTCTCTTATCCTTTTTGGCTTCTTGTTGATGTGTGGTCTTAGAATTTTTTAATGGGCTTATTCTGATAGATGACTTGGTGTTTATATAGATGGTTTATCGGTTGTTGATACAGTGTTGCTAAGTTATATATATGGTAATTGCTTTCTAAATTTGGGTCATGTATGGTTTGGTTTTCTTGGAACTTCAATTCCACTGTATTCAACATAATTAGGGTGAATAGAATGAATGATTCGCTGATTTTTTGTTTAATCTAAACTAAACTACCGTGGTTTGTTCTTTTTCTTCTGATTTTATTCTAAATTTCATGAATGAGTGTCCTAGTTTAATATTTGCTCTGGACAGATTTTTGTGTCAACAAAAACACTATGGTGAGTAGGACCAGAGAAGGGAGAAAAGGTGAAATCGGCAGGCGACTGAGGAAGATGACTAACTGCCTATGCTCAGGGGAGCAATTAAGAAGAGTAGATGAGGTGGTTCCTTCATCTGCATCTCTTGCATCCCAGGATTATTCAGCAAGTGGGTGTTCTTCCCGTGCAGGGCAAGTTGACAAGAAGCCTGATACTGGCAATATAGAAGAAGCTGAATCATCCCTACGCGAGAGTGATTTCCTGAATTATGAGGTTGCTCTTTCACAAAATTCCTTTCTTTCAAGTTTTTTGTTATGCTGATTAATTTGTTTTGAATGTGTCCTTTGCTACTTTCACACTCATTCCAGAGTACGTTTACATGGAAGAAGAAATTTCATGCCTCTTCCCTAATTTTAGATCTCTCCTCTTTTGTTTCTCCGCCTTATGATCACTGTAATGAAGGCAGTGATTTCCTTCATTTTCTGTAATTGTGTTGTTGTCTGTTTACAACTTCACATAAATAGGCTTTTTTTTTTTAATAGACACATAAATGTTATTTCTATAGTTCACAGTTACATAATGTTGTTTATATGGATCTAGCTAATGCATATACTTTTTTTAAAAAATAATTATAATTATAGCTGTGACTCTTATTTTAAGATAATATGTCTGCATCTGCAGGAAGCCAGAGCTTTATTAGGAAGATATGAATATCAAAAAGGAAATATACGAACTGCTTTACGTGTTTTTGAGGGAATAGATATAGGGTTCGTCACTCAGAAAATGAAAATTACACTTGCCCAAACAGTAGAACGCCGTAAGAGACGTTCCCAGAATTTTGATACACCGCCAATGTCGATACATGCTGTTGGCTTACTATTGGAAGCATCCCTTATAAAAGCAAAATGCTTGCAGGTCCTTGGAAGGTTTAAAGGTACCTCTTATGGTTGTTAATTCATAGTTTTGCTCATCGCTGCAAACTTCTAGGAACTTGTGGCTTTTCGTCCTATATTTCCTTTATGATATGCGCACTTTGTTATGTCCTTTATCCGATATCTATCTTACTTTCGAGTGATTGACTTCTGATACATGCTTTTGATTTGACTACTAAGTTTCTTATTCTTTTATTATAACTATGATGATATTTTGTTTGATTGTTGTTTATTTGTGTTGCCCTTTTTTCCGTAGTATTTGAACATGCTATATAGTTGAGCTCTTGAAGGTTATGCAGTAGTGGGCAAGAAGTTCTATATTACTATTAAAATTACAATGTTATAACTAGATTAGGACATGGGTTTCATCAATCAACCCCTCAGAAGTTTTATCCACTCGAGGAATTGCATATAACATTATGTCATCATTTCTGGTCTGGCACACAAAGTGCTGCTCTGAAATTTGTTCCCCAATCACTAGGGGGTATGTATTAATTCTCTGGATTATGTTAAGCAGTTATCATGCTATATGTCCCCACCACTTGAACATATAATTATATTAAATAATCTGCTTTGTTTACACATGTATCATTACCCGCAGACATTGGTAACCATAAATTATTTCAAAGAAATTTATCTGAAGCAAGGTGGGCATTCCTGATGGTTTAGAAAATTGAAAATTAAGAGGTATATGAGAAGCCAAAATGTAATCTAATGTATTTCCAATAATTCTTGCAGAAGCTGCCCAATCTTGCAAAGTTATTCTGGACATAGTTGAATCTTCATTACCCAATGGCTTGCCTGAAAATTTTGGTGCTGAATGTAAATTGCAGGAGACTCTAAGCAAGGCAGTTGAGTTGCTTCCAGAATTATGGAAACTTGCTGATTGTCCACGTGAAGCTATTTTGTCTTATCGACGGGCACTACTTTATCACTGGAATCTTGATGCAGAGACTACAGCAAAGATTCAGAAAGAGTTTGTTGTTTTTCTCCTATATAGTGGTGGTGGGGAAGCAGACCCCCCAAATCTCCGTTCCCAAATGGACAGCTCATTTGTACCCCGAAACAACATTGAAGAGGCCATACTTCTATTAGTGATTCTGCTAAGAAAAGTCTCTCTCAATAGAATTGAGTGGGATCCTTCCATTTTGGACCACCTTTCATTTGCTTTATCTGTTTCAGGAGACTTGATAACTTTAGCCCATCAATGGGAAGAATTACTCCCTGGGGTTATTGATCGAAAAGAAAGGTATCACATTCTTGCTCTCTGTTATTATGGGGCAGGTGAGGACTTGGTAGCACTGGATCTTCTGAGAAAATTGTTGAGTGGTAGAGAGGACCCAAGACATGTTAGAGCTCTGCTAATGGCATCTAAGATTTGTTGCGAGAACCCCAGTCTTGCTGGAGAAGGGGTAAGCTTTGCTCACAGAGTGCTTAAGAACTTGGATGGTGGATGCGATCAGTTACAAGATCTTGCCAATTGCCTACTTGGTGTTTCACTTTCAGCACATTCAAAATCTGCTGTTTCTGATTCTGAGAGGTCAAAGAGACAATCCGAGGCACTTCATGCTCTGGAAATTGCGGGCAGATTGAGCAGAATGAGAGACCCTATTATACCCTACTATCTCAGTTTGCAATATACAGAGCAA
Organism: Bauhinia variegata; assembly: GCA_022379115.2. Classification (NCBI taxonomy): domain Eukaryota; kingdom Viridiplantae; phylum Streptophyta; class Magnoliopsida; order Fabales; family Fabaceae; genus Bauhinia; species Bauhinia variegata. The sequence goes on along the minus strand of CM039429.1, from coordinate 23,882,841 downwards.
AGGGAGTTGGATTGTGCATTTTATCATGCTAAATGCTTTTTAAAACTGGAATCTGGGTCTATTGTTAAAGGGTGGTTATTGTTGGCCAGGATATTATCAGCTCAAAAAAGGTTTTCAGATGCTGAATCTATTATTAATGCTGCTTTGGATCAGACTGGGAAATGGGATCAAGGAGATCTGTTGCGAACAAAAGCTAAACTTCAAATTGCACAGGATCAGTTAAGGAGTGCCATTGAGACGTATGCTCAGCTTCTTGCTATTCTTCAAATTCAGAGTAAAAGTTTTGGTTCTGTGAATAAGCTATACAAGGTCTGTTGGTTGTGATAACGTTCAGCTATTTGATTAATTTTTTGATAATGTTGATGAATCTTCATTGCATTTGTCATGATAGATAAATGACTAATTTCCTATTCTCTTGACAAACTGAAGCTTTGCTTCCGGTGGCTCAGCGTATTTTCCCTGTTATTTATGACAGGACAGCAGAGATCATGCTAGGGACTTGGAAGCGCAAATATGGCATGATCTTGCTTATATATACATAAGCCTGTCTCGGTGGCATGATGCCGGGGTCTGTCTTGCCAAATCTAAGGCTATCAAACTGTACTCTGCAACTAGATGTCACGTGACCGGTATATATATATATGCATGAATTTATGTTTTGTTCATTCATTTTTTTTCTCCAGGGTTAGAAATGATTTCTTTTTCCTTCCCTTTTGATTTCACAGGTAAACTCTACGAAGCAAGGAGCCTTCATGAAGAGGCTCTAGAAGCTTTTCAGTATGCTTTGGGCATTGATCCAGACCATGTCCCAAGCTTAATGTCCACTGCTGTGGTTCTTAGAAGGTGTAATGACAAATCAAATGCCATTGGTAGAAGCTTTCTGATGGGTGCACTACGGCATGATAGAATGAATGCTTCTGCTTGGTACAATCTCGGCCTTCTTTGTAAGGCCGAGGGTTTAGTAGTAGAAGCTGCAGAGTGTTTTCAAGCAGCGTACTCGCTTGAAGAGTCTGACTCTGCGCCAATTGAACCTTTCAGATGACTGCTTCTGTGTGCAAATTTGTGATGCCATCAAATTTGATTTCCACGCTTGCTACATTGTTGATGTTGACTTTGTTATAGTCAATCAAAAAGTAATCAGAAATCCATGTTTCATGATTTGTTTATTGGAATAAATAAGCATGGATCTCTTACTACAGTTGAAGAGAGAAAGGAAGAGAGGGTCTTCTCTCCAACTGCACTGCAATTCAACATGACAGAATCTGTTTGATGGAGTAATCATACCATGTTATTGACATGGCCAAAGATTATATTATATATACATATAATATATGGAACAGCATTGCAGTTGGATGGGAGATAATCTGTTACATTGAGTAACCATACCACCATATCAGTGACTTAGCCAAAGATTTTATTATATATATTATACACTAAAATTGAAGACTGATTTTGAGAATATGGGCTTGTGAATTAATTTTAAAGGTCAGTGATAAAAAAAATCTAAGGAAGACTGGGACAATGCACATGGTCTAACTAAAGAGAACTTTAAGTGGAATTTAAGTCATTTGGTTACTCAACAACCCCAGCTAGCTAAGCATCAGACACAGGCAAGGTAGAGATAATATGTCTGTTATCATTTAAGAGAAGAAATAAATAATAAAACAGTAGATAACAGATTATTTGATTTGATTATTTTAGACTGTTTGCTATGCTTCATTTTTTAAGTGTGGCCTACAAGAAAGTACCCTTGTTAGCGGGTCCCCCAACTTAGTATAATTGATAGTTTGATACTTATCTCCCTGTCTCAATCAGATAAACTCCCCAGCTGAGGTTTAAAGCGACTTCTTGTGTTTTGGCTCCTCTCCTGCATACTTTAAATAGAATGAGGAGTTTATAATTTCGTTAGATGAAAAGATTCTTTTTTAAATCATGAAAATTTTATCTTAAAATTTGCAAAGGATTTTAAGATAAAAATATATATATATATATATATATATATATATATATATATATATATATATATATATATATATATATTTTATTACAGTTTGCACTTCACACCCTTGAGAATTTTATTATATTCTATGGATGTTCTCCCAGATGTTCCTCATCCTCAATGCATTCAAAACGCAACAGGGCTAAAAATGATAATATATAATAATATGAGGCAGTTTAAGGGTAAGACATTGATGCGGGCTCCATTTTCAAATTAGACAAAATGTAGGGACCTCATTTTGCAACATTATCCAACATCTCGAACGATGCGCCGACAAGGCGGGGACAAGTGTAGTGATACTATTTACAAACAAGTTATATTCACATCAGTCACATCACAGGTAATAATTAACAAAGTTTAATTTTATTTTGTCTGATTTCAATTTTATCCAATTAATATCAATAATAATAATAATAGTAATAAGAAAAGTACATTAATGCTCATCAGTGTTTAATTACTAATTAACCTAACCTTTCTCGTTTTACTAAACCCAAAGCCTAAGAGAAGAGAAGAGAAGAAGGGCAATGCCCGAAACATTCGTCCGACAGAGGGAGAAAAGGTAGTCTACTGGTGTACTTTCATACGTTATATACCCACTTTTCTGGTGACCTTTGTTCTGTTTTCTCATTGTCTTTTTGAATGTTTTAGGCTTATAGCAGAATCTAACGAAGAAGTCGGGGTTCTCTTCATTGGTGCTGTGATTGTAATACCCACTCAGACAACAAAGAGAAAGAGTGGGATGGAGGGTGGGAATGGGAAAAGAGCAGAGGAAGCAGCTGGTTCATCGTCTGGGCTTTCTTCTGCTTCTGTAATTGGTGAGAGAAATCAAGAATTGTCTGAAAAAGTAAAACTAAGTGAAGGTTTTGATGGTAAGGAGGAAGACGAAGAAGAAGAAGAAGAAGAGGAAGATAGTCATGATAATAAGGAGGATGATGGGATTGTTTCTGGTTTTGTGCCTGCTCCTCCTGTTTCTCTCAAGGAGCAGATCGAAAAAGACAAGGTTTTTCTGACTTTCACCCTTGTTTGCTTCTGCATTTTTTCTTGTTTCTAGTCTGGGTTTCCAGAAATGTTCAATAGAATGTATTTCATATATTTTCTGGAAACCTCAAAAAATGTTGGAGTAGAATTTTGACTGAGTATCCCACCTCACAATTCACATTTCTAAATACCCGATTCAATTCTCGATCGAACCTCTACTGGGTTTCATCTAAATAAAGCTGGTGACGCTCTTTCTTTTCTTTATACATTGTCTAACACTAGTCATTGTCAAGTAGACCATCATTCTCTGGTATATTCTGTCTCAGCACTGTACTTCCCTTAGACTCTTTAGCTTGTAACAAGAATCTTGATTCTTCAGTGCTTTTTCATTAAGATTAAGCTTTTCGAATGTTCTCTAAGTGTTGTAGCAAGTTGGTTCCTGGTTATAAGATAAAAGACATTCCTTTACATGTCTTCCAACAAATTGAGGCCTCACTAATTTAGTGACTCCTCAAACTTCTTGGCTATGAAGATAAAATGGTAAAACATTTTGCAAACTGTATGTGAAACGAATCAGCTAAAGGTATTTGCCCAATTTCTTGAAGTGGCATTACGACATAAATTTCTGCAACAGTCAATTATGTCTTCAGATCTTGATAATGTCTCAATTCCCCATTATATTTATATCCTTAAACTTTTAATCTTTTCTAACTTTTGGCTTCAAAATTGTTTGTGCTATGCAGGAGGATGATAGCCTAAGGAGGTGGAAAGAGAAGCTCCTGGGTTGCTTGGAAAGTGATTTAGATGGTTTGTTTGATGAGTCTATTTTCTATCATTGTTAATGCTTTGTAGCACTTCTGGTAGGTTTTGTTTAAGTTGTTTCCTTATTAATAGGTCAAATGGATCCTGAAGTGAAATTCCACTCCATCGGAATTATCTCTGATGATTTTGGTGAAATCGTTACCCCTTTACCTGTGGATGAAAATCAAAAAGATCGTGTCCTGTTCACTCTTAAGGAAGGATCTCGCTATCAACTTAAGCTAAAGTTTAGTGTTGTACACAACATTGTATCTGGTCTCACATGCTCCAACACAGTGTGGAAAGGAGGGATTCAAGGTACTCATAAGTTAATACCTTTATCTGTTGCTAGATCAGCTAGAGTTTCTAGCATTGTTGTTCAGATCCAGCAATTTGAAACTGTTGATTTCTTGTTCCATGACTACTATTCAACGACCTAGGAAAATGCAAATTATGATCAAAATGATATTTACTTAGACAAATTCACCTGTTTTTGGATCAAGTGCTTCCATGGAACTTGTTTTTGATATGTTGGAGAATGGGGAAGGAGAACATTAAAGTGAAAATAACATCCATCAAAATGTGCCTTTTGTCAAGTCACAGTCAATTTTTAATGACATACTTCTCCTGTGTTACATTAATAATTGAAGTGTATTTTGGGATTTCTCAGTTAATCAGAGCAAAGGAATGCTGGGCACTTTTGCTCCTCAGAAAGAACCATACGCGCATGCCTTGAAAGAGGAAACTACTCCATCCGGTGCGCTTGCAAGGGGGGTTTACTCAGCCAAACTCAAGGTATAATGAGCAAGTGAATGTGCCTTTTGGATGCTTCATTTTTGATTGTGCTTTACTGGATATTTGTGATTTTATAGTAAAGTTGTTGTCTTTTGGTTGTCACGAATCATATTTGTGGTCTGATTTTAGTTAATTGAAGCTTAAAATTTCTATTAATACAATCTTGATAACCTTTGCTTTTACTTTTGTACAGTTTGAAGATGACGACAGAAGATGTTACATGGAAATCCAATATTTGTTCGAGATCAAAAGAAGATGATGCTATCTGTTGATGTATTCTTGATCCATACTTTCATTTTTCTTCTCTGAATATACCTGTTAATGATGCTTTTGATATTGTCATCAAAGCTGTCTTGGTGTTATTACAATAGAGGTTTGGTTTTGCAGACTAAAAACAAAGTTACTGGGAATAGTTTACTGTATGTAAATCACGTTGAAAACCAGAATATGATTATTTGGCACACTTGCTTGGGCACACACCGCAAGAGTAGATGTTGTTCCAAAACAACATATTAAAAAAGATAATAATAATTTTTATATGTAATACTCGTTAATTAAAAGACATTTCAATTGGTTCCTATGCAGTCAATTGCTAAAAAAATGAGTTTAATCTCTCGTTCATAGGGTTCATATTATATTATATAATTTTTCTGTTACAAAGACATTAGTAACATCTATGCCCCAAGTATTGCGTACAGCAAGGATGCATGATTAACATAGGGTAATTGAAAAAATAGGTAGTGCTATACTAAATGTTAATCGCTCCCTTATTATGCATTTTACTACTGTACAAAATATGCATAAATTACCAAATTAATGAAATTTAAGTTGAATTTATTTCATATGAATTATTTCCTAATTCTTATTTATAGTTATTATTTTACATTAAAAATAAAAATTAATATCATTTAAAAAATAAAACAATTACAATTATTTCATTTATGAATATATTTTTTTTCAGTTCAATATTTGTAATGATCGCGTACAAATGAATCAATCAAATATAAAATAATTGGTTTAATATTTTTTCACTTTTATCATTATTTGTCAAATTATAATTTTTATAGACATAACATACTAATATGCACAAAGCGATTTGAAGAAAAGTTCACAGCCATGAAACTATATATTATTTTTCCTAAATGTGGAGAAAAAAAAAAAATTACTCAGATATGAAATCAGAGAACACATAACAATTCACTTCCCTCGATGTTTTCTAACCAAACATTTCCCATGTCCACGTTTTCGAACATGTACAAATCACTATAATAACCAGTATATTCTAGATCAGAAAAGTACATTGGTTGACCAAAATAGATGTACAGACACACCAAAATCCTACAGATGGCTGTCAATGCCCAGTGCAAACTAATAACTGGCACTTAAGTAAACTCCAATAAAATGTTGCCCTAGCATAAGCATTAGAATCATGATTGCCAAGTTTGAATATGCATATCAGATGCTACCAGTGACATTTCAGTTAGAGGTGGAGCCTAACATTGATTAAGATCTGACCTAGATTTAATTTGCAAACTGTGAAGTGGAAGGAAAGCGGAATCTGAGATATTGAGTGAATGCCAACCAAAGAATTTAATCTGCTTGTAAGATTAACTGTATACATCATGGCAATACGGAGAAGGAACTTTGGCGTTCTTATGTTGTGTGTCATCCAGTGGTATTAATTGGCGAAGTAGTAAACGACCAGCACCTGAATTGACAAATCTGAAAGCTTATTATAACATCACAAAACACAAATTATAAATAAAGGGGTAGAAGAAGAAAGAAAAGAGAAGAAAAAAGCATCTGTGTCCGAGGTGAACACAAAATAGCATTACGACAATGCAAGTTGTAACTAGTGAGATCGGGGAGAAAAAGTTAACACAAATAACACGCACCTTTTATTTACAAATAATGCAATAACAGATCAGTTTTAGTATTCTTCAACCTACAGCTCTGTCCGAGGTGAACATCCCCAAAAACGTATCTGCATTATGATATATCTGAAATGTTATAAAACTAAAATTGACAGGAAAAAGGAGGATTTTTTTTTCACTTTCTACAGTAAATGAAACCTTAAATGGAGGAGGAAGAAACAACCTATATTCACAGTATTCGGGCCACGCACAACGAGCCTTCCCATAATCCCAATAACAGTCATCATCTCTTAATGGGCCACGTTTAGCTGTTTTGGCATGTAAGTTAGTGGATTTTTCTCAGCTAAAGCATGAAAGCTGCTTACAAAAAATAGTCTGAAATACCTTTCGTTACAAAATCTGTTTTTGCACTTGGATGGATATCATGCCAAATCTCAAGCCATAACTCCCTCATCAAGACTGGTGATCTAACAATGTTCCTGTGATTTGCTACATAAATATAGCGTCAATTGATGTGTACGCATCCTCCCAGTCAATAGAAGACATACAGTATATCTGTTTGGAAACATAATTGTCCTAAAGAAAATCATCATTGAGTTGGTCACAACCACGAGAAAAAGTCAGGTACCTTTATCAATTTCCCATACTGCTGTCCTCTTTCCAGGAAGACTTGCAGAATCTTCATAGTAAGTTATATATTTAGCCTTTGGTGACTTAGTCATGTTTGGAATGACATCTTCATCATGGTGATGTTGCACATTTAATTCGACTTGTACATCTGAACCATCATGCTCTGACTGAAAAGAGAGAACAAATATTATAAAAAAGGCTATAAGAACGTCATAATTTTGTTTATTGGTGAGACTATTATCAAACTAGAATGACATTATGGAGGAATGAAAAGAACAGTATATCGTAAGATCCTGGATACATAAATGATGATCTCGTTTTTGCTCTTAGTAAGATGATCGATGTGCATGCAAGTATCAATCCGTTAAGATAATTTTAAGACTAAACATGTCCGATGGTCACATTCCCAACTCTGTTTTACCAAGAAGGACATTCGACATTAGTATTGCATTCCTGCAAGTATATGCCATATAAGCACAAAACCTTGCTGTAGCAAGCACGCTTTATTGCAGATAAAAAATAATAATCAAACAAGATCACACATCATACTCTAAACTGATTACCTGAGGAGTTCTTGTTATGTTCACCTCTGGTCCAAGCCAGTTCTTGCACCAAGCAAGGGAGTTGTATGGTACCTGTAAGGAGTTAAGTTTCATGTGATCCAACTGTAGATTCTGTGTTCTCAATTCTAAAAATAGTATAAGTACTGTGTTCCCACACAATCATATTTCAGTAAAAGAAACGTCATTGGAACTAACCGTCTCATCTCCACTTGAGGCTCCAGGATTCCCTTCGACCAGATTCCCTGACCTAACAATTTCGAGATTGAAACATGTCAACCATGTTCAAATAGAATATGCAGACCAATGAAGAAAACAAGCTAAAATAGTATCATCTGCCAATTAAGGCAAACATACCTAATCTTAGAAATGTTTAACAGTCATGCAATTATACAATATACATTTAGAACTAAAAAACGATATTTCAGTTACCAACTTACCTTGAGATCAGAGATCCCTCAGACTCATAAATTACGTCTGTTATAATCCAGTTGTCAGGGTAAGGCTTGCCACTAGGAGCAAAATAGTAACCTACCTGTTTTTGATAGTCAAGATGTCAAAATTACCATTCACAATCACGCAATGTTCTATCAATACTTGACAGACTCCACAAAGATTACTAATAATATGAAAGAATCTTGGGATACGAAAGGTAGATAGTGAAATGTCAGGAGAGTTGAAGAACATATAAGCATTTTGACATCAGATGCTAAATATAATATCAATTTTTTTTCCAGTAACCCCTAGAACTCTGAATAAAAGCTTCAAGAATCAAGATACATATTCAACATGGCCAGAAAGCCATGCACCTTTTCTAGGATATATATGGAGAGTTCGGGTATAAGAATTTACTCTTTGATTCTGAAAATAAAAACACATTTAAAATAGGAACTCTTTAGCATTTGCAGTTGTGTCAGACATCACAAATAACACACTTATAGAAGAAAATCATACCTTAGTCTTTGAATCAATTCCATAAATGCAGAAGACATTCCTTATTGGTGGTCGGTCCCAAGGTGTTAGTGGATTCAAAACAGGATCACCAATATACAATCTGAAACATAAAAAGGTTCAAATACATGTTTGTTAAATGGTAGAACTAGAAAAAAAAATATAACAAATTTGTTTATTAGTCAAGAAAGGTCCAACAAAATCAAGGAACTAGAAATAAGAAATTTTTGAATAAAAAAGAAATGGACCAATAGATAATATCAAGCCCTATATTTCGTAATAGCTTAAGATGCGAATTTCACTAGTCCAAGAGAAAATTAACGAACAACAAGTTGTAGACATGAGTTTTTTTTTTTTTTTTTGTCATTGGATATTCAAGCTGTCTTATAATTAATGAAACAACAATCATATGAGAAGATAGGTCATTATAGTAATATGGCCACGTATGTAGGCCCTTGACAATAATATTATGCACTTTGCAAAAAAACATTATGCAAATTCCAAAGTAATTGGAGTGTCGACTTTGCATTGACGAAGCCAAGCTTTAGAAGTATCAACTTTTGGCATTCTATGTATGATTAAATATCCGAGTGAAAAATTTATGTTAATGATGATAAAGATAACACACACTTCTCTAATTGGTACAAGAGCCTCTTGCTGTCTGGATCATAATCTTCAATAGCTTTGAAAAAGGTTCCATCAGATATTTCACGAGCTGAGAAAGATAATTGAGTTGGAAGTCCACATTCCATGCTGGACATGTTTCCCTGTGCTACTTCTGAGAATGAAGGATATGCATCAAATCCTACTAATGAAGAAATAGTTTGGCATCACAAACACCATAACAACATTATCTACTAACATGACACGCATCGCTTTATATGTTCTTACCACGAGTTGAAGGCATTTCAATGTTGATTATATTTGTTGGCCATCCAGAGAAGTTTGAACGAAACTCCTGCTCATCACAGCGATACGTGTGATTGCCTACACGGTGGCCCCCAGAAAAATGTTTACAGTATTTGTTGTCTACTCTACAGTACTTGGAAAAAGGCATCATCCATAATGATGAACCAAAGGAGTTGAACATCAATCGAGCTGTTCCCTGATACCTCGAAAAAATTGTTGTAAGCATAAATTAAGGTAGGATTTTTAATTGCGTGAGAAATACTAGCATTGAACATATTTACAAATCATCCAAACAGTGTGTCAACAAAATCAATTCATTCTAGCAGTTTGATACACTCTCAAAATTGACTATCATCGAGGTTAGGGGGAGGACAGTGACAACAAGATGCAACTTGAAGAACATCCTGACAATCATGATGCAAAGGAAGAGCTGAAGTGTTTTATTTATTTATTTTTCAGTGGAATACCAAGCTAGCTGTTTGAGATAATATTTTGCAGCATGCATTGCTGACAACAACTTGGCGAAGTTGCATGTCATCTGAAAGTGTCTACCAACAACCCAGCGTTACAAGAATTTTTGGCTTTCAGTGAAGCACAACATCACCTGCAAGGATAATATTTTGTCTACCTCTATTATGCATGACATATACCACTCTGTGCATATATATTGCTTATGTTTGCCAAAAAGAAATCTGCCTCGTACTATTCTACTCTTACTTATGTACACATTAAACTATTTAACATGTTTGCTTCAATAGCAAGCTTATGACTATTATTTAATAAAAGAATTACTTATTACTTTACACTGTTTTTTAGTTCATTTTGTAATCTGGGACCAACAGAAAAGCTCCTAGGCTTCTAACTAAAATGAGAACACTGAATATCAGAAAATTTGGTAACATTGTTGTAGCAGAATTGGTTCTAAGATGCTAGATCAGAACATGATAATATGATGTAGCAGCGAACAAAAAAATGTAACAGACCTGCATCATTAGATGAAAGCATTTCTCAGAACAAACAGAAAGCATATGAAAATCAGAACTTAACCTCAGCAACAGGAAGACCAAATGTGAATCCAGAAAGTGTTGCCTCAATGGTCTCAATTGCACCAAGAAGAGGAGCTCCTGAAATGAAACAAAAGAAAAAAAAAAATCAGGATAAAAAATTACTATTATCGTCAATACTATTGAGGGGGTAACAGCTCCACGCAAGTCACACATACCAACAGCAAAATAGGCATGAATATGTCGATCCAACCACTGGTTATAATGTTTTGGTGCAATTTCTAGTTTTAACCACTCCAAGAAATAACGAAAGACGTGATTACCCAATGAATGGGCAAAAACTATAGAGGGGCCACCACGAAGTTTAAGAGCAGTTTCAAATGTCAATCTGCAAAAGAAGGATTGGGATAATATGAGTATCCTTAAATTATCCATCAAATAATCTTCATTTTGCTCTCAACTTTGCTATTCTTCATCCATCTTCTGAGGTGCAGATGGTTATTAAAATTGATCCAATATAAACCAATTGATCAAACTAGAACGTTTTAAACCTATATACACTTAAAATGATATTTACTGTAAATTAATCCTATATGCAATTTACAGCAGAGCAAATCAATCCAAATCATAGCCAGGAACAAAGGCCTCATCCTAAGGTTGTCAGATGCAAGGATATAGACATACTTCAGCTTATGAAAGTAAAGGTCTCGCTCTTCAAGCATCGACGGTGATAATCTCCAATCATATGGAACAGCAATAATTGCGTTAGCTTCTATTCCAAACTCAATACACCATTTAACCCATTCTTTCCACACTGAAGAAAGAGGACCTACAGATAAAAAGCACATGGTAAAACGGTAAAATTATGTAAAATATGATAAATACTCTACAAAAGTAGGTAGGGGGAGAGAGATATATAAGTACAAGACATACCAGTTATATAACCTGGATCAAGTTCGGTAATAGCAGAAAGTCCACTATCAGGACGTGATTTGCAATCAGGGTGATCTGTCTGATTGTAAGGGTCTAATAACATGCACTTGAGCCAGCAATTAACCGCAGAAAGAACCTACACAACAAATTAATTCAAAAAATTGCACTCATAATATACACTTTAAGTGCTAATGGTTTTTTATAAGACGGTCCAGGCCAGAGTTTCCACAGAATAGGTCGTTAATTATGATTTTATTTCAAAGGCAATGTATCTTCAACCAGCAAAAATAGTCAACATGTTAACAGTTAATAGTTTAAAGGGTGCTGGTATTCTTTATAACTAAAAGTCATTTTTCCTCTTTTTTTAGAGTTTTTCTTCAGAGAATAAATTTCTCATAGAGAAGCAAACAAAAGAAGAGGAGGACAAAAAGAACCAGAAGGAGAAAAAAAAAAAAAAAAAAAGATAACATGGATATATGCTGCATTTATCTATGAAAGCTGGCCCCAGAAAACTAGAACCAGGCTCCCAGAAGATGAAACGCACAAATTCCTTCAATATGTATCTCTTCTTCTAGAGTCTAGATGCATTACTTCCAGAATTTACATCTTCATCCGCTTTCATGCGCCTATAGACTTGATAAAACCACAACAGAGAAAATAATGTTTAATTGTGTAAGCTCAACAGTAGAACTAACTTCCGCATTTTCTTGCGTTTTCTCAGTAGTAAAACACGATTGAACCTTATATGGTGCAAGACAAAATGCAACGTAGAATACAGGAAGCATAGATTAATAGTGTAACATACTCTGGTGGTGTCGAGCCAGACCAAATCAAGAGGGTTGAAATCGAGCGGGGAGTAAGGGCAGTCAAGAACAGACCAGGCTCGGAGCTGAGTAGATGCGAAGCCTGGGATTATAATGCCGGAGAGTTTCGAATAGTCCCCAGTGAAATCTCCGTCGTTGACGGAGAAACTTTGAGTAGCTCCGGCAACTGCAAGACCGGCGAGGAGGACGTGCAACCATACCAGTGCTTTCACCATTTTCGTCATTGGCGGACAGAGAGAGAAGGGGAGGGAACGAGCGAGCGATGAACATCTGACCATCAGTTAGAAGTTGGGAGTTTGAAATTTTGTTTTGAAAGTCACAGGCCTTTTTACGGGTCGAATCAGACACGAATTGATTTACGTTCCTACTAATTTTTTTTTTTTAATCTGCCTACTAAAATTTTTAATAAAAAAAGTTGTATGATATTTAATATTTAATAATTTTGAACATTCCAAAAAGGAAAGAGAAAGTTATGTTTGGGAGAAAGAAAGATTTGTTTCGCTTTTCTCAAATAAAAATGGAAAATATATTAATAACTTCAACAATAAAATATTTTTAAAATTTTTTACCCAACATGTATGATTTGAGACATTTCAAGAAATGTATTTTTGTTGACTGAGACTTTTATTTAAGTCATTCATTTTATGATGACGAAGTCTAGAAAGATCTGAATGATTTCTCCTTTATTTAAATCATTCATTCATTCTAGAGAATATCATGGGGACGTCCAAATTGGCTGCGCACTGTGGGATGCCGTGTAGAAGCGAGGAAGAGAAAGGAAGGAGAGTTGAGCAAAAAATAGGCGAAAAGGTGGGACTATTCTATTTATAGACATTAACGAGGAAGTTAATTAACACACTTCGGTTTTTAATTAAGACTTATTCCCAATTATAAAAATGACATAAATAATTTTTATTAAATGATTTTATAAAGTTATTGAATGTTTGGAGAACTATGTAATTAAATGAAATCGCTCTACAGTAATTTAGGAAAAAAATTGCAATATTTTTGTAAAAATAAATGTGTAATTGGGTGAAATTATTTTATTAGAGCTGTTCAATAACTTCAAACAACTCTTTATGTTTGTTTTGGAGGAGAGTATCTTAATTAACTAATGAATTGACTGAACTGATGCATTTTTTTTTTCTCGTTTTTCTTTAAAAAATCAAAAAATTGGAATCTTTCCACCGTGTAATATAATTAAATATATTTTTATCTCAAAAATTCAAATAAATATGTATTTTAAATTTTATTTCAACATTGCCTTCTTGATCCAGTTGAAGCATTCGATTTTGGCCTCGTTTGCTGGATTTTTTTTTTAAAGTGATATTTATTTATTTGAAGGTTTAATTATATGGATGATTATTATAATTTAAAACATTAAAACTTTTTATAAATGGTTTTAAATTAAGCTTTACAATTTTTATAATTTAAAATATTGAAAGTTCGGTTAAAAAAATTAAAATTTTGTGTTTATTTATTAACAAAGATTATTTTATAAATATTAATATAGATTAGGGATAAATTTTAAACAAAAATTGAAATTATAAATACAAATATAAGTTAAACAACTATGATTAATTTATAAATATTTATAAATTATAAAAATAAATTTTTAACATTTTAAATTATATATAATTTAAAGAAATGTTTTAACGTAGTGATACAATTTTTAGAGGATAATATCCAAAAATCAAATTAAATTATATAAATTTTTTAATTTTGTGTAAATTTTATGAATATTAGTATAGTTATTTATTTATTTTTTATATGATTAATTCGGCTGTGTCCTGTGTGGCGCCAAAAGCAAAAACAAACCGACGCTCGATGGTTTTGGTGTTCTCAGATACCATAGTTTGAATCGGAAAAACCAAAGGTCTTTGTGTCACAATAGCAGCACGAGACGACGACAAACATCTCCAAGTAGTATATCTTTTCATGGATGTCTTAGTTCGAATCCATTTTCCCCCCTACGCATTGCTTTTCAAGTGTCTTGCTCTGAAAGCAGTTTTCCATGGAATCCTCATCGAGACACCCCAGATTCCGTTTCAGAGACCACCGAGAAATTCAGGTTCCGGTGCAGTCGGAGCCCAACTCCGACTTTTCTTCTGTGTCAAGTGGCCCAGATAGCGAATCCGAGATTGAATCCATGACTGGGAAGGTTTCAATTTCTTACCTTCTGCTCTTCTTTCTTTGTTCTACCGACTGTTTGTTTCTTTGACAAAGAGAACTCACTTATTTTAAGTTGTTGTTGTTGTTTTTAATGGATAACAGGGCATTAAGCATTTTTGTTCTGAACTTCTGGAGCTAAAGGTTGAAGCAAGTGAAGATCTACAGAAAAACATTTTAGCTAATTATTCGGCATTTGTTAGGTAAAAATTTTGAGTTGCTTTTCTTTTGTTGGAAATTGATTATGTTTGTGTCATGGGCTTAAGGGATTGTTTTGAAAACATCTTTAGACTCTGCTGACTTAGTTACTAAAACTATTGTTTAATATGAGATTGCTCTTTTTGGATGATTAAATTTATATAACTTGTGAATTTGATTTTGTATATTTCCCTGTGTGTTTGATTAGCATATGATGTTGAGAGACGTTTTAAAATTTGCAGAATGCTGGAGGATGTGAAAGGAGTTGAAATTGAACTTCTGCAGCTAAAAGAGTATTTTGTGACACATAAAAGATTGGTAAACAATCTAATCAGTCACTTATTTCCGAAGATATTAGAACAAGATACTATATACCAAACACTTGAAGTTCATACAGATGTTTTATCATCTTTCCCCAGCGAATTAGAAGTTCATATTAATGATGTTTCAGAGAAGATGGATATTTTTCTTTCAGAGAACAGAATAGACGAGGCTTTGGCTCTCTTAGAATCGTCAGATGAATATTATCAGAGCATCCAATTTAAAGACCCTTCTCCACATAGTGCGATCACTTTATATGACTCTTTGATTTCTGAGAGCAAGTCCTTGCTTACGCTAAAATTGACGAAGATAGCCGAGGATCCAAAAACATCAGCTTCCGATTTACGAAAAGCATTAGCTGGACTTTGCAGGCTTGGTGATAGTCAAGTTGCTGTGCATCTGTTGCTTCAATACTACCATTCACGTATTATAACTGAAACTCATAATTTGCAGTGGTCAGAATCCCCTTCAAATGGGACATACATCAGGAGACTTGCAAAGTTTGTGTTCTCTATGATTTCACAAGCAGCAAGCAGCTTCGTGATATTATGTGGAGAAACCTCCCTTTATGCCTCGGAGCTTATGCTCTGGGCATGTGAAGAAACAAAATCATTTAATATTTGTTTAGAGAAATATCTTAAGTGCATCTCAGACATTAGTGGGGGATTGTCCACGGCGGTAGAGGCAATACAATTTGCTGTCTCGTACTGTTCTTTGTTAGAAAATCAGAAACTAATGTTGCGGCCATACATGGTAAAGCATCTCTGCCCTTCTATGGAAGAGGTTTTATGCCGACATATAGACCATTTTAAGAAAGTGATTGCTATCTTCTTGGCAAGCGATACTTGGGTCCTGGAGAGATATCTTGTCTCTGGAATTCTTGGGGGAGGATGTTCGTCTCAGGCTGTTGGGCAACAACCAGAATATTGTGTGCTCACTAACAGCGGTAGGAAGTTTCTGACATTATTGCAGGTTTGTTTTATTCTATATTAGATTTCTCTCTAACTTAAACTACGAAGTACAACTTAGTGAATTTTAACATTACAAGTGCTAGAACTACTATACAATAAATTGGCGCTTGTGCATTAACCTGTGGGTTTAGGAAATGTATTTAAGGAGAAATATTTACTGTCTAATCTAAACTATTATTTTGACCATTTTTGGTGAATGTCACAGCAAAAAGATTTGTTCCTATGGGTTTTGTATGACTATAACTTGAAGAGAGACTTGCATAAAATTCCTTAGACTCTATGTACTTTCCCAGTGGAAGCCAAAAGCACAGTTTTGTTTTATGCCTTTGGTAACAAAAAAAAAAAAAGTTTTATAATTTAAGAGCAAGATATCCTTATTCAACCGACCTAATTATGTTGATCGTTCATTAATCTTTCTGTAGAGGCGAAGGGTGGATTTTACTTAATTTTTCAGTGACATGAGCAGTAAGGAAACAACCATAAAATTTATGGATATTACCCCCATTTTAAATTTGTTATTCTTTATGCAAATGCAACATATTTCAGTGACTATATTTATAATCAGGCTATCATAGAAGATATTTCTCCCTTAGTTGCCCTTCAAATGGGAGTTCCAGTGATAAGTGGGTTGATGAATCTCTACTCAGAGTATATCATCATACTTGAAAGAGCTCTCGCATGCGAAACAAACGAAACAGAGAAAGATAGTTCAAGAGTCAAGTTGGCTGAGTCACTGCCACGACATGTTTCTATATTGGCCAATCTGTCAACATTGGCTCAGTTTCTTTCTACCATGATCAGTAGAATCTTTAGAGGCACTGGTCACCTGGATTCACAATTGACGGAAGACCCCTCAGTTGCTTGCCAGCAGAAGGAACTCGATGATTTTCTATTATTTATTGAAGAGAGTTCTATTAAGCTGAGATATAAATTTTGTGAGCAATTCATACTCACAGTTTTGTCTAGTTACAGCAGCCATGAACTCATTCTGTTCATTCATAATAATGACCAGGACAATCTAATGCCCTCTGATGTCTTTCAGGTATGTCTTTACAGATGATTTCCTGAAATTTCTTTGCTTAGTAAAATTTGAATTTAGTAAAGATTAATATGAATTTAAGAATGAAGACAAAATAATGGATAGTTTATCAAACTATGCAATATTTCTGGAGACTCCTTTTCATATCTTTTGAAACTATCTTGTAGTTTAGGCTGTTGTAACCTTTAAAAGGCACAAACTTCTGAAGGCAATTACAAAGCAGTTGCAGTCTGTTTCTGTATCTTAATAAGATTCGGAAATATTCTACAAATGCTAACCTCTTGCTTTCCCTGGCCAGATTTTATTTCTAGAATTAAGAAAATTAGAACAACTTACTGAAGAAACGGTTTTAGAAGTGGATTGGTTGATGGGCTTACTGAGGGAACTGATAGAAGCGATATTTATTTGGATTTCCAAGAACAAGGAGATCCATCGAACTGCAAAAGAGAATATGAGTTTAGAATCTGATGACTCCAAACAGGTTTATGATTTTTACTTTCCTTCCTCAGTTAATTCTTGCGGTGTATGTTTAAAAAATTTCCAGCAGTAGTGCAACTAATTTTTGCAAGCTGTTATTTATATGTCTAATGTTCTTCTATGGTTTATCTGCATAGTCACCTGTTTGCACTTTCGGTCTTTCCAATTTGTATGAATGTCCTGATCTTCCCCCACGTCCGCTTGAGCAACTAATGGTCAAAGAAAATGTGTCTCGAAGCATATATATATATATATATCATTTTTCCAGTAGGACTAATTCTCTAAAATTTATAACAGAAGACTCTTCTATCACCTCCAAGTGCATCCCTTAACGTTGTGTTGCTTGGGGTTATTGAGAGACTTGAATTGTACTTTTGTATGAGACATAACAAAACACCTGTGGTCATGATTCTTGTTTCTCGAGTTTGTTTTTCTCATCCAATATCATTGTTCGTTGAGCAGTTTATTTTGGATGTGCAATTTCTGGTTGAAATCGGATTGTTTGGAGACTACTTCTCCAACGACCCTTTGCTTCTTCTCACATTCATGAAATCGACCTTTCTTTCAGCTGGAATTGACCCTTTCAGGTAATACTCTCATCGTTAGTGCGTGCTGAAGAATTTCTCCGTTTTCTTCGTTCATATTTCTGCAAACAAAAAACAGTCTGATGACAAGAACTGCGTCAAACGTAGTGACCCATCAGAAGAGTAATATAGTGTTTTTCCATGAATCTGGGTTGATTAAGGATGTCATGTAATAATGGGCAGATGAACTTTACTACTGAATGACCACAATATATCGTGATTGAAGTCGCCCTAGTCTTTCTTGGGATCCTAGATTTGTTATACTATATTTGCCAAAAAAAGACAAAAAAATGTGGTGGGAGAAACTTTCCTGTCTTCCAAAGTCTCATAACTTTGTTAATCAAACATCAAATTAAAACTTTCACTATTAAATAGACTGCTGATGATGCATGCCCTTTTTCAGAGTTGTAAACGAAGATGAATGGGCTATAAAAGCAGCTACTGAGACGATCCAAAAGCTGCTGGATATTGAGAAAACAATATTTCTTGCTGAGGAGCCTGTAATTATAGAGGTGTTACGTGAGAACCAATTTGCAAATAGGGTTGATTTTAATGAAGATGATATAAGTTCTTCAGAGAATGGCTTAGATCCTGAAGAGGCAGAGGTTGCCAAATATGAATCTGAAGTTGATACAGCTGCAGAGACAGTTTTACTAAACGTAGAATCAAGTCCTCAAGAAGAACCATTGGAGCTTCTACAGAGGAAAGGAGATTATGTTGATGAAAGCACTTCAAGTTTGAGACAATCTACAACACAATCAGAGAAGAGTGAATCTGCAGATGAAGCTGGTGCAGAGCTGGATAAATTGCAGATAGTAGACAATTGTGATCTGTTGGCCCCAAAATCTTCCATGGATGAGTTAGGAGAGAATCCCAAGGCGACTAAATCAAAATCAGACGAGTCTACGATTGACAAACAGGTAGATAAAACCAACATGCCAGCAAATGAAGTTGCTCTAGTAGATGATTCTGTTGGAATAGAAAACCAAGATATTGGATTTAACACACCGAATAGATAAATTTTTTCTATTATGCACCTAAAAAAATATTATCGCTCTTTTTCAACTACCAAACTATTCCAAATGGTGTTTGGATTAATTATAAAAAAATTAAACTTTATAGAGATTAGAGTTTAACAGTACTTTTGAAAGATAATTTATTTTTGTTTAAATAAACAACAAAATTTGCTTTCATAAGTAGAATGTAGATTTATTTTCAATATTTCCTTTTTGTTATGTTTGAGAATCCAACTTTAAAACTCCTTCATATCACACTTAAATTCCACCATATTCCTACAATCTACCCATTTCTCTTTCACCATCGTCTTTGTGCATGCAAACACCAGCAACCTGTCATTTGAGATCTTTCACAATATTTTGCTGTTCGTCTTTATCGCTGTCAAACTCAGCGCAATTATATTGATTCAAAAATTTAATTTCAATAAAATTAAGATTACAAGCATTAATTTTAGTACAGTATTTGACACATTTATTAGAATAAGATTTTGTTTTGTGGATATAAAAAAATATTGTCTTGCGTATAATATATATATATATATATATTATATATTTTGTTTGGTGGTAGACATATTTTTGCTTGTAATTAATTTCATAATTTAGTTTTAATTTATTAACAGTGTAAAATATTTTTACACAATTATTTTTAAATATTTTTTACAAAACTATTACAATATGCTATTATGTATAGATAATTTATCAAAAAAATTTAATTTTATAGACACAAAAAAAATATATAAAGAGCCTAAATTTAAAATTAGAATCAGAATCTACTCCATCAAATTCTTATTTTCATTTTTTTTTTATAAAAATAATATTATATAAGGGAAAAATAGAAACATTATTGGAAAAACACATTCTGCCTCTGCGTATATTTAATGCGCCACCTAAAATTGTCTTAAGTTTATTGTACCGCCTAAACCACGTAGGAGTGTATATCAGTGCGGTTTGGTGCCAAAATCGCACTGCACCAACCAAAGCTATTTGTAAAATTCTCAAATAAAAAAATTTAGTTGTTAGTTTATAAACTAATGGTTTTTAAACCGACAGTGGGCGATTTAGATTGGTTTAAAATTGGAGTCGGTTTCACTGAAATGCAACAAGAGAAGATATTAAACTAAAAAGCTAAGAATATAAAATTAAACTAGT
Organism: Bauhinia variegata; assembly: GCA_022379115.2. Lineage (NCBI taxonomy): Eukaryota > Viridiplantae > Streptophyta > Magnoliopsida > Fabales > Fabaceae > Bauhinia > Bauhinia variegata. The sequence continues at coordinate 23,862,662 of CM039429.1, read as the reverse complement.
TTTGTTGATAAAAGAAAGTGTGGAACTAAATAAAATTAAGTAATAGGAAATCAACTTCTCCTCCTACACTACTATCGGAGCCCAAAAAATCCACCTACAAAACTAACAAAAAAAAATTAATAAAGAACAATTTTATTAAAAGACACAGGTTTATCTAATTGATACTTGGAATCAAAATATTCTAAAAATTGAGTAATGGGAACTACACTACGAACTGTGTCCTGCGATGCAAACTGGGGGATGGCCTCCTATTGGTGGCTTGCTGCCTCCCTGTGAGGCTACATAAAAGTTTTAGTAATTCTTAACTTTTCTTTCGCAGTTTCTCCCCCTTTTTTCTGGTTCCCGTAGGTTTGGGGGGAAAAACGGGTATTTTCTTGCAAAAACTGAAGTACAAAGGGTTTAAGAGAAAAAAAAAACTATTATGAGCTGTTTTGGAATTAATGATGGTCGAGGGGCATTCATTCAACATAAAAACTTTTTTACATTAACTGATATTCGGTTGATTGCTCGCGCTAGCGGGAGTTCTTACAATCTGAACAACTGAAAACTACCCAATTAAAGAGCGCGCATTTGTAACGTCATCGTTGAAATGTCTATCTCGCGCTTCTTTTTCCAACGACAGAAGATCTGGGCCGTCCACGTTTCGACCATCCCTTCAAAGATGTCACTTCTGAAAAGACCGCGCGAGCCATTAAATGCTTCCTTCACGGCGATTACTCAAGAAAGTTTGCCGAAGCAGCTCCCCAATGCTGCTCACTTGCTCCCATCTGGAGTCGTAACCCAAAAATTGAAGCTGATTGGCGATGGACGATTCTGGCAAGAGTAGCAGTAATAACAACAAGAAAATCATGAACTCATGGGTGCTTCAATTTCAGAAAATGGGTCTTGAACTCAAGTGCCCTCTTTGGTATATGAGCTTTTTACAAGTTTTGTTTCTTCTCTCCATTTTGGAGAGTTTCTCCTTTATTTTTCTGTTTGGTTGCTGAGAAATAAGTAGTTCTAAACTATTTCTCTTTGGTTCCGGGACTTCCAGTAAGAAAGCTCGGGTTGGAGCTATGTCAACTTACTTCTCCAAGTTTCAGATCAGACTGGGATTTTTCTTTTCTAAATTATGAAAATATTCATTTTTCTCGAAACATGCATAGATTGTGTTTCTTAAAATTTGAACTCTCTCTCAATCAAATTTTGAGATTAAATCTTGTTTTGAAGAACTAATCTTAACGTGCTTCTGGCTCTGCTTTTGTTGACCTTGCAGTCTAAACTTGTTCAGTAGGCCGATGTTACTTCCTTGCAACCACATGTTCTGCAAGTTCGTTCCTTCTTCCTCGTATATTCTCTGTATATAATAATCTTTCTCACTTAAGTTTCTCAACTTGAAATTCTAAATTGCGATAATAAATTTTTGCAGGTCCTGCATATCTGATTGTCCAATGCCTGGATCACAGTGTGCTATTTGTAATACTCAGTATGCCCATAAAGGTAACTTCTACCAAGGTTCTGATTGCTGATTTTATTTGATGGGTCTATTAAGAGTTGAAAAATAACTCAAATTTAATTGGCTGATCATTCACTGTTACTCCTCTGCTGCGCATATAGATTTGAGCTTATTTATAAAGATGATACATCCAACTGACTTCTTGAATGTGGGTGGCAGATCTAAGGCAGATGCCTTTTGTTGAAAGCATGGTAACGATCTATAGAAGTTTGGATGTCACCTTTTCCGTCAATATGTTCCAGCAACTTTCTCCTGGTGAGCCCATTTAAATTGTATCTGAAAAGTTGTGTACATTGAAAGTCTAACTCATCATTTGAGCTCAGTTTGACGCTGTTTTTGTAAATTTGTCATTGTAGATGGCATGAGGATTTTGGAGCCATGCCAAGCATCGGGTTTACATCATTGTAATGAAGTCGGGATTGACGAGAATAAAAAAAGTGAAAGGAGTGGCGTTGTAGTGCATGTAAAATCGGAGGAATGTTCGCAGCTGGAAGTCAGGGGCCATGAAGAGTATGGAGTTGTGGAAATGGAAATGGAAACAAGTCAAGCGACACAATCGTTGCCAGACAGCCCTCCTTTTTGTGATACCAATGGTTCAGATAATGACTGCAGTGATCAAGACGGTGCACATGTAAGAACCCATGTTCTCGTTGTTTTTTCCCCCCACTTAAAAGCTTCCTTACAGTTTTGGTAGCTCTAGTTCTATCTTGTTGCCTCTTTTATGTATGCTTATTTAACTTACCAACTCTCTTTCAGATCTCGGTTGCTGTGAAATTGGAGAGTTCTTCATTGAAGAGAGCAAGCAAAGCAACTGGAAATTTGGAAGTAAGATCAGTGCGCTTAAGGTCTGATTCTGCTTCTAAAAGTGATGGTCTTATGAGGGAGCTCAAGAAACAAAAGAATATTAACCGTGGAGCATTGAACGCGAGCTTGAAATGTGACAATCACGTTCAAGTTCAGCCTAGTGTCTCACATCATAATAAATCAGTGGATTCCAGCTGTAAATTGGAACTTAAATCTGATACAGACACTGGTGAACTTCTGACAAAAATTCCGGACAATTCACATTCTAATACAAGCATCTGTTCATTTTGTCAATCCTCAAAAATCTCTGAGGTATACTTTAATCGCATGCTGAATGTTCATATCCTTCTTCCCCTGAAAAGTATGCTATTCTCATCTGTTCTAATCGCATGTTGATGGTGGCCTTTTCTAGGCTACTGGGCCAATGTTGCATTATGCAAATGGGAATTTGGTTACAGGAGATGCAGCAATCCGACCAAATGTGATACATGTGCATGGAATTTGCATTGACTGGTATATTTCTTAGCCACTTGAAGATACATAGTCGAGGAATTATTGGCATGGGCATTAATATTTTGATGCCTCTTTAAGCTTTTCTTGTAAGCATTTGATGGATAATAACCTGGAAACATTAAAATTCAGGGCACCACAAGTGTATTTTGTTGGCGAATCTATCAAGAATTTGAAGGCGGAAGTGTCAAGAGGAGCAAAGCTTAAATGCAGCAAATGTGGTCTAAAAGGGGCTGCTCTTGGATGCTACGTCAAATCCTGTAGAAGAACTTATCATGTTCTTTGTGCAATGGAAATCTCAACTTGCCGTTGGGATCATGTACAGATTTTTTTCTCCCTATTTCTCATTTGTGAATAAGTGTCCTTTCTTTTGGGTTTCAGTGCATTAATTAGAACATTTATGGTGTTTGGTTCTTTGGTCAGGAGGACTTTCTTATGCTCTGTCCAGCTCATCGTCATGTCAGTTTCCCAAATGAGAAATCCAAGTTTAAGAAAGATGCCTCCAAAAAACATCCTGTAACATCTCATTTGTATGCATTCTTCTCAGTTACCTGCTATTTCAGTTGTCTGGCAACTAGCTTAAGACTTTTGATGCTTACCTTTTGTACTTGGATATCTTTAGCACCATTGCATTGTTAAAATGACATGCACTGCCCTATAGCAGCATTTGATGAGCTTAGGGTTTTAATTCAGTTGTTTTTTTTTTTTTTAAATATTTGAAAATGCATGGAAAAAGTTAATTTAGCAAAGATGTACAGAAACTTTGCTACTTGAGTAAAAAATCTCAAGGGATCTTCATGAATAAATTATATATCACTTCAGGCACAAGTTAAATACCACATTCTGTGTGTTTATTGAAAAGAAGCTCGAGCATATTCTGTCAAATAACATGTATATTTTCTGATGTTAATTCTATATCTAATTTTCTGTTCTGCATGTAGGGTTTCTCAGCCATCAAAACGTTCAGAAGCTTCAACTGGTGATTGCAAAAACTGGGTTTTTTGTGGATCTGCTCTATCTGCTGATGAAAAGGTTTGTATGAATGGTGCCTGCTTGCCAGATTTATTCTTCTCGCTGCCTGGATTTTTTTTTTATCCATCTAGCTTCTTGGGATCTCGTTTCACATTATGATTGGAGAACTACACTTCAAAGGAAAAAAATAAAATACAATAAATGAAGAGGATGCTGATATATTTGATTTGCGCTGATTTATTGAAATCTTATTCTCTGGGTAATAAAAACCAAAGTTGTCGTGGTTGGTGTAATGTTGAAAGCACCTGACCTTGGCCTCTCTCAAGTCTATGGTGGTAGAAATGCGATTGTCTGATTGGAACCTTTCTGAAATGGATGAATTCATGTCAAAAGTTCCGCACCACCTGCTGACCTATGTTGTGTAGGGTAGTTCATGGAGTATTCTCTTCTGTTTCCCTAACCATAATTGATTAAATAATTGTATTTACATTTCTGGCCTGTGGTTTCATTTACCCCCATACGGTGCAGATACTTTTAATCAATTTTGCAAGTAGGATTGGTGCAACCGTGACTAAGTTCTGGACCCCAAAAGTCACACATGTGATTGCAGCAACCGATGCAAATGGTGCATGCTCCAGGACATTGAAGGTTCTTATGGCTATTTTGAATGGGCGATGGGTTCTTAAAATGGATTGTAAGTTACTTTTCTATGCAACGCTAATTACTTGATTAGTTGTCATTGGATTATTTATTTATTTTAATGCGTTTTCTCAGTATTGCTTTCTCTACTTCTGTGAGGTGGGATGATGAAGAGGGTTTTTATGTGGGATCAGTAAAAGCATAGCCATGTGCTCTATTATTTATTTATTAGTGTTTCAGTTTCCTTCCTTCGAATTTTTACACTGGCCCTCCAAGCGAAGGCTTTTTCTCTCTTTTCTCTTCCTAAGGTAGCTTTTTGAAACTCTAAAACTGACAGCCGTAAGAATTCATTAAAAAACACTTGTGAGAAAGAATACCATTTGTATATTGGGATGATGAAGAGGGTTTTTAAGTGGGATCAGTAAAAGCATAGCCATTTGCTCTATTATTTATTTATTAGTGTTTCAGTTTCCTTCGTTCGAATTTTTACACTGGCCCTCCAAGCGAAGGCTTTTTCTCTCTTTTCTCTTCCTAAGGTAGCTCTTTGAAACTCTAAAACTGACAGCCGTAAGAATTCATTAAAAAATACTTGTGAGAAAGAATACCATTTGTATATTCTGAAATATAAAGTCAAATATCTCTTCTGCTCATACTTTATCATTAAAGCATTAAAGTTTGCCTGCGTATGAATTGGCCTCCCCATACCAAAATTTTCGTTCTGGCCCTCGCTCTAATAATTTTTCTCGGTTTATTTATTTTCCCCTTTACTTATTCTATCGACTGCTAATGTTGATACAATCTATTTGATGTAGGGGCAAGAGCAAGCATGGAAGTAACACATCCTGTGGAGGAAGAACCATATGAAATTAGTCTTGACAACCATGGGTGCCATGGTGGCCCAAAAACTGGGAGGCTTCAGGCATTGGCCAATGTAAGCAGCTCCTGTTTCATTATATCCTTGTGCAAAACCTGACATGTTTTGGCCCATCAGATTATAGTATTTAACATCTTGATGAATGCCCTTTTTCAATTTTTTTTAATGCCTTCATCCTTCAGTTCTATTTAACTGTCTTGCAACTGAAATATCTGGACTTATCTTAAGAATTTTTTTAGCCCAGTGTTACCTTAGCATTTGCCTTTTGGGATTCTTTTTTGAGCAAGGGGTGTGGAGTGACATTTAATGTCTTCAAGAAGTACTTGGTAAATCTTACTTGTGGATACTAATTACCTTGTGGTTATTGAGAATGCAGGAGCCCAAGCTACTCCGTGGCTTAAATTTTTATTTTTCTGGTGATTATATGCCGTTATATAAGAAAGATCTTGAGGACTTGGTTGTAGCAGGAGGAGGTTCTGTTTTGGGGAGCAAAGAGGAATTGGAAGCGAAAGGTCATGAACGCGAGGCAACTTCTTCAAAGCAGCTTGTCGTTTACAATCTGGATTCCCCACAAGGACGTATGTTGGGGGAGGAAGTTTCAATCCTTTGGCAGAGATTGAGTGAGGCAGAGGATTTAGCTGCTAAAACTGGTTCGCAGGTCATTGGTCATACATGGCTTTTGGAATCAATTGCTGCATGTAAGTTGCAGGCTTTTGTCAGCTAAAATGTATTAGGCAGCTGATGCCCTGTAGATCGATCACAAGCTTCTAATTTTGCTTGTTGAAAGTTACTTGATCGCCTCGCCTAGATAAAGTTGTGCAGTTATTCAACATGCAAGCTAAGCTACCTCTCAACGGGGAGTTCATTCTGCCAAATATAGTGTATTATATAAAATGAAATTCTATCTACTTTGACAGTTAAAAATTTTGTATATAACGTAAAGTTGGTTTTGAACTGACTTAAGCTCTAACGTGGGATATATTCTAGTGTGACTAGAGTTCTCCCGAGGCGTTGGTTGATTGGTTTTATGAGTTAAAGAAAGCCTTTCTAATTTTTCCTTCGGCTCTGTAATCAAATTGGTGGGTTTGACATGTTGGGTTTTGTCCTCTGTCCTCTGTCCTCCAGAGCCTACTGCTATAATATGGCATAAAAGAGAATACCCACTTGCAAAGTGAAGTTTGTTGGGGATTCTACCGTTCGGCAACTGAACATGGTGGTGACATAATTATTCTACTCTTCGGCAATTCTGTTCCCTGTTTTACTCGCAAAAGGTAGGAACTTTCATTATATTATAGTCGAATATGTTGAACAAACGAAATAATCTATAAAAACCGTATTTTCTCCAAGGATTATTTTCTCATTTCACTTTTTCAGCATCAATTAGAAAATCAACTAACTATAAGAAGCTTATACCAATATTTTTATGGTTTACATGCAAGGAAGCACATTGCCTTGAGATTTGGCTCGTGCCCATATGGGGTTCCCAATTCCCAAGCAGAGAGAAAAGGAATCACAGCAATGGATAGATTTGCAGCTTTTGAGTTAGGAGGGAATGGTTCTCCCTAGGACTTGGTGTCTTCTTGTGGGAAGTAGTGGCTTAGTCCATTGTTATCCTGAGACGAAGTTTTTTCCAATGAAGGTTCCATCTCCATGTCTGCCTTGGCTTTTGTCACATCTGCATTGTAGGCAAAGAACTTGGCGACAAGCAAAAAGAAAAGAAAGTTGAGAAAGCTCAATATGGCCAAGAATGCATAATAATAATCTAAATGAGAAACATTTAGATTATCCAAAATCCAACCCTGACCATGTCTCTTAGTGAGATCAGCAACTGTTGACAGAAGAAAACTACTAAGAAAACTCCCAAGTCCCAGGCTGGTTGTAAAATATGACGCCCCCAGACTTTTCATGCCTTCTGGTGCTTGATCATAGAAGAACTCTATCTTTGCAACTTCCACAAGAGCATCAGCAACCCCAGTCAAAGCAAACTGGGGTAGAAGGATGAAAACAGAAAGAGGACTTGTGTCAAATTTTCCAACTAGATTGTTTTTTCTCACAACGCTGACCCTCTTTCTTTCAGCTAAGAATGCAGCGACCATCATAAGGATATGGACCACAAGGCCAATGCCAAGTCTCTGCAGTAATGTGATCCCTCTGGGGTTCTTCGTGAAGCGCTGGACAATGGGAACAAAAACACGATCGTAGATTATGATGCTTATCAGCATGAAAATTGTTACAATTGCTGTGAGACATGCTGGAGGGATATCAAAATGAGGTCCCATGCTCCTATCCAGTATGGCGCCTTGCTTGATGAAAAGTGTGCTCCCTTGAGCTATCACGGCGCTTGGAATCAATGTTGAAACCAAAATGGGAATCATTTTCATCATTTGCTTGGTTTCCTCAACTTGGGTACCAGTACAAAGCATCCATGGTGAAGTTGGTCCTGTCTTTACTGCAGCTTTATCAAGAAATCTGCAGGCATTTGACAATATTGTAGGATATTGTATTGTGCAAAATGATGTGATGCCAAATTTGTGATATGGGAAAACCGATGAAATGAAATTTGAAAGTGACAAAAGTACATAGATGATTAACCTTAATGAAGAGGTGTGATCAATTCTGATTTTTCCTATGCTTGCATATTCTTCCATGCTAAGCTCATGAAGTTCTTTTGGGTCATCTGGGATAGGTACCTTATACTTTCTCAGAGCAGCCACAAGAACTTGAAGTATCCTATTCAGAGGGCTGCCTGAGGGTAATTTATGCCTATAAAATGGTCTACCTAATAAAAACACCAACATGGAAATAGCAAGTCCCAGGGTTGGAAGACCATATCCAAGAGTCCAACCCACGTTGTCTTGTATGTAAACCAAGAAAGTGTTCGAAAAGAGGGTGCCAAAGAAAATACTAAACATCCACCAGTTAAAGAAGGAAAGCTTATGAGATTTCTCATTTGGCTCAAAGTCATCGAATTGGTCTGCTCCCAAGGTAGAGACGTTGGCCTTAGTTCCAGCAGCGCCTACTGCTACAATATACAAGGCACAATAGAAAAAACCCACTTGCAAAGATGAAGCTCTCCGGCAATACTCCTCTTTGACGCCTTGGATACATGGTAGTGGCCTCAGTGCTGGTACTGAAACTGCTAGAGTCAGCAAGCACATTCCCTGTTTACAGTAACAGAAGATAGAAACTTACAATCCAGTCTAGTTGAACATAAACCTTATTTTTGGTCCAAATGCAAAAAGAAATGTCTTACCATGAAATAAATGCTTGAGGCAATCACAAAGGTCCAATATCGGCCAAGAAAGGCATCTGCTATGTAAGCCCCTACTATTGGTAAAACCCATACCGAACCTACCCAATTGGTTACATGGTTTGCAGATTTTACAGTGCCCTCATGGAGATTTGTTGTTAAATACACCACCAGATTTGATTGAATCCCATAATATGCCAACCTTTCAAACACTTCATACCCTATAAATACAGATATGCAGATATCACCCTTCTTACATGAAAATATTTGTGAAGAAGGAAAACAAAAGGTTAGTAGTTTAGTTAAATTTAAAGAAGATATCTAAAAGGGTTCGAGGCAAGTTTCAACATATCAATTAGGCTACATCTGCATACCTACAATGAAGGAACAAGCTTTCCATCCTCCAGTCTTTGATCTTAAAACTGATCTACCTTTTAGATCCACAGAGCCATCTTTAGTGTAATCATCTCTCCGATTTGCAGGATCTTTTTCTTCTACCATTGTCATTAGGCCGGAGAGAAGAACAGCGACTTCTGCCCTTGTAAGGATTCATGTGAGGTTTCTGCTTTTAATGAACTTTCATAGGATTCATGTGACGTTTCTTCTTTTAATGAACTTTCGGATAGGCTAGACAAGGACCTTCTGTTCGGTCTGCTTAACTTCTCAGTCTAAAAAGTCATTATTGTCCATTTTTGACGAGCTGACAAAGGCATCTGCGTCATGTTTTTTACTAGTATTTTGCTTGTACACAAGAATTCACTGGAAGTAATTATATGCCTCATTCAGTGTCAGTCACTGATGAATAAAGCAGCCATATTCCTTTCTAGATCCTTAGTATTATATGTTTATAACTTAGAAACTAAAGGACTTGTCACAAACCTGTATTAAACTCTTTTATGCTTGTAAGGCAAATAAAGCACACTGATATATGAGCTTTGACGAAGCTGATAAGGGGAGGCCAAGCAGATAAAATGATTCACAGCTGGATAGATTTGCAGTTTTGTTTTCCATTGTTGAGAGGCTTCAAATTTGGAGGGGATTGGAAATTCAATAGTTTTCAATGAAGATTCCATCTCCACGTCTTCTTTGGTTTTCGTCATAGGCATTGTAGGCATAGAACTTGGCGACAAGCAAAAAGAAAAGAGTTGAGAAAAGATTAATATGGCCTGGAATGCGTAATAGTAATAATCTAAAAGGGAAACATTCAGATTGTTCAAAATCCAACCCTTGTGACCATTTCTTTGGGTGAGATCAACAACTGTAGATAGAAGAAAACTACTAATAAAACTCCCAAAGTCCCAAGGTGGTTGTAAATATGATGCCCCCACCCCAGACTTTTCATGCCTTCTGGTGTTTGATCACAGAAAAATTGTATCTTTGCAACTTCCAGAAAGGAATCAGCAACTCCTGTCAAAGAAAACTGAGGGAGGAGTGCCAACTAGCTGGTTTTTTCTTGCAACGCTGCGGCTGAGCATCTTTCTTTCAGTTAAGAATGCAGAGACCATGATACAGGAATCAATCATTTCCGCCATTTACTTTACTTGGTCTGCTCAACTGGGGTTACAGTGCAAAGCATCCATGGTGAAGTTGGCCCTGTGCTTTGTCAAGAAATCTTCAGGAATATTGAATTGTTTAAGAATTCCAACCTACTTTTCCAGAACTCATGTACATTTCAATCGTCAGCCAAGCCAGGTCAGTGTGTGTGACGCAAATGATCTATTCCCAAATTTGTTTGACGCGGGTAAACAAATGAAACGAAATTTGATGTGGCAAAAAGTACATTTGATCAATTCTGTTCTATCCGGTACTTGTGTACTATTCCACCCTAAGCTCTTAAAGTTCTTTTGGATTATAGGATTTCCAGGGGATAATTTGTGCCCACCAAAAACCAAGGGTTGGAAGACCATAACCGAGAGTCAAATCCAGTTGTCTAGTATGTAAATCAACAAAGTGTTTGACAAGAGGTGCCAAAGAAATTGTTAAACATCCACCAGTTAAAGTAGGAAAGCTTACGGGATTTCTCGCAAGTAAATAAGCTTGTGTTCTATCAAGTCCTTCTTTGTAAAAGAACTAATATGTTTTAGTGATACAAGTAGACATCAACTGGGGTGGTGGCGCAGTTGGCTAGCGCGTAGGTCTCATAGCTACTGAGTGATCCTGAGGTCGAGAGTTCGAGCCTCTCTCACCCCACTTTCCTTTTTCTCCCTCCCTGGAATATTATATAAGCATTTATAAAATAAGATTGAGTTAATATCATCTATCTTATTTGTGTTAAACTTTGTCCAAAAACTTTTATTTGTTAAGAAAATTAATTTCAATAAATCAATACAACTTGTAATATAATTTTATAATTTTTTGACAAATTATTATAAATTTATGGGATAAAATTTAATACAAAAACAAAGTATCCAATTTAATTATGTCTTTCTTATTTTATTTTCCAATATTTTTTTCACTTTTCATGACATTCTATTCCTGAGATTAACTGCAACGACAACAAGGAGGAAATTTAAAATTAAATATGGATATTACATTTAATAGCCAATATCTTCAAACGAAACGCACTATCACCAAAAAATGAAAAAGAAAACACTGGGCTCACCTGAGCCCAGATTGAATAAGACAGAAGTGATCAGCGGGCCCAATCTATTCGTTGAAGGTCAACGGTTAAGATAGTTTTTAACTGACACGCATCACTCTCCAACCGTACGATCAATTCCCTAGAAAATATTTAAAAAATAAAACAGAAATTACAATATTACAGGCTGTGATCACTTTTGTAACGGTCACTTCCCTCTTTCTTAAATAAAATAATCATAAAAATAGGCTATCAAGTTCTCGACCGTTTTTGTCCCCACCGCACCCACCTTATAGACGCTCTTCCTCGTTTTCCTCTGCCTCTTGCTTACCCTCACTCTCCCTGCAACATGTATTTGATGACATGAAGATTCCCATTACCCGAACCTTTCTCCGGTAAAGTCGAGGTATTGTTCTTAGAGACTGAAAAGGAAAGGGAAAATTTCCGATGGGTTGCTTTCTTGGGTGCTTTGGTTCCTCCAAAGATGCCAAACGCAGAAAACAGAGGCGCAAGGTTCTGCCTCGAGACCAAGTAAGACCCTTCGTCTTATCCAAGCTTGGGTGTGGCCTTAGATTTTCTGACCCTTTTTTGTTTGGTTGCTCGGAAAACTGGGTCAAACAAGAATTGAAAGAATGGCCAGAATTTATGTTTTTTTCTTTCGTGTTTGATGGTTCTGTAAGTTTTTGAAACGATCTGACTAGGTCATTTGATCCAAATTAATTTTCGTCTGTTGGTTTTAGTAAGTTTTCGTGATTAAGCTTCTGCTATTTGATAGTTGCTGCTGAAATTTCTTTTTTTAGTTAAGTGTTTTGCCCCTTTTTATCTTCCCTCGTTTTCTTTGCATCCGAACAGAGCTAAGTAGCTAGTTGTTTCTCTTCTTGTAAAATTGATTGCCTCCTGGATACTGTTTCAGCAAAAAGCCGTACCTAGTCCTGCATCAGAAATCCAAGTGCAACCAAGTGCCTCTTCGGTTCGGGATTATTCAGAAACCTTACCTAGCCCTGCATCAGAAATCCAGTAAGCAATACCAGCCCATGAATTTCAAGTTCCTTAATATATATTTTCTGCCTTTTTGTTTTTTTTTTTTGGTTATTTCACTCTATACAGAAGAGTTTTCCCTCTGTTTGGTTTTGCTTTCGAGTGTCTGATACATATAATTGGATTTTGGATGTAGGAATAAACTTGAAGAACAATTAAGACTCAGCCCAAGAAAGAAAGTAACTTTTGATTCCAATGTGAAAACCTACGAGCCTGTTTTGCTAGATGAAGTTACAGATTTCCCACCAGAGAAGAGTGAAGGAGGAAAAGAGGATGAATCTTTCGCAAAACCAAGCCAATCTAAGTCTTCCTCTGAAGATAGTTCAGTGACTTCAACGGGGTCCTACCCATCAAATCATAGGTACCAAAATTGCCGAGACAGCGATGATGAAGAGGAAGAACTGGATTATGGAGACAGTGATCTTAGTGATGAGGATGATGAAGATGATTATAGTGACATGGAAGAGGAGTTGAACGAATTTGGTGAGGAAATTGAAGATGGTTCAAGGACAAGAACTACAGCTGCTGCTAAAGTGTTTGCTGATGAGGAGAGCCCGATCCCAAATAGCAATAGGGAAGTGAAGTCAGCTGCGTCGAATCTCAATGCTCGAGATAGAAGTACTTATGTTCATCCAGTGTTGAACCCAGTAGAAAACCTCTCTCAATGGAAAGCAATCAAAGCTAAAAGAACACAACCTTTAAGGCCGCAGAAAGAGAACTACAATTCAAATCAAGAGTCTCAGATTCCATTTAGTGCAGAACCAAGTTTCAAGGAACGATCTTTCAGCTCGAAACCAGAAAGCAACCAGTCCAAGAAGTTGAACCATGAAATTGCAGTTGATGCTAGCCTTTCCAATTGGTTGGGTTCATCAGAAAATACTCCAGTTAACAAGACTAGCTTGCTTGCTTCCCATGGAGGTACCCCTGATAAAAGCCCCATACATGGATCAAATTCAGTGATTAGCCATGAAGATAGACCCATTTTAGGAGCATTAACGGTCGAAGAAATTAAGCAGTTTTCAGCATCTTCTTCACCAAGGAAGTCACCTTGTCGGAGTCCTGATGAGATGCCTATTATAGGGACTGTTGGGACCTATTGGAATCACTCTGGCTCAGTTAAGGATTCAGGCTCAGCCTCTTCCTTTAAAGGAATTCCTAACACAACAAGCAAGTACAGAGAGGTAAAGATGAAGTCAAATTTCAGGGAAATTTCACATTAGCTTGCTGGGGATTCTTTCTTCTCATTTGGGTTTAACTGGTTGTGCAGGATAAGCGAGTGAATTGGCACTCAACCCCATTTGAGACAAGGTTAGAGAGAGCTTTGAATACAGGGGCTGCTGAAACTACTTCCATTCCTGTTCCTCGTGTATTTTAGACAGGCTTGAGACGTGGATTGGATTTCAGAAGTGTATTGTGTTTGGGATTATTTATTTTTTCGATTCTTTTGTGAATTTAAAAGTGATTGTGTGTGTGAAATTTACTTGCCCTGTTGTAATATGATTTGGATTAATTTAATACTATCATCATACACTTCTTTTTTATATATATATAATTTCATTTTTTGGGCTGTTCAGTATCATTAGCCGAAGAATGGGAATTTTTTCTAGTATTCCTGAGCCCAAACAAGTCTTAATATTTGGTCTTGTATCTCGAAATATACATTTTTCCTGTCAATCCATCTCAATGATAACCAGCATTTCTGTTTTAAGGCTATATACACTGACAGCTCTTCTCATAAGGTAAACAATCAAATTAAAAAAAATAAAGCACAAGTGCCATTACCCATCGAAAGAAAATTAAGCCATGCTCCCTCCACTGCCTTAATTAGCACTCTATCCCACATTGTTTGAGTACTGGACCAGTTTCCTTGGGCAAGAAAGGATCAATCCGGACCCAAATCAAGGAGAAAATGGAAGCCAGAAGAATTGACCAGAGGACTACAATGGTAGGAGTCCTGTTTTGCCTTCCCATTAGACCTTTGAGGAAAGGATATAGATGCACAATGACCCAGAAAGCAAAAAATAGCTTCCCAAATAATGGTCCCCAAGAACCATAGCCATTGTTAATGGCACCAGAGATTCCAGCCACAACTGCCACAATATTCAAAATTATAAGAGTGGTGGGTGGGATGAGAAGTGTAGTCCACTTGAAGAGATAGAGTTCTCCAAATTCAGCATCGTCTGCTGCTTTTGCTGTGACGGTGAAATTGGTGTCTACTCCAGCAAGAACTTTAAGGAGACCTTGAAATACAGCAAAAAGATGTGCAGAGACACCTCCAATGACCCAGAATTGCTCATTGCGCCACAAGTCCGTGATGCCAACCCCACTCCATCGGAGCTCTAACACAGCAGTTAAAATGATGGAGATAAATAAAGCCATAAACCAAACGCTGGCAAAGTTCGTCAGCTGCAATGAAATTTTTTTAAAAAAAAATTATCAGAAGATGAACCAAATATTTGCAACACTGCTTCCTTCTTTAAAAAGTAATGTGCAAACCAGAGCCAAAATTTCCCCACAATTATAAGTCTACTCCAATTCACTATTTGATCTCCCTAGAATTAAATCTAAACCTTTTTATATAGCTCTTTATATTCCTAATCTGTATATTTTATGTAGAGTTACAGAAGAAGCCCAATTCATTCTGCACTCACAGTGGGGATGATGAACTTCCCAGTCAGAAGACAGATAGCTGGAATTGTGCAGTATGCCAGCAGAGGAATGGAAGTGAATGGGTACACGATGGTATTAGTGTAAGCAAGCCTCTCTAGCAATTTCAATTTGCCTCCATAGCCATACCACAACGGGCAATGACGACTAAGGAAAATTTCAATAGAACCAAGAGCCCATCTCAGAACTTGGTGCAACCTATCCGATAGATTTATTGGAGCAGATCCCTTGAAAGCTGCCCTCTTTGGCATGCAGTACACTGACTTCCATCCTCTGCAATGCATCTTAAAACCTGTCAAAATATCTTCTGTGACTGACCCATAAATCCACCCAATCTGCAAAGAAAACAAATTTGTCAACAGGACTCGAGAACACCAGGACTCCATTCCTTAGGAAAGCAGCGCATTGTATTTAATATCGATTACCTCTTTTCCCCATTCGGTTTTCTCTTCATAGCCACAGCTTATAACATGAATGGCCTCCTTAATCAGTGATTGGGCATTGGTGCCTTCTGGAAGTCCACCATCTTCCTTCAAAGTGGAAGCAATGAAAACTGGAGACTGCCCAAACCGCTTCTCAAAGCTTTTCTGGGACATGAGTGACGATTTCTCAAGCTCATCATAGCCTTCAAATCCTTCCTCAATCTCTTCAAGATCAAACACGGAACCAGATCCTTTCCTCACGTAGTTTTTGCCCATCATCTTCTTCTTCTTGGTGTACGATCCACTAAAGAAACCTCCCGATTTCTTTTTCGACTTGGACTTTCTTGAACCACCAAAACAACAGCAACACCACGAAGGCCAGCAGTCACAGGACATTTTTGGCCTTTTCTCAGATACTGGTGGATCATAGCCATATAATGCCTGCCTGTTGAACACACATCCAGTACCAACATATACTGGACCTTGAATTCCATCAAGACCTTTCATGTTGATCTATGATCACAACAATAATGAAGATCGATGTTAAGGTCAGTCAATGTGCAGTTTGTACATATTTGACAAGTTGAGTTTGAAAGAATGTCCCTTACATCAAAAAACACAACATTGCGATTAGCATATCTATCGTGGCGATCAATACCATCGAATCTTTGTGGAAATTGGACATAGCAGAGCTTCTTCCCTAGGTGGGGGTCCATCAAAAAGCACATAGCCTCCCTTACAGCCTTGCTATTGTTGATGTAGTGATCACAATCCAAATTCAACATGAAAGGTGCATTGGTAAGCACAGCAGAAACTCGAACCTTTCAAGATAATACAATATTACAAGTTATGAACAGTTAATTAAATTAACCACTATAATTTGAAATTTGAGCTACATACCAGAGCATTCATTGCACCAGCTTTCTTGTGGTGTGCGTAGCCTGGACGTTTTTCGCGGGAAATATACACAAGCTTTGGCAGTTCCTTGCCCTCCACATCAAGTGCACCACCACTTCCCAGATAGACCTGCAAAGGAAACGTTCATATGCCATCAGCAGAGACGGGGACCCAACTATTCCAATCATTAATCTGATATTTAATTAAGAGAATTCTAATTTTTGAAAAACAAATACTATTTTTGTGGGCTACATTTTTCTTTCCCCTATCCTCTTTGAGAAAAGAGAAGCAAGACGACCTAAATAAGTATTTTCATTCATAACATTGCATAATGTTCCCCTCTTCCCCCAAATTATGTTCTTTAATCATAAAATCAACAAAGAGAAACCAAATTAGAAGTGATTGAAGGATGAAATTGACCTGAATCATGCCGGGATGATCACGAGTGTTGTTCCCAGGCCATGGGGTGCCATCCTGCATTACCCACCCTTCTTCTGGTTTCTTCTGAGCCTTTGCTACTAAAGCATTGGTTTTCACTTTAAATTCTTCATATTCTCTCTGCAATGGAACAAATTTACAACGAAAGCGCCATAAGTTTCATACGGGTACTGGGAAAATACCAGGAAACAAAAACATAAAAAGCATCTATCTTCTACTATCAGTTTCCCCACCTTCATGGCCCTTCGTTCCTTTACAAATGTGGGCTGCACCTTATCTTTCAAGTAATCAATTTTCTGAGAGAAGTAGTACTCAGGAGCCCTAGGCTCAATGTTATACTTCTTACAGAAAGGAACCCATCTCCTCGCAAATTCAGCAGTTTCTGCCAGTGAATCAAAAAGAAGCATAGAAGCACCATCATCTGATACATAGCAGCTGACCTTCTCAACAGGATAATCAACAGACAAGATTGAAAGAACCGTGTTAGCTGTTATAATGGGTGGTTCCTTCAAGGGGTCCACAGTGCTCACATAGACATCAACAGGGGCTAGACGGTTTGGCTCTCCTTCCCGCTCAAATCTAATGGACAAGCGATCCAGATAGGTTTCCCGAGTGATAGGGTACCATTTGGGGAATTGATCGAGTATCCAAGACAGAGCAAACCAGATTTCGCAGATTACAGAGATGAGCCATAAGGCGAATGCGTCATATGCTGGAGTTAATATACGGAAACGGAAGAAGAAAAGTAGGATAATGAGCCGAAGGATGATGACGATGCGATATGGGTTTATTAGACTCGAAGATACTGGGACTTTACGCCACAATGGTTGCCTCGCTTCAGTCAAACTGCCAAACAACTAATAGAATAATTAAGAAATTTATTCAAGTGAACATTTTTTTAATCCTGTATTTCTGGGTGAATTCACAGAGAATTGATGAAAGGTATCTCAGATATGAATCTCTTTTGTAGATGATGCTCATTTCAAGTGAAGATTTTAACAGTTAAAGGTGAAAGGAGAGAGAATGTAGTCTCATACATAGATTACTTTCTTAGTTTTTCAATTGATGGAATTGGAATGGAAGGTGCAAGTGAGAGACAAGAGAAGAGCAGTTACATGTGGTCATCATCTTCAGCTTGATCATCTTTTCCGTCGTCTTTGTTTAATAAACCTCTCTTTTCTTGCCTCACTTTCCACTTCTCTACTCTGTCTTTCCACTCTGCATTGCTGTACAACTCTTTATCACCTTCAAAATCCTTACCTGCAACTGCGTATACAATAGCAAAACATTGGCATTCACATTATAATTTTGTTATGAGAAATTAACTGAAAGTAAAAATTTGCTTACCACTTCCAGCCGAAGAGAAAGCTTGACCATTGGCGTGCCACTGATGTTTATCGTAGTCTCCATTCTCCTGGAAAAAAGTAGCCTTTTTAAATTATGATCACTTTGGCTGATTACAACTAAACAGCACCATAATACTGATTTATCTTATAGACCCTCTCTATGGACAATTTGAAAAACTAACTTTTCAAGTGTCTCTATTGATAGATTAATGCCATGTAAATGCACAAATCGTAGAATTGGTAGAATTTAAGTAATCCCGCTTTTTATATGTAGAATCCATGTAGATATTGTCACTTTGTTACATTTTTTATTTTGTTTGATTCATAATAAAAAATCCATGATTAGCACAAGCATAGGCTATATCTATCCTTATTTGTCATCAATGAAGATAGTGGATGATATGGACCGACTTTTCATATTTCGGATGAGCTGCATTAAGCCCATCCATATGGGCCAATATTAAACAGCTTGAGCCCGAGCCAGCTTGGAGGGCCATAAGCCTGCAAGGGCCCATTTAAGCATGTTATGGCCACACTAGCCTATAAAGGAAAGAGGTTCACTGGACATGCTCAAATGAGATTATTAGACCAAAACCAGACAATTACACGATACAACAGTAGACAATCTAGTTTTGAATCTAATAATTTAATGAGATTATTACCACATGATTACTGTCATGTTGGCAGGCAAAGTCGTCCCCACGACTTTTGATCTGAAATTCATCATCAAAATCATCATGATCAAAGGGATCATCTTCATCTCCAGCCACCCTGGGAGAACCTGCAGATAAATAATCACTTTTATAGTTAGAGCTATGAGTTTTAATTAACCATTGCAATTAAGCTCTTATAGTTAAACCTTTGTGACGCTTATAGCGGGTGTTGCACTGAGGGCAGCACTGGTTCCCTTCACTTCTCTCATATTCATAACAAGGTCTACAAACAGGGAAGCCACACACATGACAAGCCACAAACACCTTGCCATCTTCTTTACATCCTATCTCATCCCCGCAAATCCGACATGTTTTTGATGCAGATTGAAGAGTAGCAGGCCGCTGCTGCCAAAACAGTATACAAATCAATCTCGTGTAATAATCATTAACGTTAAACAAACAGCGTAACCAGTAAATACCTCATCAGAATCGTCATGGGAGAAACGTAATTCATTTTGCGAATGAGAACCAGTGACTAATCCTGCAGCCATGGGATTGGAGGCCATGGCAAAACAAGCTTCAGAGGTGGTGGGAAGAGAAATGGAGAAGAGGGTATTAAAAGAAATGGTGGATTGAGAGTAAAAATCAAGTGTTTGAACGTGAGAGAATTCACCAAACTGTGAGTTGGGGAGTCGTGGGTTTGAGTCTGAGAGACGCTATTGAATAGGTGGGAAGGGGCTAGCTTGATTTGCACTAACACTTGCACCCAGTGCCACTGCTGCATATTTTGCTTCTTGATATTCAAACAACACATACAAAGCTGGTTATACTGTCACTTCCCCACCTTACGTACAGCATGACAATTAAACAAAATTAATTAAGCTAATTTAAGCACTGCTTTCTAGAAGGCCTCATTTTACCAAAAAATTAACGCTACTAAATTTATAATTAGATCGTATCATGTTTACTTTTTAGGCTAATCATATTAATCAAGTCCCTTTCATTCAAAAGTGACTTGTTTGGCTGTTTGATCTATTTTATCTTAAAACAGTTGCATTTACGATTTATGACTTGTCCCATGAAAACAACATATAAAAGGGAAAAGCCAACGTCAGCTGGGAAGAAAAATTAAGTTTTCTAGCTGTAATCTTGTTTTCTTAACTTGACTATTTTAGTTAAAAAAAAATGCATTTATCTTCTTTGTTTTTTCGTTTATTTCTTTATTATAAATTATGGAGATGTGCATGTCATATTAGGTTAGTTTAATTTGGAGGGCCAATGATTGAAATGACAAATATCAGTCACATTTTTTTGTTAATCTACAATTTATATTAAATATTAATTCAGTATTTTAAGTGGCAGTTGATGTGTTGCTCAAGGGTATACTTTATTAGTTATTAAGGCATAATCACATTTATATTAGTTCGCAGATTAAAACTGGAGACAAGGAATAAAATGATTAGAAAATTTTTTACTTTAAGATTTGTAAAAACACGTCAATTTATTTACAATCACACTTGATTAAGTTTGCTAGTTAAGTATGAAGGTAGAGAAGGATTAACCCCTTCACTGGCTCTTTCAGTTTCGTATTTGACAAGAAACTCAACAGTTCTCGTCTAATACTTAATTGAGATTTTATGTAATACAAAACGAAATAAAATTTGTTTTGTTATACTATTTAATGTTTTATTTTTTATTAATCAATCATATATATGATTATAGAATTAAAATAATATTTTATAATTTTAAAACCCATAAAATCAATTGAACAAAACGCCCTTCAAAATTTATAATGCAAATTTAACATATTTTTAATAAAAACTCAAAAATTAAATTAAATTTCCTCTTAAATAAGGGCATAAGGGTCAAAATAAACATATTCTATCTCATTAGCATAAACTACCAATTAAATCTAGTAACATGTTTAATACTCCTTGCCAATGAAACAAAAAATTTGATCCCGACCCAAAAAAGGGCAAAAAAAAAAAAAAACAACTAAACACGAACTCTCCACCTCCAACTAGAAACAGACCAACGTTTTCCTAAAGTCACATTCTTTGTAGGAGGCACCAATGGCCTTCTAACTTGCGAAGCCACCTTTGGAAATTGTAGAAGGAAGAGAGGAAGCTGCAAATATGTGCTATGGAACAAATATGGATTACAACTGGAAACCTAACTGGCAAAGACTAAGATGATAATTTTATTGATAACATGGTTAATTGCTCTACAAATAGGCTCCTTCACCTTTATGGGTAGAGAACGGGATTCTGGAAGGAGCTCATTCTAGATTTCACCTCCCAAATCTCATAATCAGTAAAATACAAATAAGGTGTCGAAAAATGCATTATCAAAATTTTGACTAATCATGTTTAACTAACTAGAAAGAGTCTCATGCTACGCGGGACGAACTCAAAGGGAGCTATACCAAGTCTTCTTACTAGACTAAAATTCTTGATGAATCAGCACTGTTAGTCCAATGCTGATTCTGCACATGATATGGCTTATTCATCTGTCCTTTGACGCTTTGAGGCTTGAGTATCATCTTCACCGTCATGTGGCTGTGGCTCAGAAATCTCAGAAACTTTTTTAGTTTCGGGAGCATTATACTTCGCACCCACTTCCTGTGACTGTAAGCTTTCTTCAATGGTGATACTGCAGTCAGTTTGCTCATGTTCTGTCTTGGAATGCTCCAATTTGGAGGCTTCCATTTCACTTTTAGCAGAAGAATCTTTAATAGCCTCTGAAGTAGCTGCCGAGGGACTCTCCAAACTAGACGATGACGCCTTTAACTTTTCATTGCCAGGTTTGCATTGCTTCTCGAACATCATCTGGAGGTACCTTCCTTGTTCTTCAATTCGCAACTGTAGATTTCGTTGTATCTGATAAATGAAAGGGAGAGCGGAAGATATTGTATCAGTTAATCCATCCAAAACAAAGAAGACCAACACATGGCAACGCTAAGAAGAATTATAACTTGCGTCAGAGATAGCTAGCAATCTGAAATCTAGATCCCTACCCCTAACTACTGTAGGCAAGTACTACATGCCAAACAATAATACACGCGCTAGATACATAAATTAAATGGCAATTCTTGAAGTAACAAAGTTCATACCTCGAGCTGTTCATGCAGCCGTTTCTGAACCTCCATCTGCATTCGCAGAGCTTCAGTGATATCGAGACTACTGTAACCATCCAAAGATAAAGTCATCATAACAATTAACGGATTTGTTTGTATCAGAGTGTGAAATATGAGTAAGAACTTCACAAAGAATAACTAAAAATTGGCCCTCTGCTGCCCTTAACCCTAGAACACTGAATCTACATCCTTAAAATTTCCCTTACTGATCCTTATTAAAATACATTTTTTCGTTTAAAAAGTCTCCTTCTCTTTCATTTTAGCCGTTATATTCATTCTTGAAGCTTCTCCTAATTTTTCTGGTGAACCTAGCAATCTCACATTGAAGGAGGAAACGCCCCCTGATAATATGATGTATCAATATTCAAAACTACAAGATGCAAATCACTAAAAGCAGCAGTATATAGTTTTCTTACGTTTTCAAGTCCAAAGATGACATCTCTTCAACAGAAGTAACCTTTTTCTCTGAGGATCCTGCCAACAGTGGTCAACATCTCCATAAATTTACTGACCAAACATAAAGGATGCATAGCTCTAGAATAGATATTTATGCACAGATACATGTACTTCAATGCATATCTCATATACCTTCTGATGTTTCAGGTCTATATCTAGCTGTCCTGTATTTCTGCAATTTATGGGAAAAGGAATATCTGTTTCAGTAATATATATGCCAGGAGTCAGACCTAAAAACAGAAGTATGTGCACATACCTGCAGGTGGCTTTTAACATGATATATAGTTAAGCCTTCAACTTTCATGAGCTTCAGAACACCTTTAGGTGTAGCTCCTGTTAAAAAGAAAAAAAAAAAAATGAAAAAAAAATTCAATAAATGAAGCAGAAGTTCCATAAACTTCAATAATTAAGGACTTCGAAGAGAATTAACGTACTTTCACTCCCACCAAGCTGGTTGACAGCTTCCACAAAGGCCTCATGAAGCTCTGGTGTCCAACGCATCCGTGGCTTAGCAGGGGCAGAGTTTCCTGAGGAAGACTGGGAAGCACTAGCACAATTATCTCCAAATGGAGCAGGAACAACCTGCTGACCTATGGACTGCTGCCCCAGAAACTGTGATGACGGTTTCGAAACCTGGCATGCCACCTAAAGCAACAAAATGAGATCCAAACATGTCTCTTGTTAATCATTCAATAAATTCTCAACCGGCTTATTTTGCAAGCTAATACTGATCCGAGTGATGTGAAACTTCACCTTTGGTTCAAGATCATGAATGTTGGTATCAAGAAGAAGATCATTCCAGTTAGAAGCCAAGGTTTCATCATCACTAATTAGTTGGTCAGCCCAATCCTGCCAATCATTTCGTTTACAATACTCTCCGGATGCCATCATAGTGCCGGCACTGTTTTCTACTTGACTACTCTCAATAGAGGTATTTACGGGAAAATCGAGAAAGCTCGGTGATGAATCTGTATTCCAGAGAGAGCTGTTCTCATTTGCATGATGACTTGACATTGTAGAG
Source organism: Bauhinia variegata (assembly GCA_022379115.2). Classification (NCBI taxonomy): domain Eukaryota; kingdom Viridiplantae; phylum Streptophyta; class Magnoliopsida; order Fabales; family Fabaceae; genus Bauhinia; species Bauhinia variegata. The sequence goes on along the minus strand of CM039429.1, from coordinate 23,839,466 downwards.
GGTAGTGGTCCAATATTTGAATAGGATAATGGCAATGACCCCATGTCACTAGATGACTGTGAAATAAAATGAGCATTTCTTGAGTGTTTCTCACGGGGAGAAAGGGAAGAGTGATGAAGATCAGTTGAATATCCAGGGGATGATGAAAACATGTGACCAACTACTCCGCTGGAATTTAAATGACTTGAATTGGTGAGAGGTCTTGTCATAAGCTCTTTCTCTGGCAACTTGGGAAACATCTCTTCCAGGTGTGTTGGGAGGACTGGCAAGGACGAAGAGAGTGCTCCAGACACCCCCATGTTAGTCAGTTGCTTTGCACTTGATCTCTCAATGGAGAATGCAGGACGTGCTTCCATTTCCCTGAGTCATTAGAAGAAAAAACAAATTTCCAGTTATTCAGTCAACTAACAAAAACTTGACATTTTCTGCCTAGCGGTACTACTCACCAACAAAATACTACACAACTTGCTTTTGGTGTTTGATGACCATGCCAAACAAGTTGTCATCAATCTTCACATCTGTCAAACATAAAAGTATTCTTTATTATAAAACAGAAACCAAAACAAAGTAACTCCATTATCAGAATGTTGCTTGTAAGTTTATAAAATCTTCTCATGAGGGTAAGACAAAAATAAGGAGCATGAAGACAAGTCTAAGCCTTATGGTGGGAACATGCCATTTGCATGCACACCTTAAACCATGATAGCTGACCATCACACACCTCCCAGTAGTATGTAAGAACATTTTTTTAGTGCAAGATGAAACTTAATATCAGTTTAGCTGCAGAATGCAGTCGCCTGCCCTTCCTCCCTCTAATAGCAGGACAGCAGCCAATTCAGACTCCTGCTTCATCTTGTGATAATAAAAATCTAATCAAGTTTTTATGTCATTCCTTTCATCAACAGCAGAGCTAACAATGGTACTATCAACTGGCATTATTTTGCCCAGTTATAATCAGGTTTCAAGGCACCGATACTAGAAGATATACTCATTGACCATTAAAAGGCACCAACTCTTGTGTTCATTACTGGAAAATAAAACTGTAAACATTAAAATTTGTGAGTTGTGCACATGCCACTCTTCCTTTTCTCTCTAACTATGAATACTAGTATTCTAATGACTTCTGAAAGCCTAATATTCTGATATAATAAATTATTTCTTAACAGGCATACAAGAGTCATACTAGTAGTGCTTTCAATAATTTCCCCATTTTCAGTTGTTTTCAAATTTCATGTCGGGCGGTGTTTATTTTAGAAATAGATTACAAAGCATTTAGGCAACTATTTGTGTGCTCAGTTTGTTCCTTAATTTAAATAAACTTATTTCCCCACTTTGCCCCAACATTCAACACAAGGAAATATCATTTATAGAGTCACTCCAAGCAAGGGACATCACGACCCATCAAAAAAGAAATGCTAAGCTGGAAAACAAATATTCTTCCTGATTTAATAACCCATCAATTCAGTACTAGAACAGACAAAGTGTCAAACCCCCATGTTCATAAAACCATAAGTGTCAAGGGGTACCAATTACATGGCGCTTTAAACTCAATAATGAAACCTTCAAAGTCAGCTTCCCAAAGACCAATCATTAAGTAATCATGGCATATAAACAACCATGCACAAGTCATTCAAAGTGATATTATAAGATAAATTATGCGCATGCATCAAAATTAATTAAATTAATTTATCAACAAAGGAGCTGAATAACAAATATCCATGAAACAGTAGGGAAGAGAAGTAACCCAATGCGATTTGGACCCAATACAGACTAAAAAACACGAAATTGAAGCAAACTCCTGATTGGGTTCAACGCGAAAACAGACCAAATTTCGTGTAACAAAAAGTGGCGATAAGCTGCAAAGAAGGAAAACTATATCAAATTCTTACCCAAAAGTTCACAGGGGCTCAGAAAATTCGAAGGGAAAAGCTCAGAATCGAATCGAAACTACGAATTTGGGCGCAGAACGACAGAACTAATTCTTAAGACACAGGCGGGTGTTTTTAAATTCCGTCACCGTTGGCAAGCCAAGGAAGTGAACGGTGACGAGGGCACTTTGCCCTCTCGGCCTTTTTGGCTTATGCGGCACTGTGAGGAATAGAAGCTGTTACGCGCCAAGTAACAGCGTGCAAAGATCTAACGATACGCAAGTGTGAATACGTGTGCACGATAAGATTTACGGATATGTTCTTCCATATGCTCAAGAGTCCAATGGGGTCAAGGCAACGTCGTCTTTTATGTCTACTATCAGTCATCCTATATTCATATAATCTCATCGTACAGATTATTCCAATTTCTTTGAGGAATAACTAGCCTTACAATTAATTAATTTATTAATAAGGTGTTAGTTAAGTGAAAATAAATTAAATTTTAAGTTATTTTAAGCTAAAAAAATTATCAAAATTTTGGAATATTTTTTATTAAAAATATTTATTACTCCATACAATAATTGTTCTCATTTTTCATGAATGTAACTTATGGATTAAACCAAACATAACTAAAGCTATCCCTAAATTTATTAGCCAAAACAAGAAAACAAACTCAAATAAAATAAACTAAGAAATTATATTTACTTTTGGGCAATCTCTATTACCTTTACCTGAAATGAAATTTCTTCTCGGTAGATTTGATGTGCTTCTTTTTTTTTTGGACTATGAACTTTTATGATTTTTCTAAAATTTTAAGATGATATTTAAAAAATTCTTCAAATAATTTGAACCCTAATTCATGGGCAACAAAATGAAAAAATAAAAATTACATCTAAAAATGACTATAAATAAAATATTCACTTATATTTTAATAATCAATCAATGTTTATACAATAAAAACAATGTAATTTTGTTTTTACATCAATTATATATAAAAATATGAATGTGCCCGTAAGCTTTTATTAGTTCCAATGTAAAAAGATTATTCGGCCCAAGAAGAAGCCCAAAAGAGAAAAAGAAATCGCTTAATGCTTCCACCAATAAGTTGATATACAGGCAGACAGACAATAACAACTACATGTTATTTAATTTAATGTCATTGATTTACATCTTCTGTTCATTCTTTGTTCTGTTTTTCTGTCGTACTTTCTTAATTAATCAAAAGATGATAAAATAATACCACAGATATTAAGTTATTAAAATTTCAATAACTTCAAACCATTAAAAGACAAGAACCAGGTTTGCACTAGTGGGTTCCAAGTTCCAGCTCGCCTTTGGGAACTCTCTCTGGAAGGTCCTCACGCATAAAGGTACACACCACACCAGCCATACCTAAAAGTTTGAAGTAACTACATCAGTTCGATACGTGGAAGATGAAATCATCGCGCATAACACCACTTGCTGCGGATTGAGTTCAGCCTCAGAATCAAGGTCCACCAAGTTGACACAAAAAATACGAGTAACTTCATGCATGGTTTCGATGGAACTTGCCATAAAGGGCATCACAGTGACAAAAGATAGTTTCTTCCAATGCAGTGACATGCTAACATCAAATTATCAAATGATTGCAGTAGTAACCACAATACCAAACGTACAAGAACTCTAGATAACAAAATAACAATAAAGTTACTAAGTTTAAGCACCGATAGGCTATCTCATTAGTCGCAATACAATTTTAAGCTAAACAAAATCCCAGAATCAAAACTGAACCCTAAAAGCAAGAAATGACTTCATATAACTAGCATTCCCACACTTAGACAATGGCGTTGGCGGCACTAGCAATCCTGGGCCAAAGGTCAGCACATTCCTTGCCAATTGGACCAGTGATGGCAGAACCTGTAGTTGCAAAAAGATACAGCCAATTAAGATCGCGATCAATGATTAAATAATATAAAACCAAAACAGTAAACTTCGCCACACACAGGTTTTCGACCAAAAAAAAAAGGGCCGCGTGCCTGTAATGAAACTTGATATTGCACTTCCTGATACCTATATAAAATTATAAAAGACAGGTCAAACAAAATAAAATTACCTTTCATTTCACCCTTGGGATTCACAATGACACCAGCGTTATCTGCAGAGGAAGATAAAACTGTCATAAATTTTGTTCACTAATACCAACAAATTAAAATTGCAAAGAATGTCCGCCTAGAAACTAAATTTAGGGAAAGCAAGGCAACACAAAAAATTAAGAATCACCAACCGACATCACTAAGTCTAATTCTAAACAGAAAAGACATGTAGAACAATATCTACTAGTCAAGACAAATACATTCACTGAAAGTGCTAAACATGTTGGAACAGACATCCATCAGCAAGTGCAGAGGAATGCTACATACGAGAGCAGGCATACACTACATATGAAAACCCGAGAAACAATCACTATGTGTACTTATACCATTACGTTTTTGCAGAGGTCAGAAAACCATATAATGGGAAATTAGTCAAAGCACTGTTCTCTACTTATTTTACAAGATTATACAAGGACGGCCATGTGCCAGGAGACAGGTAACACAATGAAAGAGATTAACATCATGCTGTTTAATACTGGCATTCTTGTTGCTATATGCTTCTATTTTATGATTGACCAACTCGTAGACTGGGCACTCACCGTATAAAAGCAACGGAAGTTTTTTCTCCCTAGCTGACCACTTTTTAGGAAGAAGTTTAACTAGGTGGTCAAAATCCCTATAGTCACCAAACATTAATCGGTAGAACTAGAAACACGATCATGCAACAACCACATTGGACAGCAATGCTAATACACACAGAATTTCCACCCAAGGGATACCTCAAGGAAATTGATAATCAACAAGAACTTAGACTTGGAGCCACATAAACCCATAACGCCATAAAAGACCATGCTAATAATACACACAATGTGCTTCATATATAATGGATGATGCAAAATGCATGACCTAATCACTAAATCATTTTATAGTAAATAAACGAAGGCTCGAACAGCACACCACGCAAGATATCAATGCTAACAAAGGAAGGTGCTAACAGCAAAAGAGATAGACAATAGCACGAGAATTGACCTTCGAAATACATGTAAACACCGTCCTTTCTGCGCCAAGGTTTGCGCTGGCGCACGATGACAGCGGGCAACACTTTCTTCCTGAGATCGGGCTTTCCTTTCTTAACGGTGGCCATGACCATATCCCCAACGCAAGCTGAAGGCAAACGGTTCAGACGGCCCTTGATCCCCTTCACCGAAATGATGTAGAGGTTCTTAGCTCCAGTGTTGTCGGCGCAGTTCACCGTCGCCGCTACCGGCAGACCAAGGGACATCCGGAATTTGTTTCCGGCCGATCCTCCACGACCTAAACGGATAAACCTAAAGCATAAGTAAGAACAGACAACCAATCAATTAGGTTCACGCCATAAAGACACATACCTCTCTTCGACATTGTTGATCACCGAAGCTCTCCACTCTCTGTCTCCCAAAGAAGGGAGAATAAAACCTACTGATCGTATATATGTGACTTCGTGCTGCTCCAACGTTAGGGTTTTACGGTAAACGTTGGCAAGGCCTAAAACGAACCCGGTCCATAACTCAATTTTAATAGGTTATGGTGGGCCTGCTCTATCATTTAAGGCCCAGCCCATCGACCAATGGATGTCACCCAAAAAATAGACTGACAAAGTGACGAGACTACCCTTCATTTAACATATGCCGTCTTTGTGTTACCCTGACTCTAAAAAAGAGATAGAAACATAATTTAGATAGAACCTAATACAACCGACCTTTGTTTACTTTTTCTTTTTTTTAATGCACTATGAATATCGTATCCGATTATGCGTGACATTTACGAGGAACGTACTTTAGTAGCAAGTTTAAGCTTCTCGTGCTCCATTGCATACTGTCAAAATGGACAGCCATTAAAGACGTTATCTAGCATTAACTTAATACCAAAACGTTCATACCAACCAACAAGCTCTATGGAGTGGGCAAAAGAACGCCGCCAGATTCAGCTATGTACAAAACAAACATTCCCAACCTCGTACCCAAAAAATTACAATTTGCGAGTTAAGTCCAATTACATTTACTCAGGCATGTCAAGGATGTGACGTCAAAAAATAGTTCCACAAAGCATGTCGGTCATCTTGGAGTAGATGCAGATCTAAAGGATCCTGCATCATTGAAAAGGATGAAATCAAATAGTGACATCTCAAAAACTCAGTATATGGAAACTGGGAAGAAATCAACAAGGTACTTAGTGCCCCTTAATAACTAGCATCCAATCAAAGAACCAATTTGATGTCAAGCTATATATAATAGCATATCTACTGAAACCGACTTACTCTTTTCTGTTTGTTCGCTTCATATTCCTGCAGAATTTACTGCCACATCTGCACAAGAACGACTTAACAAGATGATCCCGGTCATCAAGATCAATGCCATAATCCTGCAAACACCATGCCACAGAACCTATTTTAGAGGACACATTTGATTCCCAGATTAATTAGAAACAAAGAGTTGATGAAAATGAGTTATAAATTGTAAAACTAGACTAAAATGCTCTGCCAATTAGCCAATGTACATAGCAATTGTCAAATTGCTGGCAAGTAATTTGGAAAATGTTCGAAAATAATAAGCATTATGGAAAACACGAGCAGTTTGAGTAAAATATTACGGAGACAAACAACACACCCAAGTGAGCTCTTCCTGTGCTGATATTTTTCTGGATGCGAAGAAGGCAAGCTGCACAATTAAGCACGCATTAAAAGTGTAAGTAGGTTCCGTTGTTCTACAGAGACTGTCTTGCCAACAAAGATAAAACATGAAAAATTGCAGATGGAGCTTCAATGATTCAATAATTTCTTACATGATAGTAATGGTGATCTGGGGCATCCACTTCAACTGGGATCTCAATTAAGTTTGCATCCGAACACCTAAGAATTAAGAAAAAGGAAATAGAATCACTGATCAAATTTCAAAGTAATGAGCCAAATTCCAGTCAAGCCACTCTTTCATAGAAGTTATAATAATAGTTAACCGTCATACATTCCACAGCATACAAATGGAATACAGACGAGACCATGTATTGCAGGCAGACTGTGAAAACCTTGGCGTTCTCGTATGCTGTTTAGCTAATCAATTTCTTAATCCATAGACAACCAAATTGACACACTTTTTCCTAATTTGTTTACCTGTTGTCTACACAAACGTCAAAATTATTTAAATGTTTAACAATTAAACAGACAACAGATTACAATGCATTTATAGATCTTACTAGAATGTAGAACCAGTTTTACCATAGAATCAGTTGCTTTACCTCATAGATACAAATGAAATAACACAAGAAGATCAAAAACTTTCTTCCCAGAAATTGATAAAAAAATTCCATGCAAAACTGAGAATCCCAATACCTGTGATTAATGAACCGAGCAACATTCCCATAGGATGATGCATCCAAGCAAAGAGCTTCTTTATCCTTCACATCTCCTGAATCCCAACATGCATCCAGTAGAACTGGGTATACACATTTGCCATTTTTGGCGCATTGCACGTTCCTCTTGTGCAACTCTTTAATGGTTAATATCTCTCCAACAAACTCACACACAAATGCACCTTTTGGAAGGTCCTCTAACGTACAAAGACCCCATCCTTTCCCTTCTGCAGTGAAAAACACCTGAATAGGAAAACATTATTGGGGAGGTAAAAGATATTTGATTTATAATGTGTCCTACCATCTCACCTCATCATTGAAGAAAAGATTGTAGTTACAGAATGAAAAATGATTTTATAGAGGACTTAACAATAACAGCGGCATCTGTTGTAGTGGTAAAGACTACCGACTACTTAAAGACCCACCTGTAATTTGGAAGTTATTCCTCGCTGGACAACTCTATTGCCACACTGTTTCCCACAGCCACATTTGACCCAGCATTCTTTGATAAACTTCCTCTTCATGTGTCCTTTACATTGTTCCACAAAGCCATCGTTTTTTGACCTTTCAAGCGGACAGTCTTTACAATAGAAATTATGTACTTGACAGTTGCGACTAATAGCAATGCACTCTTCCAAGAATTCTTCCTTTAGCATACCTTCTGCTGTGTACGCAAATCCACCCCCAGTTTTATTTGCACATGCACAAGGTGTAGATGACAAGAGACAGTTGCCCAAACAAGATGAACAACAATCCTTGACCCCAATTCGAGAAAGAGAGAATTTAACATCAGCTTCATGGAACACCAGGTTGCGGGGGATATAGTGAAAAGATGGCAGGAATTCGTTATTATTTTCATTTGCCCATGTGATTCCGACATTTTCTTCTCCATTGGTAAGGTCCTTGCAATCATGAATAGACGTTAAATCACGTAGAGTAAGCTGATGCTGTGTAGCAACCACCAAATTACTAGATTTTGGAGATTTAGGATCATCCAGATCACTTTTGTTATCACTCCCTGTAAAATCAGTTGTTCTGACCTTCTTGCAAGCAAGCCCAGCATAATCCAGAACACTCCGACAAGGTGGAGAAACGGGTATCCGAGATGCTACTTCAGCAGTAGCATTAACTGTGCCATTTGAACTGCTAGAAGGCAAGCTCATATCTTCTTCATTGCCTTTGACACCCAATGCATCATGTGCACTAGATTCCTTCAGCATATCTAGCCTTGGTGTTATCTTTCCAGATGCTTCCTGTGATTCATCATTTGAATAAGTTCCCAATTCAGAGATGTACTCACACATAGCCCTCAACAGATTCACAACAGAAAATTTTGGGTCAGTGATTTTATATGATTGCAGGCATTTATCCTCCATCGTTTTTAGAAGTTGATCTCGACTAGGCAACTGAAAACCTGGTCTCCCAAGAGCTGAGCCACAGCTCAGAGAAATTTTTACCTCTCCCAATGATGAGGAAGCTATCTCTACACTTGAACAGCATTCTTGTGTGATTGTTGCAACCTCACTGTTCACTTCCTCTTCATGTGATGAAGCAACGATATCTTTACCTCTAACTTCATTATCTCTGTATTTTGATGGCAAGCCTTCATGGCCAAGCCTTTTTCCAGCAGGGCCATTCTCTACTGGGTAATCTCTACCACATACTGAATCTTTTCGCATCCAAAACCAAAATTCATTAAAAAATAATATTAACAAAAAATTCAAATGTAGAAGTCAAGTCAACACAGTCATTAACAGAAGAAAAGTTGCACACAATAGTAATTCTTCGGTAGAAGATTGAGATATAAATACAATTCTAGATGTCCAGATATGCAAGCAACAACCAAGAAAGACTATCTCACATATTGCTTGTAAAAATGGAAGCACCTGTCCATGCCTCACATTGATTTCTTTTTTTCTTTTTTTTTTTTCAATTCTTGGGGTATGGAATCAAAATACTTTTTACTATTTTCAAAATAAAAATATTTCCAAATCCTCTACAGTCTACAACCTTAACAGACCAAACAAATGTATCCCCAAAAATTTCAGTCTAATAGTTACAGTTCCAATGATACAATATATGCACTATCAGAATCTACAAAATCATTGAACTAAGTAAAAAATTCCAGAAAGATCCCGTGCCACTTTATATGAAAGCAGGCAGAAAACCAAGTAGAAATCAGTGGAATACCAGGACGAATTACTGCAATTGGAACCTCATCAATGGGCAATTCATCAACAGGCTCGTCCTTGGGGATGATCAATGCGAGAGTATGGGGCACTTTCTTTTTTGGCATCGGCATGAAACCTGATTCAACTGTTGGTTTCTTAATGAGGATGGATGGTGACACTCTTTCAGATATAATTTCTCTTCCTCTCACAGGAACTTGAGGTGATAGAGGTTGCTTTCCCTTGTCAATGATTCCATCTCGAGGAGGAAGATGTCGTACTTCAATCCTCCCGTGTCCCACATCAGATGGAGACAACACCGCTTTGTTCTGAGACTGCTGCCTGGAAGAGCTTTCAGACAAAGCACCCTCTTCTACTTTAAGCTGTTTAATAGGAGAGGCACCTGGGGGGCTGAGGCCACAGCTAGTCATAGGCTGTGAAGCCCGATTCTCTCTGCCTCTACGTAACCTCTTCAACGGTCGAACAGGCTCATCACGCATATGAGCTTCTTCATCCTCCGCCATATCTTCTTCCTGGTTGTTTGAAAAAGTCAGAAGACATGTTAGCAGCTATAAGCAGAATATTAAAGAAAGAAATACCGCCAAACTCTAAGCAATCAAGAATGAGGAGTGTTACGCACATCAACTTTCTTTCTCTCCTCTCTCTGTCCCTGCAACCAGAAAATATTATCAAATAGTGGATCAGAGGATGTAGAAGAGACCAAGTGTGTAAAAACAAGAAAAAAAAAATAAAAATTGATAAATCGGGAAATGCACCTGATTTTCGTCCTCCTCCTCAAAAATAGTATCTATCAGAACTCTGTAGTTCTCTTCTTCAATTAGTTCCCAGTTTTTATCATACAGCTTAAGAAGTCTCTTTAACACTGGTTTTACTTTTGCTTCCTCAATACCAAGAACTTTCATTGCACGATAGGCTCTTGTCACTCTTGGATTGGGCGCCATTTATAATCCGCAACCAGTGTTTTCTACTACAGGCTCCCGAATAGAAAATGCCACTACAATCCAACAAAAACAAAAACAAAAAAACTGAGAGATCAACATTGTAATTTTTCTTTAATACCGACATCAAAATTCCCCTTCAGACAACTTCTTCAGACCTAAACATTGTCAAACATACAGGAAAAGCATTGAGGTTACCCAAAAGTACATAGTAAAAACAAAAGAACAGCGAATAACCGTCAAACAAGCAAGCACACTCACCAAATACCTAATGAGAACCAGTAGAAAAAAGAAAAATATTTACCCTAACTGCTTAATCTCGGAAGTACAGCAATGTGGTCAGCAACGGTCACCGACAAAGCCCTTGCATGTAGCAGAACCAAGTAAAAGACGGTGCAGAAACCAAGCCTGTACAAATACAGTGAAACCTTCGGGTGAGAAACGTTAAACGAAAGTATGAGTCACTGAAGGATTGAGTGGAACTCGAAAGTAGAGGATAAGAAAAAGAAATTTCAGGTTTTACCATCTGATTTCTCGCCGTTCGTCTTTGCTCCTTTTCCACTTCAAGTTCCAGCTTCCTTTGATCTTGCAGTGTCACTGACACACTGCGTGGGGTAAGTCTTTCGTATTCATATATATATTTGTCGCAATTATTTAAATATTACACATTTAAGTTTAAAAATACTTCTCACATAAAAATATTTTTTTATTTAATACAAGGTGATAAAACTCTCACACATGTACTAATTTGGACTGAAAACAAACAATTCAAAGATCATAAGTGCACTCAGGCTCTTGACATCAACTGATCTATATTTAAATTAAGCGAAACTCCTAATATTAAATTAAGTAAATGTATTTCAAGAACTCTAATATAACATCTCTAATTAGTTAGAATATTAATTTCTGCATTTGCTGATAATTAATATTATTTTTCTAACTCATGTATTTGTGCCATTATTTTTTTCTTACAAATAATTTTATCTATTTTAAAGTGGTATATAAATTTTTTAATTATTATCAATATAGCTTTTATTTCTTAATTATTTTTAAAATTTTATATGATTTAACTTTTATGTGGATTTTAGAACATGAGTTGAACATTTAAATCAAACTTGTAAAATTAAGGTTCTCTAGCTTGTCTTTTATGACTCTAACGTTGTGACCCTATATTAAAAAAAGGTGAGAATTTAGTGATGATACTAAAATGTGGCTTAATTATTAAATAAATTAAGTTTAGAGGTTGAAATGTCAAAGTTAAAACTTATAGAAAGTATATGTTAATAAAAAAAATAATTAACTTATTTTTTGATCAAGCTTAGTCTCAAGTAATGAGGTTTGTTGTAAGTCTACAGAAAAAAGCTGTTACGATGATATGCTTCACTAGAAGTTGGTTCAAATTCGAGTTAATTCGGGGTTTGTAAGACTAGCAATGTTACAAAAGGTTGACTTGATTCAGGTTGAGTCTAATTTGGGCCATATTTAAAAGCCCGACTTTAATCAAACCTGGGCATTTCTATTAACAACTTAGTTTTTCTTTTTACACCTGGACTGTCGAATGAAAAGGAGTAAGAAGTAAGGGATGTGGAAAGAAAAAATAGGATGACAAAGGAAAAAAGTTGAGTCCGATTTTATCAATTTATCTTCTATAATTGTTGGTATAATTTTATAACATACACATAAGAAGATAGTTCATACTTAATGATGCTAAATTATATCAACTATTTGTTTAATTAACTTTTTATGTTTTTACACAAGGTAATTTTATGTAATTATTTTGCATGTACAATTAATTAATTATAGTTATTATTATTATTCTGAAAAGGCTAGCGAATTCCAAAATTCTAGGTCAGACAAGATTGCTTACTATGGTTGGCCCCACGTGTTCAAAACCACTATGGCTACCAGGGTTGAGCACACGTTCGGGTTGAGAATTTGGCCGTTCTGGTCTCATTCTTAAAAATTATTTTAAATAAAAGTTTTATTTTAAATTTTTTTTTATCCAGTCTCAGTTATTTTTTTTTTAAAAAAAATATTAAAAATGATAATTAAGTGTATAAAGTAATAAGAGAGGCGTTGAAAAAAAAATAATAAAAGATGTGTATAAATAACAAAAATAGAAGTGTAAAAAATAATAAACGGGATAAATATATATTTATTGAGACAATTTTAGAACAAGACGAGACTAGACATATTTATATAAAATTTAAGATGAGATTTTACTTTTTTCGGTCCCGTCCCGCATCTTTTGAGCGAGGATGGAACATCGAGACGTCCCATTCTGTGCCATACCCACCAATAATGGCTGCTACCACCATGCATTGCTCAACATGTGATCGCAGTTTAAAATTTGTTTAGTGCAGTTAACCTCTTACGTTTTGGTCAAAATTAATTCATATACTTCTTCTAACTAAGTTTGCAACATGATTAAACCAAATCAAATTCCCTTTTAGGCCACATCAGTATATTCACTTCAACTCTTCTTTTATAATTTATGATCTTCCATAATTTGATCATAATTTAATAACTGAGATGATCTAGATGGCTTATTAATTTTCAGGAAGCTTAATCCTTCATAAATGATATTAAACATCGTAACATTATTGAAGCTGAGAAAAGAACCAATAAATAGTGGCATATAAAAGCAACGAGGGAAACCATCACAAGAAAGAAAAAATACAAAGGCCCCAAAGCGAAGAAGTCCAAATTCCACCTCAGGCTAACAAGCTTCTTTTCGTTTTCCTGCTCTCTGCTCTCTAGAAACTCCTTATAGGCAGGCTATAACCCCATACAAAACCTTTCATGGATTGAACAATTTTTGCTTCCTCAAATCCCCAAATGGGTATGATCAGAAACCGTTCCTTTCTCCTCTCTCTCATTGTTTTCACTGTTGTTGCGCTCCTTCTTCGTTCTATTTCATCTGCAGATAACACAAAGTTGGTTTATAAGGGCTGTGCAGACCAGAAATTGCAAGACCCATCTGGAATTTACTCGGAAAACCTCAAAACCCTGTTAGCTTCTCTGGTTGCCCAATCTGGGCAAAAGGCTTTTTCCACCACAACCTCTGGTGAAGATCAGAATGCGATCATGGGTCTATACCAATGTAGAGGGGACCTGACGAACTCAGACTGCTACAACTGCGTGAGCAAGATTCCAGATATGCTCGACAAACTCTGTGGGAAAGTAGTAGCGGCGCGAGTCCAGCTCAATGGATGCTATCTGCGGTACGAGATCGCGGGGTTCAAGCAGGTTCCGGAGACCCAGTTGCTTTACAAGACGTGCGGGTTGATTAAAGCTAGCGGAAGTGGGTTTGATGACAGAAGGGAAACAGCGTTTGGTATGGTGGAAAATGGGGTAAAAAGTAGTGGAAGCTTGTTTTACACAGGCAACTACCAGTCTCTGTATGTGCTGGGCCAGTGTGAAGGTGATTTGGGCAACGATGATTGCGGGGATTGTGTGAAGAGCGCTGAGGAACAAGCCAAAACTGAGTGTGGCTACTCAATTTCTGCCCAAATTTATCTCCACAAGTGCTATATCAGCTACAGCTATTACCCCAATGGCGTGCCTAATGAACAACATTCATCAGGTAAAGCAATAGCGAAGATATATTCGACGTTCTTTTCTAATAAAGTTAAACGACCTAGTTATATTTTTTTTTTGGTTATATTATTATTATTATTCTACCCACTTGGGATCAGCATAAGATCACTACGTGTTTGTGTCTTTACCTGAAAGAAGAATTACAACTGGAACGGAATTCTAGAAACCGACCCACCTCACCCACAGTGGCCCCTTATCTTCAAGAAAAGCAATGTGGTGCTATTATTATATTTATTTAGGCCATGAATGATCTGATGGATACTAGTTCTTTGTCTCATTAAATGTTGTGCCAAATGTCATTTGCATAGAAGAGAAGGTGGGGTTGGGGAAGGCATTTTGTGGGATCTGGGTAGTTAATAGTTATATATCTCTCTGACTAGAATCTAATCTCCGTATGTATTCTGCGGTAGTTGTGTCAAGTAGAATTTAGGGCTCCTTATTTAATTGTGCTTGTGTTGTTGTGGGTTAAGCAGAGTTTTAATGCCATGCCTGCCTCTTGAATCAGGGACGGGCCATCATCACACAGAAAGGACAGTGGCTCTAGCAGTAGGAGGGTTAGCAGCTCTGGGTTTCTTGATTGTCTGCTTGCTATTTGCCAAGTCAGTGTTGAAGAAACGCGGTCGTAGTAAGTATTGAAGCTTCGAAACTGTGTTTGATTTGTATATATATAGTATATCGTATTATAACTCAGTGTTGAAAGATCTAGTTTTGACATGTTAGATTTGAGACTTTGTATAGTTGTGTTGAGAGGGATTAGAAGGAAATTCTTAATGATTCATAACTGGTACGTGTGATGTAATTTGTGGTATGAATGGAGAAAGAAGTGTGGGACACAATGACATTATTGGGTGGAGCGTGTGATAGATCTCTGTCCCTACTTACATACACAAAGACATGACTTTAGTATAACGACTGATGACATATTTATTTTCTCACGAGGCCTTATGGGTTGAGAATAGACCCCTCCCCTCCCCTCCACAGTTCTCAAAACGCTCTTTGATGCTGCTTTTAATTCTCACATATCATGCATATCCTCTTTCAATCTCACACTCATTTCCGCTAAAAAAGAGAAAAACAAAAGCAAAAAAAGAAGATAATATATCTATAACATAATTGCCCATGAACTATCTAGACTCTAAAGCCTTCTTTCTCAGGAATTTGTGACGTTTGTGCAGTAGAATGTTACCCTACAACAAATATCCAATTTCTTACTTTTTGGGGAAAATAGCAATTTTACTTAGTTACGAAGCAATAACAAGTGCGCTTAAAAGGAATAGACAGTTGGGCCATATATAACCTTTCACTTCTTTTCCAAAAGAAAAACAAAATCCAAATGTTACACGTTGAGAGGGGGGATAAGAAAGAAGAAATGAGACCATCACAATCAAAGATATTGAACATATTTGATATTCGATATATATTTAAAAAAATGTTGTTAATCTTTGTGGTGAATTGATCTTTAGAACAAGGAAGTTATTAAATTCAAGTAGCAATGTAGCATGGGTGTTTGATGATAAAATAAAATAAAATTATTACAAAGTAAACGCGGGGCTTAGTTTTGGAATGAGATAACCAAATAGTAGACAGTCCCAATCATTAACCAAGCAAAGAGACAGCACGAGTTGATATCACAAGACTGAGCGCCCAAGAAAAAGAAATGGAAAAGACAGAAGCAGACAAAATTGCTTACTCGCAATATGAATCGCTAGACAGCTGTAGGAAACAATAAAACATCAAGCTTAAGACACCTTCCGTAAAGACACATGATCAAATGTATCAAGCTCATGCTTGATTAGCTTAAGGGCAAAGGCACCAGCTAATAGCTATTCAGTGTGAACGTTACAACTTTCTTTTGACCTTGTGCCTTTCCCCTTATTATGTTCTCGCTCGTAATAATACCACCACCACCACAAGCCCTCTCCCCTGTATCTAGCAATTTTTTTTTTGACTTCAAAATTTTGGCTTGGGAATTATATTTCAAGGGATCAGGGGGATTGCTTTTAACACCCCGACCAAAGGGTGGTGTTTTGGAGTGTAAAAACGAAAGGGGAGGGGTGTGAAAAGAAATGACCAGGTATCAAATGCTGTTACATAACAAAAAAAAAAAACCCAATTAACAAAAGCAACCTCCAACTCCGTGGAGCTCACCAACTTCACAGCAAACCTGTGCAAATATAGGCCGTTTTGTATATACTGTCTCGGCCATTTTGGGCATGGTTGAATAAATAGAAGGTCTCTCAGCTTTCCTTTCCAAATTAAAACCCAACGCTGAGGACTCAAGCTTGATGACACCTAAAAGTTACTACTAACACAGAGAGAGTTAGAAGAAAAAGAAAATGCTATAATGCTCATCTAAATTACGAATACACGACCATCTAAAACAGTTTTCCTATTTCTAATAATCTAAAAAAGAGGCATATAATTCAGGGAACTCGTAAGCAAAGAACTTAATGCTCAAACACAAATATATTAAGAAATCAGGGGTAACTATTTATAAGAGAAACTGCCATTGAGGTAATCTCTTGTGATAGAGGGAGAAATTCTAGCCAAAAAAGGCTATGCTATCATCCACCACGAGATTTGAAAGAGAATATGTAAATTTTAAGAAATGACCATATTTAGTCAAGACAATCCTTTGTCATAATAGAGACAAAGGGAAACAAACTTCAAAAGGCAGAACTCTTCAATGGTGGAAGAGAACAGGAAAACACTTTAACCTGGTTTTCAATATGAAACCAGTCTCAATGGTGGTAATAGTACCTTAAACTATCATCAAAAGAACTTCCAACGAAATCAATATAAAATATTTACATTCCCATGGCTGACTAACTCGTTTGAGTATCCTATCAAGATCAACCAACCCTCAATGCCACTGCAATGTGAAGATTTATCAATCAAATTCCAATAACATCTCAAAATCTAGAAACTTTGCATGTAAGTCCATTTCTCATAATCAGAAGATATAAAACTGTCTCTGTGTTAAAAGAAACATAGAGAGGAAGGTAGACAATAAAGTACTTCTCATTTACAGCAGTTTCAAGTAAATTAGCACTTCAAATTTTCGATTTTACCATTTTCAGCCCAACCAAGCACACAGTCATATATGAACAAAACAAGCAGCAGATGACGTTAGCATCTCAGACGATCGTAATAAGACGTATTAAGAGCTTAATAATTCATAAAATTACAGTGTTATATCAGTTTCTAAAGCTATAATTGTAAAATCATTCCAATCAGAAACCCTAGAATCTGTTTCAATCTCGATACAACAATCATTCTCTGAATGCCTCTACAGAGATCAAAACCGAACCATACTGATACAAATCCACTAAATGAACCCAATGATTTTTTCTGACCTGACCGGTCCATTCATTTCTGGGGCGGCGGTCCCATGGCCGGAGTACCGAGCAAGCTGGCTTGTTGGAGCTCGAGCTCGTTCAACTGCTGCTCGCGGTCCATCTCGATAATTAAAGGGACAACGAGGATGAGGAAGGTGGTGCCGGCGATCCAGGCGGCTCTACCGGTACTCCTAAGGAGCTTCTTTGTGACGAATGCAGCGTCGCCGGCAGCCAGCTTACCCCGAGAGACTAGTTTCGACTGTGAGAGCTTGGAAATTATGCTATTGTTCTCCTTCTTCGAATGGCCCCGTCTCTCCGGGAGAGAGACTCCACCTTTACGGGCTGGGGACGCCATTGGAAGAGAACAAGTGAAATCAAAGGAGACAAGAACAGCCCACTTAGGTCTAGTGACTATTGTAATGTAATGTAACTGCAATAAGCGTACCACCCTGACGGTGATAATCACCAGGGTTTGATTTATGAGATTGAATTAAGAAATGATTGTTTTCTTCAAATTTGTTTGTGTCAATATTTTTAAAAAAAATCTATCATCACATACTCTCTTTGTTCCAAATTTTAGCTGTTAAGTTTAATATACATCCTTTATTATTTAATATAATGTATATAAAAAATGATAAGAGAATAAAATATATGATAATTAATAAATAAAGATAAAACAAAAAAATAAGCTTTCAATTTTTAAAATTACTAAAATTTTAGAACAAAAATAATACTTTAGCTAAAATTTTAAAATTTAGAAATGGATAAAGTACTATTTTAAATGAAATCTAAAGGTCTCTTAGAAGTGTGTGTTTTAAAAAACACATGTACAGTGTTTAAGAAAAAGGAAGAGGATGAGTTAATCACTCTCCAAAATCTAATCACCATGAATTTATTAGGCAAAAAAATGTTTATTTAAAAATGAAATCTACTTTTTGATATTCTCTCAATTTTTTTTTTTCTTAAAAATTTAGAGGGCAGATACAATCTATCTATAATCTACACCTGATAATTTTATTTCATAGACTAAACATGTCATATTCTATCTTTTTCACTGTTATTATTATTTTAATTTTAATTTTAAAAATAGTTATATTTGAATTACATTTTTAGAAGTATTTTTTTTTATTTTTATCTGTAATTTTTAATTATTTTATTTTAATATTAATTTTCAAGTTAAGTTTTCCTTTTTAAATTTTTTATTTTTATTTTAAAATAATTACATTCTCTTTGATAAAAAATAAATATCTTTTGAATCATTTTTTTTAAAATAAAAATATTTATGATAAATAAAAGTACTTTTATTTAAAAGATGAAATAAAAATAAGTCATAGTTTTTAAAAAATACATTTAATTTTTTGAACCACCTATTTAGTTGCTTATTTTTTTTTTTCATAGTTTTAATTAAAAAGCTCAAAGTGTGTCAAAGAAAATATAAATCACCCATAATATTGTGACATTGATATTTATAAATTATTGATTAATTTTAAAAATAATATTTTTGATAGGATAAATAAGCTTATAATTAATTTTAGGACTTTTATTTTAATAAGTTTAGAACTTTTAAAATAAAATGTACCTTTTTAATGGTTTTCTCGAATGAATGTTGAACACATCTTACCCTTATCTTTTTCAATATTGACATACCGACCTATCGGTTCTGAGCAAAGCATTATCCATCATTAACGGTGAGAGATCTAACATCAGCATCAGATGCCATATGATGGCGGCATTGACATATAAGAGCCGCATCTCCCCTACTGCCTCATCCCGCAATATCTTTTTTCGATTTACCACCAAAAACTTTTGAAGCAGGGTTTCCGTCTTTAGGGAAAAGCTGAGAATATTTCGGAGCCAGAACTCTCTGGAACGCCAACTGTCTCCCTACCTTCTCTTCAGGTACATGGATGGTCACTGCATTTTAATTAGGGTTTAAAATGTGAAACCTAGGGATTTTGGTTAATTACAGAGGCAATGTTTGTTGAATCTGTTCAATTACGACGTAGTGTTTTTAGGATTATTTGTTTAAATTCAAATGACGTGTTTCCATCAAATATGGATTGGATTACCTGTTTTCGTCAATGTTTCATTTGGATATGTTGTTTGCAAAGAAATGAGATAGAACTTACATATTTCTATTAGCGTAGTTGTGTGAATTCACCTTCACATGATACCTAGCTCTCGAAAGTTTCAGAAATTCATAGGTTGCGTATCTTCAATGTTTGCATTTTTGGGATGAGACGTTTATGATATTACCGGTTTACATTAAATGTAAGCCATTTTAGTATTATAGTATTGTACTGGATGCAGGATTTGTTGACCTGTTTATTGTTTGAGTTTTTGCAGGTTGGTGAAGATAAATACCTGTTTATCCAAGCATGGGAGATAATGAAACAGTTATTGCTGAAAACTCCGTAGCTGCGAGTTACACATCAACTGGCTATGCTGGTGCCATCCCAAATCTTGTTCCTGAGCTAGCTTCTGCTGCTGCTGAGTCTGCTGGAGAAGCTTCTCAGGCCAATTCAAGTTATGGTTTTGGTTATTCTATTGTTGGTGATGGGAATGCATATAGTGGGGATCCTAATTCTGTTCTACAGCAAGCTCAATTAAACACAACAGAAGAGACTAAGCAAGGTGATGGAGTCAATGATACCAATGACACTGTCAGTGGTCATGGCAATACAGCTACAGAGTCTATTCAAGTGTCTGAGTATAGTACATCTGTAAATGGTAGTGTTGTTGGTGAGGTTCCTACTGCAACACGACTTGATAATGGAAATGCATCAGAGAATGTTGATGGATCAGCTAGTGAGAAACAGTTGGCAGATGGTTATGGTATGATTTTATTAGTGTACATGTGCATTGGCAATTTTCTAGAACGTGATGATACTTAATAAATTTGTTATATTACCATATTCATTTGTCTTCTTTCTTATTAGCAGGTGCATTGTCTGCTGAAGAAGATCGACTATGGAATATTGTAAGAGCAAATTCTTTAGATTTTAATGCTTGGACAGCCTTGATTGAAGAGACAGAGAAGGTGGCAGAGGTATGTTGATACGAATGCATTATCAGTTGGATTTTCAGTTGGTTTTGCTTTTCTGTCTTCATCCATTGCACTTTCTTTATTGCAGGACAACATTTTGAAGATTCGAAAAGTTTATGATGCTTTTCTTGCAGAGTTTCCTTTGTGTTATGGTTATTGGAAGAAGTATGCTGACCATGAGGCTCGTCTTGGCTCAATTGATAAAGTTGTTGAAGTTTATGAAAGGGCCGTCCAGGGGGTTACATATGCAGTGGACATGTGGTTGCATTATTGCATATTTGCTATAAGCACATATGGAGATCCAGATACGGTTCATAGGTAAGGAAGGCTGCTCAGTTATTTGTTGTCTGTCTTTTGAATTCAGAGATCATCATTGTCATTTTCCTTTAAGTAGGCTCTGGTGTTTCTGGTCTACTTTCTAACCTTATTTCAGAATGCCTCCAACAGTTTATGGTGGAAAAGCTTTGATGGAATTGTGTGTCAGAAATATTTTTGTTTCTGATGTGTGAATTCTGATTTGAGGCTACTAAATGGGATAGCTGTTTGAAATTTTTAGGGTCTACCTTTCCTCTTCTATTCTACTTTACTTTTTTATTACAAAGTCCATAGTTCTGTAGTCTACTTTGAATGGTAGCTGTCTTTAACTTTGAGGTGCATCAATATGCAAATTGCTGCTCAGAAGATCTCATCTGGTTATTGGCTAAGATGTCCTCTATGACTGCTCAATTTCTCGGACATAGTATGATTTTTTTCTGGAAGGTAAATGCAGCATTTGGATGCCTTAAACGATGTTAAGAGTGATTTGTTTGTCCCTTTGAACATTGGTGCTGCTGTTTCCCATAAATGGATGTGCATCAATAAGTTGCTGCTTTCGGTTATATATTAACCAGAACTCCTATGGTTACATGTTTCAGGCTTTTTGAAAGAGGATTAGCTTACGTTGGAACAGATTATCTTTCGTTTCCTCTTTGGGATAAATACATTGAGTATGAATACATGCAGCAGGACTGGGGTCGGCTTGCCATGATTTACACTAGAATATTAGAGCATCCAAATCAACAACTTGATCGGTATTTCACCAGGTAGTTTTTTTTTTTTTAATGTTTTCTTTCTCTGCTTTACCTTAATTGTGATTGTTTAGAATTTGGATTCCTTTTCCTCCCAAGTAGCACCTAGTTTTGAAGAAACATGTGATAAATGCTTTATTTTTTATGTTCCTCAACTTTTTTGTGAATATTATTTCCTTGGTGGCAATGGTATTGCAGCTTCAAGGAGTTAGCTGGAAATCGGCCATTGTCAGAACTAAGAACTGCTGATGAAGCAGCAGCGGTGGCAGCAACTGTTTCAGAGGCTGGTGAGCAGCAAACTAAAGAGGGCGAGGTTCATCCTGATTCAGAGGAAAATTCTTCTAAACCTGTAAGTGCTGGCTTAACAGAAGCAGACGAGTTGGAGAAGTATATCGCCATTAGAGAAGAGATGTATAAGAATGCTAAAGAGTTCGATTCTAAGATCATTGGTTTTGAAACAGCTATCAGGAGGCCCTACTTTCATGTACGGCCACTCAATGCTGCAGAGCTTGAGAATTGGCATAGTTATCTGGATTTTATTGAAAGAGAAGGCGACTTTAGCAAGGTAACTGAGCTGGTTTTCCATCTGTATGCATTCTGTTTCTAGTTCTTCAAGTTATAGATTGACTTACAGTAAGTAATGTCTGTTGTATCATATGCTTTATTGGCTAATCTGTTGGATGAAGCTACTTTTTAATCGGGAATTGAACTGAGACTAAAGGATGGGCCTTCGATTTGGTTTCTTGAGGCTAAGTACTTCAAACCCTAATTTGTCAGTGGACATTCTAGGTTCCTCATGTGTTTGTAAAAGTTTATTCTTTTTAAAGTGCGAATGTTATGCATGCAGGTGTCTTGTAATCTTCCTAATCATCTGTCTCAGGCAAGGAGGGTCCCTCCTTTCATATTTGAGGGGCCTCTCTGTCCCTCTAAGGAGTATTTCTTAATGCTTTTCATTCCATATTTTGTATTATTGCTTTTATTTATCTTATGTATATGAATTGGAAATGATTTACATGACATTCTCTCCTTTCATATTTCATCATGAATCAGGTGGTCAAGTTATATGAAAGATGTGTCATTGCTTGTGCAAATTATCCTGAATACTGGATACGTTATGTTTTATGCATGGAAAGCAGTGGAAGCATGGATCTTGCAAATAATGTTCTTGCTCGGGCAACTCAAGTCTTTGTCAAGGTAGTTACTTTGCGATATCAAAGTACAATTATAAATTTTTAATTGCGCAGAAGTTAGCAATTCTTTACTATTTATCACTTGATCTTATATTCATCCCTCGAGTTTCCAAACTTCAAGATGAAAAGAGATCAATACAGATAAACAGAACCTTGTGGCATTCATGTTGCGTTTACATGAGTTAATCAAGCATTGATTTGGACCAGGGTAATTTTTCCTGAAACATTACCAAATTTAGATCAAAGATGTATTATTTTTATACGTTATGAGGAGGGCTATATAAGATGCCTATCAGTTTGCTTACAATTATATTGTCAGTAGAAGGAATTTGACATTTTATGTTTTTGTAAACAATGTTATAAAAAAGGTGGCTCTCTTGAGAGGAAAAGTAAAAGTTCCAAGTTTAGCAGGTCCAACTAGAATTTAAGAAATATAAATAATAGTACAAAAATAGAGTATCTAATAATTAAAGAAATAATCATATTATTGAAAATTTGGAAATAGTGTGTAAAATATTTTTTTGATATCAACCTATTGTCACTCACTGTTTTGACGAGTAAACTCTAGTAGGAATATTGTGCTCTTTAATCATCTCTGGTCTTATTCTTCCCAAAAGGACCTTCAGAGGTTGAGATGTGTGGATCTTATGCCTGCAGCCATTTTGAACTCGTCGTTGATGTTCCCATCCATTTGTAGGCTGTTTGTTCAAAAAAGAAATTAATTTTGACCAAGGGTATTTGTGTCTGACCATATTGGGCTGTTTGTTTGATGGTGCCGAATAGAATTAAATTTCATGCATCAGGAAATAGAAAAGTTTCCTTTGTTTTCCAGTAATTTAATTACACGTCTGTTGTCTGTAACACAGAGGCAACCCGAGATACATATATTTTCTGCCCGTTTCAAGGAACAGACTGCGGATATAGATGGTGCTCGAGCTGCCTATCAACTTGTGCATACTGAAATATCACCAGGTCTTCTTGAAGCAATAATCAGACACGCAAATATGGAAAATCGACTGGTATGGTGGTTTCTCAATATACTTTTAGGTTTTGACTTGGGTACAAATTTGAGTTTAAGTTTTTATTTATTTATTAATTATTATTATTATTTAAAAAAATTCTCTTTTGATGACTTTGCAGGGTAATTTGGAGGGTGCCTTCTTTTTGTATGAGCAGGCCATTGCCGTTGAAAAAGGAAAAGAACATTCTCAAACATTGCCAATGTTGTTTGCTCAGTATTCTCTGTTTGTTTATATGGTAGGTTTGACTAAGGGCTGAACATGTATTTTCACTTGTCACTACCCTTTTAATGACAGTTTCTTGCATTTCCTTCTTATTTATACAAATAATTACTTGTGTGTCTACATGGTCTATATTGTCTTCAGGTTTCTGGCAACGCTGAAAAGGCTAGGGGGATCCTAGTTGAGGCACTTGAGCATGTTCAGTTATCAAAGCCCCTACTTGAGGTCTGTCCTCTTTTTGATTGGACTTCCTTACAGTGAAAATTTCCACTTTGTTATAATAACTCCTTATGTCCTTCATCCGTATTCCAGTTGAATTTATCATCAGAAGGTGTAGTTAATATCTAATATGGCTCTCTATTTTCATGTTATATGCAGGCTTTATTACATTTTGAGGCTATTCAGTCCCTACCAAAGCAAGTTGATATTGACTTTCTGGATTCACTGGTTGTCAAATTCATAATGCCCAACCTGGAGAATCCAACTGTTGCCAGTGCTACTGAGAGGGAGGAACTTTCTTGCATTTATCTGGAGGTAAAGTGTTGCTGGATGGATTTTTTTAAGTGTTCTGACTTATATTAGAGTTTACTGGGGAATAGAAAATAAAAATTTGGAGTGACTGGAGAACATCTAGTTGTCTGGATACTATCACTGTCTAAATCTAGGGGCTGGAGGTGGGGGTCTAGAATACTTCAAGTTTATCCTTTAAATTATTGCTACAAGTATGCCGTGTTTGGTACTGATTGATTCAGATAGACATGGTGTGTTCATTGCATTGCCCAGTTCCTTGTTAACTTACAAAGTCAGTACATGTTTTCTTATATTGTTTGCCCGGTTGAAATATTTTCTTTATGTTTCTTCATTTATTTGTTATTACAGCCTTTTGGTGGAATGATCTGGCTTCTCAATCTGCAATTTCAAATTACAATTATGAGCGTAGTAACTATTTTAGGTTCTTACCATTTGTTTTTCAGTTTTTAAATATCTTTGGAGATGTTCAATCAATCAAGAAGGCTGAGGGTAGGCATGCGAAACTCTTCTTGCCTCACAGGAGCACGTCGGAATTGAGAAAGCGTCATACAGAGGATTTTCTAGCTTCAGATAAAACAAAAATGTCAAAATCTTATTCTGGTCTGTCACCTGCCCAATCTCTGATGGGTGCATACCCAAATGCACAGAACCAATGGGCAGCAAGTTATGGAGTACAGCCTCAAGCTTGGCCACCTGTCACACAAGCACAAGGACAACAATGGACTACTGGCTACACTCAGCAGGTAGATTATCCTCTCTACCTATTTTATGCTATTCTCTAAATTGGTTTGTTTCCTGCTATTAGTATTACTGAGTTGGCAGGAATAATTGTATAAGGTGTTTTGTCAAATTGTGCTTAACCCCTTCTGGTCTCACTTTTTTTATTAGAAATGGACATGGTTATATTCGATTTTAGTGGACAAGGCTTAAAATATCTGAAAGTCACAGCATAATCGAAGCAATTTAGCATGGTTAAAATAGATTTTATGCTCTTCAATCCTGCTAAGTAATATTTCTTCCTCTTCATTTAGTTGATGACACCATCGTCCCCATAGAAATCTTTTTCATTCCTGACGTGTAGATGTAATTTAGATATATTTTACAGTTTCTGTTGACTGAATTTTTGTGTTACATGCATTATATTGTTTTGAGATTTTTTGTACTTGCGACATATCTATGAGAGCTATCATCTGATGCTCCAGTGGTGTTTATGGTGTGTTGAGTTGGGTGATACTGTACTTGTTTTCTGTCTGAAGTAGCCTAAAGTTTGATGAATCGATTTTGGTGATACTGTTAATCAACGATTTAATTTATCTTCTTTAACTGCATCTATAGCTGTGGTTGATCATCATAGATATATTCATTAATTCCTTTAGTGTTGTAGGATAGTACATGGTATATCTCTATTATTGTTTTGAGATGAGCCTTCTGATATGAAGCAGGCTGCATATGGGGCGTATCCAGCATACGGTACCAGTTATGCTAACTCACAGGTTCCCACTTCAGCTCAACAAAGTACTGCATACGGAGGGTACCCTGCTGCATATCCTGTGCAGGTACCTGAGCAACAACAAGCAACTATGGCTGGCTGCATGTTTTGACATATGTTTAGGCAAGGGGATTTGTCTGCACATCAATTGCTGATGTGGCAATTAATGAGCTATTGGGTTGGTAAACCATAAAATCTAATCTATATGCTCACGGATTGCCATGTCAACTGTGCAGTTCCATAGGCAATCTCGATTCTCTGTTTGGTGATTACCAAATAACGGGGAAACTAAACTAGCCATTATCAAAATGTCAGTAGTTTGTCCTACGTTGTTGATTCAGTTTGTTAATTTTTTCTGTTTGAATTTCAGCCAGCAGTTCCTCAACAAAATTATGTCCAGCCAGTTGCAGCAACAGTGGCTCCTGCACAGCAACCCGTTGCAGCTCCTCAGGCATATTATGGGAGTTATTACTGAAAATGAGATGACTCGGATTTTTGCTTCGTGTTTATATATATATATATATATATATTAGGAAACTCGATGTTAGGGAATTTGGAGCAGAGCAGTGTAATGTAAGGTAGCAAGGTACACACACCCAAGATAGAAAATCATTTTCTAGATATAATTACAAATCCCTCTTAAAATTCTTATATATTAAACAGCGAGTTAGGGTCAAATGGCCCATAAAAGATTTGTTTCCACACGTTTTGGGTTGAAATTTAGTTCGAGTTATTTGGATTTGTTGAAAACAGATCTTAATTTCAGAAAAGTAGAATAATTTGAGGTTAGAATTATATAAAAATTGTATATGATTTTGGAAAAAGAAATTTATAACCATTCAGTAATTGACTAATAACTCAGATTAATAACTTAACATATTCAGCTGTACATTTTCTTCCTTTTTACCACTTCGACATTACTTGTGTCTCTTAATATTCAATGAAAGTTAATTTATATTACATAATGCAATGTTATTTGAGTGGATTAGAGCATGTTCTCATGTTCTGTAAAGTTATATTATTCTCAGATCCATTTTTATAAATTTTAAATACTTTCTTCAAAAGGCGACAAATTTTTTTTTTTTTTAATCAGGCTGTGTGTTAAAATTTTTTATTGGTTAAAAGTAAAATCTTTCGGTTGGTTTCATAAATAATTAGGGGGCTGTTAATTTTAATTAATTATTTGATTTTATAATTAAATAAAATAATTAAAATGTATTAAAACAGGAAATATTCATACATATGGGGTTGAATAAATAGAATTATCACACTTTGGTCTCTTGTACCAAAAGACAAAACAAACCTCACTTTGAGTTTTCTTTTTTAACGGGGAAACCTTAAATTCCTGCCAAATTAAGCAAAATTTAATTGAAGTGGAGTGTTTGGATGACTAGAGTTCTGAGTTCAGTTTCTGTGCGGGGTAACGAACTAGAGTGTACAGACGCCCCCCTTTTTTGCAGTATTAGATCTTGTTTGTTCTCACTCGAGTCAAACGTAGTCAGCGAATCCCGTATGTTAACGGTTCAACGTCAATCTACGCTACTTGTCTCCTTAAATCCTGTCCGTTAATTTTCTCCATAAAACTTTCCATCCGTTCGACTAATTTTATTTCAGATCTACATGGCCGGCGCAAACTAGCCACCCGAGCCGTAGATCATATATTCTTTTGTATTATCCACGGTCCTGATCGAGATTTCCTATAGAGTCACTGACACCTAATTCTAGGGCTGCGATTTCATACGGTGATCCCTCGAGATAAAACTATTAAACGATTTACGAATCAGAACCCCAGTGGCGGAGGAGGTAAACAAAAGGGAGACTCGTTTTCGTTTTAGCACTCGGCAGCAGAAATCTTTCTCCCTTATCACTCTCTCAGTTATCACCTTGCACTCTTACTCTCCCTCTCTCTTTCTGGGCTGATCTATTCAAGCTTACTCATTTGCTTGTTTGATTTAGAAAATTAAGGTCTCTCATCCTCTCGCGCTCCCTCTGTTTCGCATCTTCAACTTTTAACAATATTTCCTTCGGAGCTTTGCATTGGGACTGACGACTTTCTCTTTGGAATTTTAGGGTTTCAGATACTGAAGCTTCTACGGGATCTGCCACCGGCTATAGAGGAACACGGAGTTTTACCAGCACTTCATGTTTTTCTAGAGAGACGCACTAAAGACTGAACCGAAAAGAGGTTAAAAATGGCGTCTCCGTATCCGCCACTCAAACCTGTTACTGCCGCTGAGGTAATAGTTTGCAACGCCATAAATTTGTGTTTAAATTGGTGTCTGTTTTGATGCTAATGGGATTGGGTTGGTCTTGGTTTCAGGTGGGTTCGTACTTCGTCGCTAGGTACTATCAAGAACTTCAGAAAAATCCCGAGCAGGTTCATCAGTTCTACTCTGATTCCAGTACTATGATTCGTGTTGATGGAGATTCCAGCCAGTCCGCCTCTGCCCTGCTGGTAAGATTTCCGGAATCCTGTCTTCTCTGTATTTATTATATGTCTATTTTTAGATATCATGTCTATTTCATATCTTAGATGGTTTTTGTTTTACTATTCCGTTTCTGCTTTTGATAGATAAACTTTGTTCATCTTAAACTTAAATTCTGGGTTGCCGATTTTATAATTGCTGATAACTGATCGAATTTCATTCGCCCCGTGCAGCAAATTCATACGCTGCTCCTGTCACTGAATTATAATGGAATTGAGATCACTACAATCAATTCGCTTGATTCTTGGAATCGTGGAGTCCTTGTGGTGGTCTCAGGTCTGGTTAAGATCAGGGATGAGAAGAGGAAGTTTGTCCAAACCTTTTTCCTTGCTCCTCAGGAAAATGGTTACTTTGTGCTGAATGATATTTTTCAGTTCAATGATGATGAAGTGATCTACCCAAATCCGGTATCAATGGCATCTGAAAATATTGAGACACAACTCAATGCATCTAATTCTCTTGCAGAGCCATCTGGTAATTTGATTGCTCAATTATTTGGTTTCTTCCAAAGTTTCTGTAGACAGATCATGATGTACTTTAGCCTGTTATACTAAAAACCTAGTAGCTTTTACCAAATAGTTGGGCATAACATAATAGCTTCTCAGATAATCATGAGGGTGAACAAATAGATGTCCATCTGCAATTTTTGAAGTTTATTCATGTTTAGTTTTGCCTTATTTTTTCTACAATTGTAGTTTAGTAGTATGTAGAGCATTAATTTCATCAAATAAAATTTTCTTTCTTTTGGAACTGAATTCAGTTATTTTAGCAGCTTCAGACTACAGTTTGGAGGAAGAGGCCAGCAAATATGTTGACTCAGTTCATATGGAAGACGATCCATTGGACAAGTACAATCTTCCAGAGCAGCAGCAGCAGCTACAACAGGATCTTGAAACTGAAGATGTGGTGGAAGAAACTCCTGCAGAGGAGGCATCTCCATCAATTCAAACTGTGAGGCATACAATCAACGAACCCCCTGTAGCTCCCATTGAGGATCCTGTGGAAGAACCGGCTAAGAAGACTTATGCATCTATTGTACGTACCCCCTATTGTAGGGATTTATTATTGCGTATGATTGTTTCTGCCAGTGCATTTTATTCTGTTTCCGTTGTTGGGTCCTGCATTTGTTTCTTGTTTACCCTCCTGGTTAAAGTCTATTTATGTTTCAGTAATTAAGTATAATTTAATTAATCACTTGAGCACAAAATAGATGTGACATTAATCTGAAGATTAAATTGTTTATGACATGATATGATGCCTTTCAGTTAATAATTAGGGCACGGGAAGAATTTTGCATATTTGGATGACCATGTTCAGCAGAAAGATTTTGTAGTCTGTCTAATGCTGGGGGTTTTAAGGTCCTGACAACAAGAGTGTCTTTTCATCAAAGATTTATGTTTGGGAAGTTGTATTCTTCAGTATAACCTTTCTTCAATAAAATATGGGGCATCAAGTATTGGAAAATTGTGTAGTGCATTCGTCTGTTAAGAACAATTCCCCCAACAACACTTTGACACACAAAACCCAAAAATTTTAGTTTCTTGGTCTTGATCTAAATATTCTATAATGAATTTGCAGTTACAAATCTCTAGAGTAAAAGCTGTGTTGCCTGCTGCTCCACAACCATCTTTTAAAAGTGCTCCACCCTCTTCAGAGTTAAATCTTGCTGATCAGCAGTCAAGTTCTGCATCTATATCTGTTTCTCACTCTGTTGTCATGCCAGCAGATGAAGGCTTTGGACTAGAAGAAGGTTTAATTCTTGACATGAACTACCTTATTTTTGTTACATGTTACTATTTGATTTCTAGTTGACTGATATTCTTGTGTACATACAGTTTTAAACATCAATAGATGTTCTATGGAAATAATTTTTCTAATGCTAGAAGTTTCTTGGCGACATTAAAGGTTGTCAGGAATAAGTTCATTTGAAGGAGAATAGAAATGGAACTATAGTATTCTTAGAAGTAAATAGGTGATTTATTGTTCCACCACCATGAAGGTGTTTTTTGGTGCATTATCATTTGCATTTGAAAATAATGTTTGTACATTCTGAATTTTTAATAATTGAGTTGATTATCCTTCCAGGTGAAGTAAAATCTGTTTATGTGAGAAACTTGCCTGCTACTATTACTGAAGCTGAGATTGAAAACGAGTTTAAGAACTTTGGCCGAATTAGGCAGGATGGAATATTCATAAGAGTCCGAAAGGTGAATTCTTCTCTTTCCATTAAGCTTAATTTGGATATATTAACCCTGATTGTAGAATGACTAAAATAGAAAATGAACTATACAGGAAATTAATGCTTGCTATGCTTTTGTGGAGTTTGAAGACATTCTTGGTGTTCAAAATGCCCTCCAGGTATATATATATATATGTTAGATTTTTTTTTTTCCCCAATCACCTTGGCTTGATTTAAATATATTGTTACTGTAGGCTTCTCCCATAGAGTTGGCTGGAAGACAAGTATTCATAGAGGAGCGGAGACCAAACAGTGGCAGCACGGCAAGGGGAGGAAGTAATGTCCAGAACACTTTCAATAATTATTTCTCTTGTAAAACTCAATGCATCTGTAATCTTCTAGCTTTCTGAATTGAAGGTTTTAGTTAGTGGTGTTGATCAGAAAGCTCAGAAGAAGTGGGCTAATGATGTGTTTGGAAGTTTTGCTTACCTTATGGCTAATCCTGAATTTACATGTTCAAAATATTCACGTTCACTGATTCAGCTTACATGGTTGCTTAGTAATCAATGTTAGACTTTAATAGGTTGTGATAGGAGTGCTTAGCCAAAGTACTGTTTGTGAATTTGGATGATGCTTGCAAGGCTAAATTTTTGAGTTTGATCACTTGTCTGTTGTATGGATGTTGGCACATCAGTAAATGCATGATGGTTGATTCACTTGGTGATTCATTAGTTGGAATGCATTAGGTCATGGAAGATGACAGTAATGGTAGTTTAGGTATTGATTACTGCTGGGGAACTTGAATTGCATTGCGTGGCTGTTTTCTTTGGCACTTAAGTTAAAAAACTTGGTGTTGGAAACTCATACTCTTGGGAAAAATAGTCGCTGTGCTTTGGATCTATAAGAGTTTAGGATTGGGTATCATAGTAGATGTTTCGATCATCTTTGGGATGATTAGGAGTATTATATAGGCTGCCTTTATATCCAAAGGACTTGTGAATGTTGTTGATGGGCTGTGATAGATGCACTGTTTTCCTTGTATTTGTTGCCTATTTGACTCAATAGAACCCTTTTTAAGAAAGCTTATGCTGGATCTGTCAAATGATAATTGTTCTTAATAAGAGTAACTGTTAGGTTTTAGTGTAGATGTGCCCTTTTGCATCCGGGCCATACGTACAGAAATGGGTCATAAGGCTTGGTTGCTGTTTCTGAGTAAAGTGCCATGTCATCAAATTAACTGAAGTATTTTACTAACTATAAATGATTCTTGACAGTTTTTTGGCAACAGGTGGTTCAATGATTGTTTAAAACTCCGAAACACCGAATTTCTCTTTGGTGTTGTTTGATTTTATTCTCTGATTGAGATCGTAAATAGACTTACTATCTAGTATAGAATATATATATTCTTATCATTTTGTATTGATCAGGACGGGGAAGAGGCAGAAACAGTTATCAAACAGATGCTCCAAGAGGGCGTTTTGGTGCTCGGAGTTTGGGTAGAGGAAGTAATCAAGATGCTGGTGACTACAATAGATTCAGAGGCAACGGTTATCCTCAATATGGTTCGCGATAGGATAATGGCTGGGAAAGCACGCATGAAGAGAGTATTTATTGGGGCCTCTATACCATTACTGAAATTTGAGGTTCATTTGGGTATTTAAATTGGAACATTTTCCTTATATTTCAAGTATGTCATTGTTTCAAGTCATTGGCACTTATATTTGTTTTGCAAGTATAGGACAGTTTGTTCCCCTTGAATGTGTTTTTATTATGCAAATCAAGTGGGAAATTTTGGACATTTACAGCTCCATGTTGGTGAGTGACTGTGAAGCTATTCACGAGAGGAAGGTGTTTCAATGGAAAATGGTTTAGACAAACATGGAGATTATGTTGAACTCGCTGTTGTTTTAAGCAGTATTTGGTGTGCTGCATTATTTTCTGTCTACCTCTTAATATCAAGTTCAATGGTGCTGTTTAGATATTATTACGAGATATATTCGTACGCTTGACATGAGAGGCTTGTTTTTTTTTTTTTTTTTTATGATTAACTTTGAAAAGAAGTACAAGATAGAGCTTATACAAGGAAAATAGTAACTCAAATTTGTAACAGATATGCATAAATGGTAGATAAACGCTTAACAACGGCGGCTAACCTCCAATCAGCTACGACTTGAATCTTAGTGATGTATCTGATTTATCCTGTTTAGGGCTTATAGCGAATTATGGTTACTTTTGTTTATTTATGTAGAGTCGTGCATTATTCTGTTCACAAAAAATCAAAAATTGGTTTCGATCACCATTTTATTCACAGGTCGTATAACATAAAAAGTCCAATTACAAACTACCTTTTATGTGGATTGTTATTAAAGAGAAACTTTTTTCTTTCACATAATGTCAATATTGGCCAAACCTGATTTTATTTAAAAATAGAAGTACAAATTCAATTGTTGAGACTAAGTAGTAGTATTTATTAGTACCTATTTGTACAGAAAACGTAGTTTCACCAGGCACGCCTCAATCTGGCTGGCTAGTGGCAATTCAAGAAACACCTACAGAAGCCATGGGCCCGTGATGAAAATGTGGTGGCAAACAGTGCGACTCATTGCAATTATCCTCATCTTCCTCTGTGTTCCAAAGGAAACTTGCATATGCTGCTTGTACATGACTGATGCCATGAACGAATCAAAAGCCAAGCTAATTGTCAGAATGGATCCCAAGATATAATAAAACAAACCTACCTCGTCTCAAATGTGGCTAGCACATACATAACATACCTGTCTTCAGGAGAGGCCTGGACTGCTCTCTCGAAGTAGCTTGTTGCTCTGTCTTGGTCGTGATGTAACTCCCACAATAACTTTGCGTAATCTGATAGAACTCCACCATCCTTCGGATCTGCTAATATGGCACGCGAATAGTACTCCTCGGCTCCTTCATGATCTTGCTTGCACTGTTACAAATCATTTTTGCAACCATGCATAAAAAGAAAGAATTCATCAGTTCATCAAGCACATGTTCAAGTTGAAAACTTTGAATTCTAAGAGCTTGTTTTGGCAAAGAATCTTGATACAGAACTGCATGTACTGAGTATATAAACAATTGAAATTTCATACCTGATACAAAAACTGAGCATAGTTCCTCAGAAACAAAGGGTTTCCAGGATTTTCCTCCACCATTCTCTTGTAATATTCTTCCACTCCTTGTCTATCACCATCATCTCCTCCAGAGCCCATTGAACTGTAATCGCTACTGCCACCACCGTTTCCACCACTACCTCTGTAGCCACCTATGCCATCACCACAGCCATCAACCCCAAGCCCCCTTGCAAGATATATTTCATTAGCAACCACCTCCTGCCCCTTCTCTGCCACATAACCTACGCTGCAAACCTCATCCTTAAATTTCACCTCTTCAGTCAAAATCATACCTTCAATTTTATTCTCCAAAGTAAACCCATTATTTTCCTCCAATTCTTGTATTTTCTCTTCATCTTCAGTATCAATTTCGTCTTCTTCATCTTCCTCAAACATGGCTTCAGAATTACAAAGGGAGAAAGATGGTATTCTCTGCAATGTCAAGCACTTGGGTCCCCTCTTGGGTGGATCTGAAAAATCACAGAATGGGTCTTCAGTGTTGTTATTGCTGCAGGAAGCATAGGCAAGGTTGTGCAAGTTCCCTTCAGATTGAGCTCTCCGGAAGCCTTTGTGCCGATTAAGGTCAGCAATGGAAGGTGAGATTGGAGAGGAATTGCAAGATACTTGGGAGAAATTGACAGACCCAGTTTGGTGGAAAGGGAATTTGTGGTTATTTTGAGGGAAACTGGTTGGTAGATGCTTAACCACTCCATGGCTGGTTTCGAAGTGAAGGTTATTACAAGGGCTTTCCGGGAGAAGGGATCCAAGAACTGGGGTTGAAGAGCTTCTTAGAATCATCTTGATGATTCTTGAGAATAGCTTTTCTCTGACTCGCCTATACTGTGAAGAAGAAAGCAAACCCTCCTAAGATTTTAATGCTCACGAGTCGTTGATGACCCTCAATGCACTTTCTGATGAGGCATGACCATACCTATGACTATGAGGAAATGAATGACGAGAGGAGAGGAGCTTTTCAGGTAAATCCTCTGCAAAACCCCTTATATAAGGACGAGGAATTTGATTAAACTTCAACTTTAAATGTTAATTTTTTATGGAAGAGAAGGCATTGATCTGGCATATATTGGATTTGGAGCAAGATATCAAGTTGCTCTCTTGCTCTGTTAACGGTGGAAAGCTCTTGAAAAGTCGCAATCTTTATTGGAAGGTGGAAAAGTAAATAAGCTTCAACCACTCACATGCAGGGCTATCCTTGCCCGGATTCTAAAAAATGCTGAAACAAGGACCATGCAAGTTGAAAATTTTAGGGAGAGAGAGAGGGGAAAAAAAAAGAGACCATATGGATTTGCCTTTTAATTCATTCAAGTTCATGGCATAAACGGCTAAAAAGTGCCCCTTTTTTTGACAAGCGTGTTCTTTGTCCTGTACACGTATAACTTGGACTCTTCTGTTCTGTGACACGCAAAAGAATCAGCATCGTCATTGCTCCTCAATTCAATTATTGGAGCACACTTCCATGAAACTCCTAGGTGGGTCGTCAACTCAAATTTATTTTCTAATTCCAGTCTCGACTTTTTTCTCACAATTCATCATGTGTAATTTATTACGGTTTCCGGAGCTGCCGTTTAATGGGTCCGATTGATCTCCTTATAAAAGTCCACGTATTATAGGCTCAAAATCCAACCAGTAGAACCTAGGCTATTAGGGTTGGGCTAGACTTTCTATTCGGCCTGCGAGCAAGAGACTATGAATAGTAGCATTATGGGTCGCCCTCATATGTCCATGGGGAATTCTTCTCTCACACCCCATAATTTCTAATCACACACTCTTCCCTCTCACACACCCCTCCAAGTGTCAGTGAATCATTGGGAAGAGGCGTCGTGGATGACTGTCCCTCCTCGGCAAGCGCCTGTCACCAACGACTTACGCCACTAAAGAAGGGAGGGACCGGTAACCGTCTACGCGGTAAGTCAGAGGACAGTTCCGGGATCAGAATCGGAATCGAATGATGAATCTCGAACGTCGAGTCATTAGTCAATTTCCATGTCGTAGTTATAGAAATTGGATTTTTTGCATTAGAGGCTTTGATGCAACCTCTGCCATCAGTCCTCAAAACCTCAAACTCATCTTAACCGTCAACATCAAAATCAAAAAGATAAAACTCATTAAATAAATCCAAACGGTTGAGACGATCTGAATGCAGAAAATCAAAATCTGTAATTATAATCTAGTCTGGCGAGCTGTCAACACTGAATTGGAGACAAGTAGGTCCCACGTAATCGAACAACATAAGGGGCCCGCTATGGTCCCAGTCTACTCGTCTATTTTTCCGAGCCGTGTGTTTGCTCGGTTGCTCCCACCCTTGTCGGCTTGTCGTTTGGAGCGTATAAGTGTGGGTGAGTGGGTCCTACTTTTTCTTAGAGGATTTAATTTTACTCGATAATTTATTTTCTCAAATTCTCTTTCAACTTTCAAGACATGAAACCTGGGGTTGCCTTAATCCTCCAAAAAAATTTCTTAATTACTAAATATTATTCTCTTCTCATAAAATTTAATATTAATTAATTTTTAATAAGTAATTATTTTATTAATTTCAAAAAAACTTCACCTTAGAATTTATTTTAATCCTAGATACATAATTAAAGTGAATTATTATAAAAATTCACTCCAATGAAGCAGGTTCTATGGCGATTTAGCAGGCCACCGTTTATTTATTTATTTATTTTTATTAAGAATATATTCACGAGTAAATAATTTTGTGTTAAATCAATTTGTATATATAATATTAAATTTGGACCCGAAATGTCAAAAACGCTCAAAGAAAGTACAGACTGTAGAAGAAGAAAAATAAGTAGGAGGTTAGAGCAAACATCGATGGAAGCGCACAATGCAGACAGGTGGGTCACACTGCAATGACTATGTCCCCTCTCCCCTTCTCTTCAACCCCCGACCACCAACACCATGTTGCACCGAACCATTCCTTCCCTGCTTTTCCAAACTCCACCAAACATAACAATCACACAACCCATACCCTTTCCCTTCTTTTTCTCACAAAACTTCGCTTCAAATTAATCCACTCCTGCACTTTTTTCACTTTTTCTTCATAATAATTCGTCTTCTTCTTCAATCTCTTGTGGGTCTGAAAGCATAGTTCGATGCAGGGTGCCGATGGCAGCGTTGGAGCATTTTCCGGTGATTCTAAGATTTCAACGGTGTCTAAAGATCATAACTTGGTCCTCTCTTCGGAGGATTCGTCATGCCCGGATGAGTCTGACCTTGAATTGGGTCTTGGGTTAAGTCTTTCTCGTCCATGTGCTAAGTCCCACCCAACTTCAACAGCTCAATATGCAAGAATTCTTACGGCCGAGGATTTTCCTTCTGCAGTTTCTTCTACTTCTGGGTCTTCAACTTCTTCCTCCTCTTCCTCTTCGACTCCTTCCTCGTGGAGTAGGGCTAACGTCACAGCTGGTGCCAAGAGAACTGCTGATTCCTCTGTCGCCAATAACGGTCCCAGGTAAATCACTAATATTCTTAAGCTAGTTAGTTTCCTATATCCAACGTTAATTCTCTTCTTTTATGAGCCGTTTTTTTTTTTTTTCCCCCTTTTACATCTTTTAGTAAGATGGTGCAGTGTATTTAGTTTCCAATGCATGCTTTCCGTTTTAATCTTATTTATGTGATCTTAACTTGGTTGAATTTGGGTTTGGATTAGTTACTATATCCAATATCTAATTGGGATTTAGTGCAGATTTTGAGTATCTCTATCTTCCTGGTTCACTAAGTAATAGTTTTGTATAACTTCTATTGATGGGATCTTGACGTAACCAAAAAAATTTATGGGATCTTAATGAATCTTTACCTGATATGGAATTATGGATGATACTTTGCTCAACATTTAAAATGAGAATAATATGCACAGTGTCTCTGTACTTTAACAAATTCTATTGAGTTAGAAAGAGCTTGAAAAGCTTGGACCAGATGTGGTAAAGAGGGAAAATAAACGAATCCATATTCCTCTCCGAATCACGTACATTGTGAAATCTACTATTTTCAACCCCGTTAGCCTAAATACTTTATTTTGAGGGAATTCTTATGATGCTAGTTTTGGGCTTTAAGCCTAAAGAACAGGCGAAATTTTCTGAACAAGCTTTTCACGCTTTGTTTGTTAAATATTTTGGGG
The DNA here is from genome assembly GCA_022379115.2 of Bauhinia variegata. Lineage (NCBI taxonomy): Eukaryota > Viridiplantae > Streptophyta > Magnoliopsida > Fabales > Fabaceae > Bauhinia > Bauhinia variegata. Next base: position 23,801,579 of record CM039429.1, on the reverse strand, counting down.
TTCTTATTTTTCTCAATGATGGATCTTGGGTTCTGTTCTTTTTATGGTTCTCTGAGATCAAAATGAATTGACAGTTATTAATTTAATTTTTTTTTTTTTTTTTATTTCTTCACTGATGGGTTTGTCAATTCTGCTGTGATTGTTCTCATACAGTCAGGTTGTAGGATGGCCTCCCGTTGGAGCATATAGAATGAATAGCTTCAACAACCATGGAAAATCACCAGCTACCGAAGCATTCAACTCAATGATTGAGAAAACTAAGAGCAATAATGCTGCAGTGAGGAACAATACTGACAATGGCAGTGATAAAAACATTAGTGCCAAAGATAAAGGACACCCCAGGAGTTCCCTGTTTGTGAAGGTAAATATGGATGGGGTAGCAATTGGAAGGAAGGTTGATTTGAGTGCTCATAGTTCCTATGATTCCTTAACACGAACTTTGGAGGATATGTTCGGTGAATCCACTACAGGCGTTTCTTGCAATAGTAAGTTTTTCTTTGTCTTTAATCTTTATACTTGTGTTAAAGAGATTGGAACTCCTTCATTGAATTATGCCAATGGTTTCAAAATCACTCTGGTTTTACTTGATTGGTCAATATTTTGACGAATTTGTATAATTTCTGCGAGTAGGATCAAATGGGGAGGATCCTGGCGTTAAAGTTGGAGCAGAAAGACAGTCAAAGATGCTTGACGGATCTTCCAAGTTTGTCCTCACTTATGAAGATAAGGAAGGAGACTGGATGCTTGTTGGAGATGTTCCTTGGAGGTATGTTTTTTCTTTATAATTATTTATTACTACGAATATAGTATCCAAACTTGCTTTCCTTTGTTGAGACATCATTAGTTTACTAGCTTGCTTTGTTGGTTGATTGTCATTTAGTATATACGATGTTTAATCAACTAGATCAGCTAAGTGTAACACACTATCTGTGCTGCTTGAATTTGATATTTATCTAGCTTCCTTTCTCTTTCGAAATTGTAAACAGGATGTTCGTTAGCTCTGTGAAGAGACTGAGAATCATGAGGACATCAGACGCTAATGGACTTGGTATTTAGCAATGCAAATGGGTACCTATTTCTTTCATAACTTGGTTCCTTTTCCCCCGCCCCCCCAATTGATGTAGTTACTTATTTGCAGCACCAAGATTGGAAGAAAAGAACAGCAGGCAGAAAAGCTAGCCCATGTAGATATGGTTTGCATGGCATAGGGGTTTTTTTTTTGGCTTGAAACAAAACAAAATACATGAATAGAAAAGGTGAAAAAAAAAAATTACAAGGGGGAAAGTAAAGGGATACCGTGAAGTCAATGAATTTTGGGAATTAACGATCAAAACACAGTTTTTTTTTTTTTTTTTGTAAAGTTTAGGTTTTCCTGTAAGAAATTTCTTCGCCACTCCCTTAATCTTCACCCGTCATGTTGGCGCCGGCATTATAGGATTTTATGTAATACACACTCGTATAAGTCTGCTGTTTCTTATTGATGCAAGTGTGAGATTGTTGCTAACAATGAAAAAATCAAATTTTGGTTGAATTTTCCCTCCCTGCTATTGTAACTTAAAATTTTTAGTATGGAAAACGACCTACTCTTAGAAACTAGCTGAGTTGTTTGTTAATATCGTTTATTGGAACCACAATATCCAACACTCATTGAATGGAATGGTTGTTCCTGTAATTTTGCAGTCCAAATTGAACAGGTTTTTCTCTATTTTCGTGGTTAAGTATAAGTAATTGGCGAGTACTTTGACCGAGGAGCTGAGTAAAACATGACGGTCTATCAATATTCAATAGATACCAACAAGGACAAGTAGGTTGAAAATTTATGGCGATAAAAAAGGTCTAGTCAAGAACCTCTTCAGTCACAATCATCCACGTAGCTTTTGCAAATAATGCTTGCTCAGAAAATTTTCACAGCTTTCACTTTTTATATTGGTGTAGAAGAGATAATGGATCACAATTTGTTGACCAAGGGCAAGTAAATAATGAGAGAAGTAATTTGCTCCAATGATAAAATTTTGGTCTTTTAATATCTTAGAATCAAATTCACGCTCTCCTCAACACGACAATCAGAAGTTCACAATACCCAGAACAGTGAACAGAACACGAGGACGGGAGAGAGAGAGGTCTCATGACCAAGTTTATGCCCAAATCCTTCGTCAGTGCGTGTAAAAATTATCACTGTTACTAAAAAAAGTAAGTACAATTGCTTTCTCTGGTTTTCTATTGAAACCTCTGCCTACACAGGAACAAGGATACAATGAAAAAGCTTTTACTTGCAAAAATTGATCCACCTTGATATTCCCATCAGTCTTCTAAAGACAAATATGCAGCACTGATTACAAAATTACTATAAATTAACAAGAATACAGTTTACATACAATGGAAGAATATTAATATTTCATTCGTGGCCTCCTGTTTTGGTTCCTACAGAAGGCCATTCACCGGAGATGTGCTAAAAACGGGCATCTCTTTGTTAGCTGCGTGTCTTTCATCGTTGCTACTGCTTTTTCTACGTGGCTTCGCCTCTTCAAGCATCATTATGACATCCCTCATGGATGGTCTGTCCTTGGGGAGTTTTGCAGTGCAAAGAAGTGCTATCCTGAGTACTAAAAGCATCTCTTCTTGAACATGCTTGCTATTTCCTACGTTGGGGTCTAATGCTTCTTCTAAGGACTTGTTGTCTCGAATCTTCCTCCTAATCCACTCTACTATGTCTACGGATTCACCAAATTCAGGATCTAATGGTCGTTTTCCAATGAGAAGCTCTAATAGTACTACTCCGTAACTGTAAATGTCAATCTTTTCATCTACCTTCAAGGTGTATCCATATTCTGACAAAGAAAGAAGTAATATTTCATCAGTTCACAAATACATATGTAGGAAATCTAGTCTCCTATCGTTATCTGCTGATTGAAAGCACATAGCATGCTGTCAATATATGAAAAATCAAAGTAGCCATTAATCTGATAACTCACCAGGGGCTATGTAGCCGTAAGATCCAGCAACCATGGAGACTGTTTCATTCTTCCGGATCATCATTTTGGCTAATCCAAAATCTGCAATCCTAGCCTCAAGATTTGCATCGAGCAGTATGTTATTTGACTTGATGTCTCGGTGGATAACAGGTGGATGACAGTCATGGTGAAGATAAGCAAGTCCTTGTGCCACTCCGAGTGCTATATTATACCGCGACACCCAGTCTACAAGCAACCTCTCTGCTTGTTTGCCATGCAAGGCATCTCCAAGGTTACCATTGTGCATATATTCATAAATTATCATCACATCAGTGTCATTGTAAAGATATCCCAATAATCTAACAATATTCCTATGTCTTAACCTCCCTAAAAGATTCACCTCTCCAACAAGGTCCTCACTGCTTCCCGTTTCTATATCAGATCCTGATCTCCACAATTTTTTCACTGCCACAACTGTGCTTGATTGTGGTACCTCAGCCTTATAAACAGTCCCAGTTGCTCCCATCCCAATAACATTTGATTCCTTTATGCAAGCTAGAATATCAGCACTTGTAAAACTAAGCCTCTGGAACGCCATCAATCTCCAAGGCCACCCTTTATCGCCCTTATAAAATCTCTCTCTGAAACAGAATCCACCAGAGTACCACCTTTTATATAAAGATCTGGCTAACAAAATCGCAATTCCAATAACAAAGATTGATGATATTCCAAATATCCATCCTGCAATGATGTGCTTGGCATGTGAGCTCCTTCGCCTTATTGCATAGGCAGAGTTTTGGTCACATGGAGGGAGGACACCGCCACATAGGCCAGCATTGCCCACAAGATCGTTTGGGTTTATTGTTCTCAGCACGCCATTTGCTGGGACAGGACCCTCTAGCCTGTTGTATGAGACATTGAGTGATTCCAGGGCTGGAGAGATGCCCAAGTCGTCAGGTATCCGGCCCGTCAGGGAGTTGTTGGAGAGATCAAGAATGGCCAATGTAGGCATCGTACCGATTGCTTTTGGGATTTCTCCATTCAATTGGTTGTTCTTGAGGTTCAAATCTACCAATTTCTGACATGAAGCAATGCTTGCTGGAATGCCTCCAGAGAAATGATTTGATGAGAGATCAAGAATGCTAAGTGAGGGGCAGTCCTGGAATTGGTCTGGAATCTCGCCTTCCAAGTTATTATGGGAGACCATGAAGGATTGAAGATTAGAAATGGAAAGAATGGTTGAAGGCAAAGATGAATGGAGATTGTTTCTGGAGAAATCAATGAAAGAAAGCGATGTGGAAGAGGCTATATCATCCGGAATCTCACCGGTGAGACTGTTGTTAGCTAATTCTAACCTCTCAAGCTTCCCAAGTTTGCCAAGACCCACTGGAATTGTACCAGAAAGAAAATTGTTCTGAATTCGAACACGAACTACTGATGGACACGTTGATAGGCTAACTGGAATAGGACCTGTGAAAGCATTATTGAAGAGGATAAGCTTGGTGAGATTGCCCTGCCTGCAAAGTGTTTGTGGAATCTCGCCAGAGAGTGAATTGGAGGATACATCCAACCACTGCAGTGGCGAACTCTGGCCGAGGTTACTAGGCAATGGCCCTGACAAAGAATTGTTCCACAGTTCAAGTACTTGCAATTGAGTCAAATTCCCTAGTCCAGAAGGGACAGGACCAGATAGCTGATTACGCATGAGATTCAAGAGCTCCAAATTATTCAGCTGACTTATTGAATCTGGTAATTTTCCTGATAACATATTGTCAGATAGATCCAGCAACACCAGAGAAGTCATGTTGCCAAATGCTGGTGGAATTCTGCCTTCAAAATTGTTCTTGTATAAGAAAACTGTATTCAATAACTTCAGCTCTCCCAATTCGGATGGAATCTCACCACCAAGATTGCCTACTGCCAAATCAAGATACTTAAGATTGGTGAGATTTCCAAACTCTACTGGAATCCCACCATCAAATTCATTGTAACCAAGAATCATACGCTCCAGTGATGAAAGCCGTCCCAGCTCTCCTGGAATTTTCCCAGTGAGATTATTCCCAGAAAGACCAAGGAACTTCAACTTCTCCAAGTTACCGAAGGATTTCGGAATTGATCCTCCAAAGAAGCTTCCTCTGAGATCCAGTATCTCTAAGGAAGAAGCATTTCCAATGTCCTCAGGAAGCAGGCCTGTGAAATCGTTGCTGGATGCATTTAAGATTGTAAGTTGTGACAACTTTCCGAGGCCTAATGGAAAGTCACCAGTGAAGAAATTCTGGCTGATATCTAGACTCTTCAATGTGGTGAGATTGGCTATGAATTTTGGCAATGGTGATGAGAAACCATTGCAGCACAAGTTAAGAGAGGTGAGACCTTTTAACTTCTGTATGTCACTGGATACTCTGCCACTGAGATTCTTGTGGGACAGATCAAGCTTCTCAACGGCGCCATCATGGTTGCACCAGACGCCAGTCCACTTACAATGTGCTGCATCCTTCCCTAGTTCTTTGTCCAACAATTTCCAACTTTGCAGGTCGTTCAACGGATCAATAAGACCTGCTTTTAAAGAAAGTAAAGCAGATACTTCATCTTCCACGGCAGCTGCAAAATAGAAACAACCAATGTAACAGAAGAAGAACAGAGTTCTAAATTGCATCCCGTTCTTCTTCATCCTGCTTAATATCTTAGTTAAACATCATTTACACGCTCTAATGGAAGCCGAGGGAGAAGTTTGATGCAATATGGATAGAACACAGAGAGTAAAATATGTGGTTTTCGAGGAAGTGGTTGAAAGAAAAACCGCTCATTTATATGACATAATAAGTCGTCGGTTACTATTGTTTTTTTTTTAGTGCTGGGTAAGGTTTGTGGACTGATATTTCAACAGCTCGTAATATGCAAGTGATGACAGGTGAAGCTTTGGATATTTTGGAAGTTTCTCCGACATAAAACATGGAGAGAATGTGGCTCTTAATACAGCTTTATTTACTATTTCTTCTTGTTTAATTGTCAACTTGAGAGGAATAACTAGGCAGTCATTGTTTTTTTAATAGCTTCTACCCCCGGTTGTTTATTTTGAATTCCTTTTTACAGAAATTATGTTCTTGCCTAGGGTGTGTGGTGTGTGTGTATTCTAAGTTACTCACTTGATAGGTTTATATATAAAATTATATGCATAATTCACTCCATAACTGATTTTTCACCTATTCACAAATATATATATCATCTTGGCAAACTATGGTTAATATTCAACCAGCTGCAGAAATAGAGAAAACAGAAAAACTTCTTCACATCATTTAAGCTTTGTATTTTCTGTTATCAAAACCTTTCCTTTTGGGGAGTTAACAGACAGTGTCCAAAATGATTTTATCCGGTACATTGATTGAATAGAAAATATATATTTATGAAGCTACTTTAAATGTGCTCCATGAGAGAGGAAGTGGATTTTCAAGTTCCAACAGATAGAAGGGTAACTTCTAAGTATGACAAAGATTCAGAAATGATGAATACGTGGGCCAACTAATATATGATTAAGGTAGGATCCACCAAGGAACATCGATGTACTTGTGATTATCCTAACATTAAAGTTCCAAACTAGAGTCATGTGATCATGGGAATAACTTGGGCAAAGAGTAAGTCAAAAAACCGTGTATGCCTATTGCCTAATGCCTCTAAGAAAGAGAAGAAAAGGAAGAAAGAAAGAAGGAGAGAGGGGAGAAAAATAAAAGAAAGAAAAAGACGGTAATATCAGAATCATCATCCACTCAATGGTTCTAGCCTCTAAATGTTAATTATTCAGTCTTATTTAGGGAAGGGAATCTTTCCATGTTAGAGATTGAAAGAAACATGAATATAAGGACAAATTGTGACCTTCATTAACAAAATAAAATGAAATGAGAGGGGGCCACCGAAACAGCATGAGGTTTTTCCAAAATCAAATCTTACAATATGATGTAGTGAAATACAAGATATAAGGTCAATTGAGCTAACTCAAGTACATAAGCAATGTAACATATACATAGTCTGCAAGTTAATAAAATCCATAAAATGCATCTGGGCTTGTGGGGATTAATGAACCAAGTTTCTGAAGTAGACCCTTTTCTTTTCAAAGACAAATATGTCCTTTTGGATGGAGAAGCAAGAAGTAGATGAAAGTAGGGGCATGCCAAATTGCCAATAGAAATGGCAAATAAATTAAAGAACTGAGGAAACCAAAGGAAATGGGAGAAAGTGCTGCACCTCATCAATCATGGTCTGACTGTCTGAGCCCACAAGCTGCTACTTTCTGTGAGATAAAATTCTTTCTTTTATCTTTCTGCTCTTTTATTCCCTTTCAATATTCACATGCACACATGTGGAAGTGTTGGATTTAATAAACTGAGAATTACTGCCCCATCTAATGCTTAGAACACAATTTTTTAGTACTGAAATAGGTGGAAGCCATGTGAAATAGCAGCTTCCCAGTGAAGCAGCTGCTTCCTTATTATTATTGGAGAGAGACAAATGGGACTTGAAATACTGAATTAGGGAAATTAATGGAATAATTTGAAGGTTGATTTGGGATTCTACGGTGGTGGAGAAGAATAGGTTGAAAAGTTTGCTTACGTGCGTCCACATGGCTTTGTGCTGTGGAAAACCAGAAACCAGCCTTTCATGATTTAAAAACTGAAAAGAAAAAGAAAACACCGTATTAGAGCCAGCAAAGAGATGCTAAAACGGGATCACTGTGCCTCTAGTTGCACATGTAGCACATGCTTCAGTCTTTTCTATGTCTCGCTTCATCTAATCTAACATTCGATTTGGGGGGGTTTTTCTTTTTCCACAGATATTTAGAAACAAAAGAACTTGATATGGGCTACGGGCTTCATTTAGCCCTAGACATCAAATTCAGATTTTAGTTATGGACTCAGGTCAATATTGTACTACAATGGGTCTCTCTTGAAAATTTTGGTCATTTCTTTTTCACCCCAATTTTTCTCTTCACACCTTATTCCCTTTCGCTTTTAACATTATACCTCCTCATTGGGTGGGGATTAAAAGAAATCCCTAAAATTTTAGTTTGATTGTGGACCATGGGCCCTCCCATGTCAGCATGGTGAAGTGATGTGGCACCCATTTGATCCCTGAGTGTGACACGTAATACAGGAAGCCAGGAAATGAAATGTCTGGTGCGAATGGCTGTGTTTGTTACACCCAGTATGCTCTAGAGACCACAATTCCTCTCTCTTATAACTCGAGAATTGATTGATATTTAAGTCCTCTCTTTCCTTTTTCTTTCCAGCAGGAAGCAATGGCAACTCTGAACTCTCTTGCATTGTCGTCTCCGCTCTCGAACTCGCTACACAAGACACGCTCTTGTTCAGGTACACTACGCTCTACAGCAACTTCACTGTTTTCTGTCTTTCTTTTTCATCGCCAATCCATAAAACTAAACCCTTAATTAATAGGAAGTGATAAAAAGCTGGAATTATGTGCTTCCTCGTGGAATTGTTAAACTTTGTGTCAGGTCCTAGAAATTCAGTTTTTGTCTTCCTTCTTATCCAGCACATGCCTGCGAATTCGACAGGGTATTCGTTGGTGTCGGTTGCATCTGAAATTTCATATTGAAGTGGAAAAACGACTTCTCTTTATCGATGGTAGCATAAAATTTCAATCTTTAATTCTGTCTCTAAAGATGAATGAACATACTTTACTGTCCTGAATTTCGACATTTTTACAGAAGAAAATATTTAGCGCCTAATTGGGCTTTTACTCTGCCAGATTACTTCGTATTTTGGGATAGTTATTTCATATAGCCTCCAACCTAACGCCAATCACAGTGATGGGCCAACATGTGCGAATTTCTTGAAGAAATGCAAGGGTGACATAGCTTATTCAAGATGGTATATAAATTTGTTATTATCCAAACAAACTCATTTTCCGGAGCAAAGTAGAGTGTTTAAAGAACATGCAATGTGCTATAGAAGTTTCAATTGGCAAATTGTAAATCTGGGTTCTTTTTAAATGAGTTAACTAAGAAGCTCCTTTATTTCTTGAGCTATATTCCACAAGTCTATCATCCATTGCAATGTAAAGTTTATTGCCTACAACCTTGTGTTTTTGGTAAAAAATAATTTTCTTTTTCTACTGTCCCATCTTCAGTACTTCATCGAAGTACACATTCCTCATTTTGTGGTCAATCTTTACATCTGCCATGTCTGAGATTGCCAAGGTTGGCACAGAACCCCCCTATGCACATGCCTATTACAATGATGGTGAGACCAACAATACAGTTCATCCAAGGAACTGGTGAACAGACAACACCAGATGTTAGGCTTACCAAATCAAGAGACGGGACAAATGGCATGGCCATCTTCAGCTTTGATCAACCCTCAGTTTTTGATTCTTCTAGTGAAGTTGGTGATATCACTGGTTTTTACATGATTGATGAGGAAGGGGTCATTCAGTCCGTTGATGTGAGTGCCAAATTCATCAATGGAAAGCCTGCAGGAATCGAAGCTAAGTATATAATGCGGAATCCAAGAGAGTGGGATAGATTCATGAGATTCATGGAGCGATACTCTAACGAGAACGGTTTACAATTCATTAAAAAATGAGTTTAATTCTTTTTGCCACTGGTCGTCATCTTCGTTTTTGATTGTAATACATAGTCTGATGAAGCTCGGGTAATATACTGATTTCTGTACGTGTGTATTCACTTCTTATACACTTGCCGTTCTGATCTAATGCTGTCGTCCTTTAGAAATGAGTTGAAATAGCTCATGGTTCCTCGACTTTGGTTGTTGTGTTTTGACTTTAACAATAATGAAAGTAAGCAATATAGTATAGTCAACATGCTGCAAAGTAAGTGATTTTGTCGACATGTTTCTGCTCTCTTTTATTGTAATTGACATCTATGGAATGTTTTTGCCTTGTGGAAAAGAGCCTGACTGCAATGTATTGACAGATTTTAAAGAAAATTATACATGCATTCTTGTATTTTCCGTTGCTTTATGAGAAGAAGGAACGGAAAACCTTGTCTATTAGAATGACACGAGTAGTTGCAAAAATTAAGTAATGCATGAAGCTTGGTATGACCGAAACTTATCATTTATAACTAGACTTAATTTCAAGATTTCATTAAGAGTTTTTCTACTAAAACTCCGAATACAAACTCCGCTAGAAACTTTTAAGAGACGTAATAACGCATCTGGATCAACAGTAATTGATAAATAAGGAAATAAGGTCTACGACAACCTTAATTTACGACCATATTCTATTATTGTTCACCATTTTACCTAGACTTCCAAGTCACTGATATTGGGCTCCTGACCCTGTAGGAACCATTTGATTGTATCCATGTCAAATGCCCTTCTGCAAAGGTCATGGCAGCTCTTTTGACCTTTCTTGAGAAAAACCAAACCCTGTAGCTCAGGCTTTGGTTTATATGTTTAAATACTAGCCGCCTGGGTTTCACTTTCACCTTAACACCTGTAGGTGCTGTAACCTTCACCGAGTAGATGGAGTTGGGGCTTCCTACATTTGTTAATCGCCTAGTGATCATCTTTCTCCTCGAACCATCCTTAAAAATTACAGACATAGAAGGATAGTTAAGGCTGAAGCCTCTGTTCATGTTCATGATTTCGTGGCAGCTCACGTTCCTGTGAGTGATACTGAATATCTCTGATCTTGTGTAACCGAGACTGCATAGGTGAGTGACATAGTCATCTGGCCTGATATCATATATGAGTCCAGGGTTTATAGCTCGTTGTGGGTTCACCTGCCCAGCTCCCATGGCAAAAACTCCAGCTGCTTGACCTTCATCTTGTATTGGTCTTCCCGTGTGATCAGTTACCTCAGCTGTTGTCATAATTGCAGATTTGATAGCTGCAGGAGTCCACCGTGGATGAGCTGCGCGAATAAGAGCAGCAATTCCACTTACATGAGGACAGGCCATTGAGGTACCAGACATGACAGTGAAGTTTACTCTTCTAGAATCTTCTGGAAGGCCTGTAGGACCCAAGTTTTGAGGCCAAGCAGCAATGATGTTTACCCCTGGAGCAATTACATCTGGTTTGAGGATTGAAGGGTTAGTAAAACTCGGCCCTCTAGCTGAAAATCGAGCTACTGCTGGAGCTCTACTCTTGCCTATTACTGTGCCTCCAAAGTCAATTCGACCAAGAGGCCTCACTGTGGAGTTTATATAGGCTTTTAAGCGAACTGATTCATCAAAGCCTATCAAAGTTGCTGGCAAGACATGAACATCAACTGAATCCTCCTCCAAGTTTATCTCTGTGTTTGCTAAGATCATAGCAGCGCCACCCGCATCCTTCACAACTTGTCCTTTTTCTGCTCTTCCGTTGACACCTCGATCACAGACCACCATTTTGCCTCGAACTTTGTCCCTTGGAAGTGACCCACTAAGACAAAATTGGCTTTCGGTGTCCCCATTTGTCACATAAACCAATTCAAGTTCTTTTCCTGCTCTCGAAAACTGGTTGGCCTGGTACATGGATTCTCCATAGAGTACCTGTCCATTACCCATATGAACTACAGCTGGGAATTTCCTGTCTAGTGTGCTTGCACCAATAGTGGCAATCCAAGGAGCTTCATTGGCGACAGACATTGCTACGGGGCCATTGTTTCCTGCTGCACATACGACAGAAATTCCATGCTCCATTGCTCGAAAACTTCCAATGGCGATATTATCATCATATAGAGGTACTGGGAATCCTCCTAGAGACAAAGAGAGAATGTCAACACCATCTCTGATTGCTAAATCCATTGCTGCTAGGATATCAGAGTTATAGCAGCCATTGAACCAGCACACTTTGTACACAGCAATGTGGGCACCAGGAGCCATTCCTCTTGCCACACCTCTTGCATAACCAAGCACACTTGCCATTGGCACTGCTACTCCACCAGATGTGGACGAGGTGTGGGTACCATGGCCATGAGAGTCCCTTGGTGAGACATATTCTGGAATTCTTGACGGTGATGCTGCAAGATGGCCTTTGATAAAATACCTGGCACCAATGAGTTTTCGGTTACAATTGGAAGAGTTAAAAGCCTGCCCTGCTTGGCATATTCCCCTCCATTTCTTGGGAACTGGAGGCATTCCACGATCATTGAAGCTTGGACTCTCAGGCCACACTCCTGTATCAAGCACCCCAATAATGGTACCCCGGCCATACCCAGACTGGTACCAAGCATCTCCTCTTGCTGGGTTCAGTCCCAAGAACTTGTAAGAATAGGTAGTTTGAATCTGGAGCTGCCTGTCAGGTCTAACTGAGATAACATCAGGCAAGTTTTGCAAGTAATCAAGCTCAGACTGAGTTAGCTGAGCTGCAAAACCATCCATGGTGGACCGGTAAGAGTAGAGAAGACGAGAGGAAGGGTTCTCATCAGATGAAATGGCTTGCTTTATAAATGAAAGATGCCATTTGAACTTAGAGGTGAACTGAGAACTGGTTGTGTTTTGTGAGTGCAGTTGAACTATGTAAGTTCTAAGAGTTTCTGCATGGATGGAAAGAATGCAGAAGAAAACAGTGGAAAGGAAAAGAATTTTGGATTCCATTGATAGTACGAGAAGAAGTTGTTTGACACCCAAAGCATGATTTCGTGGGGTATTTGAAAGAAGGGGTTCAGGAGAATCCAAAACTGGGTTTTGAAAAAATACGAAGCTCGTGAAATATAAGAGCTCTTCATCACGAGGATCCTTTGTTGAGAGAGAGAAAGATTGAAAGAATGGAAACTATTCGGAATTGAGGAGCTGGGCTTCCGAGGAGCTTGCTACAGCTTCACGAGATGTTTTGCTTAGCTTTAATAGAAGACTAAGTAGCCGTTAGTTTCAAATTCTGAGAATCATTGTCTTTCACTTGGGTATCGTATGTCTTTAGCTGCTTTAGGATTAATTCATAGCTTTAGCCTTAATTGCATAAAACAAGTACGCTCTGCCTGGATTCGCTATCTATGCCCGTGTCTGTCTCTAAGCTACCATTATACATTGTGTCATATGTAGTACTCTCAGGTCTGAGTGTCAACTAGTTGTCTTTTTTTTTCTAGTACACTGCTCAATTGGTTCCAAAATGGCTTCGGATAAAAGATTCACTTCGTAATAGTTAGGCATTTATTATTCTAGGAGAGTAATGATAATTTCACAAATTTTTGCTACTTTGAACCAGATAAGAACAAATTTAAGTAGAATCAAATGAATCTAAATTTTACCACAAAGTACACAGTTTTTCGGGAAATGTATGTGTATATGTTGGATTTATGCAACCATTTTCATTTAATATAATAAAATTTATTATTGTTATTATATATATATATAGGCAAAGGGAGGGAACTGGATAATACCTTACCTCCCAAGTTTTTTTTATTTTTAATATTTATATAATATAATTATTATATATCCCGGTCTGGATCCAGTTCAGCATGTATGGTACTACAAGGCTGAGTGGCCATGTTTTCTTGATGCATAGATGGAAGAGTATGTTACAAAAGTTGGAGAATACGTTAAGTACTCTCAATTTTTAATGCACGTAAATATTACCACATACAAAAGTACAAGTGAAAAGTACATTAAATCACGTCAACGCCGGAGGAGAGAGTGGCATGGATTTTACATGAGCACTTGGCATGTTGCATTGGTCAGGTTCTGATACATGCCAGAGCTCCAAGTAAACAGAGCTAAAGTTACTGCAAGTCAGTTCAGCTTCACCAGAGTCTGACTTGGAGTTTAGATAGAAGTATCATAATTTCCCACCGCATTAAATCTGAATCAATCTAATTATATCTAATTTGATTTGAATTTTAAAGATTTTAATCTGTAACCTATGATTCAATTTACAGTTTGGCTTTTCTAAAATTTGTATATACCAAATCACATTGTATAAATATAATACAATTTTTTTTAATGTTTTCAGATTATATAATAAACTACATTTAAATATATTGATTTTAATGCTCTATATATGTACATTTAAATGCTTATTACTTTTGTATAATAAATTAGTCTTTAAACTATTATTTTGTTATCACTTCATAATTTAAATGATTATCGAATTTTTTATTTATTAAATAATTTAATAATTTTATAAACAACTTAAATCAACTAAACTAAATCATAATTAAATAATTTAATTTTTTATTTTAAAATTTTAAAAATTCGAACCAATAAAGTAATTTAATTTACAATTTGACTAAAATCCGCACCCATCCATTCTGCAACCACCCCTAAATTTAGAGACTTGTGCTACCTTGGTTCTCCGACCAAGTCTCATCCCCTACCATTGTATTTGCTTGGTTCAACTAAACTGAGCTGTTCAGGGAAAAAGAAAATACTAGCTGAATATATTAAATAGCTAAAACTGTAAATCTCAGATTAAAAATAAATTCTAGCGGTAAAAAAATATGATGAGAAAAATAGCAATGAATGTTAGCAGCTTGGTGGGCTAGGCCATGTCCATTCCGATTGGAGTAATCGGTTAGCAGGCCTAATGTCACTTTGCAGTCCTCCACGGTATTGAGCTCAGAGAAACTTCGAGAACAAAAGAAAAAGAGCCATGGAGACTAATCAGAGAACCATTTAATTTTAATTAACCAAAGAAAATCCAAGGAAAACTCCATTTTACTTGATGACACGGAAGCCCAGAACTGTGATTGCTCAACTACTAATGTTACTGGGGATCAAAAAGGGGGGAAAAATATATATATATATATACCCAATAATCTGTCATACAATGAAAGTGGAATCAATGAAAATCTAAACGCCAGTCGAGCTCAATTTAGCCCCTTCGGAGGCATTACGCATCTCATAATTATACAATTAGAGCACACTTTATATTCACAATAATAAGTTTCATTCTCAGCTTCTGAAAGAAGTGGAACCTGATGCACAATTTTAATCAATAAATCGTACAATTTACTTCCTCCTACTCGGATATAAAGCCAGAAACATGAACACATGGCAGAAGCAACAACAGTGGAAAGACAGTTGAAGATTTTCGCCTGGTTACATCTATAAATATATAAATATGACAAAAGGTATACTCAACCGGGGTAGCCCGAGGTCGGGGGTACAGAACTGCATGAATGAGTGTGTAAGAAAAAATATGGACCTAACAATCAATCAGAGAGAAAAATGCCACTACAGAGTGGTCTAGTGTGAGGGGCTGAGGTAGTTTTTAGAATGTCAGACTTCAAAAATCGTTTGTTGTCATGTCTAGGTTGCAACTAAAAAGAAAAACACATAGAAAAAGGAGGGAAAAGGAAAACTATTACTTTCAAAAAAAAAAAGAAAAAATAAGGCGAAATTCACAATTGTAATAAGGAATTGCAGAGTCAAATATATAGGAAGTCGAAGTAGTGATTGATAAAAAAGAATCCTAACATGATGGTTAGACTTGTTCATCTTTACCATCAAACATAAAGTTAACTCGTTTATATTTCCTTGCATGAATCAACAGACCAAGAATATTATGCCAAAGAAATTATTGAACCTCGTAAGATACATTTCTAGGAATCACTAAGGAGAATACAAGATGCAGAAATAAGAAAAATCTATATAACAAAATGTAAAACACAGAATATCTTTCTATGTCGGGTCTTCAATGAGGGAGCCTGCTCAACAAAATAGGATACAAGTTTATCTGGAGACTCGGACAGTAATTTTGTATCTAGCCTGGAATTAGTTTCCTTTTAGAACTCTGCGGACAAAATTTTACCCTTCCTTTCATGATTGTTGTCGCTGCTCATTCTTCCAAGAATTTTTTGCAGCTTCAGCAGAGGAATCGCTGGAATCCCCACTACCATCCTTTGGTTTTGAGAAGAAAGGATCCCATTCATGAGGTCCTACCTCCCGCTGTCCCTCATCCAACAATGCATATTTCCAACTGTTCTCCTCAATGAAGTTCTCGTCTGTATGACCTTCAATAATATCCTTCCTCAACTTCGTAACCTTGTCAATAACGGCTTGTACAGAAACATCAAAGGCATCTTTTAGTGTTTCCAATTTAGAGCGAGGATCTGCATATACTAGTCTTGGAATGAGACCAATGACCTCTTCTCTCATGATTTTCACTTGCTCTGGAGGTATCTGACTTAGCCTTTCCTCTATACTAACATTTCTCTTCCGAATATCATCCTCTGGAATGAAGACGGAATACTTAGTGTAATCCTTAGGAAGATGCCAAGTATATTGTGTATATGCTGAACCTGGATGGAAGAAGACAGGAATACAACCAGCCAACATCGAATCAAAAGCAGATCTTCGTGTGTATGAATCACCTTGAGGTTGCAGACAGAAGAGTGAGCTTTGAAACATCTGCATTATGCTGCTGGGAGAATGACATTTGCTTTCGCCAAAGTCACATTCCAACAATTTACCAACCTTAGACCTCTTGCATTGGTCAATTATCTGACCCCTGATTGATTTGGGGTTGCCAGGACGTGGAGCCCCAGCAAATGAGAAAAGCCACTTCCTTTCCAAGCGCCTCATCCTGTCCTGCCAAATGAACACATCAGCATCTTTGGCAGGGTGGAAGTACGTGGGATATGGAATACCAAAATCATTGGCATTCCAGGGACTGGATTCAACTACAAGCATGGACATATTCTTTGCTGCTGGTAGAAAAAGAAGCTTATTGCCCCAGTCCGATTTTTCTTCAGTTAATCTCCGGAAATCCCATGTTATCCTACCAGCAACAAGAAAATGGTCTCTACCATTCATTATGCCCCACTCTGGCCTCTTCATAAGCCAATCAACCAGATCAAGCGAAGCAGCATCCCTCATTGAAATATTGTAACCCCAAAGATAACGTGCAATGTCGAACCCAGCATAGAAGGGTACAAAAATTGCAGCAGCGATAGAGGAATCTTTCGTCAGGCAGTCATACTGCTTCATCCTATTGTTAAATATCACATCAACAGCAAACTGATTTGTAGCATACCACCCAGTATCTGAGAACACCCCTTCAACATTTTCAAGTGGTGGACCAAGCCCAGCATTAGTGGTAAACTTGCACATGTTTGTCCAGAGACTCAAGCTCCGACACTCCTTTAGCATATCCTCATTAAACCTTGAGGGAAGGTCGTGAACATAAATATA
Organism: Bauhinia variegata; assembly: GCA_022379115.2. Taxonomy (NCBI): domain Eukaryota; kingdom Viridiplantae; phylum Streptophyta; class Magnoliopsida; order Fabales; family Fabaceae; genus Bauhinia; species Bauhinia variegata. The sequence continues at coordinate 23,784,539 of CM039429.1, read as the reverse complement.
CCTCCCTCCACAGGGATCACTCTTGTTTTCAGCAGTTCTTAATGCTCTCATAAAAGAGTATTTCTTTTCAGAGCTTTGTACCTGATGGACAACACTATTGTTTGGAGGGACTTGCGCCTGGTGGACTTCAACATTTCTTGGAGGGCTAGGCATCTTAAGATTATCAGTTACGCGAACCGGGGTAGATTCATGATCAATGGGGCCAGGATGTAATTTCCTCGACTGATCAACATTACCGTTCCCTCCAAGCACAGAAAAATGGAAGTACAATAGCAACAACCAGAAAAAAGCAGTCAAAGATGCCAAAAAGCAAATCCGGGAATTCTGGTTCTTTGATATTCCCTTCTCCATGTGCTCAGGGAGAACGCCCCCCACAGGGCGGCGTCTCATTTCATTCCAATAGCAAACTCAAATTATCAATCACAAAAGTCGCATTTCGAAGGATACACCCAAAACCCTAGACCTAATGGATTGATTATGATGGAGACGGGATCAGCTCCAGAGCTTAGAAGAATATCAATCTAACAGTGTCGTAGCAGGGACCGACAAAGGAAATTGAAACTAACAAGATCGAATCTACAACAAGAGCATGTTGCAAAATTCGTCATAGGAAAATCAGCACGAATCAAGAGGAATCGCCGAGTTCCTTTGAACGGCTAAATCACACTTGAAGGATAATATCAAGATTTGGAAGAGTCAAAATCAAATAACGAGAAGAAATTTCCGACGAAAGTTAGAGAGAGAAAGAGATAGTGACTTACGGAGTGGTTTAGCAGAGCAAACGCCAGAATTTCGTGGAACGAATTTTGCACAGTGGAATGGGGAAGAGAAGAAGTAGGAGAGAGGAAAATGAATGAATATTTGTAGGGAGGAACGCAATTAGGAAAGGGCCGGTGGCGCACGTTGGTAACACGCCCCGGGCGTTGTCATGTCGGTAGCCTGTGGAATGGTGACACGCGCTAATATGATGACGTGTCGGGCTTATGAAAGAGAGGCAGTTCCCTGATTTGCGTTGCATGAATGGGCAAAAGCTTTGATTTCTTTTCTCAATTTTTTTTTTATAGTTTAAATCTCTCGCGTAATTCAAAAAAAAAAAAAATAGGATGTAAAAAAAAGAAATTACCTCACACGTGGCACGAAACTACTGGACTATGATATGATGGTAATACAACCACAATGAGCGTGGCCATGGTGTGCTAATCGGAAGTAGGATTCATTCAATTATATGCTCGTGATTGCCTCCGTTTTTATGTGTTATTATTTGGGTCACAAACTTTACATTTAAAAAAAAAACGATTTTTTAAATTGATATCTCAAACAATAAATGTTTTTCTCCCTAAAAATATGACATTATTATATTAAGAAGTGTAACCATCAAAAAAAGAGAAGTGTAGCATAGAATTGTGAGCCGTCGCTGTATATGCAGCATTTGAGCTCTTTACTAAACAGAATAAAGTATAGACGCGGTAGATTTGTCGTGAAACACATTAACTAACATTAATTCATCAAATTACATCAAAGTTGCGAGGTGGCTTTCACTTACGTCACAGCCAGCAAGATCCTGATGACGAAGACAACTGGTTTCGTTTTCATAACCATTCCATTCCCACTAAATTAACCAATGAAAGAGCACCATCACACCACGTTACTGATATAAGATGCGAAGCGCTTCACACGCCCTGTTGATCGAGATTCCGCCATTCACGCTTTAGCTTCCATTTGTCAAAATAGTTTGCTGAGAATCAAGACAATGAATTGACTCCGGATCCAATGTGGGCATTATCGCATTATTATAGTCAAAATTTCGAAACCAAACTTTGCCCGCTTGATGATACGCTAACGCCACTATACATGCCCTATTGGACAATTCCATTCAGCCAGATGCAATGTCTCATTCAAAGATCCAGATCTCCGATGAAAACTCCTTACTTTTCATAACCATAATAATAATAATTATGGCCTCAATCTATTCTAGAGTCTAAGTCAAATATAATCACGAATTCAAGACAAGTTTAGTTGAAATCAAAAGGATCAAAGTGAACAGAGTTTCAGAGAAGTGAATTCAAAATTCTAGTCAAGGCTAGCAGAACAAAGAGAAACAGAGAAGAAAACAAGAGTAATACACAAAGCCTAGACCCTAGTCCCAACATTTCCTCCCAGCATACCCTCTTGTTAGTTGTGGGAGATCCTATGCCCAACTTCAAGTCTTCAAAGCATAAGGTAACACCTGGATTTCTCATCTTTACCTCACAGTCATGCAAAACGGAATTGGACACAGCCTGAACATTATTGGTTATATAAATGTTGATGTAAAAACAATCTTTTGGCTCACCTTCGAAGCTTCTCTGGTGCAAGCGCATTGTTGCACCAGTGTTCTTTCCATCCAGGTTGATGTATTCAAAGGAGCCATACTTGGGTTTCGAGTCCATCAGATGCTAGTTACTGAAGAGTGAGAGAATTAGCCCCCTCTTCCTGCTATATGAACTGCACTGACAAAGGCACGGGGCTTATTCATCGTAGAATGTAAAATAACATCTGCTTTTTCTCCGTTGGTATTTATTAGATCTTGCGGTTACCACCTCCTGAAGGAAACCCATATGCTTCTGGAATAACTTAGAGGGCACTCCAACTCTAGTTTTTAAATTAACTTGTTCGTATCCTTTCAAAAATGTGATCTGAAAATGTAGAATCCAATTCATTGGAATTCTTGCTTTAAAGGGAATTCTTAAAAAACTCCTCATCACCTTACCTTTTTCTGACTCTCTCCCCACATTTTCTGTTCTTTCGGGAAGGTGAAAGACAAGAAGGGAGGCAGGCAGAGGATATTGATGGAAATCGAGTCAGGGACTCGGGAGTCAAGATGAAATGAAATGAGTAGGTACAAATAGTATCCATTAAAAATGCAAATATTGAGGTATGATCAAGTATCTGAGTTTTATTTTCATCATCAACAAACGTGATCATGTGTTATGAATGACACTTTGCAAAAGCTAAGCCGTCGGATCCTTTTTCCTTGCAAAATAAAATGGCGGCGGTACAGGCAACAAGAAAGAAAGACTGAAAGAAGATTCAGGACCAAAACATTCAACAATTCTTATTAAGTTGCCATTTCCGTAATGAGATATCTGGGGTGATTTTTTCACTGATTGTAGAACCAAATTGTGGGCCTCCTTTACGATATGAGATAAGATACTCAATGGGGTATCCCTTCAGCTTATGAGGAACAATTCCAAGTTCATTGAAAGTCAAAGCTGCAGATTCGATATGAGAAAGAATTAAAGATAGTCTAACTGACGTCTTGGAATAAAAAAGTAATCCTCATGATAAAATTACTGATTTACCATTTTCTGAAACTACGGTATCCGTTGTCAAAGCATGAATCTGGTCAAGGTTAAATATGTCAGGATTGGGCAGCGGAAAGGGCAACTTGTTGAGTAATATTTCCCGTGGTGTTGCCAGCGCCTGAAATATAACATACCCTATAGAATGTTAGAATTTCACATCAAATCATCAACCAAAAGGAAAAGCCATCCTCCACAATAAACCAGCTTTAGCTTAGTGTACCCAGCAACTTTCATATCTACAGCTAATACACAAAAAAAATTACGAATTTAAAACTGACTACAAACGACAACTGTGAGCTCCGAAGTCAGATACCAACTTATGAGTTACATAAAGGCAGAGTAAACTAACACACATCTATGCAACTTTACTACATTTTTTTAAGATTGGGGCAGAAACAACATTTTCTTCTGCTAAATTCATAATCGTGTTTACTTAATTTAAGCAATATTTCCTTCTCCCCTGAAATAACTTCAAAGCCAAGTATCCAATTGGATCATAGACACATAAATTACTGATCCCAGCATCAATGGAAATCTATAAATGTGAGATAACTAGGACCAAATTCTATCATTTATAAATATCTAATTCCTTTATTAAACAAACCAAAAGAACACAGGTCATGGAAACTATAGCCTACAAATCCAGAAATATAATCATGGCGTTGCCATGATGCACAAGGTAGTTATTAAAAACAAAGAGATGAACCACACCTTTGCAATGGGGAAAGGAACTTTCACATATCGAGGCCATTCTCTGATTGTTTCATACATAAGCTCCGCCTGCATTCACAAAAGGAGGAGCCTGCATTATTTTTGTCTTATTGTTGTCCCCCAGCAATTAGGATTTCTTGTTTGGACATCATAGTATCATATAGCAACAGATAAAGATATTAAGAGAGATTACCAATTCATGCACTGTAAAGACCTCTGGACCACCCAGTTCATAAATCTTTCTCATGCTAGTACCATCATCCTTCAAGGCTGCCATAATTGCAGCAGCAACATCAACAACATACACGGGTTGGATCCTGCAATTATTGCATTGTCAGAAGATATTAAGAAACACGCATTTCAAATGCAAAAGGGCAGAACCACGCATATGGTTTTATTTCGATGAGAAAAATTGAAGCTTAAAGTAATTGCTTAATAGATTTACCACATACTTCGTAGTCCCATCCCCAATAAGTGGAAGAAAGGTATATTTCTTTGCAAACTGAGCCCATCGATTCAAAATCCGATCCTCTGTACCAATCAAAACAGCAGGTTTCATGATTGTGGCCTGTAGAGGTAGTGAGGTACAAGTTAGGAACTTGGATTTTATCATTGTTGCAAGTTAGCAGAGAATAAAATTGCCCCAAAAGTGATGTTGTCACACAAAATTACCCCAAATTTATTTAAAAGAAATAGAAAGGGCGAATTACCCACTTCTTAGTTCTTATTATTCATTCATAGTATATAGGAAGCCAACAAAGGGAAGAGTCATTGGTAATATTAATGAATGACAAGGATATCAAAAAATAATCCACAGACTGATCTCTGGCGCTCAGGATTTTAATTCGCTTTTACATAATCTAAAATTCAAAACAGTTCCATACTAAAAAGATGAAAGGAAATGGAAAATATGGCCCTCAGAAATCCAGCACCAAAAGTAGATGATCAGATTAGTTAATAATATTGCTCATAGATCATGAACTACTCTTCTTTCATATTTTATTAAGGCACAAGATATAACAATTTTAAGCCCAGAGAACAACCAACAGATATACCTCGGGAAATTTCCTTAAAATTGCTTCCTCAGCAGCAGCTTTGGCTCTTAGCATCCTGGATGGGGATGAAGGAGATGCCCCTAAGCAAGAAACTTGAATAAATCTCAAGATACCACCATGTTCGTTGGCAATCTGCATCAGCTCAGTTAGTTCAGATAACTTATGACCCAAGTAACAAATAATACAAAATATTAATGCATTTGGAATATATATATATATATATATATAGTCAAGGTAGAAAAGGGAAACTTTACAAGCAGAGACCTATTCAAGCCAAACCAAGTTTTCTCAACTCAAGCTCATTACCCAACTCAGTGCTGCATAACGCTTTAACTCAGGTGCATAACAATTTTCAAAGCCTTTCTTTTCATAAATTATTTCAAAAATTAACGGTCCATCTTCCTTATGAGGTGCAAGCGAAGTATCAGGAGGGTTTACAACAAAAACATCTAATTCTTTTATTTACTAAGAATTATGATGAGCTTTCATCATTGCATTTGGTGTAAATTTAAATATGCAATACATGTTAGCTTTACAAAATGAGGAATGAAAAAGAATTGAGTTAACGGCAGATTCAGATCTTAACATGACAATAAGCACTCCAAGTATGAGAATAAGTGTAAAGGAATATACCGTTGCAAGTTGCTCAGCCATGTAATGGTTCACTTCCTCAAAGCTGTAGTTTCTAGTCTCATACTCCCTTCCTGCCAGCAACCATAGGCAGAAAGAATGAGTTTGAGGCAAGAAGTCAAATTTTCCAACATTTTGAAACCTTTGAGGTGCAAAATTACATGAGAAGACGTATACCAATAAGATTGATAACAACGTTAGCCTTTGCCATCACAGCTTTTATTGAATTTTCATCTCTTGGGTTGTATTTCATGGGCACAATCTGGATATGTCAATCACTGGAAGATTATTCATTACAGCAAATGGAAATAAGGCATGCATATAGGACAATTTGCTTCTCCATTCATACCCAAAGAGAAAGAGATGTAGGGGTAGACTCTTTACATACAAATAATATTAACACTCTACCTGTCCTAAATCCCCCATCAGTTTGAGATGACGATGACAATCTTCAGAACCTCGGAAAGGAACCAGCACTTGAGAGCCCATTTTAGCTGAAAGAGGAGAATGGTATTACCAAAAGATGTAGTACAATAGCAGATATTACTGAATTTTAAAAATTATTTTTTTACGGAAAATTCTAGAAATTTTTTTGTTGCAAGAAAGTATAAAATCCAGCAACTTACCAAGTTGTTGCACAACATAACGACCTAAGAATCCAGTTGCACCAAACACTGTAGCAATAATGCCACTGCAAAATGAATTTCTTTCAAGCATTACTTTGACTGTCTAATCAGCAGTATGAACTAATCAGACTACTTTAGAACATCTTCTCAACATAAGAATCTATTACATAGCTTCAAGAAGATTAAATACAAAATACTATAGATACTGACCAAACGATAATGATAAATGAGAAGATTTACATCATTCAATCCTTCCTAAGTATAGCACCAAATAAGTTTCAACTTTTTTTTTAATCTATTTATTCATGAACGGAACGTCCTAAAATGCAAAACTATAAGTGCGAAACTTGTCTCAGGCATATATCCTTCTATACGTGTTGAGGAAAGATCAACCATGCTAAGTCCACCGACTTGAGGTCGAAATTCGATGGATAACATTGGAGTTATAAGCAATTAGCTTCAACCCTGACTACAGCTATAGTTTCCCTTTTGCTCATCTTCCTTCTGAATATTCTAACATTGCTAGAATGCGCTTTCTCAATATTTATCACATCCCCACCCCAAGCACTGTGCCACATCCACACCAACCTAATGATTTACCCCTCTTTCAAGACAACATTTAAACCTCTTTACCACATCAATCTGCTTCTGCATAAGCTGATTTAACAATACGAGTAGGACTTCCTTGACAGTCCAACCCCAAATTCCCTAGCATAGCAATTTCTCAGCCTTGTTCACTTCCACCCGAATTCCTCAGCAGATGGAGATAAATTCTCATTCTGACTAACTGAGCACTTGAGTAAAAATCATTATATGTAAAAGAAATTCTACAGATTCCGAATATACTAAGAATATACAATGCAATAAGTTGTGCTTAACGCTCTCATTGACTTCTATCATCGTGATAAACAAGCTATCCATGCCATTGGTGCAAGCCATATGCCGCATTTCCCCACTAACATAGAAATTCAAAAAACCTCGAAGAATTCTACTGCAACAATTTTTTCCGAGTGGGGAAGCAAGCGAATAATGATAAAGAAATATATGAATCGGCGTTACCTAACGGATGATCTTCCACCTGTACCCTTGCGGACAAGGTGGCCCACGCCCTTGGTGGCGAGAGTCGATACGGAACGTTCGTGATCTGCACCATTGTCTGCAAGAACGATAACCAGGAAAGAAGCTGTGAGCTAAGCACATTACTACTTGAAGAAGTGCACAAATTAGAAAAACTAGCAAATGACATGAAGAATTACAATGATCGGAAATTGGATAAATGTACTTGAGCGACGATATCGAAGTTGAGGTCCTCAGCGATTGGTGCCCTAAGCGCCTGGCAATGGCCTGCATCTTACCAATCTTCAGTCAGAGACAAAATGGCAATGGTACGGAGAGAGGAGCAAGACAGAAACGGAACACAGCGACGATTGTAGACTGTAGATGGTGGAGGGAGACGAGTGTGTTCAGATTTGGGTCCAAGTTCAATTCGGTAAGAAAACTTGGAGCCCGTCTATGTTAAAGCCCACATCAATTTCGGCTTCTTTACTGGGCCACTGTTGGCCCAAGGGGAGTAGTTTTTGCACCACCCAAAATTACCATTTACACCGCTCTTTACGCTTCAAGAAAACTATTTCTGGAAGTCCAAGAAGTGGTGTGGGTATTAATTTGGGGTGGTGTCAAAATTAACTCCCTCTTATCATCTTGCAGTAGACGACTCTGGCCCCAAAACGAAGGGAAAGGGACAAAAAAACAATGAATGTTATTCCTCCCCTTAACATAAATGCTTGAGTTGAACTAATGATTCCACTTAGTAACATAACAGGAATTGGGATTTTGGAACCTGCAATTATTTATCCAATGGTTTATATTAGATTATGTAATCTTATCTATAAAATGTAATAGCGCATGTAACTCAATTTAAATCGCTCAATGAAAAGACAAATATTTGCTTATCTATATTCAAGTAGGATTAGTTGACAATTAGACGCTAGAAATTTTTAACCATGATAATTGTAGCTGGACCTCTAAAAGTAACTAACTGATCAAGAAGTTTCAACTCATAAGACGTAGATCCACGAAATAAACTTATAAATGCAAGCTTGATAACCAATTTCAGTAATCAAAATCTGGTTCTACAAAAGAAAAACAAAATAACCCCGACTCATGGGGAGCAAAGGAAATGTTTTACCTAGTACGATGAACTAGGATCACTTTCATGACAGAAAAGACAGTGCTGCACCATATGGTAAGGATACTTCACTAGCTTAGATATCAAGGCACTGTACAGAACAGTTAATTACATAACCAATCATATATAAGAAAGAGAAAAATGATTTAAAGATGTTGAAGAGAAGAAGATAAACAATGTCTTTCTTTTTCTTTCTGGCCTGAAAAATTGAGCTTACAATGGCCTAATCCTGAACTTCCACTAGATAAAATTGTGCGATAAAGACTTTGACTAGTTCAGCTCTACAGTTTCCTAACTAAGCAAACGCCTGCTGCCTTACTCTAAAAACTACTTTATTGCACATGATTCGCCCATTTCTTTCCTTCTTGCAATGACTGTCAAGATGATCTTATTTTCTGTTACAAAGCATGCTACCATGCATGAATTCCCCAATCATCTGAGAATTCAAACAATAAACCAATTCCCTTCCAATGTAAGTGCTTGATGGATGAGAGAGACATGCATCTATCTTCTGTTCCTTCCCTGGCGCCGAATGCAGCACTTGCAGGTTCAATTCTTGAACCGTGTAATGCCCTTGCCACCACTGACTCAAAAGTTTTCAGGCATACCATATATATAATTCAAAAGTCTGGTATGCCACTAGACCTTGATGAATACTCAGTCACCAACTTCAGAAACATGGAGGATTTATCTTCTAAGAGTCGTAATGGAGTGTCAAATTCTGCAACTCGGCCTGCAAAATCAATGAATATGATCATAAGATGATCACTGCATGGAAAAGAGAAAACAAAGTGTTGGGTTGCAGCTTTACTCACCATCACTAAGTACCAGAACTAGATCACTGTCAATAACAGTAGGAATACGATGTGCAATAGTGCAGACAGTGCAGTCTCTGAATTCTGTTCTAATAATCTTCTGGATGAGATTATCAGTGGCAGTATCAACTGATGCTGTTGCTTCATCAAGTACAAGTATCCTTGACTGCTTTAGTAAAGCTCGACCCAGGGAAACAAGTTGCCGCTGCCCTACGCTCCAATTATCTCCATTTTCTAGCACTGCAGGTTTGACAAGATTAACTTTTTTTTTAAAGGGTTAAGAAGAAGAGATAATGGGTATATCCAAAATTTTTGAGCTACCTACCTGGTGTATCAAGCTTTTGGTCTTTCTCACGGATAACCTCTCCAAGCTGAGACTTATCTAGTGCCTGTGAAAAGTTATAATCCAATGAATTAGCACAATTGATAACTAAGAAGTGATGACATTGAAGAAACGCAATGCGATTAGCACTATGTACTAACCTCCCAAATCTCCTTATCTGAGTGCTCTTCAAGGGGATCAAGATTGGCTCGTATGGTACCTTCAAATAAGGTTGGTTCTTGTGGTATGATACTGAGACGGCTTCGAAGATCATGAAGGCCAATTGTTGAAATATCAATGTTGTCTATATGGATACTTCCACTTGATGGTTCAATCAAACGAAATAACGCCTGAATCAGAGTAGATTTGCCGCTCCCAGTACGTCCAACAATTCCAATGTTTTTCCCACCAGGAAATGTACACGATACTCCACGAAGCACCAAAGGAAGATTCTCCTTGTAACGAACCTTCAAGAGAATAGAAAGACCAAGGGTTATCATCACAAGTCAACATCCAATCACAATAGCAAATTTGCAGTAAGGATTTTAATATTGTATATAGCTAAATGTTGTGTACCAGGCAAAAGCAAAAAAGTGAAACTGAACTGCTAATCTGAACATCTTAATTTACATTAAAAAAAAAAAAGAAGATAAAAATGCATAAATGTGAAACTGAACTGCTACCTTTAAATCAATGATTCCAATTGTCCCGTTCTCAGGCCATGTGGATGGAGGGCGAGATTCTTCAATAATTGCTGGAGCTTCACTAGGAATTTGGCTGTACTGATAAATCCTTTCAATAGAAATTATTTTATTTTCAAGCTTGCAAAAGCTTAGTATCCACCGTGATAAGCGTGCATTTAAATTCAGGCCATATGTCACAGCAAGTCCAGCCATGCCTAAATAGAGAAGTAATAAGGATTAGCAACTTAATAACTTTTCATATTGCAAATTATGTTGTTCCTGCATCTTTATGTCAAACAACATTAACCCTCACTTGAGCCCTTCCTTAATAAGGTGATGTAATTCAATGTACTTGTTTGAACTTTGAAGAAGAATTCAAATGCAAGAGTAGAACTAAATTATATAAATCCAGCAAGCAATTGAATTTGAATGTGACAGAACTTCTGTTCAACGATAAAATTGATAGCTTTGAGAAATTATGTCAATCATAGAATAAAAATGGCAAAGGCACCAAATCAGTTGCAGTGCAAGAAGGATGACCATTGACTTATCCAAGCAGGATTAGGCATATTCTTTGAGAAAATAAGCAAGCAAACCAAATTTTAGAAATTAAATACTCACTGGGGTCAATACTTCCATGGGGAAAGCTCACTAGTAAAATCATGCAGAAAGCAAATACAAAGGTTGACAGCAATTCCATGCGCAGGCATAGCCACTCAATAGCCGCAAGACTGCAGAAGAATGGACGCGCAAAACAATCCAGGAGATACATGTTCCTCTTCATGAACCTTTTTTCTTGTCCAAATCCTCGGATGGTAGCCGCTCCAGCAATTGACTCAGCAAAAAGATTTATAATTGGAGATTTCTGTATGCTTACAATTCGAACCAGTTCCCTTGAGGAAGCCATGTAGTATTTCTGCCATAAATAAATTGATGGTTGGAATGATTCAATAAAATCAGAAAAACGGTACTAGGCAAACAGAAATGAAAAAAAAAAAAAAGACATGACTTCCTGAATTGTAGTATAAAAAAATATTGAAGTCTAAATTTTGACAACAGAAATACTAAGAAGGATGACCATATTCAAACACATTAAATTTTGACAACAGGAATACTAAGAAGGAATACTGGCAAAAGAAGCTGAGAACAAACAAGTCTCTCTATTACATGACTTCCTGAATAGCAGTTTAAAAAAATATTTAATTACCTGCATCCACAGACAAGCAATAGCCATCGGGACAACTAGAAGCAAAACTTGCCATGTAACTTCCGTCATTACACCAACAATCCCAATAAGTTGTATTGTTGTTGAAGCAAACCCACCAAGTCTGAATGGAATGTCAATATCCACAACGCTTTGATCAACTGATACCTGGTAGGATATAGATGACCAATGTTATATGATGCACAACATATCTGGAGAGATAGGCTAGACAATAAATAAAAGAGAAAGAAAACTTACTCGATTCAAGATCCTTCCGGCTGGAGTAGAGTCAAAGAAAGACATTGGTGCGTGGAAAACACTTCTAAGCATCTTTAAAAACAGCTTCTGTGCAGCTGCTAGACCAAATGTAGCTACCAGAACAGCCCTCATAAATATAAACCAAGAACTCCCAAAAGCAAGGGCCATGTAAACAAGAAGAAGAACCATAGGGGTTGTTTTGGGCTGGTCCCCTTCCGTTTGAGGGTTTGCCCAAGCCATCCACCAATTACTAGCAATTTGAAGGAATTGAAATAATGCTTGTGCAATGATTATGAGCGGAATCAACAAGCCTTTATACGCTGCAGCCATGTATGACAAGTACACTTTCATACTGACTTGACCTCTTACCCTCTCCTCTTCCTGAACAAGCTGTTTCTTTCTTGAGCGTTTTGCTTTTTTCTTCTCCTTCATTGCCTTCTTATCTAAAGCTGATGTACCCTCTTGCACCTCCTTTGCTAAACTGTCAATGTCATTTGCCAATGCGATAGATTTTTTATTGGATATAACAGATGACTCCGAGAATTCATCTGAATCTTCTGAGGAGTGATTAGGGATATCCATAGCCTCAATTGCTTCATGATGAGCTGAGACTAGAGTATTAAAATCTGTTCCAGCTTGCAAAAGATCATCATATTTTCCTGCCTGTATAATGCGACCTTCTTTAAGAACCTTCAAAGATGTAAAATTAAATGTCAGATAAATCTTTTCACCTCATATTAACTACATGATCATCCTTTGTATCGTGAAATGCAATCTAGGATTCCATGTCATGCGAAGACATTCAAAGAAGAGTCTTCCCAATCCCAGGAAAAACTGAATGTCTAGATAGAGACAGAAAACCTCGATCATATATAATTCTCAATGGGTGAGGATACCTGAAACAAAGTGTAGAAAACAATTTATTATTGCATAAATGTGCAAGACTAACCTATATAGACATACCAGTATCACATCAGCAGCAGGAAGAAATTCGACTTGATGGGTAACAAAAACAACTGTCTTATCTGCTAGTGCTGTCAATATGTACTCCTGCAGTTCAATATCGTAGACTAAGCCAAATGTGATCCATTTAAATGGAAAATACGACAATGTGCAAAGGAAAACTAACCCTAAACAATTCTGATCCAGTGTGGGCATCAACGGCACTGAAGGGGTCATCAAGGAGATAAATATCAGCATCCTGGTAGAGTGCTCTTGCAAGCTGCACCCGCTGCTTTTGGCCACCACTGAGGTTTATACCTCTGTCACCGATAATTGTCTGGTCTCCATGTGAGAAAAGTTCCAGATCCTTTTTCAGTGAACAAGCATGAAGAACCTTCTTGTACTTTGCTTTATCCATCGGGCTCCCAAAGAGAATATTTTCTTCTATGTTTCCTGATTGTATCCATGCTGATTGCGGGACATATGCAGAAGAGCCACACACTCTTACCTGGAAACAATCCAATGCATCTTGTAAAAGAATTTCTTTACTGTTATAAATTAGAAGAGGCTGTTCAAATATCAATAGAAAAATTAAAAATATATATATATGAAAAAATGGAATCAAAAGTTTTAAGTACAGCAACGTACTTCACCAGAAAGCTTTGGAATCTCGCCAAGGATGCAGGAAAGGAAACTTGATTTCCCAGAACCAACCATGCCACAAACAGCCACACGCATGCCCCTCTCCACACTCACCTGTATCCCAGATAGAGTAGGCCTAGAAGAAGAAGGATCCCAGCAGAATACCCCATTTTTAATCTCAATGGCAATATCAGAAATCCCTCGTGGCAAGATGATAGTTGCATCTTCCTGCAACTCTTCCTCCAGTAGGAAACCAGATATGCGATCAAGAGAAACTTTTGTCTGAGCCATCGTCGATACCAAGTCAGGAAAATTCCTGAGAGGTTCTTGGAGAATCCTGAAAGTAGCCAGAGCAGAAAGAACACTACCTGCTGTCAGCTGACCTCCCAACAATATGCAAGTAGCAAAAGTGACAGCTGAAACAAATATAGGGGAGCTCCAGAAGACGAAAGTAATGAAAGCCTGAGAATAGAGAGCTTTGCGAAGCCACTTGAACTCTACTCCACGCATCTCCTCCAATTCCATTCGATACCTATCCTCCCAAGCTTGCAGCTTGAGAATCCTCATATTCCTTAGACACTCGGATGTTTTTCTCATTCTTTCATCCTTAGCCGCCATTAGTTTGTCCTGAAAATTTTCTTGTACTTGAGCCACAGGAATGGTGACAACAATCGAAATGATTGTTGCAATCAAAGTCGCAATAAAAGCAATTCCAATGTTCTTATACAAAATCATAAGAGCAAGAACAATTTGCAGAGGTAGGACCCATATGTCATGGAGATACCAAGTGTAGTCCCCAACTCTCTGAACATCAACAGCCATGTAATTGACAATCTCCCCACTTGTGTGACTTTGCTTGGACAAGCTGGACAACCTAAGTCCCTTGCGATAAACCATAGCCGTTAGAGCAGACCTAACATGCATTCCCAAGATGTCCACCCCAAGGTACCATTGCCGAGTTGTCAAGGTCTCCACAAGCTTAGCAGCAAAGAATATCCCAGCCAGGATGTAACCTTCATGAGGGAAAGTCTCTTCACCTCCCAAGTAATCAACAAAGTAGCTAATCATGTATGGGCCTACATATGAGACAATAGTATTGACACCGACAAAGATGGCATTGCAAGCTGCCTCCTTCCAGAATGACTTAAGAATTGCCCAAGCTAATGAAGGCTGCTTAGAGGGATTTTCGGACTTCAATCTCTCCCAGTTAGAATTCAAAACCTTATAATTTGTCTTGGATCGATCTTTTGGCGCAAGAAGGGGAATGTCCTTAAGCTCGAGCGGCCTCATTTTTCCAATGGAAAGAAGCGGGTTAAGCCAAGAAAGAGTGGCCAAGCTAAAAAGCCCAGCATCACTATAAGGAGTAACCTTGAGACACCCTGGTTCTTCTTCAAGAAGTAATGGCTCTTGAAGATCAGAGTTTCTACAAACTTGTATACCAGTAACACCCCTAAGTGCAACAAAAAACAAAAAGGCAAGAGCCGGAGTGACAGCGAAATTTGCCACAACATGAGGACGCAGGTGTTTTGAACCTTCCACCCAAAATCCTCTACCATCAACAAATAAAGTACATAAACAAATTACAAACGACACAACCCACCAAACCCTCAACAAAAATGGAAACTTCTCGGACAGCTTGAATTTGCAATGCAAAGCCGAGAAGCTTAATACAAACCAAGCTAAACCCTGTGCAGCTGGCAAAGCAGGGACAGACCAGTCTACATCCTTGCCATTAGCTGCTTTCCTGATTAAAGCAGCCCCATCAAATCCTAACACCAAAACTTGAACAAAGAGCACATAGAAACAACACAACACTGACAATTTGTAACCAGAACCGATTTTGACATCATGAATTTCTCCATCAATACTGTGGCGGATTGGGCTTGTATTGCTAGCTGTATTGTCCTTTCTAATTCGGATTCGACCAAAACATACGGATATTTGTCTGGCCGACACAACAAATAGAAATACAAGAAGCAGGCTCAAATTGACGCAGATTGCCGCAACTTCCAATATTGGCGTTCCTACGATCGTTCTCAGAAGGGCATTGGACGATCCTGATGCTGTTGACAAAGCTGAGAATTTATTGAGGAATTGAATGATTGCCATTATTAAATATGATGTATTGTTGAAGAGGCAAATTTAGAAGAGTGAGTCGATGTGAAGCTAAACAAGAGAGATCAAACCGATTGAAAGAAGGGCATTTCATCTGGGAGAACAAAAATGCAAATGTGTATTTGGAGCTCGATTCTGCGGACATATTGCACATGAAAACAAACAGATTTTTAACAATACAGAATAGGAAGATAAGAATAAAATAGAACAGCTAGCACTTTTCTCCCTTTTGTATGTTATCCAACAACAGAAGGGGACAAAGGCATACTAGAAATCAAAATCTGGAAGAAAAAACCGAACCGAATGATGTAAAATACAAAAAACTGACCTGGGCGAATTCTGAAATCGTTATCAGAGCAGGTGCAGATTGCGAGGCAAGCCTGTGATCAAGATGCAGTAGCTCCAACAAGCTTCACCTCTTGGCCTCTCCAGGTGAAAAACAGAAGAAGAGAGAGAGAAGCAAAAGGGCAATCACCAAACCGAAGAACAACAACGATGGTGGTGACTGATAAGTAGGCTAGGCTATAACAATGTGGAATAGAAATAGAAATATAGAGAAACAGAGGGAGAGTCTAGTCTCCCTCCTCTGCTCTCCTTTTATATTCTCGTTTTTACTTTGCTACCTTTGTATTGTTGTTCATTCAAGAGTTCCGTGTGGGACCCGACAGACTTTTCACTCTTTCAGGTGCTGAAAAATGGTTGCTTTGGTGGATCAAAGGAAGGTGAAAAAGAAGATCAAGTGGGAATTAGAAGGAGGTCACGTCGATTAGTGGGCTTAACACAAGATTTCAACTTTTTTTAGTTTAGCATACGTCGATTGATTTAGCATTATTTATTTATATCTAGCCCCAGCTGTGTGTGAGATGAGACAGATATAAGTAAAGAGGAAGAAGAGAATTTTTCATTCCCTTAAACTTTTTTGATAGTGTGGAGAATATCATTGGTTTCTTCTCTGCCAAAAATAGGATATTACTGGTTCATCAAAGGAATATTATTTTCACCAACGTTAATAGAAAAAATACTGCAACAGTTCCATGTGTGCGAATACATGATGATAATCGATGAGATCAAGGCCCACAAGGGGTTAACAAGGTTGCTATCGACCAAATTGTCTTGTTTTTAAGGCATAAATTCAAATTCTATAACAAATAATCTCATAAAAAATTTATAAGTAAAATTATAAATTATAAATTCTTTGACTTTGATATAATTTTTTCTTTTTTTCTTTTTTTTATGAAAGAGATAGTGGTTGGACACATAAGAAAGAGATAGATAGTGGTTTGTTTGTTTTAACACTTTACAATGTGTTGGTATGTGGTATCGGGTTTTAAGTGGGCGGTGAGTGCTGGTAGGTTTCATATCATGGATGGTGAAGTGATGAGTTTGATGCCATAATGATATGTTTTATGTAGATTTAAGCATTCCCACCAAGCAAGCATGTCCTTTGAAACTGAAGCATTGAAAACCACACGTCTTATTCCTCATCTTAGTCTTGCGGTAAATTAGTGAAAACCCAACATTTCCCATTTCACCATTGTGTTTCTTCCCTTCTCTCTTTCTTCATGTGATAGAAAAAACGCACAGCATCCAGCGGTGCTATGCCAAAGATTAAGATTGTCCCAAGAAACCATAATGAAGGACAAGTCGGTGATTCTGTATCAGCTGGCCCGCTTATAACTTTGGCTTTTTCTGCAAAGATAAAATAGATGATGAAAGCACCAGAAACTCTTTTTTACCCCTCGGAAATTCGGGGGGGTAGACGAATGAGCGTACCGTGTTGAAGTTCATGGTTTTGAAGCTAACAGCACATGCGGCTCTAAGGGTATTATTGACTTTTAGGCGAGACTCCGATGGGGTGTTTGTTTTTTAGAGACTCCACTTGGACCGGTAATTTTAAATGTGTGAAAATTTTGAAGCGGTATGACTTTCTAGTAAGTTCAGAACAAATTTACTTTGAATTTTAAGTGAACCTAACTAAACAAAACTATTATTTTATTTCCTAATTTTTAATGTTATGTTTTTTGATGTCTAAATATAATATCTATTTAATTACAATGGTTTAAAATTCAAAATAAAAATATATTTTTAAATTTTTATTAGATGCAGTTCCAATTTATAATATATTTTAAATGAAGATAAATTAATTATAAGAACTTTCAAAGCTGCAACTTGTAATTATATTTTCCAGTCCAAAAAAAAATTGTGATTATATTTTGAGAATCAAAATACTTCCAACGCATTCGTTGTGTTTTAATTACTTGAACAAGTTTATTGGTCAATTCTTCCTGATTTAGTAGTTTAGCTGTAATATCTTTTGACCATTTAATTTTAATAAAGCATTTACAATATAATCCCTATTTATTATGCGCTCAGCACCTGAGAAAAACAGAGCATTATTTTATTTTATTTTATTTTTTATTTGACTAGTGTATGTATTTAAAGATGATAACCGATTAGAGTTGACACTTTGTTTAATTAGTAAGAAGTTTTCATTATTTAAAAGGTTTTTTAAATTTATAATGTTTTACAATTATTTTGTAAATCCAACAAATCATTGCAAGTTTTTTTTTTTTTTTCTATAATTGTCTTGTTTATTTCTTTCAATGGAGTCTTACTTGCTAGAACACGAATAGGAATTTGAAGTTGGTCATGGCATTATTATTTGCAAAAACCATGTATAGTTAAAAAAAAAAAAAAAAAAGGAACATATTCACAATAATGCCCTTGCATAATATAAGTATGTTCCAAAAATAATTTGCAATACTAGATAAAACTACCAATTTGAATAATTGACCTCTTACGTGTTGATAGGGATACTGGGACCGTATTGATTTTCATAAATTTGACATGTCAGAGAATTGACCATGTTTGAAGATTTGGCGTCCATGGTTGAAAGAGCGGTGTTATACCACACATTTTATTTATTTATTTTTATTTATAATTTTATCAATATAATAATTTACAAATTAATTAATAAAGATATGATAATTGTATACCTAACAATTTTTTTTTTGGAGTGAAACTTGTTTGGAAAATAGAAATTGGTAAACTCACGTGTTCGTGGAAACAAAAAAAAAATCAATTATAATACATCGTATTTATTTATTGTCTCGGGAAGCAACAAAATTAATTGTTACTGTTTGTGTATATTATAGGATTAAAATTTTTAAGATTCAAACCTAAAAAATTTAATCAAGCAAATAAATTATCATTATTTTTATTGCGGAAATTCAAACCAAAGTGGGAAAAAATAGTTTTTAAGTATCCTACTCAGCAAAGGGATTTAAGCGTTAAAATTGCCAATAATTATAATCACGTGAGAAAATATTACCTTCACATGAAGTCAATAATTAACGGGACAAATAATATTGAAATAAATTTTGTTTATTTATGTGTTTTATTAAAAATTAATCTAAAGGCCTAAAATTTAACAATTTTTTTTTTATTTTTAACATTTGAAAGCAATCCTGACAAATAACAAATTTAAACGAGATCTTTCTAACCCTCTTGAGCCGAAATACCATTATTTTTTAAATGAGTTTTTTTTTTTTTTTTTTTTTTTTTTTTTTTTGGGTTAGTGCACTGAGAACTAGAAATTTTGGAAAATGTCACATCCCGTTCAGTTGCCATATTGGAAGATGCGGCTAGACCAGTACACGTGCTAGCCGTCCAAAACCATCTTTTTCGACGCTTCCTTTTTGACACGTGTCTTCTTTAAGAAAATTAAAATAATTCAAATGACCGAGATTGGAAATATTAGATAATGAAAAAATTACATTTATTATTTTACATAAGATTATAAATATTTTTAAGTGTATTATAATTTTTTATTATTAAATAATATTCATTATAATAATAAATAATACGATGTTGTAGGTTGTAGCCAGAGATGCCTGCTTATTCACGAGCAATAAACAAAGCCAGGTATTTTTAATGCGGTGAAGCAAGAGACATGTGGTGCACATCCAATCCAACACCAATGTTTGGTTCAAAGCATTGTTTAATCCATGCTGGTTTCAAATAATATTTCTGTTTTGGAAATAAAAATACTACTAATATGTATTTAGAGAGATTAATTTTTAGTAAGATATTTTTTAATTTAAAAATAAACACTTTATACAAAATTTATTATTTAGATTAACTTTTGTGCATAAAAACTATTTTTTTAAAAAAATAAGAAGTATTTATCTTTTAATTTTTTATTTTTAATAAAAAAATAACTCGTTAAACATTAATCTAAATTTAAAATATTTTATTTTTAAAAGTTAATACAGACACACTCTTAGTAGATTTCGACCTAACTAATTAAACATGTCATGCGATAAATCGTGGCATAATTAACCTTACATTTTTTTTCTATTTAGCGGAAACCTTGATGACATAAAAAGATAGCAGATACTTTTGAGTCAAGCATGTCATGCTCTCTATGGCACTGACATATATATTATATTATATTAATGATCGATGAGGAAACTTAACTTCAGTGGATATAACGAACCTAAAATGTGCTTGCGGCTTTGTTAGGCCTCCTGTACTTTTTCTCCTTGACTTTAATTATTATATAATCTTTATGGATGAAGGCACTTAAAGTGACTTTAGAAAAGAAATAAAAAAAATCCTAAAGCCCCTTCTATGGCAATTTATTACTAATTCGAAGACTTTAAGGCTTTAAGTTACTGGGTTTACTTTCTTAAACGAATTTCCTTGCAAGTCCAACGTACATAATTAAATTACAATTGTGCATTTAAATATTTGAAAATATATAATTTTAATTAAACGATAAAATTATCAAAAAATACCCATGTAACCATGCACGTGTATGTGACAGCCATTCAATATTGAATATATATTTGACATTAATTAATCTAAATTTGATAGTTCACCCAACCCTGCACACTTACATTTAATTCGAGGCATGCGATGTTAGTTGGGAATTGATCACGCGGAGACCATTCCCTATATAAATATGTGAATGTACGTATGTCCCCCAGCTGACACGAAGATTAAATATGCGAAGCAAAATACAACTATATATATATTAAAACCTAATAACTTAACTTCAATGTGGAGCATTTATTAGGCAAATCATATCGTGCCGTACCATGTACTAAAATCTCTAACTCAAGGACCAGAAAATTGAACTTTCTGCCGAAAGGATAAAAGGTATCAGTTATGCTACTCTCTTCATACTGGTTTTAAATTATAAATTAAATTATTTATGTTAATATGGTGTATTTTAAATTAAAATAAATAAATTATAATATAAACGCTTGACACAATTTTTTTATGTGACGTCAAGACGAGCAACCTAGAGTTTGAAAGAGTTACTATCGCGTCCAGGAAATATTGTTCACGTGTTATGGTTTTGTGGGACCAAAATTGGTGCGACCAGCACATGCGACGAGTACGGCCATTACATAATTGACGCTGTGAAAGACGCTTTTTGGGTCAAATGGGTGATGTTATCGTGTCATTATCTTTACTTTATGCAATATATGTGTTATATAATAAGTCTATTTTTTGGGTCAAATTTGATAACATTATTCTGACAATTTTCTCATTTTTGGGAGCATCACCAGTCACTGAATCTTATCCACAATCACGGCCATATATCATTAAAAAAAAACCAGAACTATATATGGTTAGTACAGTGTACTAGAAAGAGAACTGTGGAAAGTGGCAAAGTGGAGTGAATAGTGATTGTCCATGTGGGAAATTGGGAATTGAGTAGTTTGGGCATGACGTACAAAATTGAATGAAACGCCAAAAGCCGTATTAGAAGCTGTAACAGTAGTTGTAGCAGAGCGGGTGTTCGATGAAATGCCTGATCAGAAATCGACAATTTCGGGCTAGGAAATGAAAAGGATTGTAACTATGTACCATATCCACTGACTATCCTAACTAACATAGTTTTTGATTTTACTAAAATTAGATTCTTTCTAAAATTTATCAATTCCGGTGTTTCTCATAATCGAGAGAATACCCTAAGGCATATGCTAATATGCTGTTGCTAGCTATTCATAATTTATATACATGGATGGATATCGTTATTTATTTAGGATATACGCTCTTTTTATATTTTTTTAAGTAGATTAAGTTAAAAAGAAAAGAGAAAATGGGCAACCATGACTAAGTGTTATTCTGATTCAACGTTCGTACGCCACCAACATTATACTTTTTGGTACGATGGTTGCGTTTCGTATGTAATAATGTGGCCGGCGACAACTGGTTGCCACTACTACACATTACGCACGCTACTGGACAAGCAGTGCCTACTTTTATTCTTTCATCATGTCGTCTGTTTTTTTCTCCAACTTTTTCTATTTGTCATGGTTTCACAACGTCCATCAAAATGCGCTAAAGTGAATCTTACAGTCATCCTATTGTCTACTCAACCCTTATACTAATATTTTTTTTTTTTCGATATTTTTCTTGCCACCCACTCAGATCAAAAGGCAAGAATTTCTTTTTTAAATTCCTTATTACACATAGGCAGGGTGTCCCTACACTTTTGGATATAAGATTTGATTATTATTATTATTGGGGACATGAGGAGTAACCACAAAATTACTCTAAAAGACAAGAAATTGGTAACATTGGGCCAACTGAAAAATATTGCTTCTTTAGACAAGAGATCATGGGCCTTATGGTAACAAAATTCTGAGTGGCGTGTCTGAAATTAAACTTGTTTATGGACAGAGCAAATAAATATAAACGCAAATGCTGCTGCCAATTCAACAACCACTGGCAAAGTAATCTCTGAGAAAACTTGGACCGGTGTAATGTGGATTCCGCCGGTAAGAGCAATGCAACTTCCATGCATTGGGTCAAAAATGACAGTGAGTATTGTGAAGGAAAATGAAGGTCTTTGGAACCAGGAGCTGGAGTGCTCGGTTCTTTATTCAGTGCTTTTTTCCTCCTGAAAGTGAAAGGCGTCACAACCGCAATGTGAGGAAGCTCTTTGAACAAAATTTTCATACAAGTCTTTGAAATGAATTACACTCTGCTACTCCAGCAGATTATTTTTCCAGTTCTATGGTTTGATTAAATTGAAATACCTGTATAATTCTGAGTTCTTGCACACTTGATGAAAATTGATCCCCAATTCATTTTCTTTTGCTGAAGTTGTGACTTCCAACGTCCATGTTGCTGGGTTATAGCCATCTTTAATTTTACTAACTCCTTCAATTCCCTTCATGAGGAAAAGTATGAGTGAAACTTCTACAAAGATACGAGGTAAAACATTCATTATAGTCAAGAACAATTTCTACCTGTAGCTAATTAATTGTGAAGAATGGCGTCCTAGTGAAAAGCTGCATTTCAATGAAAAATCAAATAAAAATTAAGATACTCAGTTATAAAACAAAGCAAATTAAATTACTAAATTTCTTCCAGTGTCTACAGTGTTCCTATCAGTTCTCGTAATAATAGCAGCAGCTGTTGCATCTAACCCTGAAGTTGGCTCATCCATGAATATAATACAAGGGTTTGATACTAGCTCAACTGCAATAGTCAGCCTCTTGCGCTGCTCAGTTGAGAGATCATTCACACCAGGTAATCCAACTAATAAATTCCTTGTGTTTCGGAAGTGCAACTTTTGGAATGTGTATATGGGATGTGTGATTAGAAAGAAAGAGTATATGCATAAAGAATTATCCTTAATTGGTTGGGCTCTTGATAGATTTGAGCTCACTGGCAGGGTGACACTAAAATCATTGAACAATTTGAATTTAACATATGTACCCAAGTTAGGTAATTTCTTATGGCATACCCTTCTTTTTCTGGACACACACCTTATGTGTCTGACACACCTTTCACACGGGGTGTGTATAGAAAAGTGGGGTCTGCGAGAAGAAAGAACAAGTTACAGAATAGCAATATGATCTCAGCTCCCCTTGGGACCGATACTTATAAATAATTTGCAAATCAAAAATTCGCAGCAATTCATCTGCTACTAACGCACAAACCTTCCATTGGGAATCCATAGAATCACAGAGAAAGAGCAAAACAATGGAGGACAAAGCTGAATCGTACAATGGCATTAGAGCTCAATTTCCTCTTACATGTGGGAAGAAATCCAAGAATTAAGCCCCTCTTGAAGCCATCCACAATGCCACTCGTCGTGCCACCTCCAAATTTTCCCTTCTAAATCATCTTCTGCTTCACAGGCTCATACCAACGCCGCCCACAACATAAACATCAATAACATCCCTACTCTATCGTACTCTTCCAATGCCTGGCTTGATTCCCTTCGCAACCCCATAAACCCTAGCTCTGCTATTACCGCTCATCGTAATAGTGATGGTTCGACGATTGGGCCTCCTAGGACCTAGACCACCGCCTCTGGTGGATTCCGACCAGGATGGAGGTGGCAAGGTGGGACCACCTCCGCCGCGACGGCCCGTTGGCATGGGTTCAGACGACTACAGGGATGAGGACGCCTCGTCCACTCCCTGCTAAGAGTTCTGAAGATGATGCGAGGTGGGGAATCGGTTTCGGATTCCTGTTAGCAACGAGATTTTGCTGAAGGGCAACACGAAGGTATTATTAGTAAAAGCGAAGTGGAATTTTGGATGCTAGAAGCTGTTTGTGCAGCTTAGTTTATTATTTTTGGAAATAGAACATTTATGAGAAACGGTTCTATGATAATTAGAGACTGTAGACACTTGTTGGCTGTATCCTCTTGATATTCACATAGTTTAACTTTATATGAAAATTGAAAAAAAAAAAAAAAAAAAAAGAAAGATAAAATACATACATTATTAGTAAAAGAGTCTATCCTCATTTACAAAAATTTTGCAGCTAAACAGAAGATCCCCACAAAAAATAGGGATAGTTATTAGTGATTCTTTTCTCTGGGTTAGTACAATTGATATACGTTCTGGCCTGAGTCAATTACCATCAACATGACACAAAACTTTAACCCATATTCCCGTTCACCGTTTGTTGTTCTTAATTCCTTGTCGGAGATATTCAGCAATGGCAGAAGAACCATATTGTTGGTACTGTAAACAGTTATATCCAATTGATCCTAAACTAATCAGTGAGATGATTATTAGTAACCATTCTCAAAGGTAGAGAGACGAGAGTCTGATAGAGCAGTGAAGAGCTGTGTGTCTACAAATAGCTGCAAAGCCAAGGATGCATAATCAACAAAAAAAAAAAAAAATGAAAATGATAATTTACAAGAATGATTATTGAAGGGCTTATCCCTCGATAACGGATCCATGCAATATGTCTAGTGATGAGAGAGAAAGAGGAAAAAGAGAGAAAATGTCAAACAAGTTATCCTAAACTTGTCTTTAGAAGAATAAAAATCTGGTACCTTGACGAATGGCTGATCCTTAGTGGGAAAGGAACCAATGAAGCTATCTTTAAGGAGCAAACAGACCTGAAAAAAGCATTTCAGGAAAATATCCTAAAACTAAATGAATGTTGTTCATTATTTGAGAATTTCCCAGAATGTATAAAACAATGTCTAACCCTGTCACTATTTGATTGTACACTAGTTATCGTATGGGATCTCAGATCTGAACAAAGTGACTCCAAGTAGCTCTTGATGACATGCAAAAACTGGGTTGCAGCTTCACCCTGAAACATGTACAGAAAAATAACATGTATTACTTTCTGGATTGAATGGCTTGGT
The DNA here is from genome assembly GCA_022379115.2 of Bauhinia variegata. Taxonomy (NCBI): domain Eukaryota; kingdom Viridiplantae; phylum Streptophyta; class Magnoliopsida; order Fabales; family Fabaceae; genus Bauhinia; species Bauhinia variegata. The sequence goes on along the minus strand of CM039429.1, from coordinate 23,759,358 downwards.
TATTGATAGTAACGCAACACATCTGCTACTCATATTCTCACCTTGAATTATTAGCAATATGGTTTTTAACAGTAAAAATAATAATGAGTTAATAAGCTTGCGAGCAGAATGGATAGATAGGTCTTTCAGTAAGATGTGTAAAAACCTGCATTTGACTGCACCTATATACAGGGTGCTTTTTAGCTATTGAATGTTCACGTCGAAGTCTAGCATGAAAAGGACCTAATTGAGAGACAAGCTGTTTGTGTTGTGGCAGTCTTGGCAAGGGACACATTTTAACCTGCATTAATAAAAACGGAGAGTTAGAGGTTTATTTTCTATGCCAATCTGCAAAATCATTTAAAAAAATGACTCTAACATACCTGATCCTTCGATACATTAACGTGAACAAGATTTGCAGTTTTCAACTTCAAATCAAGAGGTTTATTTTCTATACCAATCTGCAAAATCATTTTTAAAAAAATAAAGTAAAACAACGAGACCATTATTTACCAAAAAAACTCAATAAGTGTACTGAAGCATTTGAAAGTCACAGATATCTGCTGATCTGCTTAGTTATATGTTAATAAAATGAACTCACAATATATGGAACTGGTGCATCAAGAAAATCAAGCATACTTTCAGGTAAAACCTGGAAAGCAAGGAAAAACACATGTGATAATGGCACCCAGAAAGAAGATCAGAAACAAGGGATCGCTGAATGCTGATGAACTCACAGGAAGAAACAAACTCTGCCATTGAAACGGACGAATGATGGCAAGAAGAGAGAGCACCGCAGCAGATAGAACACCCTGCATTGTTACATAACAAGTCAAAGAGAAAGGCAAAGTTCATGTAAGCTCTCTGTTAATTCGAATTGGCTCACATCCATACATAACTATTTTAGCACAAAATATAATTAAGCAAATCAAAGGCCATTAGTTGATAATATATGACTATTCAATGGCTTACCAGATTTGGACAGACCAATATTATATGTTTCTCCAACAGAATTCCTGCAACCAGTGCCAACACCTGCCCGTGAAAGAAAATATAAAAGAGATAAACAAAACTTAGTTATTTCTTTCCTCAATCTTCAGACAGTTTTCTGCTCTCAAAATTAGAAAAAAAAAAAATAGAAAGGAGTATGAAAAGGCTAGTCATAAAAGATTTTCTGCTATGTAGGAAACCACTCTTGGGAACAGTTTCAGCAAGGAACTTCTGACAGAAATTAACATTGTTCAACTCCACCTTGGATTTGTGCTTACACTATCGAGGGAAAGGACTCGGCAAATAGTTGTAGTCGTCCATACTGATAATGCATAAGCTTCCTCAGCCGCAGCTAACTTTGCATTAACCTTTTACCAAGTACAGTTGTAGTGAGTGAGCCCAATTATGGAGAAGCATTGCTTTTAACAAATAACTCAAAAAATTACCTGAGCAGGTTCAAAACAGTTCAAATAATTTTCAGGAAAGTCAAAATCAGCAACTGAAGGTCGCCTATACTCAATAGTCTGTAGATGTTCAAGAGGTTGGAAAATGAATTTACTTCCAAGGGGTGGAACTTGTAGAGCATGATATCGGCACAGTATCTGTAGCATATCGTTCTTATTATCCTATTACAAACATTTATAGTTAAAAAAAAAAAAAAGACATATTAAATGACAATCAAACATCAACATCAATTAAATCAAATGCAAAACAACAAACAGGCAACCAATTTACACTAACCCTAGCCCATTCCATTATCAACTCATCCCGATAATCTCTTTCATTATTTGGAAAAAGATCATCCTCATCTTCTGATACCACGCTTCTAACTGGACTGCGAACAATAACAATATGTCACTGAAATCGAACTGGGGGCCAGTACTCAAAAGACGGTAATTAAGATAAATTGTAATAAAAAACCTCTCATGGTTTAAAAATCCACCACCTGAAAAGTGACTCAGAACTCCCAGGAAACTCCATCACATAACTCTGAGAAGAATATGGCGTTCCAGTCTCAGGAGATGCATGATCATTTTCATAGTAGTTTCCATCCATTCTTTCCGGAGCGTCTGGATGAGTTTCTGGTTCCTCACGAGCAATTTCCTTGTGATCTTGCAGATTCTTCCGGCTATCCTTATCCACATCCCTAACTTGGCTAAGATCAGAAGTATCACTGGCAATACCACTTTCAGGGGACGGAAAATCCGATATTTTCGGTGAGAAGTGTTGGATTTCTTCATCAGATATAATTCCTGCGGCAGCAGCAGTCATGGCTGCTGCACCATTGACAGGTATTGCAGAAGCCATCCAATCACTACAAGACTCCCTACCAAGCAAGTCAGCATTTGCACTCATTTGATCATCTGCTTTGGGTGTCGATGGAATGAAACCTGTGGCTGTGATATTCATCTCATTTATAAACTGAGTTATCCGATTAAGACGCTCCTGTGCAATGAGACTGCATCCAAGTAAGACATGGTGAATTGTTTGGATCTAGGAAGCAACATCAGAACTCATGCTTCAATAGTATGATTTCAACCTGAAATGAGAGTGATAAGCTAGAAATAATATGCTAACCTGTTTAACATCTCGAAGTGTAACTCAAAGAAAGGAGCTCTAGTCAGCAGACAGTAACAACGAGGAGCAGAAACCAGAAAACGGCTGCAAGTCCCAGAGGAAAGAGAAAGAGGAGATGATATGCCTAAGATACCAGGGGGACGCTGAACAATTTCAGGCACATGCAAGCAAACTCCATAAAGTGTTGCTTCATCTGCTGCCTAATCAAGGCATAGAGGCATATAAAATTTCTTTCAGCAACTGTGTACTTTGTTTCTTAATCAGAACATTGCTCTATCTAATAAATAAATGAGAAATGACCCAACAATTTGTGGTGATCATGTCAATATACATAAAATAGACACTAAATCTTGAATAAGATAGGATCACCTTGCATGTTTCCAGAAGTTAAGAGAATAAAATAAGAGTATTATGATATCACACTGAAATCATAGATGGCATCAAAAGACAAATTACCTTAAGTGAAAAAGTAAATGCAGAATCATCTCTGCCTAAATGCCCCTGTAGAGAATAAAGAAAAAGAAAAACATCTCTCTTTGAGTAGGTTAATGCTAGCTGAGAGAACCATTTCAGTAAAAAAAGAAAGATTTGAAGAACAGTAAGAGGATAGGCATGCTTCACTACTAGCTTCAAGTACAAAGACAAGTTTATTTATATGAATGCACTATCTAAAACACAGTTTCACAAATCAAAGATAATTCTTTGCATTAAGCTAGTCAAATAGCAGGTATTTAGAGAGATGAAGTATAAGGTTGATGTGGCATACCTGCCCATAGATAAGTTCATTTAGTTCACTAAGAGATGGAGTCCTCTCCAACAACCGTGCCTGTAAATCAACATTCCACATATGAAATAGTTTGTGCAGACAAATAAACATTAGCACCAATAGAAAGAGAAGCACATGACTCGTCAGTACAACCAATATCATCAGGCAACATAAACATGCAGGGCAATGATCCCAAATATTAGATCAATGCATCTAAGTAACACTAACAAGATTCTTGATGCCAAAAAAGGCATATTGGGTGGCTAAGTCAACTTGTAGCATAGTTGACTAATAAGAAAAGTGTCTAGTTTCACGTTCCATCTTATAAATTATATTTATAAACTATGACATACATGTTTAGGAAAAAAAATTATAAAGTAGAATTTAGAGCCGAAAACCAATTCAGAGATGATAAGAAGAGCACCAAACAGACCTTAACACCAGAAGGAAAGCAAAAGGACGCTAAATCCTTCATACGCATTGTTAGCCTCTTGCCAGGAGGATATTTGAAAAGGATCTGCATGTACATAAATGGGTATCAACCAAGATCCTATTGATCATACTTAGACAAATCATAACTACAAATAAATACAGATGAAGTGATTAAAGTCTATATAACACTGAGAAATATTGCATTTGAATTGACTGTCAGCCAAAAGTGCTTTGTGGCAGCAAGATGTTATAACTTGTTGGGTCAAACGAATTCCAGTCACCATCAAAGTGGACAAGTAAAATTCAACTATATCTTTTATAAGTGATGTGACTTGAATATCCAAAAATCTATAAAAGAGAACACAGACAGTAGGTATATACATAAAATATATATACATACAAAGTGCATCTTGGGTATTATTTTATAATTTGATTGAAGCACATTTGATAATGTCTATGGCAGATCTACGGATAAAAAAGATTTGATATCTAATAAACCTGAGGTTCCAGGATTGGTGCTGGAGGACCTTGTTGCTCGAGCTTTCTGAAGTCTAGGAACTCAGATTTTTCCATCTCTTTTTGCCACATTTTCCTCTTAGCAAATGACAACTCCACAGTCTCCAAATTAGCATTTGGATGTAGCCCCACAATCACCATATGTTCAAATAGCGCGGTTGGCTCCTTATAATTTACACGATCCTACAGTAATACTCACAGTGACTTAACTGAACAGAAAGATAAAGTTATGTTTCTGACAAACATGTATAAGGGACGCAAGTAGATGAAGCAGCTTCCACATAAAATTTAATACTCTACCCTATTCACACTACCAGCAAGACATTCTAATATGAGCCTTGACTTCTTTTCTGCTTAAGTGCTTAACTTTATCAATCAACTAATATCAATGCAGAAGTTAGCAGTAAGACAAATGAACTATGCAATATTGTGATATTATTGCATTAGACTTCCGGCCACAGATCTGGAATGTGCGATTTCTCACATTATAGTATTACAGCATCCAGTATGAGCATGGCAAAATAAATGTGATGATCAATCATGCAGGTAAGATGAACATAAATGGAACTAGAAGATTCGAACGAAGCAAAACAGAATTGAATACCATTGTTCTAGATTGAAGCTGATACCACTGACGTTTTTGGTTTGCCAAGACCTCAGGGTTGAAATTCACTGGGAATCCCTCTTCACGTAATCTTCCAGCCCATCGCCATGCCTTCTGCACATTAGTTTTTAACTTTTGATAGCTATCACTACGTTGAAATCCTGCTGGCACAAGCTCACTTTTACTGCGTCTATGTCCCCGGGCCATTGGTGAGACACTTGAATCACCACCTCCACCAACAGAGTACACGCTCTGCAATGCCTCACTAGCAACTCTGATAGCCTCCTCGGAAATCTGCTGCAGCACCAAGTATGGCGAGGGGGACCCATCATCAAAAGGTTCTGCATTTTCGTTTGTGTCCATAATTGCATACTTATCTCATGTTGTGAAGTTTCAGTTCACCAATTAATTGTAGCTTCCACACCATTCTTAACTTGTCCCAAAAACAACACATCTTACGACCATTTCACCGAATTTGATGATTCTACCAGATACTTAATTAATTACGGTAACCCAGATATTAATTTTAGCCAAATTTGTTATTTTGGCTCCCTAATATGATTAATGGTCCTCGTGTCTCACAGATACCCGAATCTCAAACACATTTGATATGCCTTAACGATCAAGAAATTTTTAACTCTGCGCAGGTGGAGTCCACTAATCTTTCAAAAATTCGAACTCCCCCAATGCAAATAAAAGGGCCCCTGATTCTATAACAAAGAAGACGGCAATGGAATAGCCAAGCTTTCATTAGCGGCAGAACAACGCCTAGAAACAAATAACCAAATCAAGCAATAACACTCCCAAATATCTACCGGATTTAAATGGCATGATTACTAGTAACGGAAAAGAAAATTTAAAAGCCAGATTCTGGAATAAATATCCAGAGATAGAAGAAGAAGAAAAAAAAAAAAAAAGGATTTTATGAAAATAATGCAGGTGTTATAGGGGGAAAAAAAATCAGATGCTTGTACCTGTTTTCTGGTTTGTCTGGCTTGGACCTTGAAAGACACAAAGCACGAGAAGGGAGAAAGAGAGTTGCCAAATATAGTAGTTGGGTTATATAAGGGAAGAGGAGGTTGGGCATCAGAGAAAGAGGCGTTCTGTGTTCATGGTGGCCGAACCTTGAATAAGAAAAGGAAATACCAATTATTCAATTTCCAAAACACCATTCCTAATCTCTTCGAGTGAGTGCTTTGACTTGGAAGCACGATGTGTCGTTTGCTTGACGAAAGGGACTTGTTCCTCAGGAACAAACAGAAAATGCATCGGGGCCCGCTCAATGAATCCCGTCGTCACTTATTATTAACACGTACTGCCATATCATGCTATTACTTCGGATTTTCAACCGTCGGATCATTCTAAGCGACGGCAAGTAAAAAGTACGGACATGATCTCGTACATAGGTTCGGAAGTCAACGATACGAGAACATTGCTGCACCATGATGTTCCTATTTTCATGCTGCGCGCGTCTGCTACACAAATAAATGCACATAGGATAAAATATGCTTTCCTACTTAATAGCTCATTCATCTCCACTTTGATTTATCAATAACATGCATGGCTGTGAAGGGAAACTATTATTTTAATCAGTCAAAAATTCAAAACTCAATGTGACATAAAATGAGGCATCAACTAAAATAACGAATTTTATTTTCACATATAAAATAATGTTAACAGTTATATGTTAAGCATTACCACCCAACTTTGTAGCTGGTAGAGTTATCATAGTTTAATTGTAAATTTAAAATTCAGAGTTTTAAAATTGTAATTGTGTTAAATTTTGAGTGAGATAATTTTCTGTTCTTATCATTCTAATAAGCTCGAAAATAAAAGTAAAATAGTTGGTATTTAATATAGCTTGACATATTAAATCTTTTTTTTTAAAGAAAGATATGTTAAGTATTAATTATTTAAAAGATAATTATTTTTTAGAATTTTTTTTGTCATCTGAGTTATTATTATTTTTCTTTGTTACCTAAAATAAAATTTAACTGTAGGTTTCTCATTATTAAAACACACTTATGGCTTTTTGAGTTATGATTTGAATAAAACTTCTAAGTTTTTATACATACGAATTCTGATTTGATTTTTTTTTTTTTTTTGTTCCTTCTTTCTCATGGGAGATTTGTTTAGTTTTTAAACCTATCTAATTACCCTTCGAGTAATTGGGTGCTCTAAATGAGTGCTATTTTATCTATATGATTACGATTATTATTAATTTTGCATTCACTCAAATTATAGGGTTATTGGAGAGAGGATGCCATCTAACTGCATGCGGGTTACCTACAAAATAAACATTTGTGCTCATTCATCATCATCATAAAACAAAAAAGGCTTCATAAATAATTATCTATTTATCAAAAAATGTAGATATAAGGACCATTTTTCTTAATCTAAAGATATAAGGGCAAATTAAATAAAGTTAAATTTATCCTAAAACAAATGGGCTTTTATACCAAACCCATTTTTTTGGGCCGATATTCTAGCCCAAGTCATTAGTGGGCTTTATCTATCAATGAACCCGTTGGGAGATCCACGCTTGTGCATAACCCGCGACTCAGTCAGCATGGAGAGCCGAACACAAAGGATTTCTTTTAACACCCAAAGAATGTCTATTTCCACCCCCAGTATCTTTCAAGCAAAATGGCACATTTACCCCTAACAATTAAAGCCCTTCACCCGAAACCTCCTAGCTCTACCTCCCTCCGGTGGTGTTGAATCGTAGGAATAAGTTCCAAACAAATCAACAAGAACTGGATCTTTTTTTTTTTTTTTTTTTCTTATCCCTTTACTAATCTTAACAGGTTGTGTATGTTTTATCAACAGTACACTAAGAAGAGAACATCACAAGCCATGAAACATGTGGACAAAAAGAAAAAAGCCTTAAAAGATGATTCAGTATATGCATATATCAATATTATAACAGCCTTAAAAGCATAAACAAATTAAAAAAGAACAGCTATTTCTATGGATAGCTATATCCCATAAGTGATAGATTAGAATGTTTAACATATCATAAGCCAGATTCTGAAACTTACAGAAAAATGGAATCAGAAAGGCAGCACAAACTATATAAACAACTAGCATGGTTCTAATAAGCAATAAACACCGGTAACTATTTGCAATATTAGGAGGAAACACTCCTCTATTCTCCTTGTCAGTGGCTTTATTGTTGAGCAGTCAAAAGAGAACCCAGCTTAATAATGACTCTGTAGAAGCGTATCGCCACCCCGTTCTATCCCGATGGTTTTTCTCTCCTTATGTACTCTCTAGATCACTTTTTGTGGTTTGTTTTTGGTAATTTTGCTTCTTTTGTATTTTATATGTGGTTCACAACATGATAGTTAGTGATTTGGCTTTTAAGCGCATGTCAAAGCCCATAAACCTAATTAAATTAGGAAGGTTGGTCCTTATCATTTATCATTAACATATATTTATTTATTGTTAAAAAATACATAAGGTTAAATAATTATTGAATAAAAACATCCATCACGTTCACAAAATTAAAAAACACATAAAATGCTTTCAAGTAACCAAATTATCACAAATAGCCCAAAGAGGCCCCATAAGTCTCATATTTACTGTTGTCTATAATGCAACTTGGGCACCAACACTTTGCTTTGCCCAGTTATATAGTTATATAGCAGCTAAGAGTGCCTATATAAAAGCCACCCATAACAGAAATACCCAGAAAAAATTTGCCAGAGCAGGAACAAAAAAAGCTCAAAACTGAGCGTGATAAGCAATTATACAGCACGACCTCCATGTATTCCCAAATTAAGTGTTGAACGACCTTCATGTATATAAGCAGAAAACAAAGTTTCTTTGCTTTCAATGGAGCAAGCAAAAATAACTATTTGAACTCATAGCAAGCCCATATAAATTACCATGAATCAAACCTTAAATTCAACCAAATAAACCACACAAAACAAGATTCACAAACCGGGCTAAGACAGAGGGAGATGAGATTGGAGATACGTTAAGACTACGATGGGGGGTTTGTGGGTTTAATTGTCAGATGAGTAAATGTGTCATGCTCAAAAATAAATTAAAGGGTGAGAATAGAAATTCTAGAGGTGATAAAAGAAATCCTAAACATAACGGCAGCATTTTTCCTCGTATTTTCCGCACACGTGCACAGCGGCTTCTTTCAACTTACGTACTTTGCCCCGAGGGCGGAATTAACTAATCAGGACTCCACTAACCTTAAAAATACATTTTCTACTCAATTTTTTTATTTATTAATATTTAACTTTCCCACTCCCAGATTAAAAAAAGCAAAAAAAATTTCCCACTCCAGTATCCCTGTGACGGTCTCCTCCCTCCATTTCCCTTTCTTCATTCCCCTCCCTAGTTCCGACCACTCTGCAAGAATCTGTCTTTGAATAAACTGGCTCTCGTTTTAACTTCATATCCAAAATTTCCTTTAAGAATCTTTTGCTTCATTGAACTTCTGGCATTTTGTCTATTTATAGCAAAATTTCCTTTTTCAAAACCTCTATATAATCTCGAAGGGTTTGTCTGGCTGTGTCGCTGGTCATTTGTGATTTATTTCGATGTTTATCCAGTGAGTTTTTTCTGTGAAAATTTTCCCTATCTCGAGGGATTGTTGTATGAAAAACCCAAACTTTTTAAGTTTCTGGGAAATTCTAGAATTTTGATTCACCATGGTTTCCAAATCCATGCCCGTCGTTTTGGATATAAGCTCCGATGAAGAATCGGGTTTGAATGAGTTGTCCAAAACTGACTATGCTTGGATTAAGGAGTTTCTTGGCGAGTCTGATACAGAGTCAGACGATTCCGAGGAGGTTGTAGTCATCGGTGAGGTCAAACCTGAACGGAAGTCAAAATCTTCGAGGCCTGCTGTGATAGATGTAGACGATGATTGCGTGGTTCTGGATGGTGACCCAGAAGACCGTGTGACCACTGTGAATGAGACGGAAATCGAGTCAGACGAGTTGCTTATAGTTGGGGAGAAGGGTCCGGTATGTCCTTGAGTTAATTTTGGTACTGCTTATGAGAATTTTATTTTAGACCGTTATCTGATCTTCTGCCAGGTCAAAAAGGAATGAGACCAGAAATGGGATCAGATATGTTTGTTCTCTAGCTTGTAATTTTTCCTTGTCTTATTACCAAAAGTTGGATTTGGATGTCATTTTGTAAATCTTTTTGAGTGCTTAATGCTTAATGCTTTGAGTTTGAATTGGCTGGGTTTCATGGAGTGATAAGGGAGTCTGACGAATTAGTGTGTGGATTCAAACATATCTCAGCTAATGTAACAAATTGCAAGTGGTATCTTTGAACTGTCTTGTCATCTGGTTGTATCATTAATGGTGAACCAAAGGAGGGATTTTCACTTTTAAGTGCCAATTCATCAGAAGTTAGATCTCTAGCATTTGCACAGGCACAGCGTGAAGGATTGAACATACCACATATCCCATCCTAGCTCCATGGCAAATTCTTGCAGGACATGAAATTGCCACGTGGGGGAAGTGATGGCTGTGAACATGGATCCTGTGCTAGCCACCTTGGCTGATGAATTTGAAAATCCTTTTTTAATGGATACGTATTCAAAGATTGACAATAAAATCTGCTATGTTTTGTTGACATCTAGAAGTCTAGAAGGTATGGCTAAATGTTGTTAACTCAATCCGTACTGCATAGACGAAATAGTTTTTAGAGAGGATCATCAAACATTTGATACTCTAGGTGCCTTCATGTTTGAAGGTGAATTGTTCTTTTAATGAAGTTCCATAGTTTCATAGAAGTATGCTTGAGAATACATTATCATTTGGGGCATTTTCTTCTGGTGAAACATTATCGTTTGCTATATGGCTATATGCTCATTTTGCGATATGATTTCCCCGTAAATTCCTTCTGTTTTCATACATGATCTTATTTGCTCAAACTTATCATTTCAATATTTTTCTTTTCCTATGGTAAAAGAAGTCGCTGTAATGTTTCTGTGGCACATGTTCATTTTGTTTTGGCTTGGCTTGCAGATTGCATGTAGAGACTATCCTCACCCTCGGCATCTTTGTGCGAAATTTCCTTTCTCTTCCACCCCGCACGAGACACATTGTGGCCAGGTGAAGATCATTGAGTTAGACTATGTCAAAATTTACTCAGCATCTTCTTCTTCTTATCATCATCATTATCATAATATCATTATTATTCTTTTACCATTCTTAACTGTCTTCACTGACATGCAGTGCCACTGTTATGTTTGTGACACATTAGCACCATGTCTACAGTGGGGCACTGGCGTTTCCCATCTAGATCATTGTCATGCCTCTGAAAAAGTTGAAACGTGGAAAACTCTGAGGAAGAATTTCAAGCTAGGCACGAGTGCTCCATTACCAGCTTCGACTAATTATACCACTTCTCCCTATGTGGCACTTCTCCAACAGAACCAAGTTCCAGAACATGATATTATTGTATTGCCCCCGAGTTCCGTGTCGCAGAGTCGAGCATGTAGTCAAGCTGCGTTGCGATCTTGCTCCTCACTCAATGCCACATCAGAAAATCAGTCTTCTGGGCCTGGTATAATGCATGCTCGCTCCTTAATAAATTCCACCATACAGAATCAAGTCTCCGGGCCAAATATAAATGCTATTCCGTTTTGCTCCTCAACCACCAATTATACTGTTCCAGATAGCGTAAACCCTGGTAGATGTCAAGAGTCAGTGCCTACTTTGGCCAGAACCAGATACCAGCCTCACATGGTTCCGAGGCAGATGTTTCGAGTGCGTAACACTTCCATCCGAAGGGAGCGAGGCCGTGGGATGAATACTTTAGGTCCTCAGTTTCTTCGTTCTAATACGATATCCCAGAGGTTAGGCAATGCTGGGGGCACCGTGACAGTTGATCTTGATTCATCTGGCTACAGCAATTATGCCAACCAAGCTCAGCATTATGACCAATACCATGCTGCAACAGAATTATTAAATATCAGAAATCCCAATGCATATGTTTGGTCCTCCAATAATTTATCATCGCACTCACATCCTAGCACTACGCCGCCCAGTGTCAACTGTGTGAGTGCAAACACTACGCCTTTTGAAAGCCAAGCATATGGGCAGCCATTGTCCCAATCCAATGACAGCCAGAACTTTTATGAATCTTGTATCCCCGTCCCGGGTCATAATGCTCCTTCAAGTTATGTGGCTTGCACGAGTGGTAATCAGTATGGGAATGGGCAGCATCAAATCGGAACCCAAAATGAAAATGGCAGTCAAAATGTTATACAATGCGGAATTCCAAGTCAAGATGCCTGCCAACAGAAACCCCATGAGGAGAATCAAAGTGAAGTTGCAAGGAAGGCGGATTTTTCAGGTTTTAATTCTAGTTGGACAGGGAAGACCAGTCCAAGCAATGAACCTCTAGTTGAAAGTTGTCATCTACAAGGCTCAGGATCTATAAACCAAGGGCAACCACCCAATGTGAAAGAGTCTAATACCCAGTTTGGTGGGAGCAGTAACTTTGGTCATCTTGATGAATTTGAGGAATGGCTTTTTCAAAAAGAGTCGTCACCAGTGGTAGCATATGGTGCTGTGCCATCTGAACTGAATTTACCATCTCCTGAGATACCCCAAGATGAGGCTGGTATGTTTTCATTTGATTTTGATACCTCCTGGAATGGTCCGGGACATGTATAGCCGAGTAATATAGTCAGTGATTAGCAACTGGAAGAAGGTAGTTAAAACCCATTTGGAAAAATTCTAGCTTGTATGATGGGTTGACAAGCTAGTTTAGTTTGTGGAGTTCTGACTAATTGTATAGTCTAGACTAGTCTATAAATCGAAATGTAGAAAACTGACCGCCAATACTCAAATGATGCTACGGCGGCTTGTTTCTTCTGCGCCAGGCTCAGCTTGGTTTAATCTATTTAGATGAATGGAGGGAGACGTAATAATGAGTTTAATACCAATAAATATTGTTTTCCATCTCCTTCCGTTCTCAATTATACTGTCCATAACCTATTTTTGAAAATATTTTGTAAAACCCATTAGTATTTCATAACTAATAAGATGAGCATTTTATCTATCAAGTAACAAAATACACAAGTTCAAAGGAATCTGGTAGTGCTTCTAGGCTAAAATGTATTATTTGACCTTTGATCCATGAAAATTTTGGTTTGCTTTTTGAGTTCTTTTTTTAACTTTTGCGTGAGGTTATTAAACCGAAACCGGACCAAGCGTCAAGAAATGAGATTCTATACAACAATTTGTATCCAACACATTTATTTAATGTTTCAGATTGAGAAAGGAAAGATCATTCACCTCCAACATTGTTGTGTTTCTCCACTTAGCCCAAGTTTTGGTCACCAACTGAAGTTAGAATTGACACCGAAACCGCCCAAGCTTCCTTAGATATGATATTATTCAAAATTGAATGCTGCAGATGGATGGTCCATCATTGCAGCTTGTGTTGAGTTGCATTGGTTAAAAAGAGTATTAAAACATATATTAATTATTGCAATTTATTTACTTTTGAATTTTTTTTTTTAATGTTTAAATTCATATAGGCCTTATTTGATCAATTGATAAGCTTGTTTGGTGTTTGGTAAACAACTAAGTAGCTTCTAAGCTTGTAAACATTATAGCTATGTTTTTCGCCATTTCACCCTCACCTCGCTCATCTTACCCCGCACACAGCAGCGCATCTGTATCAATCTTTCTACGTCCCTCTCACAGTCACACGGGTACGAGTTCGCTCTCTGTCAAGAACTATTCTTGCTCATCAAACGTGTTCAGTTGTCTTCAATTAGTATTTCTCAATTATGTTCCCAATTATATTTGTTCAGTCTGTGGGAGACTACAAGTAAAATCAGAAATTAATTGTCAAATTCATATGGTATTGGCTATGTAATGTATGCCTTATTAAAATAGCATTAGTTCGAGTTACACTTATTAAAAGAAATTGGATATACAATCCTACTGCTTTTATTTGGCACTTCGTTTACTAATACTCTTTGTAGTTGTACGGTCAGATGTCTGGTGAGATTCCGTGTGCTTCACCTGACACCAAATCTGTACGGATCACATCAGGTCCTTTGAATCCATCTGATAAGGTTCATTCACTTCCTTACGTCGATCCAAGGCGACCAGGTATGGAATTGACTTGCAGTAATGCTTCCATACTATATTTCAAGGTTATTATGAATTCAACAATTGATCATTTTTGTTGCAGTGAGAATTGTGTATCCATCGAAGGACTAATTCCTATGGTGTGGGAAATGTTGACTGGAAAGAAAGGGTTGAAGGTTGGAAACTTAAGCAGGACAGAAATGTGATGCAAATGACTGGTGGATATGCTGAAGGGGAAGGAAAGCATCGAAGATAATGACACTGATATATTCATTGATAAGGCTTTCTGAACATAGGCTTCATATTTCACATAGTAAAAACTCAGAAGAGACTCGAAGAAGATAAACAAGAGTTATCATCTTATAACTTACAGCCACTCAAGATTATTTTACTTCAACCACCAAAAGTGGGGAAGGGATAATAATGAAACCAAACACTTCCAATTCCATGGGAAACTTGGGAAGGCCAGATTAGAACTTAGAACATTGCAAGCACACAACGAAGACATCCCCCTTCGTGCATAAGATCAAATGCCTTGTTGATCTCCACAAGAGTCAATGTGTGGGTAATGTACTCATCAACCTTAATTTCCTGCAAATATTCAATGCAGTAACCGTGAATTACAACTTTCAACGAATAGTGATGATTATTTTGCATAGAACATAAGTTGAAAACCTTTACCTTCTTCAAATACTTGTCTACAAGCCAAGGCACTTGTGAACGGCTCTTGAATCCACCAAAAGCTGTTCCCTTCCAGACACGGCCAGTCACCAACTGGAAAGGACGAGTTGAGATTTCCTGCCCTGATGCCGCAACACCCACAATAACTGACGTTCCCCACCCCTGGAAATTTCGTAGAGTAAATATATTTTGCATACAACTATATAATCATAGTGCAACGATTTGGCCAAAAATGAGGTTGGCTGCACCTTATGGCAGCATTCCAAAGCAGCCCTCATCACTGACACATTTCCAATGCACTCAAAACTGTAGTCAACTCCACCATCGGTCTGATCAACTATGACTTGCTGAATTGGTTTCTCATGGTCTTTTGGATTAATAAATTCAGTGACTCCGAAATTTTTTGCTGAAAGGTAAAATAGCAAAACAAGTTCTTATAACATGAAGAAGTTCTTATGACAAAATGTAAACAGAAAAATGGATGCACAGCTAAACAATATTATTATACTATAGCCATATTATTCTGATAGTGTAAGTAGAACTCTTCGTCTCTTCCCAACGGGCATTATCTACTTCACCAGACGGCTATGTCATTAGATTACAGGACTGTCAGACAACACGTACTAACCAATATACGGAACTATAATTGTCAAACACGATTGATGAACTTAACAACAAACTACACCGAACATTAGAGGCGTACTATCAGGTTGATCTTTATGTCAAAGAGCACATGGTGTACCTGTATCAAACTTTTTGCTGTCAATATCTATGCCAATAATCCGTGATGCACCAGCAGCTTTTGCACCCTCTGCAACCTGTCAAATATTAAATCTTAATCATAAAAGCATCCAGAACCAGGCAAAAGTACAAAAACAGCGACTTTCCCTTTCAGAAACTTACAGCAAGCCCAACAGTTCCAAGTCCAAAAACAGCAACAATTGAACCTGGTTCCACTTTTGCAGTGTTCCATACAGCTCCAAGGCCTAAAGATAACAGTTGAATTTTAAAAATAAAAGATGCATGGTCATAAAGAAATAAATATGGTGACGTAGTTAAGCAAACTGGAATTCAATCTACCAATTTTGTCAATCAGACTCCAAGAAGAGATGAGTGAAATGATTGATAGGGGAGAAAATGGAAAAACTAAAAATGTCAGCTTGCATGAGAGAGAGATGGATAGATAAAGTAAGTTAGACATTTCATTTTGGGAAAAAAAAATTCCTTTGTAATACGATCCCCAATAAAATTGATAAACAATTTTGGTTAGTTTACACTTGAAAAACGATGAGCTACTTTCTACATAAATTGTTATATCTCGATGCAACTTTCTACACTACAAAAGAACAATACTTACCAGTTGGAACCCCACATCCAAGAAGACATACTTTCTCCAAAGGAGCTTTTGGATCAATCTTAGCCACACTAACATCATGAACAACAGTGTATTGACTAAATGTTGAGGTTCCCATAAAATGATAGATGGGCTTTCCATTAATAGAGAAACGGCTCTTGCGATCACTCAGCATAACCCCAACTCCAGTGGCAGCACGAACTTTGCCACAAAGGTTTGTTTTGCCAGATTTGCAAAACTTACATTCTTTGCATTCAGCCTGGTAACAAGGGATGACATGATCTCCAGGCTGAACTTCAGTAACACCTTCTCCAACACTTTCTACGATCCTGAGCCAAAAAAAGAAAATATATATAAAAATAGATCATCGAGTATGCCAGCGTATAGGATTATCTCTTTCAGTTTAATACGTATCCTTTCATTTACCCGGCTGCTTCATGACCAAGAATGCATGGGAAGAGACCTTCCGGATCCTGCAATAAATGAAGCAGTTTGAGCGAATTTGGTTTAAGTAAAGCCTCCAAGGTTTCAAGTGAATTTAAGTAAGCAAACTTCAACAAAGCCCAAATCGTGGAGACTTTCACCGAGGAAAATACCCACCACCGGTGCAGAATATAAGTTGTTCGAATAATCCAAGATTAATAAATAATATTTCAACTGATTATACATAGAAATCAAACTAAAAGCAACATTGACTAAAAAAGGTTTAAGTGTAGGAAAACGTGTATACCTTGCCGCCCCACGTATAAGCATCGGTGTGACAGAGAGCAGAAAACAAGATTTGGACTCTGACCTCCCCAGCCTGCGGCGGAGCCACCTGAACGTCTTCTATGGCCAATGGCTTGTTGGGTTCCCAGGCCACCGCCGCTTTACATTTTCGTTTGACCAAAATAGATATCAAACACGCCCTTGTTAGGATTTGTATAATTCAGATAGAACACAAGGCATCCATAAATTCAAGTATAGGAAGACATAGCAAGAGAGATACCTTTGCAGGTAATCACTTGACCTTGAGTAGCCATGGAAGAGACTTACGCCAAACCACGCAATCACAGACACACTGATCAAAGAAGAGATAGATGATTGAGTGAGTAAACAGCTGACAGCGGGCCCAGTGCCAGATTATAATATTTGGATTATATCGCAAGTGGGCTCTCACCGTCTGACCTTAGTCATGGAGACCCGAACCGGTTACTATCTGGGTTTTTATATTTACCAATGGATCAATAGCAACTAACTTGGGCTTAAACGTGGGCCTTATAGTTGTTGCAGTAGATCCATAAGCCCATTGATCCTAACACAAAAATGTGGGCGACAATTCTGAGGGAATTAATTTTTTCACCCAAAAAATAAATACTCGGACTACCTTTTTAAAACGAAATTACAAAAACACCCCCATATAATTCCGGAATTTGTTTCTTAATCAATTATAAATATAATTCTGGCATTATGTCGAATAAAATTCAAAAATTGTTTCAACATAATTCCATAATTATTTTTCCAAAATTAATTAAAACATAATTAATTTTTATACTTTCACGTTCAAAAGTTACGAAGTTCTCATAAATTTATTTCCGAAACTTCAGAGCAATTCCGTTCCTCTCTGATTGAGTTGAATCTAGTCTTACTCAGTTCTCCAAGGTTTCCTACCATGTGCCATATCCAATTTAGATTGAACAATAACTTACTTATTACAGTTCATAGAAGTCGAAACTTTGTTCTTTTCCAAGGAATTATCAGAAACTGATTAATGGCAACTCTCACAATGGAATTGTTGTTTCTGAAGGCAAAACAATACTAGTCACAAAGGATACAAAAATTCTTTAAATAATAAAAAAAGAAAAAATAAAATTAAGCAGAGAAGAAATATTCTCCTAATTTTTTTTTTCTACTACTGAACATCTGATTATAAAGGACATGGAAAAGACGTAACCCACATTTGGATTGGGGAGAACAAGGTGGAGGAATACTAAGGTGTTAGCAAGGAACAATGTTTGTACGTCGTACCTTAATCATACATGAATAATACAAAATATACATTTGTTTTTGCAGTGAGTGTGAGGCTCTCTAGCACTCATTTGCATGTGCTTAGCGTCAGATATGTTGTTAGTTGGTGTGAATCAATCATGTGATCAACTTGGAGAGCTGCATGGGCATTTTACATACATTTCACATCAAGAGGAAGAAGAGGGTTGGGACTCTTCTACCAGCCATCTTAGTGGGACAGCTCATGTGAAGCAGATCATTTAAAATTAATACTAACTCCAATTATGAGTCCAAACCTACAATCAGGCAGTAACTGTGTAAGAATAAACCAAACATGTCAATATTGTGATCCAAATACGTGGTAGAGTAAAAAAGTTGCCTATGGTGAAATGAAAAGGAGACACTCCCCAAGTAACATGAGATTAAGAAAAAGGAGGAAGAAAAAAAAAATAGAGAAAACAAGAGCCGTTGGGTTGGTACTGCTCTCCAATTCTTTATATATTAGTTGACGGCAAACATTTCCTCGGGTCATTAGCTTATACCAAAAGAAACCTAGACAAGTAGACAGCTCTCTGAATAAACAACTTTCCATTAAGCATTCCTTGAAGATCCTAGTAAGTTGAGTTGGCTGTAAAAGACTTCTCCAAGAGCACAAGGAAAGGATAGTTAAATTTGGATTCTACTTTGGGAAAACATGATTTAAAAAAAAAAAGTGAAAAACTAATTAACGGTCACGCTTTTGTCTGACTCAAATAACCAGAAGACTTTCAAGGTAAGGGCATATTAACACTAGCAGAAGTTTTTTTTTGTCAAATATCAACTTCCACCCGTTCAAGGTGATTTTAAGTTTTATATTCTTAGTTTTTAAATCTAAAAAAGTAAAACTGTTTTGTTTTTTACTTATTTTCAAAATTATTTAACTTTATCTTCTAAAAAAAAAAAGAGTTTAGTTTCTAATTTTAAGTTGTAAAAACTTGGTTGAAAGTTGATGTATCTTGTTAAAAAGGAAAGAAAATCTCATCACAAGTATATAGCTTGGATTTAAAATTTAAAACTCAACTAATCTGAAGGGAGCCTTAATTAACCTCAATTTTCAGTACTGGCCGCTCACTCATCTCCCCAGATGCAATCTAAACTAATGAACCAAAAACCAGTTTTATAATTGTGTATAAAATTTAGAAACCAAAAAAAAAATAAAAATGATAATAGAACCTTGCTCACTGACTGACTCTGACAACATTTTCCTCAGGTAAGTAACCTAATCCGGTGCCCTTCATTGAGTGAGCCCCATCATACTGAAGGACCCTTAGCTTTCCTTCCTGCAACAGAAGAAATAGTAATAGATTATCAATTAAACAATGAATATGAAGTTTACAGGCAACATATAAAAACATACCTTTGTTCCATAAACAAGTCCTCCCCCTGCAAAAGGATGAAAACATGCCACGTTGACCTCATCCTCTGCACTAGGGAGTACCATCACAAGTTTCATATCTGAGACTCTGTACACCTGAAAGACAAAAAGCAACTTAGGAAAATCCAAAATTCAGCTTAAAACGTTTGCAAGTTTAGTAAGAGGATAAATGTGTTGACAGACAATACTCAGTATCAGCTTGTACGTAAGCACAGAATGTAGATGACCAATCAACATAACAAGTAATGAATTTCGTTGACTTTCAATGATATGGATAGAATTTGACATTGCCCTATGGGGAGTTGACCTCACCTGCCCTGACAGGTGTATGTGTGTGTGTGTTTTTCATTAGAAATCACATCTGGATTTGACCCTTTTCTCTGTCATGCTCATCTACTTCAATTTGGTTCATTTTTCTCATCCTCAAAACCAGACTGCCGTCTATGAATTCCTCCCAAAATTCAGGCTCCCAAGTGGGTTTTTATCAAACTGTATCAGAGATAATTCCCTCTCCTCAGAGGGCTGATTTGTTCTTGTTTTGGAGAGGCCCTGTTACATGCAGTTCCATTACTTGGTCTACTAATACAAGACCATCACACATCACCGACCTCAAAGACATTAAGGTAAACACTTCTTTTTCTGTCTCGATGTGGATGAGATTATGGTGGATTTGCTACCATATTATGGCATTATCTACTTCCATTATGACTCCATTAATAAGATGCTTAATATTGACCAATTCAAGACTCCATTCTAGCCGTGACTTGACAAAGGTTCTTGTCTTGGATCCTTGGAATGAATAATTGAGGTATTTATCTATCATAACTTCTATTCAAGCTTCTGTTTTGGGGTGGGGCGGGGCGGGGCATGGTTGAAAAAACCAAGTGGATGTTGACCAGTTCAAGACTGCCTCTTGCCGTGACTTGGCCAAAAGTTCTTGTCTTGATCCTCAAAATGGATTGTTATGGTTTCTCAAAAAAACTAAAAAGTGAGGGATGGGGACTCCCATTCCAGTTCCTGCCCATTACCATCCCTGGAAGGCTTATTTTTTCAAATCAAGATAACATGCTTACTTTAAAAACAAGTTTTACACTAAAATAGATGAGGAACAACTTAAATCAGAGAGAAAATATTATTCAGATTGAGAAAAGAAAAAGCATTCACCTCTAACACTGTATAAATAGGTAATGTTGTTTCTCCATCAGTGACAATGGTCCTGAGAAGAGAACCATGACGCCGACCATACGCAAGCAGTATATGCTCAGATGTGGGTGAGAACTACATATTAAACAGCAGTTGAATAAATTTAATCTACTAAAATAAGAACACTTCAATTATAGCTTATCAGGGGAAAAAAAGCTGACAGAAATAAATATAAAAATGTGAGTAAAAATTCATTAGAATTCAAGATATGAATAGGAAACTTAGTTATCATAATAATACACTAAATTCAATAAGAACTAGTAACACAATGGGATTGCTATTTTATTTTGCAGTATCCAAAATATACCAAGACAAAAGGGTCAGTTATAAGCATGTGAGAGAGAGAGAGAAAAAATGCATCATGAAAAATGAATAGGAAGTAGGCTAGTTTATCAAGTCACCAACTGACCTGGATTGAGGTCAGGCAATGAGCTGCTCTAATTGGCCGTGATGCAAGCACTGTTCCAAATCTATTCAAGTAAAATGAAACTGTTATAAATTTGGGTGCAGTATAAACTAAAAAAGTGAGTTTCTATCCCAAAAGCCAGTACATGTCTGTGTATGAGAGAAAGATGTTGAAGGAATGAAGGCAACAATTCTTAGAGAAGGTGGAGCCTTACGTTGCCTCCTCAAGGGAATATATGCGAAGCTCATACATGACTTGGTGTGCAGAGATTGGGTGTCGAGTTGGAGATGTTGCAGCTCCAGGCTCCTGGTGTAGTAGAGTTTGTAATCCTGGATCAGCTTCTATACGAGGTAGCATACATGCAACACATGCGGCTAAGAATCTACCACATGGTGAAAAATGGGCCCCCATTTCACTGCAAAAACAAGTGACAAGAAATTCAGTAAATGCAATGGAGTATACAATTTTACCAAGCCATGCCAAAATATTTATAAAGAAAATTTAGCATACCTACAGAGGACAGCATGAGGTATGGTTAGGCGGCATCTTTCAGCATTCAGTTGGGCACAAGGATATTTTATATCATGCGACCATACTCTTAACTTCACAGTGCAAGGCAGCTCTGCAGCAGTAGTAGCTGCCACTGAGGTGGCAAGTTCTGATTGGATTCGATGTATAATTGTTTGTATATCAGTTCCATCATGTGGAACATTAACAGATGCAGGAAGATTGCTAGATTCAGACAAAGACCCACGGGATTGAGGAAAATAATGCCATAAACCTGATCTCCCAGATCCTCCTGGTGTGCTGATGCTGCTAGGCACTGCTGAAGACAACATTGTTGCTTCAAAATTATGAGTGGAGGGGTTAGATGCTATGGCAGAAGAAACCATCTGTTGGGCTAGACTGTCACGGCTAACACCCACGCGAGGAAGCATTGAGGGAACATTCTGTTGGCTTGGACCAATTAACAGTCCATGCAAAGGCAGGAATTGCCATCCACTTTGGTCTCTGGGAGGAAAAACATGAAGTTGACTAAAGTCAGAGAAAACCTCACGATCTATAGCTTGTCGAGGTTGTCCATGCAGCTCATCACTGAACATAGTATAGACATCTGTAGAGTGTCCATGTTGGCTTCCTTCATCTGGCTCTGTTTCATCAGTGTCCATATCATCCATTGTGAGATTACTAATACCAATACCCATTCCATTGGAGAAAGAAGTGTGGGCAGTATATTCTGTACCAGTTTGAGAACTAGTGGGAATTTCAGAGTATGTCTCCACCGGAGACTCTGAAGTATCATATTGCACTGTCGCATTTGTATCCTCTTGAAACTGCACTGGGAGAGAAGATTCAACTTGCATGCTACCTGAACCAACATCATGAGCAGCATGCTCCATTTCTGTTCTTGAGTCATCTACAGTATATGAAGGCATGAAGAAAAAAGGAAATGACATAAAGGGATTTTCACTTGGCAAAGTAATCTTTTCCCTTGGAAGAACATTTGTGACAAAAACAGCTGGTGGAGGATATTGTAAATAACCAAGGGATGTTGCCTGAGTCATTGATGAATCTGAGGAGTCAAGATCATTGACCTACAAATCCATCAAACAACGTTTTATTGCAAATAGAACAAGCAAGCATTTATAATCAATCAAAGCATGTCAATTTATTCACCTCGGCAGTTAAAAGATAAGGTGCAGCATGTGGGTGAAAATGCACAGCCCGCAGTGAACGCCTTGTTTTCAACACAAATGTTGGTGAGGATGCTTCACCTCTCTTGTTGTAGTGCCATATGTATAGCTGATACAGTATTCCAAGACACCACCACAAAATGAAAAAATATTAGCAAAACAATGAGCAAGATATTAAAAATTAAACATGTAAGTTCTTTATAAAAACCAATACCTTGTGGCCTGATGCAACAGCTAGTATTTCCCCTTTGGCATGGAATGCAATGGATGCAATGGGACGATCTGCAAAAGCAAACCCAATAAGTACAATCAACAGAAACAATAAGAAAAAAACATTATAACTGCCAAAGTAATATGACAAAAAAGAAAAGGAGATATAGTTAAATTACAGAAATGATGGGATACTATGCACTCTGACGTGTTAGCATCCCATAAACGAACTTCTTGATCCAAACTCCCACTAGCCAGTATTTGTGGATGCAACGGATGGAACCTAACCTGCAATCAATTAGCACTTAAATTAAAGCACCAACACCATAAGCATTCCCCATCTACCTAGGGCAGAATTCAAGCTTACCACCCAAGGAGTCCTCCTGTGGCCAATTAACACCTTTAAGCAACTACCAGTTTCAAAATCAATTATCTTTACTGTGTGATCACCACTGCACATGCAGAAGAAGAACTGAAATCCAATCACAAAAGAGACCTTAAAGTTAAATTAGTATAAGAACCGGAAGAGGAAGTTGTGACTTACTGTGTGGAGGCAAGCACTTTTCCATCTGGACTAAATGCTGCTGCAATAGTAGACCGTGGGGGTGGCAACAATGGGCAATATTTGGCTGACAAATGCCACAATGACCCTGCCTCAACCCTGAAAATCATCGTTAGAGGTGTTGTCCCTCAGTATTAACTTTTCCAAAAGAAGAGAAAAGAAAAACTGCATTATCAAGCAGCTTGCATTTTCCTTAACAAAATCTATGCACTGAAATTGTTCAAGTACCATGAGAGGAGACCCCGTCTTGCATTTCTCACCACTTCATTTTTAGGACGAGAGCAAGAACCAGATTTCAATTTAGAAGCTTCTCCCCAATGCCATTTTGGCACGTGTTTTTCTCTAGGTGAGATCTCTCTCCGTGCGATCAAATTAAATACATTTCTATCGCTGGACAAATTGGATAAATGAAATGAGAAAAATAGCCTATAGAAAGTACTAATGCTCTACAAACTTGATAATTATAGCACAAATCTGAATATAGCAGTCAGAGTGGATAATATTCAACAAACTTAGTTTAATAAACCAAACTAAAACAATTTGGCAATAAATTGTATATGCTCCATTACCAAACAGAGCATTTATAAGAACTTTCCAGCGAGTCCCATCCAGTCATGCACTTTCTGTCATTAAATCTATATGTATTTCTCTGTGTTCCCCTCTCCCCAAAGAAAAAAATCTAACATATTCTCTTGATTGATTAGGCAATGTCGATATTTTTGACATCAAATTGTTTTGATCCCACCACCTGCTGAGTTCAGATGACTAAATCAGACCTATGATCATACCTACTGCTGGTGATTTTCAAGTCGGAGAGTGTGAATTGAAGTTGGTCAGCATTGAGAATTGCTTGAGAGTAAAACAGAGGGACCAACTTCAAAATTAAGCAGCTTATGAAATCAAGCCTCGGAAGAAATAAACGAATATATTATGCAATTACACTGCTACTGATTTCAACTGACTAACAATAACGATAAATGAGGGGAGGAGAAATCATGATTCTATCGCGAGATAGAAGAATCCCAAAGCAAATTAGAGATAGAATAAACAAAGAGACCACAAACGTGTCAAAGTTAGCAAATTTCCCTTAAACTCAAGGACAATTAAGTTCAAATCTTCTTTTTGAATCGTTGGTTTCCTCCCAAATGAAGCAAATGGGAAAATTAGGCTCAGATTGGATAAAAAAAAACCGTTAAATCTCATCGATACAATAAAAGGGGTCATCTGAACCGGCAATTCTGACCTGCTGATGGAAGATGAGGACGCAGGCGAGGTCTGATCATGAGGCTGAGGACGTCCAGTCATTTCTATGAGAAAAATTCATAGAAATTGCGATTGAAAACAATAATCAAATCGGAGAGTTATAGGAGGAGAGAGATGCTAATTTCTGACATCTAAAAACTCAATTCATTGTTTTAGGGCTTCGGATTGAAGGAAACGTTAAATTCGAATAAAAAGAGAGCCTCTCTCCATCAGCGTCCTTGTTGGGTTTCAAGGGGAGACAATTGACAAACCTAGAGAGACGACGGTAGACGGGTTAATCCAATAATCCATTTTCAAGGGTGACAAACCAGATATCACTAAGTTTTGGGGCAAAAATGAAAAAAAAGAAGAGTTAAATAAGGCCGCTTTTGGAGCTATCGTGATCGTTGACATGGCGAGCTCTTTCATTGCAGACCGTGATGAACGAATCATAGCTGATAGAACGTAGGTTTTGCGCATTTACCCATCGGATCCCAAAATACGCAAAATAACTAAACAAGGAATAGCTTGGTTTACCGTTAACTACCGTGACTTAATTTCCTTATTCAACCACTCCTAGTCTTTCCTGTTGTAATACTAATTCTAATTATCCATTATTTCTTAACCGAGCTGGACAAAACTAAAGAAAAATCAGTTGAAAACAGATAAACAGCTTTTTGTAAAATACCTAGCTAGAATTTTTAAATAAAATAATTTCCGGAAATTGTATACTAAAAAGTTTATATAAAAGTCTAAAAAATTGTGTAAATTTTTAAAATCCGTAGTTCACATCTCTTTGTTCTTTACTCTCTTCTTGTTTCCCGAATGGAGCTTACAATCTGTAGACTCAGTTAGCCGTTAATTTTGCAGAGACAGTGAACTGATTCCCATCTTTCTGCTGAGATTAAAACCTAAAAGCACATTTTCTCTTAAATCCGATATAAATTCAAACACAACAACATGACTACTAGTAAGCACAATCGTGAAAGAAAAGGAATATGCTGCTAACATTTATGGTATATAAAATGTGGTACTGATAACGAGCGGGAACATGCCCTGTCTTTACCTCATCTGTTTCTCAAAAATCAAAAAACGAATTCAGAGATGCAGGGCCTATGAACAGAACATATGGCAGAAATAAGATATACAAATACAAATGTACACCAAAATTCTTGAACGGATGAACCAGGACTATACAAATACCTAAGAATAAGGAATAGGACTTATATACACTAGGTTGGAAAATTCAATAACCAATGTGCTAAAATAATCTAAAATCTATTCAATTTGCATTACTTTGTGATAATCTAGATCCCCATATACGAATTGTATGATCATCACTTGCAGATGCCAACATTCGTGGTTGTTTAGGGTTCCAGCTCACACAGTTCACAGTCATGGAATGCCCAGACAAAACCTCAATAGGAGAAGAGTTTCGGCGGTTCCAGATGTATACCTGTATTAGACAAAAAATGTAAAATTTCACTAGCAAAGTTAACACTGAAAGCGTGTGTATTTGTATTTCTACTTATGTATAGTAATGTAGGTGAGCAATTAGCAAATTGAGAAAAAAAGGAACTACCTGTGAATTCTCGCTGCCACTGGCAATGAATGTGCTATCTAATCCACCAAAGCATGACCTTATCACATATTTGTGTTGTTTGTGGCCCATATACTTCAATGGTTTATCCCATTTACCACCCACATCCCACATATGAATCTCCTGGCTGTTTAGGTTGACAATGAAGTACTTGCTATCTCCTGAAATTGAAAGAGATGTGATCGGGTGCTCCTCTGAAATGACTCGCTCAGCATTGGTTCCCAAATGCAAAATCCGAATGTCTTTATCCAAGAATATGCCGATAAGATACTCCCCATCAGGTGTCACAGAAAGATCGATAACTTTGGGCATCCTCATTCCTCTCCATGCTTTAATCTCATTTCCATCACAATCCCACATGCAAATGCCCTTTTCAGGATCAGAACTGCCACAAAAAAAATGCTCCGAGTCTGGAAACCAGGCACAAGAGCTCACGGTGAAGCGATTATCCCCAAATGTGTGCTTGCATATGCCTGCTTCAACATCCCACAGCTTCAAGACTTCTGCATTTCCACATGTGAGTAATTTTGTGTCATCTGGACTCCATGATACAAAAGATACAGGGTTTTGATGACTGCTTAGTGTGTGTTTCAACGTCAATTTCCCATCCTCGAGCACCTGTAACATTTATTTAAGAACGTTAGAAATTAAATGGCGCAGACATTTTTTCTTTTCTAAATTTGCACTCAATAGAAAACTAAAACATCATATTAACAACTTCAACTTTGTTAAACCTTCCCAACCCTTCCCCCCCCTTCCTTTCCCCAATTTTTATATCAGAAACCTATTTCCAGCCTCAACGAGAATTAGACCAACTCTCCTAGATAAATAAATGAATAAATATCATATTTTTCCTTACATAGCTAATGTAAAAAAGACAACGGATTTATCATGCTAGACAAGGGATACAAAAACAAACTGTTACCCATAACTACGCATATCATCTCCTAACTCATCTGTGCCTGTGGGTGTTTGCACATGCCTGTACCTGTATCTTTGCCCCTGTTTCCATGTATAAGCAGGCCTCTCCACATCCAAGTGCGTGCACAAAGCTCAGAATTTCTATCTAAAGTTATGGCTAATGAAAGAACCTAGTGGTTGGCAGATCATGCATTGGGCACTAGAGTCGTGATACACATAGAAAAACTTGCCAACCAACTTTTAGTGATACATATGCGAGCTCAACAATAAGTTAATTGACTTTTTAAAGAAAGTAAAATGTTAATCGAAAGAATCAACTAAAGCTAAAAATTGAAAATTCTCATAATGCCAATAAACATAATACCTTCCATATAATGGCCGTACAATCATAGGATGAAGAAGCTAGGTAGTGCCCATTATTAGAAAATTGCACAAACCAAACTTCATGTTTATGTTCAGTCAGAATCTGCAGCAATGACAAACGTATTATTAAATATCTGAGTCCATGATTCTATGTCTGCCATCATCCCCTTTATAACAACAAAATCAGTCATCATATCAATATCTCACATATAACCAGCAGAGAAGTTTCACAACGAATTAGATAGATAGTAAAACAGCCCACACGTATAATTTATATTATCAGACAACAGGAGCCGATCTCTGGATATGCTTAGATATTTTACGCATTTTTCCATATTTTTGGGGGAAAAAATGAAAACCATAATTAAGGTTGCTTGCTTGACTACATTTTATTTATATTTCTGAATTCTGTTATTCTGCACCTGTATCGTATTCATTTGAAAACTACAAGAAGATGGAAGCAATGCCTTCGAAAGGATTAATATTTTGAAAACCACAACCAAAAGTGAGTCACCCTCCACAATTAGTCTTAAACGTTGAAATGCTATAAATTACAACATTAATTAATGAATGCTCCAGTAAGCACTGACAATATATCAAATAAATTAAATTCTAATATGGAATCAAATGGCATACTGCAATTTTGTCATTGATGAGTCATTTGGAAAATAGAAATGCACTATCTTACAAGCAGTTATAGTAGCCAACTCACCTGAATAGTTTCTGTAGGAATCTGATCCCTACCACAACAATGATCTTCATAAAGTGAAATAGCATTAGATGAACTGTGATACAGACAAGAATCAGTCCAGGATGTAACAGTAGTTTCAACTAAATGTTCCAATCTTCTTTCAGGTACTGTAATTGGTGGAGGGAGCACTTTTTCCAAATCATTTATCAACTTCCTTCTCAAATCATCAACAACACCATTGATTTTACTGAGCTCCACATCCTTAAGAGAAAGCATGCTATTGGCCAGGCTGTGAACCTTGTACTTGTCGACATGCAATGAAGCAACCTTCTTCCTTAATACATCCAAAGCTAGACTATACTCACCACAATACAGATACTCCAGAAGACACTGTCTGAAGACAAGAAACAGAACCGATGCTCTGGTTTCATCCAACATATCCTTTATGATATTAATAGTATTGATGCAGCCATCCCAATCTCCATTAAGTATCTGTAATTCAAGCAACTGAAATTGTGTGGACTTGTATGAAATACCAGATTCCAGTTCCAAACAAGATGCTGATTTACTGTACCCTAACGAATATAGGCACTGGATGATGATCCTAACAAATTCATGCTTCCTAATCAAGCCTTTTGAGCCAATAACCTCAGATGAATCCTCCATTAATAGGATTCCAGAAACGGAAAGTGTCACCACATCCAGCTCTTATTGACTTTTGCACTCAAAAGACGCCAGTTTCTAACCGCGTGGATGAATCTAGCCCTAATATTGAATCACAGACAAAGTTCCCGCCCAATAAGAACACAGCTTCGAGAGACCTTGACACCAGAGGTGAAAATTTCAGAATTTCAAACTCCAGTAAAGCCAATAATTTGAAAGGGATAGTAAGGGACTCGTAACAAATAACAAATAATAATCTAAGCCCTAGAGACCAACAATGAAGTACCTCGAACTTGTCTACAGACCATAGAAAGACATGAGAGCAAGATATTAAGAACATAATTCATGAAATTATGCTAAGTATAACGGAAACACAAGACCAGGCTATATAACAGGGGCCTTGAATGATAAAAATTTACTTGGGCCCTGGAAGAAGAATGAGTAGGACGAGCACAATTGAAGTAAAAGGAGAAACAGGAAATATTTAGAAGAGTGGGACTGAAGTTGTTCTCGCCAAACTGGAAACTTGGCCGGTCTGTTCAATTGGCGAATAGATGGCGGGGTGAAGCGGTTGAAGCTATATGTACATCTTCTACGCGCCGTCGTTCCCTGCTTGGGATTCTGTTGCCGGGGTCGGGTTCAAAAAATATTAAGAGATTGAAAAGAAATCCATCCACCAATAATATTAGGCCATTTCTTTTCATACCCCTAATTTCTATTCATACTCCCCATCCCATTTACAACTCTTATTCCAAAAATACCCCTTCTTTCTTTTCATGTTTTACTTTCATATTGGTTTTTATATCTCACTCGATTAAAAATATATATATTTTTATTGTCATAAATTTTTTATTATGATATAATGTATAAAATATTATATAAGATAATAAATTTAATCTTTTACAAAAATATTGAAATAGATAAAATCTATAGCTTCTGCGCACATTAGCTCCAAGTTCCTTCCCTTGAATCATAACTTGATCATCCTTTCAGCTACAATTTTCCTTTCCTTCTTGGTTGCATCTCTTGTCTTCATCTTTGCTCTTTTTTCATTTGATTTTTTCCTACTTAAGTTTCAACTATTAATTTAAAAACTATAAAGAAAAAAAAAAGTTTGTATTCAAAAATCCTTAAGTTGAGAAAAATCAATTATGGATTTTAAAATCCATCGGCGCATAAAATATATATATCTATGAATTTAAAAAATTGTATGTACATATTCCTAAATGATGTTTATGGATCTTAGTAACTTGCAAATTTTAAAATTCAATGTACATAAAATCTGTAAATACAAAAACTCTAAAAAAAAAAAACACAATCTTACTTTTTGATATTCAGTTTTTCATTTTCAACTTTCAATTGTAAACACAGTTATAGAGTAAAAGAAAGATCAATTGAGTTCAATCTTGTGAAGGAGAGAGTCGTTTTTTTAAAGAAAATAAGGATATTTTAGTGATTTCATTAAAAAGGCCAGGGGTATATGAATGAAAATTAGAGGAGTACGAAAAGAAATTGCCTTGTTGACTCACATAAGCAAGCCCACCATTACATAACTATTTGTTTCATCGAAATCGAAACCGCGTTTGTTTGCTGCGTTCTAAAACGGTTCGTACAAGAACGGTTTCATTTCGACTGTCGACATTAAACGGCTCCTGATTTGTCGTTTCGCGGATCCGT
This sequence comes from Bauhinia variegata, assembly GCA_022379115.2. Lineage (NCBI taxonomy): Eukaryota > Viridiplantae > Streptophyta > Magnoliopsida > Fabales > Fabaceae > Bauhinia > Bauhinia variegata. The sequence goes on along the minus strand of CM039429.1, from coordinate 23,728,734 downwards.
TCCATTCACGCTCCCACAGCTAGCGTGTACTAGACAGTCATCATCAATGGCGCAACCAAAACTGTGTACTGTATCTACAGTCCCGCAATAAAGTCCCTCACCTCCCTCTCTCTCCTCTTCTCAACGCTGCTTGTTTTCATCAAGATCTCCAGCTGGTCCTCCATTTTTGTCACTCGTAGAGCTCACTTTCTGTGTTCCTCACTTCACATATATATTTGTATATGTATCTCTCTTTTTTCGGTTGCCTAGATCCTCTCCCGCTTTTTATGGATCTGCAAGCCGACCCACCCGCATTGTTGTATTTGTCTTCTTATCTGTCTTCTCTATCCTAGGGTTTTGTACCACTTGCTTCATTGCTTACTCTTAGTGAAACTCTGTAGCTATGGTGTTTCTTGCTCAAAGCTTGCAATGCTACCATGTAGACAATGCTTGTCGGCGAATGCTTTGCCGAAGTTTTAGCTGTCACTGGTTACTCCACGGCAAGGTTGCCGAACTTGAAGGTGTTAGTTTCTTCTGAAGATGAATTTTGTGAATTTTGGTTCGGGCGAGAGAATATGCCACTTCTGGTTGTCTTTCTCCTTGCTCTTCTTAATTTGTTTTTCTCTTGCTCAGGTAGTGACTCACTTCTTTCATCCCCTTTATGTAACTTCGTATATTAGTAGTTAAATAGGAAATTGTCATTTCATATTTTTTTTAGCTTTCTTACACTTACACTCCTAAAATCTAGAATTGCTCAGTTCGAGCTAGTTATATTCGATGAACCCAGAAACTGTGGATTCCAATAGTAAGAAAAATTTATGCGCATACACTTGCAAACTTTGTGACAGGCCTATTTCAACGAGTTTAAAATTCGTTTTCTATTTGACATGGACGAGAAATAATGTTTCATGAATGTTTGTAAAATAGCATATTTGAAACATTGTCCATGGAGTTATGCCTTTACACAGTTGGATTAAATTGCCTTTTATCATTGCATACTAACTGGATGTCTGGTTAAGATGCTACCTGAAAATCCTTCCATGATTGATGGATTTTTCTAAATGGTTCCATTACTCTATTTCTGTTTTTCTGTTTGATGAGTTTGTGTGGGCTTCAGTCCACATTGGACGATGGATCACTCTGTATGCTGAAGATGATGATTCTGAAATTTGGATATTTGAGAGATTCTTTTCTAGGGTTTCTTTACAGATTCTTTTGCTAAATTTGGGACAACAGCATTATGTATGATTTAATGCGTTATTTTTTATTTTTTATTTTCTTGCAGTGAAGTCAATTTCTTTGAATGTGTCATTTGCTTCATCAAAACATGGTGAGATGTGGTTATTCAAGTCTTCTTTGGGTCAATCTTCTGCTCCTGCACCTTCTCCTCTAGGTAAAATTTTGTATTTTCAACAACTTGCTATTACTATTCACATTTGCTCAGTGCCTAATGTCTAATATCATTTTATCTTAGCTCCAGTTGTGCATCCAAGGCCTAGACATCATCATCATCGTCATCATCGTAGTGTGAGACCTCATCTTGTCGCTCCACCCCCTTCAAAGGATCAAGGTAATTTCTGGAAGTCAGACATCCGTCTTGTCCTTTCCTCTCATTGTGGACAGGAGGGTTTCTATTGCCTGATTAATTTTTGTCCTCTTTTTGATGTATGCTGTTCTTTATCTTTGTTAATTAGAAACTAACATTATGACGAAAGCAGAATTTTTAAGAAGATAGTTATGATTTCTTACGTCGAAGTATTTTCTGTGGAACCTCTGGATTTATGGGGCTGGGAAAATGCCTGTTTAAGTTATGGTTGAGTATAACGGTTTGATCTAATCTAGTGGTCCTAAAATATTTATTTTCATGGCTAAGTCAAAAATAGGACTAATTTGAGATAAATTCTTCCCTTAATGGGAGGCATGGATTTGCTCAATATTATTTTTTGCTGACCTCTCTTTTAATTATGAATCTCTTTCAGATTGCGACCAAACCTGTACAGATCCACTCACAACAACTCCCTTTGGTTCACCTTGTGGCTGTGTATTTCCCATGAAAGTCACACTTATACTAGATGTGGCTCCTTATGCTGTTTTCCCAGTAATGAATGAGTTAGAAATTGAGATTGCAACAGGCACATATTTGGAGCAGAGTCAGGTGAAGATAATGGGTGCCACTGCTGACCATCAAAACCTGGGGAAAACTGTAGTTGATATTAACTTGGTTCCATTGGGAGAGAGATTTGATAATACCACTGCAGTTCTGATTTACGACAGGTTTTGGCACAAGAAAGTTCCTCTGAACAGTAGCCTTTTCGGTGATTATGCCGTAGCATACATTAGTTATCCAGGTAATTGTGTTGTTTCTCCTAACAATATTCTATGATATCACAATGTTATCATATTATTGATTATGACCGTAGCAGTGTATATCAGGAATTCCATCATCACCACCATATGGAAGTTACACGGGAAATGCGCCCAGTGGAAGTGCTGGTAATCTTCCCATCACAGCCAACTTTGTTAACAAGTCCCAGAGAATGAATCTTAGAACCATAATAATTATTACTTTATCTGCATCTCTACTCTTGTTCGTTTTGGTTGGAGCATTTTCTATCATCTTGAAATGGAGGAAGATTAGAAGGCCATCAATTGCTGTTGGTCCTGCTTTCACTTCATCTACAAACAAGAGATCTGGTATATTTTTCACCCTTTTTTGTTTATTTCTTGTGTTTGTTCTATCATTTATAGAAGCTGCCTTAAACAGAAATGGAAGGATTTATTCTTTTTTTGATAAACATTTTATTGTAATGATACTCAACTAGGCTGTTAGTATCAATATCTTTCACATTGATGATTGATTTTGTTGAAGTTTGGAACTTTGCCTTGTGTCATTTTTGTTAATTTAAGCAACTTTAGGTATTCTATGTTTAACATTTTGTGCGTGCATATGGTATTTGCACTTTACTTTTGTATGATTGCTTTAACTCAGCTCTATCACCAATAAAATAACTGAGAGGGCCTCCACTTTTGCTCTTTGCTCCTATATAGGTTATTGTTTTGGTATACATGCAACTTTAATAGAGTACTGATATTAATGTCCCCTTAGGTTGACAAATTTTGCTTTCTCTATTATGCTTGGATATTTGCAATTATGGTATCTTTCTTATGTGTCAATTCATGTGTGTGATGCAGGTATTGGGTCTGTTTTGTCAGGCAGTATTACAAGCTCTACGTCTGTGTCCCTTATGTCCACCAGGGCTACTTCTATTCGCTCTGTTAGAACATTTGCACTTTCTGAGCTTGAGAAAGCTACAGTTAAGTTCAGCTCTAAGAGAGTTTTGGGAGAAGGAGGATTTGGACGTGTTTATCATGGGACATTGGAAGATGGAACTGAAGTTGCAGTTAAGATGCTAACAAGGGACAATCAGAATGGAGACCGTGAATTTATTGCAGAAGTTGAGATGCTTAGTCGTTTGCATCACCGTAATCTTGTTAAACTCATTGGTATATGCATTGAAGGGCGTAGACGGTGCTTGGTGTATGAACTTGTTCACAATGGCAGTGTTGAGTCCCATTTACATGGTATGATATTTACATCAACTTTGGACATGCAACCCTCCTTCAATTTTATATAGCATGTCAAATCTAAATTCTAAGTTACCTGAACTTTTCCATTACAAGCTACTCAAACTGATCATATCACTAAATCTTATTCTTGACAGTACATTGACTAAATTCTCCACTTGTCTTTCTTTTGGGGGGAGGGGGTTGTATTTGACAATTCAATCAGAAACAAGTATGCATGTTAAATTGGATAACTTCTGATTGCTCTTTATTGATTCTTCAGGTGCTGACAAGAAAAAGGGCCCTCTAGATTGGGAAGCACGGATGAAAATTGCGCTTGGAGCTGCTAGAGGATTGGCTTATCTTCATGAGGATTCTAATCCTCGTGTAATTCACCGAGACTTTAAGGCTAGTAATGTTTTATTAGAAGATGACTTTACTCCCAAGGTTTCTGATTTTGGGTTGGCAAGAGAAGCAACTGAGGGAAGTCATCATATTTCTACGCGGGTCATGGGGACTTTTGGGTAAGTCTAACATACTTTGTCTGCAGCATTTTTATTGGATATCTCTTATTGAGGGCTAGAACTGTCAAATTATTCCCCAACAGCTGTCATTTATTTAAGGTGCTGGGTTGTGTTTGACTTTCCATTCGTTCATGTTAATCCACATATATTTGTCTTATTACATTATTTTCCAGAAGTTGCTGCTGATTTGTCGATGTATAACTCAAGTAGAAGATTATCAGAACACAATTCTTGTGCACATAGCTAGTGAACCTGTCTAGAGCGATACTCAGATTGTTATCCACTCATTCTTTCTACATAATGATTTTTTTTATTGACAAGAGAATATATTTGACAAAATAAGTTCTTATTTTTACTCTTTTTTGCTGCCTGAATTGTAATTCACGTGTCTAATCTCATGCATGGTTGTAATCTAAATTTTTCATGCCACTGTAAAATTTCAAGCTTTTAAGTTGATCACATTCTCTTCATTCAATTTCACAGGTATGTTGCCCCAGAATATGCAATGACCGGCCATTTGCTTGTTAAAAGTGATGTTTATAGTTATGGTGTTGTGTTGCTTGAACTTCTCACTGGTAGAAAACCGGTAGACATGTCTCAACCTCCTGGACAGGAGAATCTGGTAACCTGGGCACGACCACTCTTGACCACTAGAGAAGGTTTAGAGCAGCTAGTTGATCCATCCTTAGCCGGAAGTTATGACTTCGATGATATGGCAAAGGTGGCTGCCATTGCTTCAATGTGCGTCCACCCAGAGGTCACTCACAGACCTTTTATGGGTGAAGTCGTGCAGGCTCTAAAGCTGATATACAACGACACAGACGAGACTTGTGGGGATTGCATCAGTCAGAAAGAATCTTCTGCCCATGAGTCTGATTTTAGAGGGGATTTGGCCCCTTCCGATAGCAGTTGGTGGAATGCTGGAGGATTAACCCCACGATTAACTTACGGTCAAGCATCATCATTCATCACAATGGAATATAGTTCTGGTCCACTTGAAGAAATGGAAAACAGAGCGTTTTCAACTTCAAGCTTGATTAGAGACGGGATATCTTTACCAATTAGGCATGGGAATAGATCAGGTCCCTTGAGAACAGTCCGGAGTAAGCTGTCCTTATATAGATTTTCTGGAAGTCAGAGTGAACATGGTGGACTTCCTTCCAAGCGTGTTTCTAATGATGGTTACTGGGTTTAAAGGTTTGAGGTTTGTTCTGCTGTTTTTCAAGTGTACAGTTCAAAAAGGACCAAAACCCTTTTTGGTTTGAGTGACTGATTTAGTTTTAGGCGTCCCAAATTCCTCAGGCTTTCATGTTAAGGGATTTCATTTGGATAGAGACTGGATATTGACTTCTAATTTTGAAAATTCATTATTATACAAGAGGCAAATGTAACTCGAACGATATGTTGTTTTGTAAATGCTGAATTGTATTCTCGTGGTTGCAGCTTGAGGTTTTTTTTTTTTTTTTTACAATTAAGCTAACCGAAGTATTTATATTTTTTTATTCTTTTGTAATATTTATTCATATTTTAAAATTAGTTAGATATATAGCTTTAAATTTTATTTATATAAAAATAAAGATATATTCCAAAAAAGGAGCTAAATCATTTAACGATCGCCGCGGGTGCATATACATTTGGAAGATGAGTCTATGTATAAAAAAAATTATTTATTTATTATTTCATATACTTTTAATTAGTAAAATTATTTTTAATAATATTTATAAAAGATGAAACAAAAAAATATTGGCACTTCTAAGATGTGAAGAGAATGAAACAGAGACGAAGTAAGACTTAAAATTAAAGGCTATTGAAATTTTGACCTTTCAATTTCATTAAACTTAAATTAAAGGCTAAAATTATACCAATATCGAAGATAAAGCCAAATTCAGAGCGTAACTATAGATGATATGATCTCGTCATTTTTTATTTTTTTTTTGGGGTCTTTCTTGTCAACTCGTGTCAAAGTTTTTCAATTCTCAATTTTTTTCTTTTGTGAAATTGACAGGCTACGTAACATGATGCTCGGAGCATGCGTGACATGGACCGCCACTGAGAGCACGAAATGGTGAGTCCTCATGTTCTCAACCAATGAATAAAAGGGTACCTGACCCAGAATTCCACTTGGGACAAGTAGCCCCATGAATAAAATATCATAAATCTGAAGCGGACAGGGGCAAAATTGAATTTTCAGAAGTCAACTATTGGTAAGCTCAACCAAAATAATAGAGCTACTAAACTAGTTTTGTTTATTTGTCCATGCATCTATATGTGACGATTCTGCACTCCTTCTCTTCGTGTTGCCTTCCTCTTCGCCGGCGCTTTTCTCTCTCAGCTCCGGCGACAATGACCAGCAAAAGGTCTAATACCATCACCATGAGCCTTCGCTGCATAAGTAAAATACTACAATTTGTACATTTATCTGTATATATAGCTTCTGTGCGTTTGATGCGGATTAAATTTGTATATATAGTTTCATCCGGTTTTTTAACTAGTCAGTAGTCACTGCTGATTTCTTCCGCTGATCTCTTTGTTATTTTTCTTTTCCTTTTTGTGTTTGTTCTTATGCAAATTCTTTCAGCATAGTTCTATTTTTTTTAATCTACTGTATCTCATGGCAGAATCAAGACGTCTTCGGATTCCTTTCTTCCTCACCATGAAAGTGGCATTGTTGTGAGATTTTTTTTTTCTTTTTTCATTTTCACTGTGTCATTCAATGATTCATAATGCATGGTTTGAAAGATTGAATCGAAGGAGTGTTTGGTAGGTGGGATTTGGCGGCGCAGGGGTGGATTTCCTGGCAGTAGTTGGAGCTTTTCCTAAGCCCGACGAGAAGATCAGAAGTACTAGCCTTAAGGTTTCCTCTCCCTCCATCTCCTAGTGAGATTGTGTGGCGTTTTTTTTGTGTCTAACAGATATTCGGCAAATTGTGCTGTCAAGTCTTGTACGCATGTGGATGTTTCACGCTGGTTGACTCGGGTGGCCCCGGGGATGAATTTTTTTTTTTACTAAAGATGCTTACTTTATTAAAGAACACCATAAATGATTTTTTTCATCGTCTAATTGAGAAGTTACTGAAGTTTGTGGAGAAAGTGACTCCCCAACAAAAGTTTTTCCACACAAATGTCAATTCTCATGACTAAATTGTTAAAACTAAGGCGACTTTCTCACTCCTGTTGCATAGAACGCGTTTTGGTTTCATTTTGAGCTCTCTAAATTGGAATTAATCTTGTAGCAAAGCTTCACAGAGGCCGGTTCTATTCTTGCCAATGTTGAGTGGTTGAGACGTTGGTTACCCAATTTAAGAACTTCAAAGTTGGCAGCAGTACTGGTAGTAGCTAGGCTAACAAGATCTACAAACAGATGGAGTATAATCATGGTTTTAATTGTTTGGTTTGCTAGGTTGAGGGCGGCGGAAATGTGGGAAATGCTTTAACTTGTGCTGCTCGTTTGGGCTTAAAACCAAGGATTATTTCTAAGGTTTACATCTGATCCTTTGCATGATATCTATGTTGTCGTAAACAACTTGATAGTGATGTATGCTAATTTTAAATGAATGTGCAAATTTGAAATCACTAGGTTGCAAATGACACTCAGGGTAGGGCTATACTGGAGGAGCTGGAAACCGATGGTGTGGATACATCCTTTCTTGTGGTATGACCTACGCCATTTTTAAGTTTGACGAACTTGAGTTGATGCGTAATTTTCCTTCCTTTTTATGATAAATAAGAGAAGCAACTTTTGTTAGAAAGGCAATAAAATATTTATAAAGCAGGCATACCTGACCTTTTCTAGAACATTAAAAGGACTTAAAAGGTAACCACTATACCTCAGGTCTTAAAAGTTAAATCCACTTTTCATTTATCTTTGCTGTTTCTTCCCCTTTTATTATTTTATATTTCATCATGAAAAGTATGTTCACATTGGCGTCTCTCTTACTCTTTTCCTTAACTAAAAACAGAAAGCAAGATTCTTGTCTCCAACTAATAATAATAATAAAACTGGATGCACTTCTGTATTTGGAATTATTTCTTCCAATGCAAGAGAAAGTGCTAACAGTACTATATCCTCTACGATGGATTTTGGATTAACAACTTGACAACTATCGATAAATTCATGAGGAATTCAATGACTGGCTGAGATTTTACCATAAATTCAATATTCATTCCTTTCTCGTTATCATTTTGTTGCTTCTTCTCTCTGTATATTTGCTATATTGTCAGTTTGTTATTTGTGTTGGGTTGTGGCAAGCTTTATCCAATCACACTTTATTTCTTAATTATTCCTCAAAACTCTTCCCTATCTCCATTTTCCTTTTCTTTCCAGGTCTCTAAGGAGGGTAGTTCGCCTTTTACCTATGTCATTGTTGACAGCCAGACGTAAGGTTCATTGCTAAAATGATTAATGATTATATGGTTTATGTTAATTTTGTCTGCTTTAAAATCAATAGAACTTTCTTTATTTTCAAAACTAAAACCAAATAGAAGTTTATAGGTTAATAATGAGTAGTGTGTTTCCCATCACTTACACATGCATTACAGAGGAATAGAACTAAATGTCAATAGGAACCGTGTAGACTGAAACTTATTTATCTGATGTATTTTCATACAAGGTTGTTTTCCCCTGATAAGTTATCATATCTAATTTAGATGAATACCTAAAACATTTGATGTTGCTTTGGTCATAGAGACAAATACAAATACTATAGGTTGATTAAATTTATGTGATCGTACAGGAAAACACGTACTTGTATACACACTGCTGGATATCCTCCCATGATACCAGAAGATCTTTCACGAGCCAGTTTGTTATCTGCTTTGGATGGAGCAAGAGTGGTTTATTTTGATGGAAGAATGCATGAAACTGCTCTCGTCATTGCTCAAGAGGTAATTATTCCCCCCACCGTCTTCTCCCCCCCCCAACACACACACACACACCAAAAAAGAAAAAAGAAACTTAAATCACTGAACTGCTAGTGCTTGTTCTTACAAAGATTAAGTCATCCAAAGCCATTCAATTGATCTTGTAATACTTGAACAAAGTCAAATTTCTGTAGTTGCCGAAGATCTCCAGCCCATTACGAAAATGGTTGAATGGGAGGGAGTACAAGCATCATATTTAAGGAAGGAATGCAGAGAGCTCTTTTCTGTTCAAGGAAATGTCACTCCACTGAAGACTTAAGATATTGCATGCCTGCAAATTAGTAAATACAAAATGACTTTGGTTTCCAAACCCTTGTTCTTCAGTACTTTTCCTAAGCATCATCTTTGAGTTTTTCATTGTTACACAACTTATTTATGAACCGTTGCTAGCTAGATTAATAGATTTTTATATGTATATATATTGATGAAATTTCCTATATGACTTCTATTTTAGACATCTGATGACAACTAAACCAAATCAAATTTATTTCACTTTTACAGGCAGCTGACAAGAAAATACCGATCTTAATTGATGCAGAAAGGCCAAGGGAAGGATTGGATGACCTCCTTAGATTGGCTGATTATGTGATATGCTCAGCAAAGTTTCCCCAGGCAAGTAAATCATTCTCTGCTGAAGTACAATACATGTAAACTGCTACTTAAGATTTGAAATTTCAATAATACCATGCATTTGACAGGCCTGGACAGGGACACCATCTATTCCAACAGCTCTTGTTTCAGTGCTTTTGAGACTGCCACAAATTAGATTTGTGATTGCAACTTTGGGGGAAAATGGCTGCATAATGCTTGAGAGATGTGCCAACGGTGAATATACTTCCTCTTCCTCCCCCTCCTCTCCTTTCTTGAGAAGTGTCGTATGCATGAATAGGGATAGAAACAGTATCTTGTTGAACCGTTTTTTCTTTTCGTACTCTTAGAAAGTAAGTTGCAATCCTCTTTCTGACAGAAGACTCTCAGGCAGAAGAAATGGATATAGACATCTTAGTGGAATCATTAGAGACTGAGAAGAATGACAGTATAGCAGCGCCGACCTGCATTGCCTCGGTATAACTGTTGAAACTATTTTTCTTCGATAGATTGTTTTGGGGGACTGAATTTCCAATTTGGAGGATAAACCCCTGCTTTTAGATCCAGTCTTATCACGATATCATTAGTGTAAATCATTAAGGCATAAACTGGTTCAATTGAAATAATATGTTGGAAATTTCCTTGCGTTCCCACTTTTCAGAAGTAGGGCTTGTATTAATTGAGCATGCTATGCTTGTGTGTGTTGTTGCCATGAGACCACCTACAAATATTACTGAATTTGGTGAAACATGAGATATTAAGTTAGAATTCAAGTTGAGTATAAACCAAGTTAAATTAGATCCATTTTTATGCTTGATCCTCCCAGTCGGTGACAAAATTTAGAGCAGAAGGGATTGGAACAGTTTGTGGAAGGTTATATGTTGGAACAGCTGAGAAAATTCCACCATCAGAACTTATTGATACAACAGGTGCTGGGGATGCATTCGTTGGAGCCGTTCTTCATGGTATGTATGACCTTTCTTCCTTGATGTCCCTTTTCATATGGCCTCAACACATGCATCTGTTTTTATAAAATTAATCAATTCTTTAATTTATGAAACTTAGAGATCCTTGAATTTACTTGCAGCAATCTGTGCCAACTTCGTTCCTGAGAAAATGCTGCAATTTGCTTCTTGTGTGGTAAGCAGCCATAACATGTTAGTAACTAAGATTGAGGAAAATTAAATCAAAAATTTGGTCCTTTGGAGACAGATATTTGAAGGTATACTAGATTTGAGATGGGTGATTGGAATGAATATATATATTTGTTTATAGGCAGCTGCCAAGTGCAGAGCTTTAGGAGCTCGGAGTGGTCTTCCGTATCACACAGATCCTCGCTTGGCTTCCTTTTTCCGTAGAGTTCCAAGCCAGTGATGGTGTGATCGTATCTTGTACAAGAAACCAACATGGCTTCAGCACACTCTCCCTTGAAAGTTTTGGCTTTCAAAATGTAAACATATTATTTACGTCTATCCAAGTTGAGACAGACATAGTATTAGTTCCCAGTTTATGTATAGAACTCGTGACATCAAATTCGTTGGTACTTATAACCAAGTTTTTATTTAATAATTAATATGAAGCCGATCGAGTAAATTATATTTCATTATCGAGATTTAATAATATAGAAACAAAGTTTAAATTTAACCAAAAATGATATTCTACCTTCCCCCTTTTTTTTTTGACTATTTAATATTTCCTTTAATTATAATATTATTTGAATCAAGATTTAGCATGATAAAAAAGTCTAAATAACATAACATTTAACATATAAAATACAAATTTCACTAGTTGAGTGGGTAAAAAAACTTTTTTTCTTTAAAAAAAATAACGTAATAATATAGTGAAGTTTGGATTAATTTTTTCTAAAAGAAGAATTTTTTAACAGTAACGTGTTTTATTTGATTTGATTTTATTTTTTTTGAAGTTTTCTCTACGTGCATCTACTTTTTTTCAACCTTATTAAATGTTTATACTTTTTTGAAAATCAATTTAAATTTAAATTTAAATAGTTGCACATTTTTTTTCTTGTCAAAACGTCTCTGAAAAAAAAAAAAGAAGGAATAAACTGACTCTAACAGAAAAACGGTCTCCAATTTCCAAACGCAGGCACCAAGTGTAGATCATCCAACCGGACCACTCTCATTCTGCGTCTCGCGCCACGCCCCTCTAAGCCTCTACTCTATCGTACATGGGCATTTATTTCCAATGCCACTCTTTTGAACTCACTCAACTCTCGTTCTCTGTCTTCTTCTCCCAGCTTCACATTCGCCCTCACTACAATGTACGATTTTCCTTAAATTATTGCATCGCTTCAAGCTCAAGCTTTTCTTTATTCAATTATTAAACTAACTGTCCTTTTTTTTTTTTTTTTTTTTCTTTCTGTTTTATAGCCCGTATTTTATTTTATTGTTTCTTTTACATACTTGCAGTCAACGGGCTTCACAGCAGAAATTCTAGGTTGAAGATGTCCTCCGATTCTTCCGTTGCTTCTCTTCCTGAAAACCCCATAGTTGCAAGTCCTCTTTCTTTCTATGTTTTTTTTCTGTTCAATTTGCTTTCTTCTTTGATTTTACACGTTGAGGAGAAACTGAGCTTACAATTGTAAATGTTATGGTAACTGAAATGTGTGCAGCTGGGATGCGGATCGGTGTCGCTGGATTTCTTGGCTACAGTTGCTGCTTATCCGAAGCCAGATGACAAGATTAGAAGCACCAATTTGAAGGTACCTTTTCATGTTTTGAGGGGTTTCAGTGCATTAATGCTCATCTGAGTTTAATGTTCGAGATAAAGTTCAGAAAGTTATGAGAAGGGATTCAAAATTTCGATCATGTCCGTAATGCCTGCATTAATTTTTCAGGTTGAAGGGGGTGGTAACACAGGAAATGCGTTAACATGTCTTGCTCGCTTAGGCCTAAAACCAAGGATCATCTCCAAGGTTTTTAGCTATACACTCTTGCATGTGTATTTTCCGTTAGTGGATTTTATTTATGATGCATGGAATCCGTACTTTACAACTGTTCTGCAAACTTACTGGACACCCACTAGGTTGCAGATGACACTCGAGGCAGGGGCATAGTAGACGAGCTAGACGCTGATGGTGTAGATACATCATATTTTGTGGTATTCTTCAGACTGTAGTCATTTTAGGAATCTTCACATGGCTTGAGTTTATGTGATAATGAATTCTAGAAATGCTTTTATATGAGTTTGTTTTCATCTATCACCTTTTATTTCATGGACAATATTCTGATTCTATGTTCAAGTTTGCAGGTGTTATCATTTTCTTATTCTTTGACTAGTTATGTTTCCCTTTCTTTTCAATTTTGTTTTCGTAAAATACATGTTCTGGGCATAATGGGTAACTAGTAACTACTTCTTAAATTAATCTTCATGACATGATAATTTATGCTGTCCAAGTTAAAGTAAGATCATTGATCTTGCATTGCGGATCTTTTCTGATTTATTTCCTTGTATTTCCAGGTTTCCAAGGAGGGCACTTCACCATTTACCTACGTCATTGTAGACAATCAGACGTAATGGTCATTGACTTATCACTTCTTTAAATTTGTCGTGCTTATCAGTTATAAGCACTTGAAAACACCTGAGATTGTTGTTTCAACCATCAGTCAACCTATGCATTGGAAGAAAAAGTCTTCGTTATTAATAAGAATAGACCCGTACTTGATGAAAACATCAGTTGTTACTTGATTAATTCTAAGTATTATATTTCAGGAAGACCCGTACTTGTATACATACTCCAGGACATCCTCCAATGGTGCTAGAAGATCTTCCTGAATCAAGTTTGTTGTCTGCAATAAATGGAGCAAGAATCGCTTATTTTGATGGAAGGTTGCATGAAACCGCCCTTCTTGTTGCTCAAGAGGTTATAGTTCTGTTGCGAACACTAAGAACCTATTCATTTATGGAATTTCAAGCATGCAGAGTTTCATTATCAGTATAAACTTCTATTTTATATTTAGTACAAAGTCAACTTTTGTCCTGCTATTAATCTTCCAATAAAAAGAATATCAACTCTATTATCAAATGGTTGAACATCAGAGGTATTATGATAGAGAAACTAGAAAAGTATAAGAGGTAAACATTGTAAGAAATGTAATATACAAGACATTATAGATATTCTACGCTCATCAATCAGTAAAATTCAAATTAATTATTCTTCTATTCTTTTTTGTTGCTCATCCTAAAGGTTGTGCTTTATCCCTAATCATTATGTATCCTACTTTTGAATTTTTTGCTAGCTTTGTGAATGCCACAAGTGCTCTTGTGTAATTTTTTTGGGGGCAAAATCTCATGTAATTTCACTAAGTGCCTTTTACAGCTTCCCTTTTATTTTCTTTGGGTGGTAAAGGATGTAGAGGATGGAAAAAGAGAGCTTCATCTGATGGGGAGTTAACCAAATTTTATGTTTTTGCCAGTACAGGCAGTTCGGGAAAATATTCCCATCTTAATTGATGCAGAAAGGCCAAGGGAAGGGCTAAATGATCTCCTGAAATCTGCTGATTACGTTGTATGCTCGGAAAAATTTCCACAGGCAAGTGCATTGTTCTCTTTAAAAGTGCTATTATTGTAAGTAATCTATAATCCTCGAGTTCTTTCACTTGCCCTGCCTTATCATCTGCCGGTATATTTAAATTGATTATGACAGTCTGCCTTTCTATTCTGTTAGTCTATCAGAAGCTATGTTCTCACTGATTAAAACATTAGCGTAGTCTTCTACTTGTTGGTATCTTCTTTCACTTATGCATGAGCTGTGTTTTTAATATATTTTCCTTTCCTTTGATGGGAAGGGATTATTTTTCTTCTGATGCCACCAATATATATATATATATATATATATATATATATATATATATATATATATATATATTTTTTTTTTTTTTTTTTTTTTTGTGTTTGTTATAACTTTTATGATTGTAGACACTATTTGTCCTTTCATTTTACTGAAACCTTGTTTTTATTCTCTTCTGTGTGATTGAATCTTTAAGCATCATCAAACATCCATGCCTTTCTGTTCTGGTAGGTGTGGACAGAAGCACCAACTATTCCAAGAGCACTTGTTTCTATGCTTTTAAGGTTGCCCAAGATCAAATTTGTGATTGTAACCTTGGGAAAAGACGGTTGCGTAATGCTTGAGAGAAATGCTAGTGGTATATATACTCCTATTTCTTTCATCTTTTTATTTTATCTTTTTTTGTTTTGTCGGGGATGGGGAGTTGTTGTCAAGAAGTGGATATATGTTTGTGTTGCATAGTCACTGTAAGTTGGTTTCTTAAGCAAAGAGATTTTCATTATTATGTTTTTTCTCCCAGAGGGTCATCCAACAGAAGAAGTGGATGTAGACGGGTTACTGGAATCGTTAGAGATGAGAAAGAACGAGAACATAACCATCCCAACTTGTATATCATCGGTAATAACAAAAAACTCAGAACTCTCTTTTCTGTCATGCTATTACTGGAGTAAACTCTAGTTTTTTTAGCGTTGATTTAGCACATGCTGTATGTTATACTTGAGGGCCACCATTGCGTTCTCTTTGGACATTCTTGATATACATATTCACCCTCAGGCCGGTGGGATTCAGGAAGGTTTTTTGCCAACCATTTCAATATTAATCTATAGCATAACTGTTTGATTTATTCCTCATCTTTAAATTATAATTATTTTTCTTATCCAAATAGTGAAGTTTAAAATTCAATTATCATTTAATGGGTATGGTCTGACGTTATGATTTTCTTGCATATTATGGTAGTAGTAGTAACAAAACATGGCATGCGTATTTGGCTTTTGGTAAACGTTTCACTTTGTCCCATCTTCTCCCTTAAATCGTCCCAGTCAGTGACAAAATTGAAGGCTGAAGGGATAGGAACAGTTTGTGGGAGGTTATATGTCGGAACAGCTGAGAACATACCACCATCAGAGCTTATTGATACCACTGGTGCTGGAGATGCGTTTATTGGAGCAGTTCTCTATGGTAATGTATCCGTTCTGTTATCAAACAAAAATACATTTGTTCCGATCTCGTTATTTGATTAATCTATTCCCCATGGCTCAAATATGCCACTTTAGGAAGTCCTTTGATGGTGCGTATTTAAACTTCATGGCCACCATCATCTTCTCGCGTTTGCTTCGTGATTGTACGGGTGACAATGACATTTATCCTCTCATTGATTTGATTTCAGCTATCTGTGCCAATTTTTCACCGGAGAAAATGCTGCCTTTTGCTGCTACTGTGGTAAGGGGACGTGTCTTGCTTTATAGTTCAAGAGATGGGTTATTTAGCTGCCAGAGGTTTACATGTTTTGGTGAATTTGCAGGCTGCTGCCAAATGCAGAGCTTTAGGAGCACGAAGCGGTCTTCCATACCGTGGAGACTCGCGTCTGGCATCTTTCTTGCATTAGAGACACATTGAGGAACTGAGGGCCAATTTCAAGGGAGGTGTTGGAGGGGCGCCACTCGTGATCTCTTTCGGTGTTTATTTACCTTCAACTTGGAACAATATAAATAATTGATTAATTACAATTAAAATTAAAGGAGCCATATATATAAAGTGTATTAAAGATTTAATAAATAAATAAATAAATGAACAAGCAAACTCAGGACTAAAAATTATATAATAAGTTAAACCTTCTAGCCTTGCAAACATATCAAGATAACTCAAACTAAAATAAATTGTGGCTTGCAAATAACATACTAATAAATACATTGATAGGAAATTTCCAAAATACAAATAAACCTTCTAGTCTCCTAACTATGTCCAGGCATCTATTCCCTATCAATTCTAACATGTTTACAACAAGCTATCACCCTTGGTTGGCAGCCTTCTGAAGAAGCTCAATGCTCGAGAGGGCAATTTGCTTCTGAACCTCGGCGGCCTCATGGAATAAATCCCCCACAGCGCCACCACAACCCGAATTGGCACAGCATAGAAGCCAACAGCAGCAAGCAAGCAACATAACACAAACAGGAACGTAGCCCGTGGATCTCTCCAACTTAGCAGGGCATGGAATCGTTCGCCTTGCGTTGCCATATCACCCACCACAGTTTGAATCCTCCCTGCCACACTCCTCAGCCTATCATATCTCATCCTAACAATATCAGCACTCCGACTCGAGGGGAAAGAATCAAATTCCTCATCAAGTTCATCTGGGTAAACAGTTTCTGCATGTGAAAGCCTGGTGTCCATATGAGGAGGGTGCCGGGGTCGAGACCGATAACGCCATAGCCCCGTAATTGCCATGTAGAGCAAAATGGTAGGAATGATCAGCTCAGGAAACATCACCAACGTTAGAAAAACAATGAGAAACAATGCAGAGTAAACCGGCTTCTGCCAATTGCGTATTGCTTCCAGCCACCTTCCCATGGCAACTATGCCAGAGAGGACATTCATTAGCCTGAAGAAGTTAGCTTTGCTCTTTCTCATGCTCCACATATGAGAATCGTGATCAAGCATGTACTCCACCACCTCTCTGCCCATTGGTGGCTCTGCTCGGCTCAGCCTCGATGCTACCACATTCATAGCCTGGTACCTCAAGCTGTCTAATTGGTTCACACTCAGTGGATGCACATAATGCATCTTTGGCAGCAATGGCAGGGTATACATATGCAGCATGTTGGCCACGTTGGCACACGAAAACCTCACAGCCAAATGAAGCTCCCCCATCTTCTTAACCCCAGAAGAATGCAGCATCAGAAGTGGGTATGAGTGAGTGTAGACTCTATCTGTCTCAAGTGTTGACAGTTTGATTCTGACCTTCCCTATTCGAGAATCTCTTGCCGGGGCATTGTTGGTAGTGTTTTTATCAATGCGAGAATTGTCAAAGACCCCAACGGTGACAACAGTGCAAGGATCATAAACTTCCCAAGTGTATTGCTCATTCCATTTAGGTGATAAACTGTCCACTACAGTGCGTGTTCGGACCCATTTTTGGCCATACTTGGCAACACAATAGGCATCAGTTGCACCTCCTTTACCATCCTTTATCTTCACTGGCATGAGCCCTGTGGCACCCAAGATTCCCATTTCAAGCACACCAATGTGAGGCTTCCAGAGCCTTTTATCAGTTGGCCTAACATCACTGCTGTACATTGTTGCCTCATCAAGCACATGGTACCCTCCATCAAGTGAGACTCGCAGGTGAATCCGAGACCCAAATCTTAGTTTATTATCAGTTGCATTGCCCAAGTGATTGTCAAGGTTGACCCACCTTGAAGTCACTGGCTTTTCATCAACTCGTCTCTCTATGGCAGCCACAGGAAGAAAGACTCTGCCCACAACCTCTTCCCTCCCTGGTCCAACTCGATCTTCAACTGAAACCAAAACATAATCTTCAAATGGCTCTGCAACAACAAACAACAATTCCTCGTTCCAATAAGGATTGGAGAAGCTCCTCGTGGCACTTGGAGCAGAAATTCTAGTCCTTAATAGCTGGTTTCCTACTTGGGCTTTAGCTGAATACTCAGGAAACCTCATCACTGACCCTTTGTCCCCTGGAATAATGTCTTGTGCTTCAATGATTGAAACTCTTAGGTACCATAGCTTTGGAGAAAGGTAAACCTTTGACTTAATAGAGCTAAGCCCATCAAAATGCACGTTAGCAGCCTTGGAATGCCATGCCTCTGCAAATGCCTCATCAGCTTGAGTACCAAACCATATAGAGACCATGAGCTCCCCTGTTTTGGCCTTATCACCCTTCTTGTCCTCCATTCTGTACCACTGTGGGGCCAGTTGACTATCCGGGGGAAGCCGGCTTGGAACCTCGCTCAAGTCAAACCATACCCGACCCAGATAATCGTCTTTGTTGCTCTCTTTAACGAAAATTTCAGCCATTGATGACTGTATGCAGTCTTTGGAGAAAGCAAAAACTTGATCCCACTCAACATTGCTCAGACTCGATCTCTTTGTGATTCCTCTGTAGTTTCCAAGCTTCACTTCAGCAACAAACTCGCCTCCACCGAAGACTGACATATCTCGTGCTTTCACAACTCTAACATAAAGATACTGCATTTGCTCAACAAGATCATAGGTTGAACTGGTTTTGTCCTTCTTCAACGACTCGCCTCCAAGTTTAGGCCTTGTTTCTTTAAGTGAGAACTCAGTGGACCCAGTTGTGTAAAGACCCATTGCAGCACCACCAACACTGCCGCCGCCGCTAACTCCGATGCCGGGACCACCTCCGGTGGCTAAAATAGCAGGACTAAGACCGGTTGTGATGATGATGGGCTTATTTTCAGTTGGGTTTGGCTCCATAGCCTTTGAGTAGTTCTGAACCTGCTGGGTTGGCTTGTTTTCCAGTGCTATTTGTTGTGTAGCCATGGCTGAGCCAGCTCCCTGCAGCTTCTTACCCTTCTTTGAAAACCCAGAAGGAGTGGAAGCAGAAAAAGAAACAGAGGGTACTATTCCATTAGCCCCCAAATCTTTGACGTCCGCTATGGTGAGATAAAGTTTGAAACTTATTTCCCCTCTTATATGGGAAAACAAGCTTCTTTTATCAAGGGTGTAACGCTGCACTACTTCTTCACCTTCTTTAGCAATGTTGGTCCCAGAGATCCTCACTTTGCCAAGAAAGTTTCTGCTACTGCTAGAGCATTTCTCGTTGAAGACATTGATTTCTATGGTCCTGTAAGGAAGGTCTGCAGTATCTTTTATATGAAAGACAAGCTTTTCGTTCCAAACAGGGTTCAAGTCTTTGTACTTCACCTGGGTCCTCTGCCTTTGGGTCTCAAACTCCACTTCCACAAATGGTGACGACGAGCCCTCTCCGTCTTTGGGCATAAGATTGTGGGCTTCCACCACCTCCACAACTAGCTTCTCTTTGCTGAAGCCGCTGTTGTTCATGACGTTTTCTATTCTGCAACACGGAAACCAACTAGACAGAAAACAGAGAGCATACAGATAGGTAGCAGAAGGAACAAATGAATGAAGAGAGAATTTGGACTGGAAGGCTAAAGATTATGAACTTGAAAACCAGTGAAGACAGACAGAAGAGCGTGCCAGAGAGTTATTCTGCAGAAAAAAGCTATTGTCAAAGAGAGAGAGAGAGGGAGGGAGCGTTACGAATTTGAGTTGGTACACCTGGTTTATAGGGAGGGGGAGACGAAGCGCAGTCAAACTTTCAAAGCGAACGCTTTCCCTTGATGCTCGTGTAGTCACGCGCCAACAGATTCTCTGGACAGAGTGGATATGGTAGGACCCACAAAACATTCTAAACTACCGTCAACCAACCCAAGTACTACTCCTAAGCATTTATTATGACATTTGATGGTTATCACATCAGACAAAGGGTCAACGGGTTCCAACTCAAACACGGGTCGTTCCGGGCATTTGTATCCGATTCCGGGTACATATTAGGAAAGTTACTGCCAAAAAAAAATATATCTTTTGGTTAAGTTGGACTGAATCTGGATTAACCTGCGGTATTAGTTGACAAATAATTTTTAAAAAAATGAAATGAAGTTATATGAAGAGTTAGAGTCTGGGTTTGTGGGTACGCATAGTGAAGAGCGTGAAAAGTTTGAAGCAGTGGGGTAAGTAAGCGTGCCCAGAATCTATGCAGAATCTGACATTAAAACACGAAGTCCAAGGTTTTCGAGTTATCTTGCCTTATTCTCTTCTCTTTTATTTATCTATTCTCTTCTCTTTTATTTATCTGTCTCTTCTTTTGTTTGTGTTTTTAATTTTTCGGTAAGCAGAATGTTTTGTCATGGCATTTTAATCAAAGTTTTAGGCATGTGGGCCCCAGCACGAGCTTTGGATATTTGTAGTTTGCAGTGTCCAGTCGATCAGAGAGCAGAGAGCAGAGAAACAGAGTAAAAGAGAAGCAGCGCATTGGCAATTTCGCACGCCTTGCCTGTTTCTTCAATAACACTACTGTTTGTCTGTCCGGGCCAGCATGAAATTAGGTATTCTAATCCCACGGCTCAGAGTTAACCATCATGCTTTCGGTCAACAAATGGTGTGGACCACAATCCACAGAACTTTCATTTTCCATTTTTATTTTGAGATAGCTTAAGTATATATTTTGAGTTGGACCTACGAAGGTAGTTCCATTAAAGCAGAGAATTTTGGCTCAAATGATTAGTGGGTGTTTAATTTTAATGTACTATCAATATGTTATAAGGAGGAATTCAAATAATCTTAGAATAAAACATTGCTGTTTTTGTGAAAGAACTGGAAGCCCGCAAAGGGGTTAAGGACAGATGCTGAAAAAGGTAGAAAGAAAGGGAGAGGGTGTGGCTCAAAACTGAAAAGCATGGTTTGATGTTAGCTTAAAAAATGGGGTATGTGTCCCTATTGCACGACCCTTGTCCGTCTTCTATCTATCCAGCAAAGCTCACGGAAACACGATGGCCACCAAAAGGTACCCACCAATCTCAGTCTTTGTTTTATTTATCTCTTTCACCAAACATGGGCTTACAAATAATTGTTTGAATTCTTGGATTTTTCCTATATTTGCTCATCCATCTTCAACACTCTTTCCTCTTCCAGCTAACTGCAAATTTTAAGGTTCAAGACATTAGAGTATCTTTTAACTATGTAATTTATAAAAGTTGTACAATTAATATTTTAACAATTTTTAATAGATTTTATAATAACATATCATCTATACAATTTAAAAATAATTTTTTTTTAATAATGCAATTTATATGAGTTGCATAAATAAATTTCATAAATTACTTTACATCATCAAATTATTTTAATATTTATTTTTATAATTTAATATTTTTATGATTTTTTTTTTTACTTTTATCTATAATTTTATACTTTTCATTAACTGTAAAACTTTTTTTTTTTTTTTTTTTTTTTTGTGCTCTCATTCCTTAATTTGTTGTTGGTTCTTTCTTCTCTCTGTCAACTAGCTGAGCGCTCACATAGTGCCTTTTAGTCGTGGAACCTATAATTTATGCATTTCATAGAGTTATGTTACCCGTAATTATCGATCAGGATGCTCTTACTAACTTGAACAGTTAACCATAATACTGTCACTGATTCTTGAGCTGCAATAAGTGCTTTTAAGTTCAATTGTTAACTAAAACTCTAAGTTTCTACCATATCATAATAATTTTAAAAAAATTACCATGATATATATATTTTTAATTATGATAGCTTTCAAAGATACGTTATTAAAATCAAACTTGCGAAAATTACACCTCGTTTGCTTTAGTTATTTCCTATTTTCATTTTTAAAAATATATATATAGCGCAATAAACATGAAAAATACTGTTATTGGAAATATTTTTTAAAAAAAATACATTAAAATTAACAATAAAATTTTTTATTGTTTTAAAAAATTATTAACGACAAATTCATAATTTTTTGACAAAAAATATTAGTGATTTAGTAAAACACGTTGAACATAATTATTAGATAGTTAATATGCAAAATTCAGTAGAAATGTCTTTCAGAGATGAAAATATAAAAGTGAAAACATATTTTAAGAAATTAAAATAGAAAATAAAAATATTAAAAAAGCATTTTCCAAACTAGTTACTGTTTGAGAGCCTTTCTTTTTCTTTTATTTTTTTGTTTTGTGCTTATGAACCACTAGGGCCGATGATTCTTACGCCCGATATCATAGTCAGACTCTTAAACATTCAATATGGGTTGAGGCCCAATTTTTGAACCCGGACTGACCATCATATGTGGCCGGATTTACCCGAAGACCCAATTGGAGCGGATATAGCGACCGGTCTACCAAGACCGAAACCTTGAGATCAGGGTTTTAGACTTCAAAGAACATAGTACCAATCCTTTTTTCTCTTTCACTCGTTAACCAAGTCAGGCCATCAAACTGAGCAGATAGTGAATCATTCTCATATTCATGGGTAAGTTTCTTTTGCGGAGGTCCATAGCCTAAATAGTTTTGTTTGGTTTCTGGGGAAATTGTTGGGAAAAGTTTTGAACAGTCGGTCCTTTAATATTTCACTAGCGAACTTAGTTAACTGCTTGTGGAACACCGAATACTCTGACGAAAATTTTTTAAATTCGAAAGTTTTCATATCATTCGTTTTTCATAATTTTTCTGTGTCACCATACATAATTATATGTCAGGTGCATGCAAATATATTTCGAATCTATGGCGGAGCAGACAGTTACAGGATATGAATTTATTATCAAATATTAGATACAAGGAGTACAGAACAATGCGTTCATCATTGAATCACACCCGACCTTTGCAACCTGCTGATCATTGTCCTTTGGGAGAGATTAAGCAGGTAAGCAATGTCCATTATTTTGTTTTTTTTTTTTTTTTGAATAATGGCTGATTGCTAATAAGGTCATTGACTAAGTTGTCATCTTTTTCAATCGTTCTCGTTTACTTGTCACTACTGTGATTTATTTTGCCGGAAAGATATTTATATTCATAACCCAATCTCATCCCCTCTACATTCTGAATTATTACATACATGTGCTAAGATTTTTTTGTGTTGAAGTTTCTGAACTTTAACCCCCTAGTAGTTTCAGTGTAAGATCAGATTCAGGGGTTTTTACTTTTGCGTAAATTATTCATGGACAGTCTTTGTTGATATAACTGCTTTCCAATGAAAACCAGTCACTATTATTTTATAGATTTAAAGATATGTTGCAGTTGTTAAGAAATTGAATTCTATCATATGAACTATGAAGATAGCTGCTTCACATGTCCTTAAGTGAATCTTTTAAAATTTAAAGGTGTTGTCTGTAAAAGGATGAATCTTTTGTTGAGATGAAGTCACTTTCTGATAATGATGCAGTTGTTTGGAGTATCTAAATCAGGCGGGACGCAATCTGCCGTGCAGGTCTGCACAATCAACTCGAGTAAGGTGAGCTATTAAGTTATTCTTCAATTTCATATATTGGTAACTAATGGCTTAGGTTCACTCATTTCTTATAGTTCCATATTTTAATTGCAGGATATACGTGGCGCAAATGGTTAGTGACCACCTTATCATTTCATCTTACTTACAGTTTTTTTCTTAAGCCTAAAATTGCAACGTCTTGCGTTAGTTTGTGTAAGAATATATTCTCTTTTTTGGGTTTCAAAACTCGAATGCCTTGCTATTGTTTTGACAGGTTAAAGAGTTACTTATCTTAAACGCTATGTAATTTATTTTGATACTCATGAATTCATGAGGTAACAACCAAAAATATTACCTTCAAGATTCACACTAGTTAGATGGAATGGTGGATGATGTCTAAAGTCAAAATTTTCCATCAAGGCACAGCTTTTTCATGGTTTCACTATTTGTAGTGTTTACATGAAAGCGTGATCATAGCATCTCAATTAGTTTTTATTTTTCTAACAATATTTGCAGGAATTCCTGTTCGATTCAGTGGATGGTTTGCCACAACATATACAGCTAGTTTTCCCCCACCACATCTACTCAGGGAAAACTGTGGACCAAGCTCCATCAATTCTTTGTTTGCCAGATTTTATTCTTCAAGTGAATCAGACAAACCAGGAAAAAATACGACTGAGGTTAAGTATAGAAAATTTTCTGGTAGTTATAACTATTTTATTTGTTGTTGATCCAAATGTATGACTGATTTAACAGATTGAATTAAGAATCGAAGAGTGCAAGTATGGAAATTTTCTGTCTGTTACTGAACAAATCAAAGAAGCAGTCTTTCCATTTCTTTTAATTATAAATATTTAATCCATGGTTGATCCAAACGTTTACTGATTTAACAAATCGAACAATGCTATTTATGTTGGTTGGCTTACTTCAAATGGATGTAAAAGATGTGTTGGCTCGAGAAACACAAAATTCTAATATATTTTTTATATTATAATAATATTCCAAGATGTGGACCAGGTTCTGTTGACCTTGAAAGGCTGCTTTTGACATGGGCAGTCACAATAAAATTTCATGGTGTATTTCTGGAGATCTTGTTAAATGTAAGAATGGTCCAATTAATCATAGAATGGGCAAATATGCTGTGTCCAGACTCAATTGAATCACTGTGTTTTATACCATTTTTTGACATGATTAAATCAAGCACCTTAACACTTTCTCTCCACTTCTTTGACAGACTAAGAAAGAGATATCAACTATGGAAGATCCCTTTGACGATGCTCCCACCTACAATATCCCACAGAAGCCAGTAACTTTTGTAGAGGGTGCATCCTACAGCGTCATCATTCTTGCTGGACTTGGAATTGCAGCTGCTGCTGCATATGGTGTTTTCAAGGAGCTTATTTTTGAACCGAAAGAGTAAAGGATTCATTTTTCCCATTC
This sequence comes from Bauhinia variegata, assembly GCA_022379115.2. Classification (NCBI taxonomy): domain Eukaryota; kingdom Viridiplantae; phylum Streptophyta; class Magnoliopsida; order Fabales; family Fabaceae; genus Bauhinia; species Bauhinia variegata. Next base: position 23,703,925 of record CM039429.1, on the reverse strand, counting down.
AATTTTTGTTAAATAGAAACTCATGATTTCACTACTTCAAGTTTTTATTTTTTATTTTGTTTGGTCTCACTGATTTTGAAAAGTTGCTAACAGGTATAAGATCTATGGCAAGGCTCTCAAAAGAATTCAAGATGACAGTCAGGTCAGTGAAATTCTACTTTAGGATCCCTTTTCCTAAACAAAGGGGGAAAAAAAAACGTTTTCTCGTAGTGGGACTTATATTTTTGAAAGGTTCAGGCCAGTTTTCTCAAGTATTTCTGTGGGTTCAACTTGAAAAAAGTCCAATCTTTCTGGGGTCACCATATGTAGAAGCTACACAGACATCCTTTAAGGAGGAAGAAATATTGTAAATGAGAGAAGAGTAACTTAGGTGATGAAAATATCGAGACGAATTTTGATGGCCTATAAGCTTTATTTTTTACATGTAACTTTTGTCAGTAAGGTATTACTCAATGATCAGATTGAAAGTAATAGATGCTTTGAAGGCTGATAATGCCTACTTCTAGCATCATCTGTAGACCACATCTACATATTGAGTCAGTCCTCCAAGTTCTCTCAGTATATAGTTAGGCATAGATTTCGCTTATTTCTTGTGACTTTCACTTCCAAGTTGCTAGAAAAAAAAAAAAAATGAAAGCATTTTTGCTTGGTAAAGTCATTTTGTTTCTGCTTAGCCACTCTACCACATTTTACTGACCTAAATAATCACTTATTTGCTAGTGATTTGTGATAATGAGTTGTAATTAACTCAATAAAATTGCCTCTCTGTTTATATTTCACATGGGCTAGATTTTCTTTGTACCAGGTTAGAGTGAGGATTGGATCCCCGATTACAGGCTATGGTCAGGAGAGTAGAAATCGCGCTGCTCGCCAACGAATTCCCAACAGGATATGGACTGATGAAGATGGTGTTGAGCATGTAGAGGTAGTCCTTTTCAGCATTTATGTAATTTGCGTATTCTCAAAATTTGTTGTTCTTCAGCAGCGGTATCTATTGTGTAAATGTTGTCAGCTTTGCTAAGTATAGCCAATTGGATTGTAGGTTAACTTTTATATTCGGGGCCCTCATGGACATGGAAAAGTTTTCTCCGAGATGTTCAAAGATCAAGTGGACAAGCAGTGGAAGTTCACATACTTGATCGTTGAGATAAGATCACCCTCCACAGCACAATTGATTCTGGAGTCATATATTCCAGCTTACAATGAAAACAAATAGCCTAGTTGGAATCAGGTTTCTTTCCATGCAAAAACTCAGCCCTTTTTTTTTATGCACAATATTGAGATCCAATTTTTGGCGATTCAGACGCTGCTGGTATTTAAATTTTCTATTTATGTTTAATTGATATTGGAAGATTCAAATAGAAGTTGAAGAGTTACAAGAAATCTAACTGTGTAGAATCTACTTTAAACAGTGCCTGCAGGTCTTGGTTCTTTGGCCATTTACTGGGTGGCTGCATACTACAGCAATCAGCATTTGTTGACTATCTTAGCAAATCTATATTCCTTTAGGGATGAAAGTTGAAAGAAGGAAAGATGATTTAAAGAAAGAGATTAACTACTGCATCCCAATATCAAGTTAGGTGGCTTTACCAAAAAAAAAATGAGTAAGAATTCTGCCGCATATATCAGGAAATTTTTCGAGCAAGGACCTTAGTAGGCTAACAGACGCAGTAATTTATTTTTTAAAGCAATTGAGGGTGCCCTCTGCTTTCTTCATTCTCTTAGTTACTGTAATTTTTCTGATTTTTGGTATTAGTTCAAATTTGTTTACTGCTTACAAATTTGTAAAACCATGCCTAATTACCATTGACTAGTAATAAGCTTGGTTTGGGAAGTCAGTTTGAGTGATACCACACCCTATTGCATTATTCTGATTGCGTATGACTATGCTTATGGTCGAAAAATGGAAATGATGTGAAGATTAATGTTGAATATTCTCTTAAAAATTTGAGAAAACCCATCACACGTAGGAAGGACTGAAACAAAGCGTTGCAGTTCTTTTGGCCATTCTTTTCACACTAAGCTTTTTAAATATTACTTAAAAGTGAATAATGGAAAAGACTGGACTTGAACGTGGAAAGAGAAGAAGTTAGATCCTTTGCCTTAGGAAATCATCAATATGATAGATTGGCTGCTTTACATTTGACCATTTGATGTCTTATTTCATGTTTTATTTCATCATATTTTCATTTTGAGACAACAATATATCAAGAAATGAGATAATTTTATGTGTTACAAGAAAAAAGATATAAACCATAAAATTCATTGGAAATATTTTTATAGAATTTTTTATGATTTTTTTTTTTTTTTTTAAGTTTTGAGGCCTATTTTGATTTAGTGCACTCTTTAAGATTTAACTTATTTCTATATATATATATATAAAATAAAGACAACTTAGAACTTACTTGGCTTAGATTCATAAGATAATATTTAAATAGGTATGGCAAATAAAATATTACTGTTTCGGCTATTGCAACTAGTGAGATCCCATCAAGAGAAAAAAAGAAATGCCAGAACAGCATAAGCAATTTTTTTTTTTTTTAATCATTGGGTTTTGAAGGACATACTGTTTTTCTTCGGCACTTGTTAGGCCCTTTCTAGGCTTTCCCTCAATTGGGCAAATGACCTTTTTTACTTTTCTTGTGGGGTAGGGAGTGTGGGCCTTTATGACTTATTAGACCCAAATATGTTAATGGGCTCCGTATATCCTGGAGTTGACGCTGTGACGTCCTCAACGCCGTCGTTTCGTTGGCTTGTTTGCAAAGCGAAAAACCACCGCCAAGATCTCAGGAGAAACAGAATCGGATGGCTGAAAGTGCACCGAATAAGTAAATATATTCTGCAACCCGTGTAATCGTGTCTAACGAGCTGTTCCGTATCAAGGACGCGCTTCCACGTCTTTTTAAAAGAGGAAAAAAAAGATTAGTGGGACCCACAAATATTGGACTTTGTTTCCCTTTAAGTGTCCCATACTTGAAAAAAAAAAAAAAAAATTCCCCCGACACTCTCGGCGCGGAGAGGTTTTATAATGGACAACCACCTAAGCATCAAGGACTTTACAAATCAGGAATATACTTTCTTTAAAACGTGGCTATTTCTGATTGGATATTATTAAAAAGGTTTTGTATACATATGCCAAACAAGCAGTAATTCCCTCCCCTTACATCAACCTTCGTGGCTCTATCAATGAGCAGAAAGAGAAAAACGCCATTATTACAAACTCTAGCATTGACATACGAAATAATAAAAATTTCAATTTTCAGTTGGTTTTCCTCCGCGCCCACACAACTTCTGCGAATCTACAATTTTGCCATTCTCCGTATTCTGCATTCACGGCAACTTAACGGCCCTAATGAAATTAAAAAAAGAACCATATGGTATTCCTACGTGTAACTTGAAATCTTCGTGAATTAAATCAGAATGAAATTTCACATTTAATGACTGAGAAGATAGAGGGGGAAAACCTTTGCCTCGAGAAAACTTATCGAGTCTCTCTATCCTTATTCTTAAAAAATACTTATTAATAATTTTTTTAAACATAATTATAGTCTTTATCTATATTTATTCATTTAAATAAACCCTAACTTGTTTTTTGAAAACGATATAAAAATAAAATAAATATTATTTTTAGTTAAAAATATCCCGTATCTAATATTAGAATACTAAATAATTTAAATTTAAACTAAATAAAATTACTAATTAAATTAAAGTAGCTCTATTCGGTAAGTAAAAATGCGGATGATTCACTTTTAAGAAATAAAATCTTACATTCTATCCAAAAAAAAAAATAATAAATTAAAATTAAAATCTTACAGTATTGAAATTGGTCGGTTAGATTTTAGCCCAAGCCCAATCCTAAGCCCAAGCCCATCGTTCCTATATAATGTATGGACTAATCTACCATTCAATTGCTTTTTCACTTCTACACGTGAATACACCAAACTTCATCCCTGATCAATTATTTTTTACCTAACATACAATCAATTACTTAAAACGTTATCAAAAATTTGTACGTAGTGATTTTTTTTTAATATTAATTTTGGATGAGGTGACTTTCTTTTTGGTGGAATTTTGCTTTCCTGAACTAGAAACATAAATTATATACTTCAAAGAAAAAAAGAAGTAGAGATAAGATTCATATAAAAGTTGTTAAACTGTTTTCTTATTTCATTATCATAGATAAATTTATAAATAAGCAATGAAATAATTAACTCACGTAAAATAATTAAATTATGAGATAGTAAGTAGTAGGTAGTTGGCCGTAGATGAACAGACACTCACATCGGAGCATGATTATGGATAACTTAATTACTTAATTTGCACGATTGGTGAAAAATATTGCTTATAAAAAATATCAGGGAACTTGTACAATTATCACATAAAAAAGGGACTTATAAATTTTTTTTTTTTTATGTGGAAATGTACATAAAATAATTAGTCTCGTGTAAGGTTTTTTTTTTTTTTAATATGAGATGCAAGAAAAGGCTTATTACAAAAGTTAGGGCCAAAACATAAAAGAACATGATTAATTTGTCATTTAATTTATATTTGAGTGAATATGATACAGTTCATAATATATTAATGAGGTGTTTGGTAGAAAAAAATATTTGTATATCATAAAATTTATAAATTATAAAATTTTTAAAATGTGTTTGTTTAATTTTAAATATTTATAAAAAAAATTTAGAATATAAAGAAATTAAAATCTCACTCTTCACATAAAATGTGTTTGAGATTCTATTTCTTTAAAAAATCGTATCAAATATATAAAACAATAAATCATCAACAAAGATTCTCAACATTAAAAAAAAAGAAAAAGAAATTACCAAATACTCTTTAAATTTTAAATTTTATCTACTTATTTATTTTTTTCAAGACAATAATTTTGTTTTATAATACAAAATTATAAAATAATATTATAAATATTATTAAGTTATTAAAAATATTTTTATCAATAAAATAAAAAATAAAAGCATTCACTAAAAATTTAAAAAAATGAGAAAAAAATTATCCTGCATCCTTGATGCCGTCTCGTCTCTATTCAGTAGAGCATGCATATTGCGTGTCAACGCGACGTCGTTGCACTTTCTTAGGGGTTGCCGACCACGATCGAAGTTTAGCGCCTCCACAATTTTGATTTTGTAAGATTTAGACAACCTCGCGACCGTATCAGACCCCGTACGAGTTGTCGTGAAAGTCCCGTAATTCAAGCGAACATCAAAGGGTAAATTGGGAATATAATAAGGCGTTTTATTTACCTTAATTATAATTATGCTGTTAAATGAAATATCAACTTATATTAACTAAAATCCTTAGACCAGAAGACAAAAATGGTAGAAGGGAAGAAAGAAACAGAGAGAAAACAAAAGAACGATAACTGAAGCAAGGTGTCTGCTGTTAAGCGGACGAGAGCTTAAATTTCTTCTTCAATAAGTTTTGGTCTTATTGAAGGGTTTAAGCTTCTCATTTTTTATCAGCGTATATATATTTTCATTTTGATATATAGATTTATATTTTTTTCTTCTTCATTTTTTGGATTGTTCTCAAGAACATACCAATAAGGTTGCAGTGGAATACAAGGAGGGCAAAGGAAAGATGTCTTTCAATCTGTGTTAGAAGAACTGGAAGTAGATCCGGGACTTTAGGCAACCTGAGGTGTTGATCGGATCAATCTACCTGAAATGGTAATCTTTTTTTCTCATTTATCTGGATTTTTTCTGGTCAACATTCAGTCAATGTGAAGTCTCGCATTCCATCTGTGGCATGAAATTCAACCTTGTTGAAATGGATTTTGAAATAAGTGGTTGCTGTTCTTTATATGTTTTTGAATTGATCTGGTGTTGTCTAGAAGCAGAATTGGGTTTTTGTTGTTTAATCTTAGAATTGGTCTTTCTGAGTGCATTTGATCTCGTTGAGGTGGGACTACTTCTTTTGATTGATGTGATCTTTTTCTCTTACTAAGCAACAGTGTAGGACTCCAATTCTAGTGCAGTGTTTTCCTCGATGACTAAACTGTCTGAAGAAACTGGACCAACAAATTTTTGGCCATAATAGGAAGAGTGTTACTAATTTGCAGTTGCTTGACCTGACTTTTTTTTTTTTTTAAATGGCTTGACTGTGAATATTGTGCCGTTGGTTCAGCAATTGAACTAGGTACCACCTGTTGTGCCCTTTCTTGAAAAGGGCTTTGTAAGCTTTGGAGTGCTGATTCCAACCTCGTCAATTTGTTGTAATCATATTGGTGCATCACTAATAATTTATTCCTAATCGGTGTTTACTATCTTATTTTCCATGAAACTTGATATTCTAGCGTTACTATGTACTGCTAATTTGTTTTGGCATTGGCATCTATTTCACCCGCACCCTCTCCCCCCTCCCATCATACCATAGCTGAGATTGAGGAACATTGAATCACATGCGGGGACCTGGACATGAGATGCGTGGCCTCCTCCATTGTATTAATTGTAATCAACTGTTTATACTAAAGAAAGTGACATTTAAAACGTCTCAGATGCCAAGCTATGTACTAGAACACATGAATTAGCAACATGAGTTAGGATGGAAGAACTAGAATGTCAACTGTCTTTTGAAGTGTGCTCTAATTTAGCATGAAAGCTTTCCTAATAATAGATGCCTATAGATCTTTTCTTCGACAAGGGTATCCATGTTGCATCTTCAATTTAAGGTAAGTTATAGGGGTTATTGCTACCTGTGCTAATCTTTTTATAGGTACCTTATCGAAAGATGCATAATTTATTTTTGGTCAAAAATAAATGATTATGTTCTGTTACTTTCTAGTGTGCACATACAGAGTCTTATTTCTTTTACCTATATGGGATTTAAAAAGAGAGTATTTACATTTACTCTTTGCCCATTGCTTTGTGAAGTTCAATCTAGCTGTTTGATCATGCATTATGCATAAATTTCATTGAACATGGAATTGCTACATGCAAATCGTGACACTCTGTATTGCAGGCTGCTGTTGCAAATCCTGTAGTTGGGTCTCATGTTTGGGTGGAGGATCCTGATGTAACTTGGATAGATGGTGAAGTTGTTGCAGTTAATGGACAAGAGATCAAAGTCCTATGCACTTCAGGGAAGACGGTAAGAATCTTAGTTAAAATTAACAAAATTATTCTTTGTCAGTGCATTTTCTTATTCTTTGAATATAGCAATTTTGCTTTGAGCACTTTTAAATTTTCAGACAGAATAAACTAGTGGAGTTGTTTTGAAAGTTAACCTAGCATAAACAGGGAGGCTTGGGGAAACCTTTTATCCTTGTCTTATTTATGATTGTGGTTTGTTTGGTGCATTAGATATAAATTCTTCTACTTTGAATTTATAATTCTCTGTTGTTTTAATAATGCAAATTCTTGCCATTTTTTGGTTCTCTGGGAATTTTCAGGTTGTTGTTAAAGCTTCCGGTATTTATCCCAAAGATACTGAAGCCCCACCATGCGGAGTGGATGATATGACAAAGCTTGCTTACTTGCATGAACCTGGAGTTCTGGAGAATTTGAGATCCAGATATGATATTAATGAAATTTATGTATGTATTTCAAATACAACTATTTATATGTTGTCTCCCTTGTATATCTTAGTACATTTCTAATATTTTCATGTGTGTGTGTACAATTTCCCCCCCATGTTTTTATACTTGTATGTACTAATCCTAACATGGTGCTTTCAGACTTACACTGGGAATATATTGATTGCTGTGAACCCATTCACAAAGCTACCTCATTTATATGATAGCCACATGATGGCACAATATAAAGGGGCGGCCTTCGGTGAGCTAAGTCCACATCCCTTTGCTGTTGCAGATCAAGCATATAGGTAATTTTTGTGTATGTCCCATGAATAGTGCATCTAATTAGTTTACTAGTCAGACTCCTAAATTATTATGGATTCAGGCTTATGATGAACGAGGGAATCAGTCAGTCAATATTGGTTAGTGGTGAAAGTGGTGCTGGTAAGACAGAAAGCACTAAGTTACTCATGCGTTATCTTGCTTACATGGGAGGGAGAGCAGCTGCTGAAGGTAGAACTGTTGAGCAGAAAGTTCTGGAGGTAAGAGACTCAAACCTCTTTGAAGAGGTTTTTTTGGCAAGTTAAATTGACTACTAAAAAACAATTTAATTTATCTAAATATCTCAGACCTCCTTGCTTACTTATGTTTGATGTGGCTTTCTTTCCTTTGCATTTCTATTTTCAAGATAAAATTTTCTTTTCCAATAATATTTCCTTCATCTGCAGTCCAATCCTGTTCTAGAAGCATTTGGTAACGCAAAAACTGTCAGGAACAACAATTCAAGGTGGGAAGTTAAAAAAAAAGCTTTTCTGCTGACTGCTTATGTAGTTATGTCATTAAATTTATGTCAAACTAACTATTTGTCTGTGGATTATTTTATCACTTGTGACTTTCCCAGTCGTTTTGGTAAGTTTGTGGAGATTCAATTTGACCAGCAGGGGAGAATTTCTGGAGCTGCTGTTAGAACATATTTGCTGGAGAGATCACGTGTTTGCCAGGTGTCCAATCCAGAGAGAAACTATCACTGCTTCTACATGCTATGTGCTGCACCTCCAGAGGTAATGGGATTCCTTATGCTTTAAATCAAGATAACCAGAAAAAAATGGAAAAAATCATTAGTTGATACGGATGATTTGTTTCTCCTACGCTTGTGTTAATTTATTTCTAGATTGAATTTTTTATATGAGGAAGTTGCCATCAGAGAATACCATCTGAAAAAGGAATTATAGATTGGGTTTCTTAGGAACTGAGAAATGGATTCCTATTTTTCACTATCCTTATATATTTCCGAGTAGAAATGATATCTTGTAAGTTGTCATTTTTTGTTGGGTTATAATAATGTATACTCATGTTACTTGTGTTGAGGGCTTAGAGGTTAACACCTTTGGATATTCATATGCTATTGTAGGATTTGTTCATTATCTCCTGTAAGCAAATAGGCAATTCTTGGAATGTTGTTGCTATTGTGTGTTTTTGATGTATGAGTGATTGATTAGCTATTGCTCTGTCCACTTGGTTTTACGCATTATCTGTTTGATATGAGATACATGCATAATTCTACTTCTATCCATACAACAAGGCTTTGCATAGTATATAAGTTAATTTTATGGTTTTTTAATGTATGTACATATGTGAGTGAGGTTTGTTGATCATCTTTCTACCGTTAATTTTATTCTCTTGTTGTTCTTGGCATTGGTACTAAACATGTTGGAACTTCTTCCCTAATCACTTCAAATCTGCAAATGTTTGCCTTTTTTAATTTTAGACATTTTAATGTTTTGATTCATAATTTTAGCATAACCTGGTTCCCCTGATCCTTGACAGTTTTTTTGTTGTTTATTTATCTGTTGATAATGACGGGTAATCATAAGGTTGTGTAAAAGTTGCACCATATTTTTTTTCTATTCTGTAACTTTGTGCATAACTTCTTTGGTATATTACTTCATTTAACTTGTGTAAAGAATGGTTTTTCTGTGTGTATTACTCAATACAGGTTACATCTATTTATACTAGTAGGAAGGGAATCAAATTCCTATAATCAATCAAGCTAATCTACTCCTATAATCTACTTGATTTTTTTTCCCCCTTGTTTTCTTATTTGACAGGACGTTCAGAAATACAAATTGGGGAACCCAAGAACATTCCATTATCTAAATCAATCAAATTGCTATGAGTTGGAAGGGGTTGATGATTCTAAAGAATATCTTGCAACAAGGAGAGCAATGGACATTGTTGGAATAAGTTCTGAGGAGCAGGTACTTTATAGAGAGTTTCTCATGTTCGTAATGAGATTCTTCAAGTATGATTTACCTTTCTGTTTTACATTTTCTTTGCCACTCTTTTAGGATGGAATATTTCGAGTGGTGGCTGCAGTTTTGCATCTTGGAAACATTGAGTTTACAAAAGGGAGGGAAGTAGACTCTTCTGTGCCTAAAGATGAAAAATCTCGGTCTCATCTACAAACTGCTGCAGAGCTTTTCATGTGAGAAATTTTATTGCACCCTTGCATTAATTGAAAGATATATTCTTACAAGGTTTACAGGTGTGATGCCAAAGCACTTGAAGATTCTCTTTGCAAACGTGTAATTGTTACTCGTGATGAAACAATCACAAAATGGCTGGATCCAGAGTCTGCTGCACTGAGCCGAGATGCTTTGGCTAAAATTGTATACTCAAGATTGTTTGACTGGTAAACCTTTGAACAGATTTCCTGATGATCTATTAATTTGAAACTTGATTAAAGCTACTATTTAATTTACTCAATTTGGTCAAGTATGAATATCTGTTGCTGTAATTTTTGTCATGACTTTCAGGTTGGTGGATAAAATTAACAGTTCCATTGGTCAAGACCCTGAGTCAAAGTCCTTAATTGGCGTGCTGGATATTTATGGTTTTGAGAGTTTCAAGACTAACAGGTACGTAACTGGTAGACCTTTAGTTGTGCAGTCAAGATAGTTTTGCCACTTCAATTGAACAGTGAACTCAGAGAAACCTATAGGTTTTTTGGATTTACTAATGCCCTCCTCTAGTAGTCGTCACATTGTTTGACAATGTAGAAGAAATTGGTGATCTCTTGTAGCTTGTTCTTGGTTGAACAATTCATTACAAACTGACTAGTGACTAGAATTCTTATGTAATAAGATGCTGTGTTAATTCATTTCAATGACGTGCTAGTTTTTTTACAGGAAAAATTGTTTCAGTTCAATTGCATATTTAAAAATTAACTGCACCATGGTGTTGATTTGAGGTTCATCAGTACCTTATTCCTTGTGGAAATATGGGAACCTAGGTGGGCTCTAGAGAGTAGGCCAGTAGTTTAATCTTCTGCTTCGAGACAACCGGAGTTACTCTATTAGAAACTTATACTGTAGTTCTGCCTTCTGGAAAGTTGGAGCCATTATGATCTATTATTCTCCCTGTATTAAATGATATTGGCCTCTTCATAATACCAAGTTGTTTTGTGAACTTTGCAGTTTTGAGCAATTTTGTATTAATTTGACCAATGAAAAACTACAGCAACATTTCAATCAGGTTTGTCAGTGGGGGCATTCATTTTGTTTAGAATAGCTGGAATCTTTCAAATCCTTGTATATCTAAAACATGGACAAACACACACTTGTGCTGTGTTCATGGTGATTTCACACATGCTCTTGTAATGCTCAAATTTCTTGTACTGCAGCATGTTTTCAAGATGGAGCAAGAAGAATATAAAAAAGAGGAGATTGACTGGAGTTACATTGAATTTGTTGACAATCAAGATGTTCTGGATCTCATTGAAAAGGTGATGCCTTTTAACGTTAATAAGATTTTATTCTTATAAGATTTGTCTTTCGTACATAATTTTGTATAAGATTAAACCCTGTGAAACAATATGTATTAAATGTAGTGGTGATGAATTATAATATTGGTACTGTCTCCAAAGTACCTGGAGGCTTACACAGAGAACTCTGTAGCTATAATTCGCCATAAACTAAATATAGGCTTTTGTTTCATTTTACAATTAAAAAATGTCATTGAATTCCAACAAAGTTATATTTTACTGGAAAAGGTGTCCGACTTCTGTTTTCAGCATTGTTGTCTTCATTTAAAACTTAGAAAGAAGCAACAGATGACTAACATAAATTTGCCTCTGAAGTTTGTCATAATTAGAGTTATTGTTCATTAATTTTCTTTCTTAGCTTTTGATTTGTCTTTCTGATATGTATGCATTTGTTTTTCAGAAACCTGGAGGTATTATTGCTCTTTTAGATGAAGCTTGGTAAGTACAATTAATGCCGGTACCTTGGAACTGGTATTGTGAGAAATAACACCACAGGATCTCTGGCTAATCTGTTCATATTATTTTTCTCCCCCTCTCCCCCAAGTGAACTAATTTTATTGGTTCTCAGATAGATGCATGTGTTTTGCAGTATGTTCCCTAGATCAACACATGAAACTTTTGCCCAAAAGTTGTATCAGACATTCAAAAACCATAAACGGTTCAGCAAGCCCAAATTGTCACGTAGTGACTTCACAATTTGCCATTATGCTGGTGATGTAAGTTGGCACTACTTATTTTTACTAACATATTATAATAAATAGGATGCTTGTAAAACATAAGTCCAGCATGTTGGTGTAATTTCTGTTTTGGGTAATACATTACATACACCTAATCTGTTTCAATATCAGGTTACTTATCAAACGGAATTATTCCTGGACAAGAACAAAGATTATGTTGTTGCAGAACATCAAGAACTTCTTGGTGCTTCCAAATGCCCCTTTGTATCGGGTTTGTTCCCCCCTCCACCTGAGGAATCATCAAAACAATCAAAGTTCTCTTCAATAGGTGCTAGGTTTAAGGTTGGAGCTTCTTCTTATTTGAAGACAAATAATCTGGTTTTCATGTTAACTCTTTTTGGTTTCAATTAATTTACTGATTTTGGATGTCATGCAGCAACAATTACAATCATTACTTGAAACTCTCAGTTCCTCAGAGCCACACTACATTCGTTGTGTAAAACCCAACAATTTACTTAAGCCAGCTATCTTTGAGAACAAAAATGTTTTGCAGCAACTGCGATGTGGGGTAAGACTGACGAACATTTTGTACTGTAATCAAAGTTCTGCTGGGGATCATTTGAGTTAATTCTTATTGCATACTTTGCCTCATTGTAGGGAGTCATGGAGGCGATCAGGATAAGTTGTGCGGGATATCCTACCAGAAAAGCCTTTGATGAATTTGTGGAACGATTTGGACTTCTTGCATCCGAAGCTTTGGATGGAAGGTAACTAAATTGTTGACCTTTCTTGTTAGTTGTGTTAGTCTTTATACTTTCATTATCCTGATTTATGTCATGTTTTATTTATGTTAGTCCTGATGAGATCACTGCCTGCAAGAGAATTCTAGAGAAAGTTGGACTTACAGGCTATCAGGTAATTATTAAGGGTGACCAGACCTTGATTCTTTAGGTGTCTTCTTGTATCAGAATTGGACCATTGAAAACCTTACTTCTATCTCATACAAGGCTTATATCCATGTTTTGTAACGAATTTCACTACTGCTATTTATTTTTGCAGATTGGTAAAACAAAGGTGTTTCTTCGAGCTGGTCAAATGGCAGATCTAGACACCCGTAGGAGTGAGGTCTTAGGAAAGTCAGCGAGCATTATTCAGAGAAAAGTTCGTTCCTATTTGGGTCGCCGACACTTTATCCTGCTTCGTTTGTCTGCTATACAGATTCAAGCTGCATTCAGAGGTCTCTACTTACTTGCTTTTTGAAACATTAGCTCACAAGTTTAATCTTATGAAAAACAGAAACTTGTATATGTTCCCCAAGTTTCTAATGTTTCTAATGGTAATCGCAGGACAACTTGCTCGGCAAGTTTATGAAGGAATGCGGCAGGAGGCTTCTAGTCTGATGATTCAGAGGTGTTTCCGAATGCATATTGCTAGGAAGGCATACAAAGAATTGTACACCTCTGCAGTTTCTGTTCAGACTGGTATGCGTGGGATGGCTGCTCGTTCTGAGCTACAGTTTAGGAGGCGAACTAAAGCAGCAATTATTTTTCAGGTAAAGAATATTCTGAGCTACATATACATTTTAAGCATTTTTATTATTTATTTTCCCTGTTGTATTTCTCTAACTATGTTTAAACACATTTGTCATCCAATTGTCAATACATGTGTACACAGAAACATTTAAGTTGATGCATTTCCAAGAAAAGTTGTATATGCAGTCCTGTAGCAAATAATTTCTTCTTAACTTGGCTTGAAATGTTTTGGCCCTTGCAACTCCAATTATTTTGTGTATGACAGAGCTATTGCCGGAAATACTTGGCACGACTTCATTTTATGAAGTTAAAGAAAGCAGCGATTACAGCACAATGTGCATGGAGAGGAAGAGTTGCTCGGCGAGAGTTGCGTAAACTCAAGATGGTAATGAAATACTCTTCTTTCATCTAATCCTTCAATTTTATCAAGTCTTACAATGAAATAGTAGATAATTTCAATATTATAGGTTTGTAACTAGTTTTTGATAGGACTGAAGATATTAGTTTGCAAATTGAGTTTGGAATTTAATGAATTTTTGTGGTAGAAAAAACCACACCTACCGCTAATTATTGACCTTCAAGAAAATACTCAAAATCATAATAAAAAGAGCCTGTTGTATCTACTTTTTTACTGAAAAATTGGAAGTTGAGGAGACTTTTCTTTAGTAATTTCATAATATATTTCTCATTGCTAGCTATGTACCTCTTTTGTTTTTGTTATTCAGTACTTAAATTTCTGTGCCCTCACCCTCCCTTCTTTATACAGGCTGCAAGAGAAACTGGAGCTCTCCAAGCTGCCAAAAATAAGCTTGAAAAGCAAGTAGAAGATCTTACATTGAGATTACAGCTGGAGAGACGCTTGAGGGTTAGTGACTATGATTTTGTATGGTTGGGCCAGAGTTGCAGCACGCCCTCCCTCTACTGACATTATTTGTTATGGCAGCTTTTCCATTAGTGTATAAAGCAAATCGATTAGTCTGAATAAAATAATGCAGTAGTATATTCGATTTATAGGTTTGTTCTAGAAACTTTTGTGAGTGAAATAAAGTTAGTTGTTTATTCGATAAAATGAGAAACTTGTGTGGGCTTTATTAAGGTAGATGTAGGAAGATAATAATGGAAATGGTTATTAATGTAAAATTAATTTGTCCATTTAAATTTCCTAATATTCAGCTGTGTTGTTATTTTTAATAACTGTAGGCTGACATGGAAGAAGCAAAAACACAAGAAAATAAGAAATTGCAGTCTGCTTTGCAAGAGATGCAAATGCAGTTTAAAGAAACAAAAGCACTGCTTGAAAAGGAGCGCGAGGAAGCAAAAAAGGCAGCAGAGATAGTGCCTGTCATACAGGAGGTTCCAGTTGTCGACCATTCATTGTTGGAGAAGCTTACTATTGAAAATGATAAGCTCAAGGTGAGGTAGTTGTGGGCATGGGGCATAAACGATATATTATGTGCAATTCTATGTTTTTTTGGAAGAAAGTAATTGTATATTGATAATTTCAAAAGCATCATAATTTTGTAAATATAGTTGATCAATTCCATTGACTGATCTAGTGTTTCCTGGAGTCTATTACAGACATTGGTGAGTTCACTGGAAAAGAAAATTGATGAAACAGAAAAAAGGTACGAAGAAGCAAGCAGAATAAGTGAAGAAAGGTTGAAGCAAGCTCTGGATGCAGAATCAAAAATAATTCAGTTGAAGACTACCATGCAAAGGTTTGTTTGTGATTGAGCTTCCTTGGTATCAGATAAACATGTGATTCTTATAATTTGGACAAGCCCTTATCTATGTCAACAGTCATCATTCATGATCTACATCTTCTATTCCAAGCGAGATCACCATGGTCCTTTTTACTCTTATTGGTAGGCTTGAAGAGAAATTCTTAGACATTGAATCTGAAAACCAGATTCTTCGGCAGCAATCTCTGCTGACCTCATCTGTGAAAAAAATGTCAGATCACCTTTCAACCCCTGTAGCAGAGGTAACTTGTGCTTGCTAACTCTGTTTATCCTCTTTCTGTCTGCTGCCTGTAAGCATGCATCTGTTATAATACTAACTTCTGTATCTGCAGAAGCTGGAAAATGGTCACCATCTGATGGAAGAGCAAAGAGCTGCTGTAAGAACATTTTTTTTTTGTTCTGATCTCACTGCTAATATTTTTGTTCTTTAAGTTCAATTGGATGTAAAATGAGTTGTCCCTGCAGGAAACACAGAATGTGACACCTGTAAAGAAGTTTGGTACCGAATCTGATAGCAAATTTAGAAGATCATACATAGAACGTCAACATGTATGAGCTTAAAAATCACAATATAAATATATAATTTTGTCAATTCTTCTTTCTTCTTGCCTAGTTTTGTTCACAAGTTGTAGCTCTTGGTTTTTCTTGCAGGAGAATGTTGATGCCCTTATCAACTGTGTTATGAAAAATATTGGGTTCAGTAATGGAAAGCCTGTTGCTGCATTTACCATTTACAAATGTCTGCTCCACTGGAAATCATTTGAGGCTGAAAGGACAAGTGTATTTGATCGCCTCATCCAAATGATTGGTTCTGCAATTGAGGTGAGTGTAGTACTTTATTTTGACTTGTGCTTTCTGACATCCAAATATGAACTCCCAGTCCAGGATTGCTGCTGTTGCTAGTGTCTTGGTTGTTATGTACTTGTCCCACCTGCCACTTTTGTTTGAAGAGCTTGTGAAATCATTTGTTCGTTGATGTACTGAACAAGCAATATTTTTAATTATGTGGTCCTACTTTTCATGTTATATTTTATATTTTTGTTATTATAAGGAAAATATTAATGCACGTATCTACATTAAATTTGTGTCTTTATCCTTCCCTTCTCCTTTTTCACTGTCCAGAATCAAGAAGACAATGATCTTATGGCCTATTGGCTCTCCAATACGTCTGCTCTATTGTTTTTGCTTCAACAAAGTCTGAAATCTGGTGGTTCAAGTGACGCAACTCCAGTTAGAAAACCACCTGCTCCAACGTCCCTCTTTGGAAGAATGACCATGGTAATGGTTCTTGCTTACATTCTGTATAATCTGATCTCTCATTTTTTATTTTTCATTTTTAAATAATTACAGTAATATATGTTAAAACTAAACTGCAGGGTTTCCGTTCATCCCCATCTTCTGCCAACCTTCCTGCACCTGCATTGGAGGTTGTACGTAAGGTTGAGGCTAAGTATCCGGCTTTGCTTTTCAAGCAGCAACTCACAGCCTATGTTGAGAAGATTTATGGTATCATTCGGGACAACTTGAAGAAGGATTTAGGATCTTCTCTTTCATCATGTATACAGGTATGTCTAAATCTAGTTAGCACTTGCTCAGCCAACTCAACTTTTTATTATCTGCATTTATAGATATTTTCTAGAAACTTCAGAAAGGAGCATGGTGGCTGTATTTCTCTTTTTAGTTGCAAAAGTTTTTAGTTCTGTTCTTCATGCAAATCTTATTATATACAGGCACCGAGAGCAACGAAGGCAGGATTACGTTCTGGCAGATCCTTTGCCAAAGATTCTCCAACGAGTCACTGGCAGAATATAATTGATAACCTCAACACTCTCCTCTGTACATTGAAAGAGAACTTTGTAAGAAACTTTATTGTAACTTATAATATATTAAGTAATTATCCTCCCTGTTGGCCTTCTTTACGCTTTTCTTTCTTTTAATTGTAGAAACATGACATATTTTTGGGTTTCAGGTGCCTCCAGTTCTTATCCAAAAGGTCTATACTCAAACATTCTCATACATTAATGTCCAACTCTTTAATAGGTAATTAGTTTTTGCAAACGTCCTTAACATAAAAGAATAATTTTTTCATCATGATATTCTCATCTTTATATGTATTTGTATCCATACCAGTCTTCTCCTGCGTCGTGATTGTTGCACATTCAGCAATGGGGAATACGTGAAAGCTGGATTAGCAGAATTGGAGCAATGGTGCTGCCAAGCTAAGGAGGAGGTAATATGTTTTTGCATATGATGATTACCTGTGACTGCTAAGTGCAGCACTTGAACCATCATACGCATCTTCATAAAAGTTCTAACCTAATTGAATTGCCTTGTGTTTGCAGTATGCAGGCTCATCTTGGGATGAGCTTAAGCACATAAGACAGGCTGTTGGGTTTTTGGTAAGGATTTCTTGTTTGATTTGATGATATAGCACCGTATTTAAATCTCTCCTTGATATAAAGGGACAGAAAACCAACCTCAGTATCCTAGTTACTTTGATCTGTTTTAACTCTTGAAATTTTGATATACAGGTTATTCATCAGAAGTACAGAATTTCCTACGATGAAATTACCAATGATTTATGTCCTGTAAGTCTGTATGCGTGACATTAGATAGGGCTTGGTCATGTGTCTTTCAAATCTATTCTTGTTGCTGTCATTTCTCATGTCTTTTTCCCATTTTTGATTCTAATAATTGTGTATATGCATGCCCCTCCTCACTCCAGATTCTGAGTGTCCAGCAGCTGTATAGAATATGTACACTTTACTGGGACGATAACTATAACACTCGAAGTGTAGCTCCTGATGTAAGTTTGCTTTTCAAAGTATTTTCGCCATTTGTGGAGAAAAAATATGGTTGCTTTGCTTAACAACATGCTTCCAATCCTTCATTCAGGTCATTTCGAGCATGAAGGTGCTTATGACTGAGGACTCTAATAATGCTCAGAGTGATTCTTTCTTGTTGGATGATAATTCCAGGTACAGTTCTTGTCATGAAAATAAAAATAAATTTAAAATTCAAAAAATTAAAAATGAATTTCAGGCCAAGCCAACCCGGCAATTTTGGCCCATATTTTAGGGTTCGGCCCAACTCAAAAACAAGGCTAAATGGACTGGCCGTCTACAATCGTGATATTTGGAGCTAGACAAAGGAGTTCTAACTTTGTATGCTTGTTTTGTTTTAACAGCATCCCCTTCTCAGTGGATGACCTCTCTACATCATTACAAGAGAAGGATTTCTCAGACGTTAAAGCAGCAGACGAACTTGTTGAGAATCCAGCCTTCCAGTTTTTACATGATTAGGCATCGGAATCGGAAGCTTAGTATGCTTGTGCGTCGTCGTGTCAAGGCAGGCAACCAAGTTAGTTGTTCGCCCTTGCCATGGACATTGCTATTGGTATTGGTCTTTGTAAATCTTTATATACCAAAAAAAAAGAAAAAGAAAAATCTGGGGCTCTTCTTTTCTGCCCCTTTTACGTATTTTTTGAAAAATTAAATCCCTGCTGTCAAATTATTTTTTCATTCTTTTCTTGGCATTCAATTGTAAAATTTCAATTGTTACTAAGAGGGGCAGGGATATTTTTAGGTGGAGCGAACATGCCTTCTATGTGTCTGGTTTTTTAATTTTTTTTTGTTTGGGTCAGAAAATTATTATAGGGAATTGAGCTCAAGTGCTTATAGTTTTGGTTAGGAGGCTAAGCTCATTTTCCACCCAATTTTTTGCTCTGTAAATGGAGACATGATAATGAATAGTTTGTTAATATTTCCGAGTTGGGTATCTGAATTTTAGCATTCTGTTATTTACCAATTTATCCCTGTGATCGTTTCATATCATATCGTGTAAATATCGGTACCAGATTATCTAGACTTCCCGATGGCGTTTTATGGGCTTTGGAACCGGACCGACATGATTTTATTGCTCAATCTACATTAAAAAAAGCCGAATGTTTCTTTCCATTGCATTCTTCTTTCCCAAAATAAGAAGCTCTTTATCCATTTTTGGGTTTTCCCTTTTTTTTGGCAGTATATCGACTCGAGTGAATCTGATCAAGAGTTGCAAAAGCCCACATGGGCTAATAAATGATGAGTGGAATTAATGTTGATATTTTCGTAAAACGATTGTGACCCAAATTACGTTTGATGAGACTTTGTCAGGTTTGGAAGCAAACCTTAAAGATTCGTTTTATCCGAATTGTAATTCCTTTGGTCTTTGTCGACACAAAAAGCAACTTATGTTTATTTCATACCACGAGTTCCATTGCGCTGCCATTATTTTGGATATTTGACAATTCACAAACACATATATATAGAACTCGTATTGTTTGTTTGACTTACCATTCAAAAAATTGGATGTTGTCACTTGAAAATAAAGTTTTAAATATGATTTGATAGGAAATTTGATCTCTTGATAAGACTAAGCTTAAACCCATGGGGAATTCACATGGGTCTGGGTCCAACACTTGAACCCAGTGCACACGGTTTGGACTCAGCACCCCAACCCCTAAACTAGGGTCGGGGACCATAATAAAGGACCCTCCCTATTGGGTGATTGGAATGGACCACCCTAAAGTTCTATTGTATCCATCACAGCTGAATAGTCATTACTCAGTCACTCTCTCAAAAAAGCTATCAGGAATGAAGGATCAATCTAGAATAGTTTTGTAAGGTTGGTCCATGACCATGAGGAAAGGGAGTAAGTATTATCAGCAGTACACTTCATCACCTGAAATGGTTGGTCCAATATATGATCTCTCCATTTCTTTCTCTCTTTGCCTCTAGTGCCACCTGTCCTTGCAGAATTATATTATCCATAGCATTCACTTAGAGAGATAATTTCACTTTGACATCATTGGATTGGAGCCATTCTAATCAATAATGATACCAAGAATATTAACGTTAACTCATCATCTATCTAATCCTAGGTCTCTCTGTCGGCATTAAGGTTTCACCTTTCATGTTATTTACTTACTCCTGCTTCCAACACGGTTTTTAGAATAATTTTATTTCAAAGTGTTATTATATATAGTGTGTAGGTTTACTTTTTTATATTTTAATTTTTTTTTTTTTGTAATTTTACTCATGAAAATAATAACTACAAAATACCAGATATATAAATAAATATATACAAATAGATAATCGAGCCAATCATTTTCTTCATATTATTTGTTACAGTTATAGGTGATATGCAATGTGTACTTTTGTGTCCTGTTTGGGAAATAAATATGATGAGACCCACCCCAAGCAAGAGAGGGAAAAATCCAAATGAGTCAATCTCAGTTCACTCTTACTCCAAAATTGCTCATCAAGAATTCCAAGAATGGGTAAGACATATTGCTATATCGAATTCATATATAAAGTGAATTTCATATATACTTAGCTAAATCTTATTCAGAATAATTAATAAATCATTTGTTTTTTTTAATTACCAGTTGTGACCCTGCAATGTACATGTCCCAATTTATGATTTGGCATCTTATTCTCTACCTACTCTGATTGATGAAATATTATCTTTCACTAGCTTTTTTGGTTGAGTAATGAGTATTATGCATGGGCTAGAGTACTCTAGAGATTGATCATAGATAATGATATAACTTCTCAAGATATAATTAACCTAATCAACCAATGAGAAAATTGAGTAAATAAGAAATAGAAATTATTAATTACGTTCTGTTAGGTGCTCACAGATCAGTCAACAAGAATATATGATGACAATTAATGCATAGCTAGAAAAAAAAATTATCCTAAAATAATTAAATTCATAAAAAATAGGCCAGAAATTCTATCAATTTAACTTAGCATGCGGTCTTTGATGACACATTAATAACTATATGCAAGTTGGTCAAAAGCAAGACTATACATATATTGATGTTGATCTGATAGATGATAATTAATTAATTAGAGGTAAATGTGAGAGCACATGTAATTAAGTTTGGTATATCAAATTAATTTTAATTTATCACACATAGTCAAATGCAAAATAACACACTATATATAAAACAGTCTCATATTAATTTAAGGCATAATTAAATATTCCAAAATGTAAAATAAACAAGAGTTCCATGTGGTCTCATGTGTTTCTTCACAGAGTCCACATCTAACCCTAATTTAACGATGATATATTCTTAACTACATTATATTATGGTCAAAACGGTTTCAGGATGCAATAACGATTCGTAAGCAACTAAATCCTTCAGGCATGTTCTTGTTTTCTTCTGGTAAACGGCTGCTCATGTTCTATATATATTCTCTTCTTAATTCCTTGTTGAGAAATATATTTAGGTATTTATAGTTTATCTTCTTGTTCTATTAATTTGTTTGAGTAATTAATTACTTAGTAGCTCATGATTCATTAGCTCTTTATTGAATTTGTAAGATAGTTGTATTGATAGGCTCACACTTAAAATTTCAAATTAAACTAAAATAATTTATGTTAATTGATTCACATGTTTCATGATAGAGCTTGATTTTTCAACGCTTTTAGATGTAATTAATATGTTAGTTTGAAGTGCTAATCAAGTGTGAACTTTGTTCAAATTGTCACAAATTCAAAGATTCACATTCATATTATTATGTCGACGGTCGACTATGTTGCTATTCCTGGTATCATGGTAGTATGTATTTGTCGTCTATGTGTTTATATTGGAAGAATTTGTTTGACTTTTGGACTATACTATGTATTAATTAATGTTGGACTTTCAGGAACAAATATCTAAACTTATCACTCTCTGGTTATGACTTATAGTTGGTATTTGTTATGAGTGAAAAATATTTGTCCTTTTCTTTAATAAAATTATATTTCTATATCACATTAAAAATAAAGTTAATTTTATTTAAAAAATAAAATAATTAAAATTGTTTTTTATCATATATTTTTTTATAAGCCTGAATCGTCAATATAATAAAAAAAAATTAACTGTTAAACTTAATTTATTTATTAATGAATATTTATTAATTTTTACTCTCAAAAAGAAACTAATTCATTATGTGAAGTCCAAACGTAAATTTAATAAGAGAAGAGGGACCTAAATGAAATTATGATTGTAGAATATGATGCCCCTAGACATGGTGAAGGGAAATGATTGACTTTCTAATTTGGAATCAATTATGATTTTTACACATGTATATTAATTATAATCAAGTGGAGGGTCACATGGACCAATTAACTCAAAGGACGGTTACGAATATTTCTAGGCGATGACAAAACCCTTACGTTGTTGTCTATGTTCGTGTATGTGTATACTTCAACTCTATTAATTGTGTTCATTCCAATGCCTTGAAACGATTAACTAAGCTGTCTCGTGCTTTGTAAAATATGAATGTATTTATTTACAATTATTTATTTTTTTGTTTAGTGGATATTTTGTATAATAATTAAAATTTATAATTTATAATTATTTATCTAAATTAATCATTTCATATTAAATAGATGCCCAATAAATAAAAAATAAAAAAAC
Organism: Bauhinia variegata; assembly: GCA_022379115.2. Taxonomy (NCBI): domain Eukaryota; kingdom Viridiplantae; phylum Streptophyta; class Magnoliopsida; order Fabales; family Fabaceae; genus Bauhinia; species Bauhinia variegata. Next base: position 23,681,170 of record CM039429.1, on the reverse strand, counting down.
TAGATTCAAATATAGGATATAACCAACAATATCCTTTAACTCTAACCAACCTTGGTTTATTTTCCAAAGGATATATAAGAACACGAAGGTTTGTCATGGCTTGTAAATTGTTGCAGCTTATTTATTGGGAAATATGAGGGATGTGCATGAATCTGTTCTTCTTGCACCTGAAACAGCCACGTAGTCATTTTGAAGCTCGTAAACTTTCCTTCTCGTTGTCTACCAAACCCTAGAGATTCTAAAACTTTACTAGCCTAGCTTATCAGGCAGGCATGTCCTTCCTTTCTCTTTTCCCCTCAAATATTTTTTTCTGACAAAGAATTTTCTCGGGATACAAACAGTACAAAATTCTTTTGTAACCGGTGAGGTGAATATCGTGCTATCCTATATAATTATTTTCTCGGATTACTCACTCACATGTTCCTATATCCATCGCGTAATTGACTGACTAGTAAGGCAGGCACGTTAACCCTATAGTAACTCCCAAATTATGGGAAGATTTATTAAATTAAATATTTACTAATTAATTAAATTAAAATATATTGTTTCATGTGACTGGCGTCCATGGTGGATAGAAAATTTTGAAGTGGTTGAATCGAATTAAGGAGCACACACACACACTGCCATGTTCAGCTGAAACACACCTAATTATTTTAAGAAAGCATATACCAAAATCTATGTATAGAACATGCAGTTTTTAGCTATAAACAAGGGTGCGGGCGAGGGTCGGCTCCTAGGGTTTAGTGGACATTTTATTTAATTAATTTGAATATAACCAAGTTTACTTTAATTTAATTAATTGTGATGCATGTATACACGTGGCAAGATGTGATTCCGACAGGTGAAATGCCCCTAACATTGGTATCTAGATAACTTACTGGTAAATTCAAAACTGTGTTCTAATCAAGAAACCAATGAAAGTTAATTACAATTGGGAGTAAAGTCACCCACTTCAATGCTATCTTATAATTCCATGATTTTAGTTTTTTTTTTTAATGAGGATTTTAGTTTCTTTTAAATGTATGTAAACTGATTAACAATCAAAAGTTTGGTGTTTAATTAATTAGTTAATTATTATATGTTAATCGATGGATCTTCGCTGCCATGTGACAACAAATATTACCTATAAAGGATCCCTAATATAATGAATTTAACACCCTTTTAGGGATTTGGCCACACCAAATCATCATTTTGACAAAATATATAATCAAAATGGATCCATAAAATTGATGGATCATGCTTTTGTTATGTGTCACCAGTGTTATTTCGGCCAGTTTATGAAAAACAGTATATTTTCTTGTAATTAAAAGTAAGCAATTATTATAATTAATATGACTAGATCCACATGAAGCATTAGTTTGAATATTGACTGGAAAGAACCACCTCGAAATATAAGAACAGTGAAAATAAAAGATCATATGCCCGATATAAAAGAAAATCAAACAAATAGAAAATAATTAATAATTAATAATGAATAATAATAATAATAATAATGAATAGGTTTATATGTATTTGCTTAATGTCGTGACATTGATGAGTAATAATGCACATGTTTTGACCAAATTGATCGGTCTCTCATAATGGTTGCCATGACAAAAATCCCACCCAAGAATTATATATATGTTCTCTATTATTTTGATAATCATATTTTAATTTACTAAGATTATGCTCATCGGTCTTATGGGAGCAAATATATCCGAACACATGCCAGAAAATATTCCATCTAAAGAAAAATATCAATAAGGTTTTCAGTTTTGTCCCTAGAGATAAAAACAACAGAGCTTATTTTCAGAAAACAAAGATCTTCTAAATCTTATTAAGGTTCTTGTTATAACCTTGATAGATTTGTTTAGATTTTCTACTTATTTTTAATTAATTGGGCTATAATATTTTAATGTATATATATTCTTGAAAGTCCTTATGCTGCTATACTACCACGTGGCCACTCGATCTGCATATGGCCATTTACTTTGTTAATCGATCGCTGCCTTTGTTGAATAAGCCTATGCATATAAAGTCTTTTTTATAATCAAATGGTCCTTCTATTAAACCCAATCCCTATTAATCGATAAACCAAGGTTGTTTCACCAATAATAATAAAGATTGTATTAATTATCATATTTACATATGCACCCATATATTCTTTAAATTAATTTAGCAAGCTTCTTGTGGATCTAAAACCAAAGTCGAAATCATAAAACAGAAAAAAAAAAAAAAAAAGATGCTTAATTTCAACAGATAGGTTGTTTTAATGATTGGATGTGGTTCGTAATTGCAATTTTATAGAACCTAGATAATAATGAGGGTATAAACTATAAAGCATTTGAAGCTGTGGGTGCCATTAGCATAACCCTAATATTCTTAATTTACATGGAAGTTGGAGAGAGAGAGAGACGTTGCTCAAAGTTGCATAATAATCATGAATTGAACCTAACCCAATTTGTTTCTTTTTTAAAATATGTTTACATCGTATTAAATATTAATTCATTAATTAATTTATTTTCCTAAAAGGGTTAGAAATCCCTAAAAGGGAGAGATATTCCATAGTTGACCAACAAGAAATTTGTGGGTATTCATGACCCTGGCTATACATAACTATGTAAGAAATTAAAATATATAAAGGAATATTGTAAGAGACAGATATTCAATTGGCTCAAATTAAATTTGCTGAATCTATAAAAACAAGTACATATTTGCTATTAGAAAACCCAGATTCGAATGACATAAAAATCCATCTAACATAAATATCTTTCTTCTTTTTCCCTATATATTGATTTCTTAAAAAAATATTACGTTTTCTTTTGACAGCTATATATACATTTATTTGGTTTCTATCAGCTTTTAATCTCACTAAAATTTTGATAAAGACCAAACTCTAGGATCGTGTCTGCTTCATTTGGCCTGTATATATATATATATATATATATATATATATATATATATATATATATATATATATCAGTATATCGCTCAGTTGTAGAAAAGATAATTGATTATTTCGGATCGATTGGATGTTAGTTGGACAAAAAAATGGGACAAAAAATGAATCATAGGATAATGCATGCCACTAAAAAGTGTGCTTCCTCAAAGAAAATTGCTAATGTAGTGTGTATATATATATATAAAAGTTTACCCTTCCTTCTATAACTTTTATCAAGAACTAAGTCTCTACTAATTAAAAGAAAGCGATATTTAGGTTGTGAAACCTAGCTGGGGTTTTTATTAAATCCAATCATTGAGATATTTAGGTTGGTGCAAATTGATCGATGTATGTTAACGCTTATCTTTTTCCAATCAAAAAAACCTTTTTGTTTAATGAAGTACAAACATCCTCCTTGTGCATTTCGCAAGAGGCAAACTATATTTAACCCAAAAATGAATGAATCAACCATTATTTTTGGGCCCTCACGCTAGCTAGCTTTCTTCTGATCAAACTCAATCCTCTCTCCGTCGTACACCCACACCACTCCTACCTATTAAGAACTTTCTCAGCAGCCAAACGAGAAAATGGAGTCGCATAGTGGGCACTATATAAAATATATACAAATGTATAATCCTATAATTAGTGGGAATTAAGTGGCACCGCCAAATTAATAATTCATTCCAATGCAAATGGGTTAACTTTCTGCCAAGCTGAATTAAGTTGGCAACGGATATTCGAGAAAGTGCACCATAGCTTGCAGCTTCGAAGAAAAACCAACTTAAAATATATTTTGAAGAAGACTTGGTAGCAGTGAAGAGAGTCATATCCCAATGATTTTTGCCTTTCTCGAACTTTTCTTTACGCGTGACCCATAACTTGGCTAAATTAATTCTTTACCCTCATAATTTAATTACTTAAACCAATTCCCACTCTATATTATACACGTAAAAGTACATGGATTAAATTTATATAGGATATCACCGCCGACTGAAGACTGAGAGAAAAGTTATTTTTGGTGTATATATATAACTAACTTCCAGGAAAGCCCTAGTCAGCATCTTATATTATACTACTAATTAATTGCCCTATATACAAAAAGAAGAGAATCAATAAGAGGAAAAGTGCTATTTGAATCATTCATATATATCCTAAAAGCAGAAAGGTCATATGCAATATGGGGCTTCCCAAGCTGGCTGTGGAGAAGTGCAAGGCTGGTAGAGAAAACTTATCCCAATGAAACACCAAACACATATCCCTATCATATCATGCATAGGATATGACTATACAAAGAAATATATATGTTTCTATGCAGTCAATTTTTTTTACAGTTAAAAAGTGATACAATATATTTATTAAAATAACATTATAAATTGTTGAATAATATAAAATTATATGTTAATTTATTCGTTTAATAATTCATAATAAATTATATCAATAATTGATTCACATTATATTTAATTTAAAAAAATGATTAGACATTTCATTCTATCTATGCAATCTATGCATAGGCAATATTTCTCTCTCATGCATCTTCATTGGGTAGCATTTGGAAGCTTGTTTTTGGTGCATTTGAAGGGATAGCTGGTTGGAATGATCATGGTTGTAGTACTCATTCATTCCAAAGCTGATCATATTATATGCAAACCCTTTAAAAACGCCAAGCTCGTAGCTTACAATCTTTACATGAAAAGGAGTGAGTCCTATGAATTAGTTCAAGGCCTCATGCACATGCTCCTCTCTCCTTCCCATGAAAATTTAACCTCTTCTTGATCAAAGTGGAGAAGTGGGGTAGACCCATGATTTTCCAACCAAAAGCTCTTCATGTGCAGCCCCAAAAGTTGTACTTGCATGAATGTAGCCCATTTATCAACACTTTCAAGTTGGTAAAACCCTAGTTCGATAGCTAGGCACTTAATTCAATTCATTAATATTAAGAGTCTTTATCAAGATAGGAAAAAAGCTACTTCAATTCTTTATCATTAGCATCAATTGCAACATTAAACTAGAGGATTATTTACATGACACCGAAAGTGACATGATTCAATCATTTCTTTAGCCTCATTCCACGTACATAAGTCAAGTACAAAAATAACTTAGTGCTGATTCACGTGTACTTCAAATTAAAGTGGATGAAGGTGAAACTATACGTGTAATTGAGCAATAGGACAACTTGAATTCTGTTGTAGAAGCTAATCCCTCCAAACTAAAGACCCGCCTAGCTAGATAGATTACAGTGCAATACGTGTTCTTTGTTTTTCTCGTTCATTTCGAATACGTGTTCTTTGTTTTTCTTGTTCATTTTGATTTCTTTTTTTGATTACTAAAGAAAAGAATTATACTAGCTAGAAGATGAACTTTAATGATTTCAGTCATAGATATTATAGTATTTATGTCTTAGCATGGAAGAACTCTTCTTTCTTTGATCTTTCGTATGTTAGTGAGAATAATTTTGAAACAAATAAAAAAACAAAATAATTATCATGCTCCGTAGACATAATAATGTAAATAAATTTAACAATATATGTGCATTATTATCTAACGGTATAAAAGTTTCAATTTTTATATTTTATATAAATTATAAGGCTCATCCCAATAAATAAATAAATATACAAGAGATCAAAATAGTATTTTAGTTTATTTAAGGGGAATTATTTTATGACGATCAATCTAAAAATGACAACTCAAATCTAAGAGAAACTATTTTGTGACAATTAATCTAAAAAGGACTAGTTTGCAACAACTCAAATATAAGAGGAATCAAAATAGTATTTTTATCTTTAATAATATATATGCATTATTATCTAATGGTATAAAAGTTTCAATTTTTATATTTTATATAAATTATAAGGCTCATCCCAATAAATAAATAAATATACAAGGGCCTTAAATAACTTATCTTCAAATCCTTTTTTTTTTTTTGATGAAATATCTTCAAATAATTTTACACTGAGTAAAAATTAGGTTTAAAATATAAAAATCATTCTTTCAAAAAATATAGTAAAAACTCGTTAATTTGAACTATATTAATTGTATCAATATATTGTCTTTGTTTTTTGCATGCGGGTTATTGAAGGAAATATTATTCTGTTTGGTTGGAAGGTAGAAAGCAAGTGTGGGAGTTAGTGAACAAATATAGTTGGCGGAAGGTGGGGCCAACACATGGCACCCCGCGTGGTGTGAAAGTTCGAGTTGGCAGAATGGGCTTTGTGGGCCAAAGTAGCCCTACAAGTCACAATCCCGATGCTTTCACTATTGTTGGGGCCCTGACATGAGGATCTCATTGCAACTTGGCTCATCCACTCCACGTGGGCTCACCGTCATCCTATCCTAGTCAGCATTCTCTGCCACGTGAGCAGTGAGCATCAATCTATTAAGATTTTTCTTTTAAGCTTCTTTATTTTTTCAATCAATTCGCTATGGAGCCAATAGAATCATGATGAGGATGACACATCACGATCATTGTATCCAAATGCTCCTTCTAATTCTGTTTGACTATGTTTACTATAATATATACCCCCAGAGCCCAAAAAATCTTTCAAATATTAAAGAAGCATTAAGTTTTATTTATTTTTTTGTACTGTAAACTTTTAAAAACTGGCCTCTATTATTATGGGATTTTATACATTTGCCCCCTACCTACCTTTATCAACATACACTCGAATCTCGAGAGAATTTGGCAAAAGCCAAGAGAGGATTTAATTATTGATTATTATTGGTTTGAACAGATGTCATACTTGGGTGTTGAGTGCACCAAAATTCCGTACCTCTTGGTGCTTGCAAGTGCTGGTTTACACTTGTATAATTGATAATTGAAGTGTGAGAATGATTCTTGAAAAACCTTAGCTTGAATTTTAATTTGCTTTTCACCCAATTAATATCTTGTTATCCTTGCAAGTGTTAACCACTAACTCATGCGAGCTTATTTTGTACACCACAAATTTCATATGTTCTCTTAAAACAAAATGAATTTTGAAAAAAGAATAAAAGAATGTAAGTTGATGATGAAAGGGAGATTTCAAAGAAAAAGAATGAATCCTTGCCAAATTATACGCTAATCCTTGTGCAATTCTTTATTTAGTATAAAGTAGTAGTAGTATCTAATAAAATAATGATACAAAAATATTCCTTACGAAAAAAAAAATACTGAAAGGGTAGCCATAAACTTATGATTTTGAGAATAAGGGCAGACCCGGCACATGCAAGTCTCGCCCAACTACCCCTATATAAGCTTCTGTTAGGGTGTTCATCCTCGACATTCAATCTAAACTCACATTCTCCATTCATATCCTGAGAAAACCAACACTGAATCTCTCAACTGCTTCAAACCCACTTTGAAACAATCAAAAAGCAATCTTTTTGATATCTTCAACCAACCCAAAACCAGAAAATAGCAGAAAACTTGAATCTCCTGCCAAACTATACACAATGGAGAACTTGTTTCGCCTTGTTGATCATGAAGATTTCTTCTCTCGCCGCTGCATTTGGGTGAATGGCCCAGTAATTGTAGGGGCAGGGCCATCTGGATTGGCCACTGCAGCTTGCCTGAGAGAACAAGGAGTGCCCTTTATGGTTCTTGAAAGAGCTGATTGCATAGCTTCGCTGTGGCAGAAGCGAACCTATGACAGGCTCAAGCTTCACCTTCCTAAGCAATTCTGTCAGCTCCCCAAGCTTCCATTCCCAGAAGACTTCCCTGAATATCCCACAAAAAAACAGTTTATTGAGTACCTTGAATCATATGCAAGGCAATTTAAGATCAACCCACGATTCAATGAGTGTGTTCAATCAGCTAGGTATGATGAAACCAGCGGACTGTGGCGGGTTAAGACCGTTTCTACAAGTGGGTCAACCCGAACCGAGGTTGAGTACATTTGCAAGTGGCTTGTGGTGGCCACTGGTGAAAATGCCGAATGTGTGATGCCTGAAATTGAAGGATTAAGCGAATTCAAAGGTGAAATCATTCATGCTTATCACTACAAATCTGGGGAAAGTTTCAGAGGAAAGAACGTGCTTGTTGTTGGCTGTGGAAATTCTGGCATGGAACTCTCACTTGACCTCTCCAACCACAATGCTTCACCATCAATGGTTGTTCGTAGCTCGGTAAGTATTCAAATGGGTCTTCAATCAAATTCTTTTTCAATGTAATAATCACAAAAAACGAAGAGAAAGATGGAATCTAACTGGGTTTGCTCTGTTTTCTGCATGCAGGTTCATGTATTACCCAGAGAAGTTTTTGGGAAATCCACGTTCGAATTGGCTGTTTTGTTGTTGCAATGGCTTCCCCTTTGGCTAGTTGACAAGCTCCTATTGATCTTGGCCTGGTTGGTGCTGGGTAACATAGAGAAATATGGGCTGAAAAGGCCATCCAAGGGTCCCTTGGAGCTCAAAAACACCCAAGGCAAGACCCCTGTTTTGGACATTGGTGCCTTTGAGAAAATCAGATCCGGTGACATAAACGTGGTACCAGGAATAAAGAAGTTCAACAACAATGAAGTTGAGTTTGTCAATGGCAAAAAGCTCGATGTTGATGCAGTAGTTCTGGCTACTGGTTATCGCAGCAATGTTCCTTCTTGGCTGCAGGTGAGAAAATGTTCCAGATCCTCTGTTTTAAGCTTTTTCTTTAAAAAGGAAAACAAAAAAGGACAATCTGAACATATTTCCTATAAAAAAAATTATATTCGACGTCAGTTCTGAACTGATTCTTAAGCTTTTTGGAGCTGATGGGTTTTGTCCTTTTTCCCCACACTTAATAAAATTTAATCTTTTTTTATGTTTTAGAAGCTTCTTTTGAACAGTGAGCTGATCTTGTTTTGGTTAATTTATGTACAGGAAGGTGAATTCTTCTCCAAAAATGGATTCCCAAAGCGGCCATTCCCTCACGGCTGGAAAGGAAACTGTGGACTCTACGCAGTTGGGTTCACAAGAAGAGGGCTCTCTGGTGCCTCATCTGATGCTGTGAAAATTGCTCAAGATATTGGCAATGTATGGAAACAAGAGACTAAGCAAAGGAAGCAGCGCACAACAGCTTGCCATAGACGATGCATTTCTCAGTTCTAGATTTGCCTAAACAAACAAACGTCGTGGACATAGTTGTGCTTCTTTTAGTCAGGAATTTGTATACACAATAACAATATCTTGTAAAGAAAATATACACAAAAAATACAGAGACACGTAGCAGAGACAGAGCCCTATCCTATGGCCCAAGTTTTCTGAAGTTGGCCATTTTTTAAAATGAGGATGATGAGGCTTTTTACTTTTATTGTTCAAGTTTCACACAGCTTTTTTAACGTACTCAAGTTAAATGACAAAGTTTATCATTCCAACCCCTTTCTCTTTACTGTTATTTTTCAAGCTTTAAGTATTCAACTGCGGACAATTATATCACAGTTGCTAACATGGTAATTAATCAGCCTCGTATAATGTACCAACCAACCAACCAATTTATTCTATGATTGATGGATTGCCACATTAATAATTATACAGCAGTCACTATCTATGTTTCTGTTTATAGTAAGCAAGTTGTGGCTGGTAATTAGTAATGAAAGTTTACTCTTTCATCTCCAAATTTGGCCACCAAGGATAAAAAGCACAGTTGGGACTCGGGAGAAAGAGTCTAAATTTTTGTAGGAAGGAACATTACATTTCCTTTTTGTCAAAATTTGGAGGAACAGGCAGAAAAGTCTCTAACTGGTTTCTATTTGAAGCCTTATCTTATATCATCACGTCCCTTTTCTTCTAAGCAAACAACTAAGTCCTCGTGAAGAATTTTAAAAAATGAACTCTGTTCAGATTTTGGTGGAGAATTAAAGCAACTGGTTGACAAATTAACTGATGCAGGTTTCTTCTCTCTGGGTATCTTATACTAAATTGGATCTTTCATGAGCAGCAAATTTAGTTACTCCATTATCCTCTTGCTATGACATTTTTGCATTAAGATATTTGAACTTAATGTCTTCTCTCATAATCATAGAGAAGTTATATCCTGTGCAATGGTCCACAGATTCAATTTTTTGAAATGACAACTTGCCCATAAGCTTCTAACATGAGATGGGTAGGACCCATCAAAGAGAATGCAGCTCAACTCCATCACACCCACCACCTAATCTCTCTTTCTCTTCCATGCCTTGTAAGAGAGTAGCCAATTCAAGGAGGGCTGCATAACGATATTGCTCTTAAAAGTTACAATCTTGGGTTTGACTCTCACAGGGAAATAAATAGTAAAGTCGTATAAACAACTGTTGTCCAGCACATGCTTAAAACTCGGAGCCACAAAGCCCTTGATATAAAGCATAATTCAAAGCTAGAATACAGTTCATAGCTATGATACCCATTATTGAATCATACGAAGAGTGGGTTGTTTAGTGTATATTTTATGACATAGAGAAGATGAGTCCTGAACCTGATGCCTAAGGTCTAAGGTGCTGACCATTAAGATAGCTATTGTAAACTAACTGCATTTTACCAGATCTTAACTAAATATACCTGACAAGAGCACAGTTTAAAACAAATAGCACACAAATTTAAGAGAGGAAGGACAAGTAAAGAGGCCAAATACACAGCATGTTCAAAGTTAATTAAGGGTTTTTCATCTGAATGGCCAATCTAAATTCTTCACCGCAGCAGCCTCAAGTTAGTCAGAGACATGCAGATTTCCTCAAACTTGACTGCATTTAACAGCTCCACTTTGTCTTGTTTCTCTTAGCTCTTATGATACATGTTTCTATCCCTTCTTCTGATTGGAGACATTCACTGATAAAAGCATTAAAAATAAACACATGGTGTGGTCACTATTCTTCTTCACCACAAGGGCCCATTGTTCTTCTCCTTGCTCAAACTGCACTAGATAGTAGCTAGTGCTCATATCTGAGTTTGTTCTCTTCACGTGGAATGTCGACATGGGATTTAAGCTGGTGGACCTACGAGAATCCATGAAAGCATACTCTCTATGGTTAACAATCATAGACTTCGAAAAATAAGTTTGATGATGTATGCACAACTCTGGAAGAACACAATGCTGCATTATATTTACCTAAAGAAAACAATCTTAAGTCACTGAATCCATCCAGCCACCAAGAATAAACAACAGCTTTTCTTGAGCAGCCAACCTTAGTGTACATTCATTTGTAATTCATGCATATTCAATTCATTAAATCTCATTCTGTCATCATTATTCTCATAATCATTTGAAGGGTTTCTGTTTGGTTACTGTTAAAAATTTTATACTTATGTTAGACTACTATTCTAATGGCCAAAGAAAATGAAAAAACATCCTCCTAAATCGGAGAAACTAGAGCAATGCATATAGTTTCCAAATAATTATTAGAAAGTTATAAATATAGAATGTTTTCTTCCCAAGTTCATACCTTTTGATAATATCTGCAGCTTTTCCCAAGTTGTGTGACCAGCAACTTGTTTGTGACCTTGGGCTGGTAAAGTGTGAGTGTGACTTGTCCTACTTACTCTATGTGACAGATCAAAATAAACATCCTTAAATATTGGGCAGACAAGAGCAGTGCCTCCACTCCCAGACTGCAACCTGTTACCTGGCACACCTAGTTGTCACCCCATCCCATTGTTGTACAATGTTTAATATAGTATCGGACAATTTCAAAAGTACTATTACTTTCACACTGAAGTGGCATTTCAAGCCAGGTTGTGCTAGAGTGGACCGTACACACTTCTAGTTCGAGGTAAGATGCAAACTCAATCCAAAACCAGCCAGCTATGACTAAAGATAGATAGATGCCTTGGCTCTCTAACACACTGACTATCAAAAATCATTTCAAGATACAAGTCAGATGAGATAGTTCAGAGACAGGGATATGCTAAAACGCACACAAAAAGCACAAGATGACTTATGGGATTTATCAAGGAAAAAGAAGAAAAGCCGTTGATAATTGATTATCATCAAGAGGTAAACTTTCTCCTCATCTTTATACACTTGGTTCAAAATTTCATTGAGAAAATATGCAGAACAGGTAATGGGCAATTTGCGAGGCATAGCTGAAAAGGATTCACCAGAATTTCATCTGTTTCCAGTAATTTCCAGAGCCAAAAAGGAATTTCAAACTAAGTTTTTCAGTAACTACATAATCTTTGGTTGACTTCAGATAAAGAATCATTGTGTTTTCAGGATGAAGTGGAGCACAATGATAACCGCCTTTGATTTGTTGCGTAGACAATCAATCCCATCAGTTATGATAGAAAAACATTTTCTTGGAAAATTTTTTAATGCAGTGAAATTCCCAAACAGAACCAAACAAAGAATTGATAGAAGCAATAACAAAAGGCATGTGAAATACCAGCTCTTTGAAGTGACTGCACAAATTTGGTTCAGACCATGGTTTGTGAGATTCATATGATCATCCATTATTTGTCTCCCCACATTTTGATACACCTTTTCAGAATAAACATGACATCAATTTTCCAATCTAACATGATTGGAAAACTCTTCCACCCAATCTAATAATGTCCTTTGATAATTCATAACAAATATGCATCAAAGTAAACTGATGTCTAACGATCATTTTCTTACATTATATGTATCTCCTGGACTCAACTTCAGATTCCATTATCTTAAAGTATTCTCTTTTTTATTTTTTTGTTGGTTAAATTACCATAAAGTATTCTATTTTGTCTCTTTTCAACTTAAAATAATCATAAAAATACATTCCTATGAAACTTTTCCTTTCCATTTTGCCCAATCAAACACAACCCTTCCCTTGGGCTGGACAGAGCTTCAAGTTTTGGAAGCCTAGCCTATGCAATTTAATTTGGTGATTTCTCTAACACCCCTATTTTTGTTTTCACACCACTCACCCTTTGCATTTTACTACACTGTGGAAAGGGTAAATGGTCTGAAAAAAGAAATCCCCATTTAATTTTGATGGTTAAGGTAACACTACATTAGGCCCATTTTACACCTAATTTCGGCCCATTTATAATTATTAGGCCGAAGAATTTGGTAGAGTTTTGGACATTTATTGGGCCGAAGCCCATTTTCAATGAAACCCGTTTTCAGCCAACTCATTAATTTAGAGAAAAAGAAATTAATCATAATCAATTTTTTTTATAGGAAAAATTAATCATAATCATCACGTTTGTACAGAATCTTCGGATAACGTTCAACTGGTTTCATCTTGATTAGTAAAATAGTTTTACACAGTTTTTTTATGAATAAAAATTTTACACAATTAACCGTTAACCATTACGTAATAGTCAGGTACGGGAATATAAAATAATAAAAATAAATAAACGCGTAAATAAAAAATCTCACCTGCATCTAAAATATTTGGGTTCGGTTTGATTTGATGAATCAAGCAGCAGCGTTATAGCATAAAAATGGCAATGATAAGTAGTCTCACCACTCTCTCCTCTCTTCACCTGAGCCCTTATCGTAGGCTATCTTCCATCACCGCGTCCTTCATTTCCTCTAAACCCAGTAGAACGGGTCACTTCCCCAGAACCTTCACTCCCACTACTTTCGGGAACAACAATGGATCCGCAAGATGCAAACCTCTTTCGGTCCAAGCCATGTCTTCCTCATTTGAATCTCGACTTGAAGAGACCGTTAAGAAGACTGTGGATGAGAATCCAGTTGTTGTTTATTCCAAAACATGGTGCTCGTAGGTTCCGGTCTTTGTTATCTGACACTTTCTGTTGAATTATTGCAAACTTTTTGGTTTTTTGGGTTACGAATTTGGTTTGACCCGAGAAATTTGATTTTGGATTATTCTGAATTTTGCATTCTAGGTATTCTTCTGATGTGAAATCGCTGTTCAAGAATCTCGGCGTTCAGCCATTTGTCATTGAATTGGACGAAATGGGTAACTGTCCACCACTTCTAGTTCTCGCTTAATAATGGAATGCTAAGCTTGTTTGCATACCAAAATTAATCACATGTTTGAAGGATTTCTAATCGTTTTCTATTTAAAAGATAAAACAAATATCAATGCTTACTTCTCTATTTGGTAGTTGGTATTCATTCATATAGGTTCTTGTATGGTTTCTTGATTCTTCCATTGGTAGTTTAATTATTTTGAGAGGAATGCTGATAGTCACAATAAGTGAGAAGTGAGCATGTTTTATTGGTGACGAAAATATTCTTATTATAGCAATCCTGTCTCCTTTGACATAGATTTTTTTTCCCTGGGAACACAGAAGACAAAATCATTCTGCTGTACAGATATTTGCTCCATTCTAGTTTGTTAATTTTTCTTTCTCGTATCTTAAGTAGTGTCTATTTTTTTTTTTATGTGGCCAAAATTAGGTCCCCAGGGGCCACAGTTGCAGAAGGTACTTGAGGAGCTCACAGGCCAAAGCACTGTGCCCAATGTTTTTATCGGTAAGTATAAGGGGGAGTAGTGTGACATGTCGTAGCACTTTACAAATTGCCCATTAGTGACTCTGCGATGACAAATGTTGGAGAACATCAATCCAAGATATGATAATATTTCCTTGTCTCTTTCGACAAATTATCAACTCTGTTTTGAAGCCAAGGAAACGTTACTAATGATACAGAAACTTGAGTTTGTCTGCTTCTGTGTGTATACATATATTGTTGTTGACTGAATCATTCATGAAACTAAGTCAGTACCAGTGTATATATGCCAAGTGGGAAAGAAAGAAAAGAACAGGGATATTAGTTCAGCTGAGAAAGTGCTGCATAGTTGACTCGCTGTTATAATCAAGTTTAATCCTTTCTGTGCCTTGATGATGGCATTGCATTCCAAGCAAATTAAAATTTTCCTGCTATTATTGCTATCTTTTCGGAACTATAAAAATTGATCCTAAAGTTCTTATTCTTCCTCATTTCAGGTGGTAAACACATTGGTGGCTGTACAGGTACATTTTCCTTATGTTATCTTCTTTTATATAATCCATTACCTTACTAAGAGAGGATGTCTCTTCAGTTCAAATTTCAAAACATCAATTGATTTTCTTTTTCAAGTGGTTTGGGGGAAGTTGAAAAGTGGGGCGAATATGAAAATTGTCTGCAGTGGTCATTCTTCTATTTACTTAATTTACCGGCAAAAGGAAAAGGGAGAAAAGGTAAAGCAAATTGTAAATTCTTTTTTTCCCCACTAAAGTTTCGAATATTTGCTTCTTCGTGTGCAGATACATTGAAGTTATACCACAAAGGAGAACTCCAACCTTTGCTATCAGATGCCAATGCTAAAAGTAGAGAGGGCTAGACTCTAGATTCCTTTATCGTGAAGACTGAAGAGTAACTCAATCCCCTAGACAATTTGTTACCATGTATGTCAATCTGGTTCTCTCTCAATGTCTCTCAAACTCATTGGTTGGACTAAAATTTGTTAATCTTGATAGTTGAGACATCGACGAATAATTAGACCCTTAAAACTTTCTGGCAGTTGATCGAGAGTCTATAGGGGATTGTAGATGTGATGGAAGATTGAGACATTTTTTATTTTTTGACTTTACGTGTTATTTTACAAGATCTCACTTCTGATTATATGAAAATTAGCATGTACTTAAAATAGAAAAGGCAAACTAGAATTTTCGCAGTGCAGTCATGCTCCTTCCCACTTATAACGCAACTCGTCTTGGTTTTGATCCAAATCAGTCAGGTAAATTCCGTCATCTTTAGCAACCCAAATGCAGTTCTTCCATTGACACTTGTTGAAAAGGCGAGCATCATACCAGAAAACCTCAAATGAAGCAGAAGCCTTGTCTTGTTCTTTGCTTACAGAACACCAAAACATCGTTGAATGGAAGAAGTTCGTTCTGAAACTCCAAGTCAAATTGGTGCCAGGAGAAAGGTTGAAAGTGCCCAAATCATCATCTCTGGATTTGCATGTAGCCAACAAGTTCTGGTTGTTGCATAACCCATTCACAACGTACACATGCCACTGTATGAATTCAGGAAACAATGGGTCTTTCTCTGCTGATAAACTTGAGGCACTTATTTGAGTAAGTAGGGCAATGGCGTAAATGAGCACTAGTGTCTTAGAACCCCTCATTTTGCTGTGACTCCTCAGTTGTCTCTCTTGTTTTCCTCGTCATTTTATTTTATAGCACAGAGATCGAATTATTTGATTTGATGGCGCAGCATGCATTGTCGCCTTTAAAAAAAGATATCGGATAGTGAAACGTCCATCTTACAATAAAAAGAAGTAATTAGGAGAAATTAATAAGAATAGTCGTGATGAAATTTTAATGACAGTTATTTTGTGTTAGTAGACCATACAAAGAATGTAAGATTAGTTTGAGTAAAGAAAAAATCTATTTTGTTGTGACTCCGAGATTGAATTATTTGATTTCATGACATAGCATGCACTGCCGCATTTGAAAAAAGATATCCAATAGCGAAACCTTCATGGTACAATAAAAAGAAGAAATTAATAGGAATAGTCGTGATAAAATTTTAATGACAGTTATTTTGTGCTGGTAGACCATCCAAAGAATGTTAAAAAAAAAAAAAAAACTACAGTTTATTTTTTTTTCATAGTTATAATGTACAGGATATTATATACTACTACTAAATAATTTATAATTGCACGTAAAAGAGTAATTTATAATAATTGAATAATAGTATTAAGGTTGTACTCTAAGCATGTATAAAGGTCGTTAAAAGAATGGCGTGGCCCGAACCGGGTCTTGTGAGTTGGGTTGAGTAATGAGTGTGACAAAGTGAAAGCGTGGCGGTACCAGAATCATCCGAACATCAAGACGGGCCACGGCTACCTCACAATCATGGTTCTGTCCCACGCATAAAAATGGCCGATTCAATTTTGCTTCGGAATTCCTCAGAAAGTGAGCATGGCTTCAATAGCTCATAGTTTTTCCTACGCTTTCATTTTGAGTACGAGAAGACCAACTAATCTTCTCCTCACTTGCTGTAGTAATTTTACGTTGTGTGACCGAATTCCCAGCAATGGAGCCACTATGTTTTCTTCCATTGGTGTCAGGATTCGCTTGACACGGAGGAGCGGAGAGCAAAGAGCTTCCACTGCCGCTATTGTCTGCTCTGCTGCAAATAAACCATCTTCTTCCTCCGATATTAGGTACCCGTTCACTCATTAAGGCTCCATTTATTCATTCGTCACACCACAGTGTCTCGGCTTATTTGGGATTGGCATGAAACATGTCAGTCAAACAAATAGAATTACTTCATCTCTGACCTAAAAAAAGATGGGTGCTGATTTATGAATTCGCAAAGCTTTTGTTGAGATGGTAGAAGGTGTTGATTATTGAACTCTTTGATGTCTTTCAGTAATTTAAGCGTAAACAAGTTATTATTGAACGCGAAAGAAGAGAAGAAGGATTTGGTTGTAATTGTCATAGGATTCAAGGGGCTGTGTTTCTTAGCTTTTAAGGATGGGTGGGGTTTGAAGAGGATAACATTTCTTTTTCCTTTTGAGCGAAGTCATGCTCCAGTTTGTTGGCAGGATTGACACTATGAGGTGTTTGTGGTTGTTACTTTGAATCATTCTTTTAATACCTAACTGTGAATTGATAATCTGAATATATGCTGAGGGTAGTGGCGTTTAGTTGCCCTAGACAACCGAATTACAATATTCAGCTAGATAATCAAATGCATGGATTTTTCTGGTCGTGCGAAATTCTTATGGTTCTCTGAGTCTAAACATAGGATTATTCATTACCTTTTGTGCTCTTGCACTATTAATTTTCATTATCATCAGGTTGTTCTGTAACGTATAATAGTTTCTTCTTGCTGCTTGCCAGAGCTTTAAATGGGGGCATTTGCCATATTTCCAATGCCCATATTTATATAATAACAGTTCAAGTGCAAATAATCATTCGCAGCTATGAGTCTTATCATAAAAGGACTGGTTCAAGCACTTGAGCATCATAAACCTTTAATATGCACTTTCGCAATTTTGTTTTCCCTGTCAAATAAATGCTGCAGGGTTCTATTGTTACTTTTCTTATGCGTCTCCTCTTTATGCAATGCTTCTATCATCAGGTTCTTAGCCAGTGATGCTTCATCATTAATCATATTTGTTCTTCAGCTCTACAGCCAAGATAAGAAGTGAAGTTCTGTCTCCCTTTCGGTCTGTTAGGATGTTCCTTTACATTGCTTTCATTGCAAGTGGTTCTCTGGGAGGACTGATAGCAACCTCACAACTAATTGGTGCACTGGCTAATTCATCACGGGCATCTCAAGTCCCAGAAATTCTGAAAGGTCTTGGCATTGACATTGGAGCAGCATCTTTATTTGCATTTCTGTACTATAGAGAGAACAAAGCAAAGAATGCACAAGTGGCTCGGCTCACAAGAGAGGAAATCCTATCAAATCTTAAGCTCCGTATAGATGAGAAAAGGATCATTCCTGTAAGTTCATTGAGAGGCATTGCCCGTCTTGTAATATGTGCTGGCCCAGCATCCTTCATAACTGAGTCTTTCAAGCGCAGCGAGCCTTTCACTGAAAACCTTTTGGAGCGAGGAGTGCTTGTTGTGCCCTTTGTGACAGATGAGAATTCACCTAGTTTGGAGTTTGAGGAGAGTGAAGAGCTGAAGGAGGTAACCAACAAAAGGAGGAGACTTTGGCAGCTGGCTCCTGTTTATGCTTCTGAGTGGTCCAAGTATGTTTCTGAGTAACAAACTTATAATATCATGAAATCTGTTTACTTTTCTAATCTTCCTTTCCATATTATTAATAGGTGGCTGGATGAACAGAAGAAGTTGGCGGGTGTATCCCCTGAGTCTCCAGTGTAAGTACTTCAAGTAGTGATATATAAAATTGCAACTTGATTATATCATGCACTTTTTAGTAACGTTTTTCCTATTCTTTTGTCTCATTAATCATCTGAGGTTATTGTGGTGATGGTGCCTTGCCAAGAACCTTGAATATGAAGTTGTGGTTTGCTTGTTTGGCTATGCAGGTATCTATCTCTACGCTTGGATGGTCGTGTCCGTGGCAGTGGCGTTGGTTACCCTCCTTGGAATGCCTTGGTTGCACAACTGCCACCGGTAAAGGGCTTGTGGTCTGGCCTATTAGATGGCATGGATGGTAGAGTTCTTTAGAACAAGTTCTTTACATTTGATATTTGTCTTTCCGCATCAGAGTTGCCCTTTATCATTGCTCCTGGTTTTGTTTCCTTATAGAGGAAATGCATAAAATCTATTATGAAATAGTTTTAATTGTAAATTCTATTCACTTTAGTCTGTATATGAATTATTTACATAAATGTTTGAATACCTTTTAGTGTCAATCGGCTTACATAGAAACACTTACTCGGTTCTGTATTAGAACCTGATGTCCCCATTTTGAGTTTGCATGATTGATATTTTAAAAAGATAACGTTATCCTGAGAAGTCAATCTTCTTTGGAATCGATTCTTGAAATGAAAAGCTTATCCTGGACTCAACAAATTATTAACATCTAACAATTGAGAATTAGTTTAATGGTTTATTATCTCTTATAAAATTCTTTATAATTTTTTCACTTCAGTTTAAATCTTCTAAAATTCTAGGTTGCAACTTTTACTTGCCTTACCTCACCTCTCCTACTGCCTACAAGCAAAAAAAAAAAAAAAAAAAAGGCAAAAAAATTAAGTAAAAAACCCATAAACAACACCTCAACGGTGACATGCCATTGAAAAACATTGCTTTGGTGACATTTTTGACTGCTCTCTATTGTCCTATGGGTATTCCTTCCCACTTTAAATTTTTTTTGATTGTATTACAGATGTTAAAAATTAAAATATCAACTTTTAGATGAATTAAGAATTAATTGGTGGAGCAATTGATCTTGTCTAATTATTAGCATTTTGGCACATCAACAACTTTAACATAGTTGACAATAAAATTTACGTGTTCTTTATTGTGCTTTCTTTTTATTATTTGTTTCCACTTACATTGCGTTAATTTTAATTCTTTTATTGTCGCTAGGTAAATTCTTATCACTCACTTATAGGCATTAACAATCTCTGTGCCCCATTTCAATAAAGAGCAACTGCACATAGAATGTAGGGATCAAAAAGGTAGACTAAAGAGAGAATATTTCAGGCAGACATGAGAAACCTTAAGCTAATGACTGGATTGGAGTGACAATGTAGCATGACATGTTTTGTTAAATATACATTAAACTATGAAATCATTTGACTTCCTCGATCTCATCCAATGCGTAGTTGTTTGTTGATACATTGGCATAGTTAACCTTGTTGAATCGAACTACAACTGGGTAGCGAGACTTTGGGTCCTGCACAAGACATATCAAAAATCAATGAAAACTACTAAGAAAGAAAATTCAAGTGTTTGTTTGGCTGAGAGCGAAATAAAACTGACCTGATCAACAGCAACAACAGAACCAGTGCCCTTGTACCAGTAGGATTCCTTCCTCAGAATCTTAACCTGTTGAGTGCAACAGACCAATTCTAAATCAGATTTCCTACACTCATTTCTTTCTTTTACAGGCCCAGCAAGCAGTAAGAAGTTGATGTTTAGTGCAGTCACTAGCATAGCATAACAACCTGAATTTGCTGAGCTGAAGCTGCAGATTACAAGTTATCTTCGGTTTCTAGCTTATTCATCACTGAAAATTCTCGATCCAATTCTCTCTTTTTAGTCTTTTATATCCCAGTAGTGTAGATTTCGACTCAATACAAAATAGCTATCTATAGCCCATCTAACTAAACAACCGAAATGAAAAATTTTGAGCTGCGGTAATTGACATACCTTACTGCCTCTCTTGGGGCCAATCGGTGGTGGCTTGGGTTTTGCAGCTGCTTCTTCGGCTGGTGGAGCGGCGGTTGCTGGCGGCGCACCCTCCTCGGCTGCCCTGACAACAAGCCTTGAGTAGTTGATTTTACCGTTGTTGATCTTAGAAGAGAACATCACCATGTTACTCCTGGAACCAGAGCTTGTGCTGCCCGCAACATTTGGAGATAACACGAACCCAGAAGCAGCTGACGCCATGTTGCAGCTAGCCATGTCTGATGTCTCTGCCTCGTTCCTTCTCTGATAATCTTCCAAGTGTGGCAGAACAGAAGATTAATAGTTAACAAAAGACAAGAACCGAGATTTGAGAGGCTTTGGATCAACTCAATTTATCTCCACAACCCAGAATCAACCTTTTCCTCCACTAGGCCGCTGCCAACTGTGCACCATATCTCATTTCAGTGGATAATGTTCTTACAACTCATCCACTTACAAAATCACCGATTCAACTCACTGACTCTTCTCACTCGGAAGCTCTTGCTCATTTAATTTATTTATTTTTTAAAAAAAAGTTGATCATAAAAAAGCTATATCAAGTTTTTTCTAGTTGGTATATCTAAAAATTAAAAAATTTCACCAATAAATAATTTTGCCCTCATTTTTTGAGACCATTCGCAATTAGAAATAATAAATATCCGTCAAATTCCCGTAAGACTTTTTTTTTTTTTTTTCCCTGTTTTTGGTAAAGCATCTGGTTAAATTTTATCTTTCGCGTTTACCTTCACCGTCCCCGCTTTACCCGTCACGTACCGTTTGGCGCCAAAACCTTTCCCTGTCTCTCGCCCATTGTTTCTTTCTTTCTTCTGAACGGCCATGATAACTGAAAACTCCAACCTCGGATTCTATTAACTGAAACTAGGATTTGTATTTGAACTGATCTACAAATTCACAAGATGCTGTTATAGTCTATAGACTCCTTGTGGGAAATCTTTGTCCTTTTTGTACGAGGCAAAAGTCGTAAACAAAATCAAAAAAATATTCGCGAAGTTCTTTTGCCACTATTACTATAATAACATACCACCAAGTTTAATATCACGCCTTTTATCTTGTTATAATTGTACAGTAACTTAAAATTTTATTTTTTTTTCTTTCATAAAACAAAATGCACCGTTTCATTTCTCCAAAAAAAAAAAATTAACAAACTACATTTTTTATATGATCCCAAACTAGTGGGCAGTCTTTACATTTAAATCCAATTCAACAGCCAATCTAAATAGAATTATAAAAATATTTCTTAAACTATATAAAAATCATATCATCATTAAAAGAAATAAAAAAAAATTGATTTTAATTTTTAAATATTTATGCAATTTAAATGAAATAATAAATTAAATGTTAAAAACTCCATACTCAATTCAATTTTTTTCTTTTATTTGTAAAACTTACAAAACTCAAGCTATATCCAACTTTCAAAACTGTTGACAATAATTTCTTTAGTTATCGTTTAAATAATGATATAGCAAGAGTCCCATTTGTGGAGCTCGCAATAGTTTGCCTCCACGAATGGAAGCAAAAGCCCGAGAAAAGGCAATTATCAGAATCAGTGGAGAGATTCATTCGACGATTGTGGAGGAGATCACGTCCAGCCCGGCACGTGACTCTGCTAATGCACATCCAACTGTGTTCGTGAAAAATCACGTGAAGTGTGTAATTCAACCATCATTCATTCTACTCGTTAGAATGTCAAAATTCATGACCATCTCAGCGCCAAAAAATAATAAATAAATAAGTTGTTACTGTCATGCGTGCGCATGTTATTATTTACTTCAATTGACATTTTTGTTAATTTTATTTACCATAAGTCATTATTATTACCTGTAATAAGAATAAATCATTATTATTACTTCTGGATTATGTTCCCCCTCACAATAACTCCTCATTAGATTTGTTACAATCCACTAAATCTAGTGCCACGGTTTGCTTGCTGTCACTCTCCTTCTTTTTTCTTTTTTCTTTTTTTATCTTTTTACCTGTTACTAAAGATACTCATATATTAGTCCCTACAGGAACATTATTAAAGTTAGTATAGTCTTTATTTTACAAAATCCTTTTTATACATTGATTCCTAATTAACATGTTTAAAAAACACAACCGTTTAAAATGAGATATAATAATGGATTCACTAAACGCACATATTCACTTATCATAATATTATTGTTGGTGTATTCAAATAAACCAGTTTCAAAAGAGACAAGGATTGGAAAAAAAAAAAGAACGAATCAATAATGTGATGATGTTTAAGGTCAAGTAGGGCCCAATCAAATTTTGGGTTACCCACAATATCTCCTCTAATTAAGTTATTGAATAATATGCAGATAGGCCTATGACCCATTGGGCCATAAATTCCAATCGTACGAGTCTACCCATCAATTAATACTGAGATATTTTTATTGGATTTGGACATTTGTTACTTGCATTACACTTCCGAAGAAATTTGTTTTTTGATTTAGTATTTTATTCGTTGTTTTTATTTATTAAAATTGATTTAAATATTATATCATTTAATAAATAATTTCACTCATAATAAATAAAATATTAAAATATAAGAACGAATTTTATCTCTCAAGACATTTATCATTGACGTTATAATTGCTGTGGTTTCTCACTGTTTTCCATTAAAGAAGAATCATAGTGTTTTTTCACAAATTAACTGCCATTATTGTTAAGTGAGAATGTCAATTAGTTGTAGTGATTCGGGTGTCGTTTTCGGTTGCATGTGCGCCTTTTGCTTCACTCATAAATAAAGGAGAAGATATGTCGTATGTGGTCCATTCAAGATTTCCTGTCCCAATTAACGGCTAGCTTATCATAATCGATTTCTTTTGTTTTCGTTTGCCTATAAAGACCAAAGATTATGTCTTTGGCACTTTAAGGTTAAAAAAATTCAATGTATAATTATTACAAAGTCAAACCCGGCCAAGGAAAATAATCTTTTGGGGTTTCACATTTTTTTCCTTCTTCTCTTTTTCTTGTTTAAATCCCTTTGTTTCTTATCGTTTACCGTGTTCTCTTTTTGTGTTAACCGTTTTACAATCATTAACTTTTTAAATAATTTTAAAAAATAGTGTTAAAGTTTTATTTTTAAGTTATGTTACTGTATCATATTATTTATTTATTATTTATTATACACATATTTAAATGATCGTAAGAGATCTAAATCAGAAGACACTTCTTTCGACGAGAGATTGATGCCAATTCGACATGTTCATCGTTGTTGGTAGGTCGCTGCCATCCACAACTTATACTTACTACCCTTTTCCATTTCTCAATGTATCATCTCCTGTCACTCTTGGCATTTAAGCAATATACACTGAACCTCGACCAAAATATTCAAAATACACCATCTCTAAATTATTATTTATTTATTTTCCCATTTTATTTTTATTTTTTTTTTGTCTTTCTCTTATAAAAAAAATGAAAAAAAGTATGTAAATAAGATTAATAGAAAATATATTTATTTAGAGATTATTATAAATATATTAATAAAAAGATAATTATAAATATCTGGCGTTTGATTATAAAAAAAAATATACAATAATATTTGCTTGAACATACACCAAAATTAAAGTCTTGAATGATACAGCGATAGCAAACAACTATCTGACTTCGACATAAATTAGAAGAACAAATGCAACTACCTTCGCATATTACATTAATCAAGTTAAGAATTCTCCCACATCCAATATATCGATTTTTATATATATTGTTTTATTTTATATCAGAAAAGATTCGGATGAAGGGTTATGCCAATTGGTTGCATAGTACAATCAACTAAACGACGGCGTTTAGAAGAGTTGTTGATTCCGTTAACGTTTCGGTAGCTGACCAGTTTCTTCCCCGTCAAAACCGCGTCCGCACCACCCCACCCCGAGACGACAAACGGCGAAACTTCTTCGCACGGTTAGTGAATCCAAGCGAAATGTTTGTTAAGCTAATTATACAGTATGCCAATAAAATATTTTATTGTTGGGTTTTAGGTGTGGTTCTCCAGCTTTTACGTTATAAAATAAAATATAAAGTTATGCTTAATATAACATTATCTTGTAAATATCATTATTTAATCTTATAAAATCCTTTTTATGCCTTAAAAGGTTTCATATAAAAAAAAAATTGATTCTATGAAAGAAATAGCATTTAATGAAGTGATATTTTAAGTAAGTTAATAAGAATAAAAACATTGATTTATTCACACAAAAAAGTCTATTATAACTCCAAAGATTAGCAACTATTTATTTATTTTTATTTTTATTGTATTTGTTTGTATATTAAAACATACATCAAAAATAATATTTACTTTCTTATGGGTTTTGTAATGACACTTAAATAGAAAATGTTAAATTAATATATAAGTGTATATATAATATATTGTTTAATTTACTAACATCATATGATTTTTTTTTTCATGAAAAAAATTGGTGCCATAAATATTGCTACTGTGTTGGTGTTCTCTAATTAATAACTTTCCAATTTAATTTTGGAGGGCGAGTGTGATAACTTAATGGATCTACTATGAGATTACAATTAATTATCGTTTCCAACCGTAGTAAACATATATTCTTGCCCCAATTGGACTTTAGACATAAATGAGCACTATCATTTTATTACTTTCAATTAATAACTCTGTATTCAGGAAAAGACTGAAATGTGAAAACTTTAATAAAAGCATTTCATAAAAAGAAAATGCAATTTAATTAAGAATGTACCGAGAGCTACTTACGCATATATATATATATATAAAAGTTTAAATGAGTTGATGTATTTCTGATAAAAAAAAAACTTTACATGTACTTAGTAATTTTGCTAAATCATAAATTTAAAACTAATCTATTGTCATTCTCTAATTTAATTTTTTTTTTTTGTGAAATCAAATTTTCATTTTATTACAAACTGAAAAATTGGATCAGTGAGTATTGACTATTGATGAATAATGATCATATTTTTGCTGTTTTTCTGCATATCCGTATCCCGTAATCCAAATTGATAAATCAATCGTATTTTGACGAAAGCGTTCTCAAGTCCGACAAAAAAGTCGGTGGACGACAGAGTAGCAGAGCTCAGCAAGCAAACCCAAGCGCCCAAGCTATTCTTATTGCTATTGACGCACACCAAAACCAAAACAAGTAGCGCACATATCTATTTCTCTCGCGGATCCCCTTGCCACGTCAGATCCCTCCGTTACTCCGGCGAACTTGCGGCTACGTTGCCGCCGGCATGTCAGTTTCCCTTTACTTTTCTCCCCCTTTGCTACTCACCAGGTGAGTATTTCTTTTCAGCTCTCTGAATTTCTGCAATTTTCAGCAACTACTCTTTGGTCGTTTCCTTTTTCGCCTTCCCCTCGATCTCACTGTTTCCGAAGCTATTGCTTTTTTACTGTCAATCCAATCGCATTCCCCCTTCCATCACTTTCTAGATTTGCTTTTCCTCTTGCTGTATCCGCAGCTTTTTCGAAGCTGTTTTCGAACCAAGATACAACTTTTGGTATCAATTCACTTTATACAGTCGTGTTTTCTTTTTTTATTTTTTAGCTGTTTCTTATTCCTAAAGCATTTTTTTGGGCATTCGTTGTTGAAGATTGAGAGTTTACTTCACTTCTTGTCTGTGCTTCTTTTAGTTCTTTGTTAGCTTGATCTTGGTTAGTTTGGTGGAGTTTTGGGGCATTGAGCGTCCAATGGTGTTTTTAACTGGGTAGGTGTCAATCATGGAGGACATTGACGTTTCGAGGATTTTATCATTCTGTTTTATTCTTTTCCAAATCTGAACCAAGGAATTTTCCTGGTTCCTTTTATACTTTCTATATATTGACGCATGAATTGATTTGATTGTTCATGTGAATAGTAGCGTCCTCTGTCACTGCTGTTTTCTTTTTCTCATACACTCGAATCCCTCTCTAAACAACCCGGCTTATTGTGCTTCAAAAAATTCCGTCTCTGTTCACTTCCTTCTCTCTCTTTCCTCGTTTTTGTGGCTCGGTGTTTCAGGCTCTAATAGTACCGAGATTTGAGATTGAAATATAATGTGTAAGATCATGCTAATAGAGCACTATAATCCTGTTTCCAGCTATTTTCTGCATGAACTAGTTTTCTTCTTTGTACTAAATACGCCGGTGTTTATTTATTAGGGTGTTTGGACCTTGCGTTTTCCTTTATTTTCCTAAGATGCTCTCTTATTTTATGTTTTTATATCCGTTTCTCGTGTATGGAGTATGAAAGTAATCCGAAATTTTATCTCCGCAGCCGTTGAAATGAATGGGGTGCAGAACCGAAAATTTCATAATACTGAGAAGCCTTTTCCAGGATGCCTGGGAAGAATGGTGAATCTCTTTGATTTGACTGCAGGTGTAACTGGAAACAGGCTACTCACTGATAAGCCACATCATGATGGTGATTTCCTTTTGTAGTCTTTCTCTTTTTATTTATATTCACTTGAATTCTTTTGGGGAACGAGCACTGATGGTTATCTTCAAATCAAATTGCTGGTGTTCTTTCAAAGTTAATCTTGGTTTGGGGTTGGGTGGAGAATGAGAGGGAAGATAGAAAGGAAAATATTTGAGGTGAAAGGTTAATTCGGCACACATAACTACGGTTAAAAGTTTATTACGCCTAATGTCTGTCGAAGATTTTCAGCAACTTAAAGCTGGCTAGAAATAACTAGTGATTCTTTAGCCTTTGGTTTGGTTATGGTCCCCTTTCTGCGTGGTAGACTATTATTTTTTGGAGCTTAATATCTTTGGGTTGTTGTTGACTAGATTCTTGATAGACACCTCGGTTTTCTGTTGGGTTGTATGTGTTATGCATAAAACCAGCATGATTGTTTGGAGTTTAATAACTTAATGTCATGCTACACAGGTGGAGGAATTCTTTAATTGTCAAGAATAATAGTTTATTCATTTTTACTTCTACTAATGGTCTGATTTTTATTTTTTATTTTTATCTGAATGGTCTGGAATAGTTGTACTTACGGTTTTTGTACTTTAAATTTTTTTGTGTTCTTCTATCCCATTTCTCACAAAGTTCTAGCCGGTTGACTTGCAGCTTCTTCACTTTCAAGGAGTCAATCAGATGTTGCGAGGATTAGGATCCCTCCTTTTGGTGATCAGATAGAGGATAAACTGGTAATTTGGCCAGGAGCATTCCTTTTATATATATATATATATATATATATATATATATATATGTATTTAAATTAAAGATAAATGGGTATTAATAAATATGCCAAAAAATAAAAGATAAATGGGATCACTATTCGTTATAGAAATTATCTTTTCATCTATTATTCAAGTAATGTTGTTACATTTTCATGGAATATGCAGATTGTTCCTGACTCGACAAGAACATCTTCACAGAAGAAAATAAATGGAACACCGATCAAGATGCTTATAGACCAAGAAATGTCAAAAGAAGTTGACTCTAAGCGCAGCCCACCAAATGTAGTCGCTAAATTGATGGGGCTTGAAGCCCTCCCGCAGGAGGATCCTAATTTAGCTTTCCAAAGAAGCCACAGAAAAGACTATTCTCGACATATGTATCGTCATTCAGAGATACCCGTCAAATATTGGCAGCTTGAAGATAGGTTTATGGACAAGGAAATGCTTCATGAAGGTCATAAGAGTCCAGAACAGATTGATTACAAAGATGTTCATGAAATATGGCAACAATCTCAGAGAACAAGCCAATTAAGAGACAATGCGCCAGAGAGAGGAAGGTGGACTGAAGATGTTAATGGGAAAAAGATGGCTCTTATTCGGCAGAAATTTATGGAAGCAAAACGCCTGTCTACGGATGAGAGACTACGCCAGTCCAAGGAATTCAATGAAGCTTTGGAAGTTTTAAGCTCCAATAAAGATCTATTAGTTAGGTTCTTGGATTCTCAAAATCTTTATGAACTTCAGTCTACTCCACCACCAGAGACTAAGCGCATCACAATTCTTAAACCTTCAAAGATGGTTGACAGTGGCAAATCTGGTGTACAGGGGAAGAGTGATAAACAGATTAAAAAATCTCCAAATGTTGTTCAAGCGGCTGTATGGGACAAAAAGAACCCTGGATATTCTCCTGCGAGCGAGAAAGCTGATGAATATCCAGTTCAACCTACTCGAATAGTGGTTCTGAAGCCTAGCTCTGGGATGACACATGAGATTAAGGCTGTGGCTTCTTCAACTCCTTCAACACCTCAACATATGCAAAATGGAAATTTCTATCAGGGACCTGAAGATGAGGATGTCCTAGAACCAAGGAAGGTGGTGAAAGAGATCACACAAAAAGTGGATGAAAATGTGATGGGGCATCAAAGGGATGAAACATTGTATTCTTCAGTCTTTTCAAATGGCTATACGGGAGATGAGAGTTCATTTAACAAATCAGAGAATGAATATGCTGCTGGGAATTTCAGTGATTTGGAAGTTATGTCACCATCTCCAAGGCATTCCTGGGATTACATCAACCGATGTGGTAGTCCTTATTCTTCACCTTCTTTCAGTCGTGCATCCTGTTCTCCTGAGTCATCAGTTTGCAGAGAGGCCAAGAAGCGACTTTCTGAAAGATGGGCCATGATGGCATCAAATAAGGGCCCTCAAGAACAAAGGCATTTGCGGAGAAGCTCTACTTTGGGTGAGATGCTTGCCCTTTCAGATGTAAAGAATTCTGTAACATCTGAGGCTGAAGCTCTTAATACAGACCAAGAACCAAAGGAATCTGCATCGTGCAGTAGTAAATTCAATGAAGAAATATGTGTGGATGGTTCTCCTACAAGTCTTCCTAGGTCCAAATCTCTTCCTGTATCTTCTACTGTCTATGAAACTGGTCTTAGTATTGAAGTTTGTGATACTGAGGCTGGAAAAGCTCCTGGATCCAAGGAATTGTCAAAGGCAAAGAGCATGAAATCATCGTTTAGAGGGAAAGTCGCAAGTTTGTTCTTCTCCAGGAATAAGAATTCACTTAAAGAAAAATCTAGTCTATCTCCATGTAAAGATGAATCCCAATGTACTGTCACTGAAACATCAGTTTCTCCAGGAGATTTTCCTGAAAACATTAGGGATGATGCATCTCAAAGCTTCAATGGTGGTGCTTTTGGAGAGTGTTCCCTTCCTGCTCTATGCGAATCATCAGGCAAAAATTACTCAGATTCCAGCTCTACGGGACAACAAGGCGTAATTTCTCTAGAGGTAAAGGCTAGTATTATTGTGCATTATGCAAATTTTCTTTCTCTCGCTGATTGAGCTCATTTATCCATCCCATCTCACTGTGTCCCTGTCCATTCCTCCCCACTCATCCTAGCTGTTGTACTTTAACCTGTATTAGGATCTTGTTAAACTGTTGTACTTAAATTTTCTGAGACAGTTTAAATGTTTTCACAGCTTGGGTTGACTGTGTCAAAGCCCACTGGACCTGGCATTTCAAGCGAAAACCAGGATCAGCCTAGTCCAATCTCAGTTTTGGAACCTGCATTCGAGGAATATGAGAATGCAGCTCAGGAGTTCTTCCACTGTATGAAGGATGGTCAGCGGGGTAATGCCTATGCCTCTTTCTCTTCCAATCTGGCTATTTTCGAAACTTCTCATTTGGTCCATTTTGTTTTTCCCATTAGTTTCTTATAACCCGACTTCCATTTATACAGGATCATGGGGGGCTTTGAAGTCTAATTTAATTGACAAATCTCCACCAATAGAATCAATAGCTCGGACCTTGTCATGGGATGATTCTTGTGCAGAGGTAGCAACTCCATATCCGCTAAAACCCCTAATGGTTTCCCTAGACTCCAAGGTAGAGGAACAAGACTGGCTTGTCTTTGTCCAAAAACTACTATCAGCTGCTGGACTAGATGATAAAGTGGAGTGTGACTCATTTTACTCTAGATGGCATTCGCATGACAGCCCATTGGACCCATCTTTGAGAGACAAATATGCCAATTTGAGTGACAAGGAGCCTCTCCCTGAGGCCAAGCGAAGGCAACTGAGATCAAACCAGAAGCTCATATTTGACTCTGTCAATGCTGCACTTGTGGAAATAACTGGTTTTTCATCAGAAAAGAAGGTAATTGGCAAGAGTTTCCGTGGGAGCCACAAGGGGCTCCCAGAGGGTGCATCCCCTCTATTGGTGGACCTCATTGTGGCCCAAATGAAGGTGTTACTATCTATTTGGGGTGACTGTGGGGACAGCAACAGCCTGGTGGTAGATGGGTTTGTCAGGAGAGAAGTTGTTGGGAGAGAATGGATTGAGCTTATGGGATTGGAGATAGATATTTTAGGAGAGGAAATAGAGGGGAAGTTGCTAGGAGAGCTTGTGGACGAGGTTGTTGTTGATTTGACACGGAGGGCTTGTTGAGGCTTTCTTTCTGTTTTCTAATTCTCTACAATATCGTAACTGTATTATTTATGTATTTGATTATCAACAAATGGTCCTGCTTACCTAATATATTAAATGCTTCAAAATTTGTTTTGAATGAGTAGTTTTCTGTAACTAATATCAAATATGGGTTCATACCCTGCTGCCTTATTGATTTTCCCCCAGAAAATTAAGAATTTTAACTATTCAATGCAAATTAGTTAACTCTGAATGTTGGTTATATTTCTAAATTATTATTTTTAAATCAATCGCTGATCACCATAACAAGGGGCATTGCATGAAGTGTAAAATCAAAAAGCAGTTTTAGCCTTTTAGGCAGCCTAACCGCATCACGTTGGGGATTCTGAGAACCTAAACCAAGAAACACTTATGCATGCCTTTATGGGATTTCGATCAGGATGATGTTTGGGCCTAATTACTGTCGCCTGCCAAAAAAGTATGTACCTGTTTTTCATTCTTATTTCCCACTTAGGAATAGGATTAGGATATGTATATAGGACACAAGATTCTCCCACACATGGAGTGTTGCATGCTACAACTGTGTTGTGGTCCAACAGATTATATGAGTTGGGACAAGGGCGGCAACACCTCCTCTACTTTGTTTTCTTTTTTAATATTTTTGTCCCGTCTTAACGTGTTCAGGAAAATGCAAATACATTGGCATAATGTCTAAGGATTTCAGGGAAAAAAAAGGAAAGAAATGTACTTCTTTCTTGCTGTATATGTAAAAGTAATCTAAATTTAGCCATAAAATTAGGTTTTATGAACTCGCAAATTACCGCGGCCAAGCATGAAGCAAAAGGAGACAAACTTTTTCAAAATGTAGAAAAAAGAAGAATATTCGTCAACAGCAGCCAGTGACAGGTGTTCAGGTGTGCAGTCTTACAAGAAGCCAAAGTTTTTGGTATCCATAACTTAAAAATGGAACCACATCCGGAAATCCCGCGACAACACTTGGACTGTGCTTCAGCTTTGTAGCCTATGATTTTAAAATCAATCAACGTAAAAAGTTGCTTATTAACTAAAGTCGATCCTTGAGATCATAAAATTGTTGGCTGAATCCACAGAGTAAGCATTATTATCCATGAAAGGGACACACATTTTCTTTCTCGCTCTGTCATTTCTCTATCATATAGAGAGATGCTTCAGGAATGAATGGTATCAAGAAATGAAGATTTTCGCTTTTGCTTCTTTTTATTCCTTGAAATAAAGGGACATGTTCAATGGCTTGTCATGGTCGATTCTACAAAATACATATAATTAGTGAAGGACTCCGAAAAAAGGTAACAGAGTTACTTTTTGTTGTTCTCTTATTATTATTTATGATAATTACAAAGTCACAATCTTCTTTACAAATTTAGTTGAAAAGTACATAGATTACAAATTATACAGGGAAAAATGGAAAGAAATTAGGAAAAAAAGAAAAGAAAAGAACGAAAACTTCACAAAAGACACACATTTATATACTCAGCAGTGCACATGATACAATTGTGTACATAACACTGCGAAAGTCTCGTATAGCTCTTACTGCCTGGAATTCAGGCTTGTGGAAGAGTTCTGAATCGGTAAGCTGTACTTATTACCAGAGTTCAATCCATACTGCAAAATATGAAACAGTGATCCGGAAAAACTTTTAGAATGTAATCCCAAGATCCAACAAAGCGTTAAAATGCTGAATTTCTCTATTCTTCTTGGCTTACAATGAAGGAAAACTTCTACATCCTCATTCTATCTCTAGTCATGTACATTGTACTTCATAAGAGACAACAGACAAATAGAAAGCCTAATTTTCCTATACATGTGTATGTTTGTGCAAGCATAACAATGACTAAATCAGACTGAGACCATGTGACATTGTTACAAGTTACAACAGCAAATTTGATATAACAGCACAACATGTATTGCTGAAAGGAACAGCTTGGAACCTTTGTAGTTGATATCATGAAATGGACTTTCAATGCTGACATATTCTAGAAAAAATTAAATGTAATCTTCCCAACATTATGAAGGTATGAATTCTGTAAAAGTTATCCAACAAAAAACTCTTTTATCAGAATACCTTCTCCCTTATACGAGAGCTCCATATGTCAGAGATAGTTCCTCTATTGTCACCCTTGGTTGATCCAGAGGGTTGACTAGAACAAGAGTTTAGCAGGGGCTCCCGACTTCTACCTCTAATATCATATCCATCCTCATAATCAAAATCTGTTCTCCGAGTGGAAACTGCGGCTCGCAAAATTAATGCCAGTAGTAGAGATAAAGCCTGAGGTTGACACCAAGAAAAATGAGCAATAAAGATAAGGAGGGAAGAGGAATGCCCAGAAGGGAAGTTGCCATATGGACATTAGGTTTATAATACCATTGTCAAAATGATAATAACATAACAAGCAATGTGATGGAAATCCATGATGAATAGATATAAGATTACCATGGTACAAAGGCACCCATATAACATGTAAACTGCAATATGTTGTAGCAGGCTATCTGTTAATCTGGGGTGGGTTTTTTTTTCCTGTTTGTGTAGCATCCAAATGAAGCAGAGAGAAGTGGTTTCTAACCTTGAAAATTTAATTATGGCCCAAAAAAAAAAAAAAAAAAAAAAAAACTTAAGAACTTATTGGAGCAAGTGTTATATCTCTGCTCTCTATACTTTCAAATGCCTATCATCAAACTAAAATCAACATACGGAAGGTGCCACAGTTTGATATATGTAATCAATAATGAAATTTTTGCTATTCCTTGTTGCACAATGAAATCAAGCTCATGACCTAATTTCATTCACCATAAACTCCCTAGTTTTTACCGAATAGCAAAGATTGTAATATAAAATAACTTCTAAATTTGAAACAAAAAAATCCCCAAATTTTTATGAGTATTGATTGGCACAGATTTATAAGATGATAGATATAATCAGCTTCACCTCAACATGTATGGGCCACAATTATTCATTTATCTTTGTGGAGTAAAGAAAAGATGGCCAAACCAGAATTGCAGCAGAATATACCTGAATTACAAACACTGCAATGCCAACCCATTTACATATATCTAAATTATCTTCAATAAAAGATCGAAGGCTGTCCAGTTCACCAGTCGGATCAAATGGAAGATCCTGTAAAGTCAAGAATTTACAGTACTTATATTTTAGAAAGGACACAACAGTTATCCCGTTTGGTAGTTGGGATAAAGAGGGAAGAAAGAATGAAAACCTTTTCCCAATGATGATCCATAGCAATGAATGCCACCAATGAAGCCTCCAACAGAATGAGTACTGTGATGAGTATCGTATACTACCAATTTGAAAAGTCAAGGAATAGAAAGTGGGACATATAAAAAAAAATGGAAGTTAGAAAGTCAAGACTCAAGAATGAGCTACATCCAATGATTTTACACGAAACTGCTTTAGATCAAAAAGTAAATAAATTCTGAGCCAAACTAATATGTGAGGATCAGAATCTTCATTTTCAGTGGGATACAAAACACAGGCAACAACCGTTGATTACTTCAGCAGCAATGCAACCTAAGAAAGTGATGCAGCACAACAATATACCCACACCCATAAACGAGTAGATGAACCTGCCATCAAGGGAGAAAAGAAAAAATATATGAACACACAAAATCAATAACCAAAAAACATTAAGCCACCAGGTATGATCTTGCAGTGAGTGTTTTGGGTAGCTTGCAAGCAGCCTTTGTGCCATCAACACAAAATAACCATCAAAGACTAATTATATGCCCTGTAGATATGAAAAATTTGGAAGGACGAGAAGAAAGAAAGATTGACACGAAACAGGATACTTTATAGGCCTTCATACATCACTCATTTTCAATCCTCCCCTCTATTCCTCGACTCAAATTCGAAGTTATTCTAAGTACAGTATACTAACACCCTCTGATTAAATTGCAACAAAGAATAATCAGGAAAGCTTGAATTTAGGATAGCTTTTTCTACAATCATATTATCCCAATTCAAGAAAGTGAAACTAGCACATTTTATTTACTAACTGGAGCTTCCAGATAGTAATTCAAGCATTTCATGAATTCGCGAACCAATCGGTAACCATGCAGAACCTTGAAAGCATTCAATTCAGAACTACTCATGACCTTTTTCTTTAACTACCCAATAAAAGGCGCCAACTCCTGGCGGTAAAGGTTATAGTAAGCAAATAACTGAAGTCTGAAATTTGACTAAAGTTAAAAGAAGAAGTTACCAAGGAGCTGGCAACTTCAAGGAACTGGTGTCAAAGTCAACTCCATTATCAAAGCCCGAAACTGTATCAATAGCAAGATTTAACGGTCTGATTTGAGCAGAAATCCAAGCAGGGTCAGAATTGAAGGGAATAGACAGAGAAGTTGCTGGATGATGAGGAGGTACGGGAACGTGATGATTCCATTGATTGAACATCCATACCGAATAAAGTATAATTGAAACCCCAACGAAAGCTTGAAGAAAATTTAGGAATTTGAGAACGAAAGCTAAGGAAATATGACAACAATTTCGGCGCATTTTTGGGGTTTATGCTTTCTCGAATTTAGAAAAAAAAAAATCCCAGCTTGTCGTGACTCAGAAGCAGAACTTGCTGAGATCTATGGTTCAATTTCGGCTTCGGATATGGAACTACATTAAAATTAAACTTTAGAAGAAAAAGTCTGGACCTTTGGTATAATATTGCAGGATAATAGAAGTTTTTCTTTTACGTCAAGTTTTCCTCATGTTCATCCAACGGCAAGAAACTGTCCTACAAGTTCGATGCTAATGAAGACAGAGCCCCGAGAAAAGTGTTTTGAACAAGCCCAAAGGGAAATATTATGGGCCAGGCCTCAGAAAAATTAATGGGTTTCATCGGAACAATAATTTGGGAAAATTTCCTCAACGGCAGAAATTTCTTTTTGCACCTCACAAATAAATAATAAATTACATTGCGGAAATTGTACTTCCAGAACATGTGAGGATGTGTAGCAAGAAATTTTGGATGTGCAAATCGAAATCTCCTGGCGCATTCAAGAAGGTGAGAATGAACCTTAGCCTGTGAGCTTGGGCTTTTATAGATATATTATTATAGATTATAGAAGAAGAAGAAGAAGACGGCGGCGTCGTTACCAAGGGACCATTTTTTTGGGATATTCTATTTTTTTTTTATTAAAAAAGGGGGAGAAAAAAAGGCAGCGTAATTGGGAAGCAACCTTCGCGTTATATTTAAAGACGGCATCTTTATGGCGCGATCTTCGTCTGGCTGTAAATGTTGGCGGGGCAGAGCAAGTAACAGTAACAACCGAGAGCAGCTCTGAAATCGTTTGCTGTATATGTTGCGTGAGAGTGTTGAGGATTCCATATTGTCCCGGTAGAATAGCTTACTTAAAAATGCTTGGGGAATTTTCCTCCCTGCAGAAAAATAACTTTTCGGCCGTAAATTTTTCTCAATCCCTCACCCCTCTAATATTTTAAACATGATCGCCATTGTAATAACGCTTGGATCTGATATAGTGTTTAAGATGATTACAGAGGATGATGTTCAAATACCTAGGAGCTTCCTTTCCACTTAATTGATTTCTGAATTACTCGTTTTCCTCCATTGGCGTTGCGCAAGTTGCAGAATCACCTGTATGTACAATTCTTAGTCAAATATTCTCGATATATATGTCTACATTCACAAACATGCACAAACTGCAAATTAAGCCTCCATCTTAACGATTTTATGTTAAGCGAGTAATGGATGATGATTATACCCAAAGCTTGCAGCCACAGATTGTACTATTTGTTAGAATCAATGTTCAATTCGTCCCAATTAAACTTAGTTTCTATATGGATTGTTGTGTTTGTGTATTTAGGTCTGTAGATTTGGCATTTTCGGTTTTATAGTAAGGTGGAGCTGCCTATACAGTTTTTTCTGGTTTCTGAATGTTCGGATCATGGTCTTGTTTATCTACTTTTCTTGATTGTATGATGATGATAAACTGGCATTTGTCTGATTGGGCTATATAACTACAAAATTTATAAACAAATTTCATTGATTTTTAAAAGGATTAAGCTCTTGTAGGTGATAACTATATTATAGTTTTTTGATTCTCACAGTCTTATTCAAACAGCTAGCAGAATTTATTGGCACAATATCTGGACGATACTTTTATCAATTTTATAGCTTCCTGTATCACCATATGGTCTTACTTGAGCAACTGTTAGCTTCCTGCATTAATTCTCAGTATTATACATTATTAAGTTCATCATCATATTCTCATTGGAACAAGCCATTTGAGGACCAACAGGGGCAAGTGTTTTCTCATGATCGCTTAGGAAATAAGGGAAAAACTTGGAAGGTTGCAAAAGTTTTCCTACTCTTTCATTGTTGTATATGCATTTTATTGGTATCATTGTTAATTATGAATGTTCAAGGAATCATGTTTTTACAAGGATTGGAATGTAGATGCTGCTCGGAGGATGTTGTTTAAACTACAATAGCATTGGCCAAATCCAAAAAAGTACTGCTGTACTGAGTCTACTGACAGCAAGAGTATTGGGAAACTCATTTCCAAAAGTATACTAATAAATCATAAAAGTATTATTATAATATTATTCATTATTTCATCATGGAATATAACTTCTTCTTTTTTGAGAAAAAATATACGAAAATAACAGTTGCCTAGATGTAGTAGCAGAGACAGCACTAATCCCATCTTGTAATAGATATGTCCGTGACATAAAAAAATTCCAGGTACGATGATAACTTTCTTTCTCTACCCGTTTCAGACAAATTTCTTGGTGAAGTTGCCTTCTAGTTTACCTATAAGTCTGTTCACTGTTGAAATTTGTCATAAAATTGATATTCATTTTTCATCTGAAATGATATTTCTATCTTTGCATCCATGAAAAATTTAATATAAGATATGTTATTTGTCTGATATTAATATAATATTTCAGTTTTCAAAATGATTTATTATCTTTTTTTTTTTTTTTTTGATGATGATGATGTTGGAAGGCTATCTAAGATGATTTTCAGTGACGACAAAAAATGAATGAGCAATATGATAACAGGACGCCATTTTCTCCCCTCGAAAGGTTCAATTGTCCTTCTGCACCAACTTTAAGCAACAATCTGATGCTTGAAATATTTTCCGTGCAATTCCTTCTTGTATCATAGCATATTCCTTCATTGTTGTTCCTTCTTTCCGTATCATCATGCTTGTTGATGCAATACCATGCATAATACTAGCAAAGTTTTTAATTATCATTGGCATGCCTTGGTTGTTCACTTGACCTCTATGTTTGATGTGATTTCGCGATCTGTACATATTGGTGGATTTATTTGGAATTTCACTTGCATTAATTTTCGTACTTTCAATCTAGTTGGTAGTTCAGTATTGCTGCATAGTATTTCTTGTAATTAAAGTACAACTTCATCATGGAAAACTACAGTTAAAAACACTTGATGTTGGATTTTTTCCCTGACTAGTTTTCTTTTTGGTCTGGAGGAGTGCTGTATATTCATTCCTGTTTCCTTTCTCTCAAATAAACATATTGGAACACCCATTTGGAATTTTTTTTTTCTTTGCTTTTTTGATGAGGGGATGGGTGGATTTCATTCCCAAATAGTGATACTACTATAAGTTTTTGTAGCTTTGATAATTATCCCTTCTATACCGAGTTTGTGTCATCCATTTCTGGACTGCAAGCTAGGGCATATCTTGGATTCAGACCCATGTACAGTAGAACATAGACAAGATCGTTTTTAAATGTTGTTGCAACGTTGCATTTGTTTTGCTCGGAACATTCTAGTAAATAGTAATACGGATGTTGCTGTACTACACCCTAGGAATACATTTTCTTGGTTACATAATATGCAACTCAGCAGTTTACAAATGCTTGAACCTGTATTGGGAATCCATGTTGAAATTTGGAAGGGCTCACAATTTATTACCTGACACTGTTCCAAATTTTTCTGCTCTGGCTTTTTAAATTTACTGTACACGGATCATATGTACGGAATGTAGGCATTTTTTTTCGTTGGGGGAGTCTTTTCTTTAGCCCTTCATGAGGGTTGGTCCACTTAGTTCTTGGTTTCATAATGGACCTCTCTGTCCCTGAATGTCGGACCTGCACCATAGTACCCGAATAATAAAGTAACTATCTTAGTCGTGACGATGAAAAGGGATGAATATGACATTCCACCCACGAGGAAATTGACAGGATTGGGTCATCTAGGAACTCAATCCTTAATTTCTATACTATTACTATGACAGAGACGCATTATTCTCTATCTGTTTTTCTATTTAATACGTGTATTTTGATATTTTCATTGTTTGTTTGGTGTTAACAAGAAAATTTTAGTTGTTCAATTAAATATGGATTTATGTTCATATCTACCCAACTATATATATATTTTCAGTAGTGTGAAGTTAAAGAATGTAATAATTGCAATATTCTTCTGTTTGATAAAACTTTGAAAGGAATCTCATCCTGGAGAGTGAATTTTGGAGGTGGGCATGATGACTCCCTTGTGACACGAATCTCGTGCAGTCGGTTACAGATCGTCCGATCTCTGTAAGCTACACGGTCAGCATAGATCGGACGACTTGCAGTCAACTGTACACCATTGCAGGAGATCCAAAATTCTCCGCTCACTGGCCGGCAATTTTTTAATGTGATTGTCATAAGCCAGTCTGTAATGGTCAAATAATTTGATTAAATATATTAAATTTGTACCATGAAACCTAACCTGATGTAGCGAAAGCGAAAATGGGCAGCCCTTAATATTAATATTTTATTATAATGAAGAAAAGGGAAAAACTTGAGCTTTGTCCAAAACGAGTTTGTTGTTGTGGCTTCGTCATGAAGTTAGCCTCTTTTATTTTTGTTTGTGGCTGCTTTTATCATCCAATGCCGCAAACTTGTCCCTTCGTGGAGTATATATTAACAAACCTTAATACAATGATGATGATAATACTAATAATAATAATAAATGCCTTTGAAAGACCCCTGAACAAACGCTTTCAATTTGGAGGCTTAGCCATCATTGTATAATGCCTATGGTGTGGGTCCATCTATTTTTTGAGTGCACCCGCATTTTGAGTGCAAGTCAATGGCATTGATTTAAAAAAAAAAAAAAAAATTTAAATAAGTTGGTTATGAGAATTCATTAACATATTTATTGAGAGTTGAATTTATAAAATATTTGTTAATAAAGCCTTTACAGAAATAATTATACATGAATTTAAGTTTTTTAAAAATTAATTTTAATTAATTTTACTCAATTATAAGTTTTGAGTTTAAATTTTAATAATATAATTATGTTAAAATTTAATAAGAATAATTTTGTTATTTTTATAATTATATTCAACTCAAACTAAATTAATTATACATTAAGACATATTTTGAATAACAAAAAATTAAATATAATTCAGTATTTTTTTTAACTGAATTCATATTAAATTTTAAGTCTTTAAGCCTTAGGGTCCGTTTGGTAAGCTGTAATAAAAATAAAAGAATAAAAAAATAAATGATCGAAAAGAATGAAAAGAAAAATAATAGTCCTTGAATTTGTTTGATACGTAATGAAAAGGAAATGATTTTTGTAGTGTTTAGTTTGTACAAAAAATTAAATGAATAAAAAATATATTTTTGTGTAAGTATAAATTTACCCTTATTAAAAACTTATTAAAAAATATCTTCATTTTCTAATTTGACTACCATAAATTTTAAAGTTGATATTAAAAAAAAAAAAACTTGGACTTTCATAATGTAATTTAAATTTTATAACTTGGATAATACAAGAACTTTGTATAGTTTTAATTTTAATTTTATAATTTTTATAATTTAATTTAAATTTTATAATTAAAAAAAAATTGATCGATATACAAAGATATATAATGTAATTTTAATTTTATAACTTGAATAATTAAAAAATAAATATAATTCAGCCTTTTTTTTAATTGAATTCATATTAAATTTTAAGTCTTGAGTCTTAGGGTCTGTTTAGTACGCTGTAATAAAAATAAAAGAGTAGGAAAATAAATTACCCAAAGGAATGGAAAGAAAAATAATAGTTATTAAGTTTGTTTGGTACGTAATGGATTTTATTTCCTTTGTAGTTTGGTTTGTATAAAAAAAATTAAAGGAATTAAATATATATTTTTGTGTAAATATAAATTTACCCTTATTAAAAACTTGTTAAAAAAATGCTTTCATTTTCTAATTTGACTATCATAACTTTCACAATTGATATTGAAAAAAAAAAAAAAAAACAAACAAACTTGGACTTTCATAATGTAATTTAAATTTTATAACTTAGATGAAACACAAACTTTATATACTTTTTAATTTTATAATTTTTATAATTTAATAACTCATTTTATAGTTTTTATAATTTAATTTTAATTTGATAATTAAAAAAATAAATTTTGATCAATACACGAAGGTATATAATTTAATTTTAATTTTATAATTAAAAAAATTGATCAATACACAAAGGTATATAATATAATTTTAATTTTATAATTTAAACTTTTTTATAAATAAAAATATTTTTCTATTCATTTCTCTTACTTTCCTTCGAATTTAAAAATAAAGTTATAGTCTTCAAGTGATGAAAAGTTGTATCTTAGAGAAATAAATTTTACTTTACCTTATAGTTACCAAACAGTGTAAAAATAAAGCATACTTATTTTCCTCCCTTTCCTTTTTAGCATATCAAACATATCCTTTAAAGTGTATGTAGGAAAGATCGATGCAAAATTCATACAGGACATATATATATATATACAAAGGGTTAATACAAATGTTGTAAAGGGGAAGAAAAACAAATGTTGTAAAGCATTGATGAGATAAAATGTCAAAGTCCTAACTTAATTTTCATTTAGAATTAATACTTATTTTGGTCCCTCACACTTGAAACTCTTATCAATTTAGTCCCTCACACTTTAAATTTATCAATTTAGTCATTTACATTTGAAATCAAAATCAATTTAGTCCCTTATATTTAAAACCCTAATTAATTTTGTTCCTCACATTTTAAATTTATCATTTTAGTCTTTAAAACTTTAAATTTTTTATCAATTTCGTCCCTTAAATTTATCAATATTTTTAAAACGTGAGGGATTAAATTGATAATTTTTACAAATTCAAAGGACTAAATTGATTAAAGTTTAAAGTGTGAGAGACTAAATTAATAAAAGTTTTAAGTGTAAAAGATCAAATTAAATATTTACTCTTTAATTTATCGTCTTTTGGAACCATCTCTACATGGTTTTACTTGTAAGGAAGTCCCTTAATTGCTTGGTGCATGTTAATATCTCTATCTACGGTACCGTTTCAGAAGTTTGTCTTTTGGGCTAAGGGGATTAAACTAATTTAGTTGTCACCATTAGTTCAGAATTTACCCCCAAACTTCAAGTATGCTTAGAATTGAAATAAACGTTATTAAATGTGATATAAGTTTAAAGTTCACATTTCCTATGAAAATTTGAAAGAATTGACAAAGGAAGTCAATTCAGTAGTAATATTGTAATTTAATTGAAGGCAAGTGTTGAGATAGATTGCAAAATTCAATTAACCATTTGCTTTTTGATTCATCCTCCTCAGTGTCTTCAACTACATATTTAGCTTTGAATCCAGTGGCAGCTTATGTAAATGAAAAAGAGAGCAATTACAACACTGCCAAGAATAATATATGTTGGCCAAAGTTTATTTTATTTTATGATGTTAGTTGCAACAATAGTAGTCTCCTAATATTACTATTTTATAAAACACATCATAGACTCATTATAACATGTTATCACGTGTGGTCTCAATTATGCAAAGGGTGTAAACTTGAGTTGCACGGTGAACAACTCATGAGAAAAAAAAATATATCAATTATTTATACACATCTAACTAACAAAACTTATAATGTAGTTATAAATAATTAATTAATCACCTATTTTCTGTTATCTTAATTACAGATTTTTTTTTGGTTATTACCTTTATTATTTATTATAATTCATTAATTTATTTCCCAATTGCACCTACTTTAGTCCCTACCAGTAAGGCAGCGAGTTAGTCTGTTATACCACATCCTCGTTATCAACAGGGGATGATTTTACTTTAGGCTCTCTTTTGCTTTTCAATTTTTTTTAATTAATTTTTTTTATGGGAATCTCTTTTGCAGTTTAAGAGTGAAAAAAAAAAAACAAGAAATAGGGTTAAAGATGTTTTTTAAGTACAAAAATAAAATAGAAGTTGTTTCTAAAGATTTTTTTTTAATAAATAGTAGCAGTAACTTGTTTCTGTATTTTAAAAGTATCTCTTAACATATTTCTATAAATAATTTTTTTTTACTTTTAAATTTTGTTTATTTTCTAAAGGTCAATTCACATCATCTAAAATTATAAAATTATAAAGAAGTAAGTTTTCAGAGAAAAAATATATTTTTTGGTCTAAAGCTTTTTTTTTTTTAAAAGTTCAAACATACTTTAAATCTCAACAAAGGAAAGAGTGCCCCTCGCTGATAGTGCCTCGCCACTCCACTGACCTGGCTCCTCAGCGTTTAACAGCAAACAGTGGTCTGCACCGTAAATTTAACGCAAAGAGATGGTTAATTTTTCAACCACCCCAACCACATAAACACAGTTTTTCATTCATCGTCTTCCTCGTCAATCTAGCCCCTCTCCTCCCTTTTCTCTCTCACCATCTTTACTATCTCTCCGTGCGAGTGTTTCTCTACCAAAACCGCTTCTGAGTTTGACGGCTCTGCTAAATTTGGCGGTACTCATTCTATTTTCTCTCTCTACATTTCCTTTTCATACTCTCTATCCATCTCTAACACATTTGTATTCTACCACCTCGACCTTTGCTCTCTAAATTTGGCCTTGTTCATTCAATCTCTTATTCTTGCTTTCTTACTCCCTTTTGCTATTTGAAATTATCAGTGTCACATGCTGGATTGAATAGCTATCCAGTTACGCTTCAACCAGATCTGAACTCGTTCGCACCAGATCCAACCCCTTTCGGAATTCGGCAATGGAGGAAGCACTGGAACTTGCACGCGCCAAGGACACGAAGGAGAGGATGGCTGGTGTGGAGCGCCTTCATCAACTCTTAGAAGCTTCTAGAAAGAGTCTTACTTCGTCCGAGGTTACTTCCCTTATAGATTGTTGTATGGATCTCTTGAAAGACAACAATTTCAAGGTCTCGCAGGGTGCTCTTCAATCTTTGGCCTCTGCTGCTGTGCTGTCAGGCGAGCATTTCAAAATTCATTTCAATGCCCTTGTTCCCGCCGTCGTCGACCGACTTGGCGATGCCAAACAACCAGTTCGTGACGCTGCCAGAAGACTCTTGCTCACTCTTATGGAGGTACTACTAACTATCTATCACTGCATGCTCGGCGAAGTCTTGTGATTTTAGTTGAACTCCAAGCTAGTTGCTACTCCTAGATTGCTGAAATTTCATCGTATCTATGACGATTTAATAGCAGATATTTTTGATGGATTGGGAAAATACTTCCCTCTACCCCTTCTCCCCTTATCATCCTGGATAAGTAAGGAAAATTAAGTGGGGTCATCTGGACAAGAGGTTCTTTGCATCACAGAATAGTGATACCTATCCTTGTGTCAGTGAAATGCAATCATCTTTGTAAGTTCTAAAGGTTTCATCTAAAGTAAGAAAGTCAGAAATGCCGGTTCTTGCTAAGTATAGAATCCATATAAAGAAAAGTTAAAAGGAAATCCCTGCTCCTAAATCCTAATATTGCAGTCAAGTGGAATATTAAGTGACTTGTAATGATAGTAAAAAGTTGTCAGAGATAGTTATCCATTGAAAAGTGAGAGCTAGAATAAA
Source organism: Bauhinia variegata (assembly GCA_022379115.2). Taxonomy (NCBI): domain Eukaryota; kingdom Viridiplantae; phylum Streptophyta; class Magnoliopsida; order Fabales; family Fabaceae; genus Bauhinia; species Bauhinia variegata. The sequence goes on along the minus strand of CM039429.1, from coordinate 23,636,403 downwards.
ACATTGATTGTACGAAGAGCAAGTTCAGTGGCATCAAATAAAAGGAGGTTTGCTGTAGTTTCTCACTTTATCGGCTCTTGTTGGACTTCCTTGTTCCAAATAATATTATGAGATCTTTGATCAGAATTCTGACCTTAGTTGTAAGATCTGTTTGGGGTTTGTCACTCAGCCATCAAGCATTGCTAGCTAAGGTAAGTTTTGAGATTTTATATCAAACCGTTTGTGAGCCAAATCATATAGAAGCCTGTTGGTGGCTAACATTGGAACTTATTGTCAGTGGCCTCGTATTTCTGTTCCTTATTCATATTTTCTGTCCTAACTAATAGTCTTCTATATATTTCAACCCTTCTCAATGTTTTACACATGTATTCTCTTTGTTTGGACAATGGAGATGCAGATCTTGATATCTTTTGACATTTATAGGTCAATGCTCCTGCAATCTATCAGAGTCATAATGATGCGTCAATAAACTTTATGGGCAGGTCCTTCTTTATAAAATGACCTATGGATGAAGATAGGTCTATCACAAGTCTTGCTAGAATCTATCAGAGAAGTTTCTTCTGGGATTTCATCTCCTAATAAATGGAGTTAGACATGAAAATTCTATATGAATTCAAATTTTGGACATGCCTATCTTTATGCTCTGTTGTGGTAGTTTAAGGTTCCCTTCCCAACATAATTCTGTATTTTGGCCATACGTATATGTATTGTCGCAGATATAATTATTTTAATGTATAGTTTATAATAAATTTGTATTTGAGACTTTTGAGTGCACAAATGGAAGGAAAATATGTTTCATCTGGCTCATTTGTGACTATCATATGTGCTTAGATTTAGTTATTTTAAATATATATAAGTTGGTTTTATTTCAGTTTTTGAGAATGCTACTTTCTTGTTGCCTTGTAAGTGCCTTTCATTTTGAGTGTTGTTGTTATCTGCAGATTTCTTCTCCCACCATTATTGTTGAAAGAGCTGGATCCTTTGCTTGGACACATAAAAGCTGGAGAGTCAGAGAGGAGTTTGCACGCACTGTCACATCTGCAATTGGTCTATTTGCATCTACTGAGCTTACGCTCCAGCGGGCTATTCTTCCTCCGGTGTGTTTGTGGATTTCTATGAGCAGTTAGCACATATCTTTTGTATAGTTTGATATTTTAGTATTAATATATTAAATCTTTTCTACTCGATCAATTTTCAGATTTTGCAGATGCTGAATGATCCAAATCCTGGTGTTAGGGATGCGGCTATTTTGTGCATTGAGGTGATCATGCCCTTTCTTTCAGTCATTTTTTTATTGTTTTCACTTCACACCTGTTAAAGGATTAGGTTATACTATCTAATAATATCTAATTCAGGGCTGTCTTACCTAAATGACATAATTAATTTAAATTGCTAAATTTTATTATCAAACAAAAAGAAGGAAAAAGCTGCTTGGATTTGTACTGTTTTAAGCTTAAAATTTGAGAATTCTTGTGTCTGGATTCTGGTTCTTTGAAGATTTGAAGTTCTTCTAGTTTCATGGACCTTATTCAATTACATATGATGATTAATAACTGGATTTTTTTTAAAATAATTTTTTGTTTTTATTTTAAAGTAACATAATAAGTGGTTTATGAATGCTTTATAGTAAGTGATATCATGGTGCAGTGGGAAAAGGCTGGTTTAGAGTATATTCATGCCTGAAGATAGCGTTCTTGGAGATTTAAATTGAGGTTGAATGTCATGCATTTCTTGAATGCTCCTTTTTCAGGAAATGTACAGGCAAGCTGGAACTCAATTTCGTGATGAACTTCAGCGCTACAACCTTCCTTCATTTTTGGTAAATATCAAATAAAGAATTACTTGAATGCGTTGTTGTTTTGCACACAAAATCTCAGCTCTATTATTTGGATGATTGAAAGTACTACCAAATAATGTCAACTACTACAAGAAATAACCAGTTTTTTTTTTTTTTAATGGTTTCAGTTGAAAGATATTAATGCGAGGCTAGAGGGCATTCAACCAAAAGTTCGTTCTTCAGATGGTATTCCAAGTACTTATATTACCGGAGAAACTAAGCCTTTGAGCGTTAATCCAAAGAAAAGTAGTCCAAAGGTTAAAAGTTCATCAAGAGAGACCTCTGTTTTTGGAGGTTAGAATGCTTGCTATTATTGGATCTCACTTGTCCCTTTTCTAGTTTAGTGTTGATGCAGTATGGATTTTATTTTATCCATTTATCTCTCTCTCTCTCTCTCTGTGTCTGTGTGCTTGTGATTGTGAATGTGCTACCCTGTATTGGTAATGAGCATACAAAGCTTGTGCTTAAGATGGCAATGTTGTGTATTTAGCATCGTGCATTTACTTTGAACTTCTAGTAGGTTATGTCCTTCCTCTCATCATTAGATAGAGCTTTCATATCTTACCACGTTGTGCAATTGTCTCTCAAACAGTTTTTGGAATTTGTTATATTGCAAGTATGTCTATCATTGGGTGATTCTGCAAGTTTATCTTGCGGGCAGGACTATTGGAATTCTACCTTGATTGCATGGAGTTGTACGATCTGATTATGGTTGCTATTTGGTGATTACTGTAACTTCTGCACTCACAATGAAATATTTTGAAATTTGATGTCAGATACATTGTGAATAGTCAGATACATATGCTACATTCATCCCTCCCTTAGCAGAAATGTTGGTAATTTGATCTGTGCATAATCTCAATGCTTATTTGGTTTTCTGTTCAATTTCAACCAGGAGAAGGTGATGTCACAGAGAAACCCATAGATCCTATCAAGGTGTACTCAGAGAAGGAGTTAATCAGGGAATTTGAGAAGATCGCATCTAACCTTGTACCAGAAAAGGACTGGTCAGTTCGTATTGCTGCCATGCAGAGAGTTGAAGGACATGTGTTAGGAGGTTGGTATTCCTCCTTTCCTTTTCAGGAGTTTATGCTGGATTATACATACATAAAATGCAATTTTAAGAACTGGAAGTCTTAATATTTGTTCTCATACACAGTTTGCTCATAGCTAGTCTAAGTGCAAGAACTTTAATCATTGTAGAATACCTGTCACTGTGTCACATGAGAAATGAGATTGATGTGGAATGTGCATATGTAACTACTTGGATCTTTATGTGCATCTTTGACATGAATTTGTTGTGGATTTATACTGTAGGGTATTAATTCAATTTAGAATTCTTTATCAACTGAACTTTGGCATGAAAGAATTATGGAAATGAATAGATCTTAGATAAACAAGAGAAAGGGCAACTATATGCTGGTCAGGCCATAAACTATATCCATTTAGTGGCATTCATCAACCAATCCAAGTGCACTAAGATACTGAGCTGGGGAATTTTAGGATTCACGTTCTGAAATAGATGGTTTATTTTGTTCAAATAATGGAAGTGAAATTTTCTGCTTTACTTTTCTTTTTTCTATCATCAATTTCTTTGACCAGTATTTAAGGCAATGGGGATTCACTTGTTCCTTTTATTGTTTATTTTGGTTGTCATTGAGCAATTAAAGTATAGTAGAATTTTATTTGTCTGTTGCCTGTGGTATGGATGTTGGTCATTTTGTGAATACTATAATTATCAGGTGCTACTGACTATCCATGTTTTCGGGGACTGCTAAAGCAACTTGCGGGACCTTTAAGCACCCAATTGTCAGATCGAAGGTCTAGCATTGTGAAGCAGGTGCACTAACATTTTTTTCTCTCTCATCTCTTCGACTAGTAAATTCTTTTAAGACAAAGTTTTAGTAAATTCCATTATACATTTTTTTCTTCATGTTTTCATGAGCTTTTGTAGCTTAGGCTGGAATCTTACATAGGAATACAGCATATTTATTCATGTTAATCCCAAGGACCATGTCTATATGTCAAATTTCTTTTCATGCCACTCATATTTGACATTGTTTTGAGGTATTTTCTTTGTTTTAGGCTTGTCATCTGTTGTGCTTTTTGTCAAAGGAGCTCTTGGGTGATTTTGAAGGATGTGCTGAAATGTTCATACCAGTAAGTCCAACTTTGTATATTCAAATGTCTTAATTCTGATGTTTTTTGTAAATTTCTGTTAATTCTTCCTCTGATTATCAGGTTCTTTTCAAGTTGGTTGTGATTACTGTACTTGTAATTGCAGAGTCTGCAGATAACTGCATAAAAACGGTAATGTGCTCTTCTTATTAATCTTTCGCATCCTCTTTCTCCATTACTGTATACTATTTTCACGATTGCTCTTCTCAGATGCTGCGTAACTGTAAAGTTGCCAGAGTGCTTCCTCGTATAGCTGATTGTGCAAAAAATGATCGGAGTGCAGTACTCCGTGCAAGGTATGAATTGTCAATTTTCTGGGATAGATATGTGGTGGTTTTAATTGCATTCATTAATACATTTTGTATTGTAGGTGTTGTGAATATGCCTTCTTGATCCTAGAACATTGGCCTGATGCGCCAGAGATACAACGATCAGCTGATTTGTATGAGGATATGATAAGGTGTTGTGTTTCAGATGCAATGAGTGAGGTAACTTTGAGAGCTTTAGATTATTTGATTTGATATTTTGTTAAGCATCTTGTTGGTCAATTCTGGCATGCTTTTTCATTGTGGGTAATTCATATTATAACCTATAGTATCATGTTATGAGTCACTTCAGTCAATGGTTTCCTGAATATTGCTTCTCGTTTCGTATTGCTCCATGCTAGCACTGTTACGAGCTGTTCTATGAAAGCGATAAGGCTAGTTTATGCCTTAAAGTGTAGTGGGAAGTGAATGTGATATAACCAGCTTTTGCTTTGCTAAAACTTTAGCAAAATCAATGTAAACATAACACTATAAAGTGCAGAATTAATGTTGCAATTTACAATACCAATAAGCTATCTTATCAATGGTCACTTTTATGTCTTGATGTGCAAGTGAGAGTAGGAGAATGACTAAAGATTATGAGATTCTGCAAATTTGGAAGTTTGTCAGCATACTAATGGACATTATTTTGTTCAAATGTGGACTGCATTGCTGGTTGTAAGATAGATTACATGACTAAGAATGATTGCTTTATGAAATCTGATAGGTACGGTCTACTGCAAGGATGTGCTACAGAATGTTTGCAAAAACTTGGCCTGAGAGGTCCCGCCGCCTATTTTTGTCCTTTGACCCAGTTATTCAAAGGGTATATGCTCATGATCCTGAAGGTGTCATTCTACCTGTATTTTGTTGCTTAAGTCATTTTTAAAAGTGATACTTGCAGTTAATAAATGAAGAGGATGGAGGACTACATAGGCGACATGCTTCTCCTTCCATACGTGATAGAGGTGCATTGATGTCATTAACTAGTCAAGCCTCTGCTCCAGCAAATCTACCTGGATATGGAACTTCTGCTATTGTAGCGATGGATAGAAGTTCAAGTTTATCATCTGGGACATCTGTTTCCTCAGGTGTACTTCTTTCACAAGCTAAGTCACATGGCAAAGGTACAGAGCGTAGTTTGGAAAGTGTGTTGCATGCAAGCAAACAGAAGGTCACTGCTATTGAAAGCATGCTTAGAGGTTTGGATTTGTCTGGTAAACATAATTCATCCACTCTCCGGTCTTCAAGTTTGGATCTAGGTATCAAATGAGTATGCATATTAAATGTTTCTTTTTTTCCACAATTTTAGTACTTGATGCTGTTCAATAGTTGATGGTGTTAGTAGTATAGTTTTAAACTACTTGTGAGCGGCTAAATTTTTCTTTTATTGCCCCTAGTGCAGGAGTTGACCCTCCATCATCTCGTGATCCACCATTCCCTGCTGCTGTCCCAGCATCTAATAATTTGACAAACTCTTCAACAACAGATTCAAGTGCTTATGGTGTCAATAAAGGTAGTAATCGAAATGGTGGTTTGGGTTTGTCTGACATAATCACCCAAATTCAAGCTTCCAAAGATTCTGGGAAGTTATTATATCATAGTAATGTTGCTACCGAGCCTTTATCAGCATTATCATCATACTCAAGTAAAAAGGCGTCTGAAAGACCACATGAAAGAGGTTCAATTGATGACAACGGTGACATTAGGGAGGCTAGGCGATTTGTGAACCCTCACATGGATAGGCAGTATTTGGATACATCATACAGAGATGGCAACTTTAGGGATTCACACAATAGTCACATGCCTAATTTCCAGAGGCCACTATTGAGAAAGAATGCAGCTGGACGAATGTCTGCAGCCAGGAGGAGGAGTTTTGATGATAGCCAGTTATCTCTTGGAGAGATGTCAAATTATGCTGAAGGACCAGCATCTCTCCATGATGCTCTGACTGAAGGGCTTAGTTCAGGGTCTGACTGGTCTGCTAGGGTTGCTGCTTTTAACTATATTCGCTCTTTGTTACAGCAAGGTCCAAGAGGAATTCAGGAAATAGTCCAGAATTTTGAGAAGGTGATGAAGTTGTTTTTCCAGCACTTGGATGATCCTCACCATAAAGTTGCACAGGCTGCTCTTTCAACACTCGCTGATATTATTCCAGCATGCAGAAAGCCCTTTGAGAGTTACATGGAAAGAATATTACCCCATGTGTTCTCTCGGTTAATTGATCCTAAAGAGCTTGTTAGGCAACCTTGCTCTCTGACTTTGGAAATAGTTAGCAAAACTTACACTACTGATTCTCTCTTACCTGCATTGCTCCGCTCACTAGATGAACAAAGATCTCCAAAGGCAAAATTGGCTGTTATTGAGTATGCAATCCGTTCCTTTAACAAACATGCAATGAATCCAGAAGGTGCTGCTAACCCTGGCATCCTTAAATTATGGCTTTCCAAGTTAAGCCCCCTGGTTCATGACAAAAATACCAAGCTTAAAGAAGCAGCTATTACGTGCATTATATCAATGTACTCTCACTTTGATTCAGCTGCAGTTCTGAATTTCATTCTTAGTTTGTCAGTTGAAGAACAAAATTCATTGAGACGAGCCCTTAAGCAATACACACCACGCATTGAAGTAGATCTAATGAACTATCTGCAGAGCAAGAAAGAGCGACAGCGCTTCAAGTCTTCCTATGATCCATCTGATGTTGTTGGAACATCCTCTGAAGATGGATATTTAGGTGTGTCAAGGAAAGCTCAATACCTTGGAAGGTATTCTGCTGGTTCCCTAGACAGTGACGGTGGTAGGAAGTGGAGTTCCCAAGATTCAACTCTGATTAAAGCCAGTCTCGGCCAAACCACTTCTAGTGAAACTCAGGAGACCTCATATCAAAATCTTGAGACCGATTCTAATAGTGGTCTTCTAATTTCGAAATCTAAGGATGCTTACTCAGTCAATCCATTGGGTCAAAACTTGGGCTCTCAAACTAATCAACTCGGACATGCAGACATTAGTATGAACTTTGAGGGTCTGTCAACTCCTCATCTGGATGTTAATGGTCTGATGTCCTTAGAACAATTAAATGTCACTGAAGAATTTGGGCATGAAAAAGAACATACTGCTGAATTGGACCTTAATGACCACTCAGCTGAATCTGTAAAGATTAACTCATTAACAGACACAGGACCCAGCATTCCTCAAATTCTTCATCAGGTGAGTTACAGAAATAATGGAGGAAGACTTAGCATTGTAAAGTTCTTGTATGGTTTTTCTTTATTAATAAAAGTTTTATTTTTGATAATCTCACAACTGATAAGATTTAGCTGATCTCTGTATAGATATGCAGTGGTGGGGATGGAAGCCCTATATCACGAAAGCGGTCTGCACTTCAACAACTAGTTGAAGCTTCTATAGCAAATGATCATTCTATTTGGACTAAGGTATATTTGATTTGACATTTATGATCTTTCTACTTCCTGCCGCCAAGCCATCTGATCCTCCATGGTGCTTATAGAGATATAACTTGTGTGGAATGGAAGATCTAATCCATTGAAATTTGTTCTCCTCCGTTGTAATTGTACAAATATGTTTTCTTATTGACATATATATAGATATATATTTAAAATTGGTAGTTGACATAGTTGTGCTTGGTGCAGACCAAGATTTACTGATAACAGTAATAGTAATGGTTTTTTTAATCTTCCTATCCAAAGAAAGTGTTTTCAAGAAAAATCCTAAGATCATGCTTGATCTCTTCAGACCTTAGAATGTTGATTCACTTAAAACACAGAAATAACCCGTTGTTGAAAATGTCAGTTGGGTTTTTTATATTCTGATTCATTAAAAATTCAGTCGTTTGTTATCCATATTTACTTTTGACATCCAATCAATAGCTAGAAGATAAATAGATGTATCTTTACTACTAATAAGAACTATCTGGGGACAGATATATATGAGTACTTGTTAATAAAGAATGAATAATAGGGTTATAAGCATAATTCAAAATAAACTAGTTAAGATTCTATGTTCTCTCCACTTTCGTTGTTTTTCTTTTTTTTTAACTCCAGTTCTCTTTAAACCATCACATTATCCTATTCCTTTATACCTTTCATTTTTCTATGGTTGTTAGTGAGGAAAAAAAAGTCTGTAATCTGTTCTACTTTGTTAAACAACAGTAAATAATATTATTTTGGCCTCCGTATGTTATTTAAATGATAGTTTCGTGGTGTATTTCAGTACTTCAATCAGATCCTAACAGTTGTGCTCGAGGTGTTGGATGATTCGGATTCATCAATCAGGGAGCTTGCTCTTTCATTAATAGTTGAAATGCTTAAAAATCAGGTTGTTATTCCTCTTGTGCTTTGGTAGATGATGCCTTCTATCATATACTAGTTACTACACATATTTCTTCTCTTCTTGACTTCTTTTATTGAGAACATATTTCTCCACCCCCAGAAACTGACCCAAATACCCTTTTCTCCTATGTGCTTTTGGTACTTTTTTTTTTTTTTCTCTAAGTTGTAGAACCTAGGAGGAATAAACTCTGTAATTTTTAGGATCGACAATTGTATAATGTGTTTGGTTTTGTTTATTGATTCCAGAAAGATGCAATGGAGGATTCAGTTGAGATTGTAATTGAGAAACTGCTTCATGTTACAAAAGATATCATTCCTAAGGTAACCAACCGTGTTCCGTTCTTATTTTTTCTCCTAGAGTTGCTCTTGTTATGTAGTCTTAGTCTCTTTCATTCCTTATCCAGGTTTCAAATGAAGCAGAGCACTGCCTGACCATTGTTTTATCTCAGTATGATCCATTCAGATGTTTAAGTGTATGTATTTCAATTTTTTACTTATTTGCCCCTCTTTTGTGGTTGTGAAATGGTTAAAAAAGGAGGAGGGGCGATGGGAGTTTTGATTTGTCAATTTAAAACTGATGCTCAACATTTTGGAATGCTTCAGGTTGTTGTCCCTTTACTGGTTACTGAAGATGAGAAAACTCTGGTGACTTGCATAAATTGCTTGACAAAGGTAATTTTTCTTGTAATGTTTTGTCAGCACCAACTAATTGATGGTTTCTTACAAAATAATATTTAACCTAGTAGTACCTTCCAGTAGGTTCTTTTCAATAAACCCTCTTTCTTTGTTGTTTAACATGTGTTATTCTTTCCTTCAGCTTGTGGGGAGGCTCTCTCAGGAAGAACTGATGGCTCAGTTACCCTCATTTCTGCCTGCTCTTTTCGAAGCATTTGGAAACCAGAGTGCAGATGTTCGTAAGGTACTTATGGTCATTTGCCTGCCTTCTGTAATTTCTGGTTCTTTACTTCGTAGTCTTTAATTATTAAGTTGGTGAAAATTTTCTTACCATTCAAAGAACACCATAAAGTGGTGTATGTAAGTATAACAAATCCATTTGAATACTGGTAATGAGGTGATTAAGGCCTGCTTGATAACTTCTATTCTGATTTAATATGTAAATGGTGTGTGGTGCAGACTGTTGTTTTCTGTCTTGTGGATATTTATATCATGCTTGGGAAAGCATTCTTGCCATACTTGGAACGGCTTAACAGCACGCAGTTGAGATTGGTCACAATTTATGCAAATCGAATCTCACAAGCCAGGACAGGCAGGGCAATTGATGCGGCTCATGATTAGCTGATTCATTAGGAAGAAATATTGCGGCTTTGGGGTGTTTTCTTATTCATTATTGTGTATTTTGTATATTGTGTGCATGAATTTTTAGAGGTGGGTTTTCTTTGTCTTTCCTCCCCCACCTTTCTTCTATAAATATTTTTTTCCCCTCCTAATGTTTGTTGAATTTGGAGTGCTGGTGGTGGAATATAGTGAGCAAATTGTAATCTACCTTGAGAAACAGTGTTGATTATATTAAATTGTTTTGGAGAAGGCCCATAGGTTTGCAGTTACTTAATTGTTTTTTTATTTATGTCTGGGAAGCGCCTTTTGAACTGTAAGTCTTTATATTGATCTGGACGATGGATGTAGTTTTGTGGCTTTTGCCCATGCCTTGAATAGTCAGAGTTTGTGATACTGTTGGTTTGTAATGCTAATCTTTAAGTGAAATACTGGTTCCTGAAACGAAGCGCTCTTCTATAACGTGCGAGTTTGTAAAATGGGCATGGTAAAAAGCTCCTCTTGATGGGAACACAGTTACAGAGAGTGCTTAATATAATACTATATGGTTCCTCTTGCCACAAACAGCGGGGTTTTGCCCAAGGCTAATTTTGTTCGCATCATGCTTAATATTCTGCAGATGCTTGTCCAAAATGGTCTGCGTCTTGTCGTCGAACATTCCTTAATGGCACATTTGACTAGATCCTATACTGCACTTTGGACTTTGACGAAGGACTACTGAGTGATGTTTGAGTTTGATGCGCATGTAAAATGTGCCCTTCAAAGTTAGCGAGTGAAATTCCAGATTTACATGACATTAAAATTTGATTGCTAAGGAATATGACAGCAAAACTCGATGAATTTTTTTTTTTTTACAAGAGTGATTAAAATTTTAAGTTTATTACTTTTGACTTAAAAGTGTATTAATTGTAGTAAATCATTTTTAATAAGGAGTTTAAAATTTTAAATCTAAGTTATATATTTGGAGGAAAGAGTAATAAAATTTTATTTTAATTTTAACAAATACACTAATTTTTAACTAAATTTTTGTAACTTAAAATTATATATTATTTTTTTTATAAAAAATAAAGTTATATAATCATAAAAATAAGTGAAAAACAAGACAAGTTTATTTTTTAATTTTAAAACACTTCATCTTAATTGTATTTAAAAATTAAGAATATAAAACGTAAGAAGTTTTAGGTTTCAAATTTATTATTTTTGATTTATAGTTAATGCATACCAACCGTGAATCTTTAACCATTCTTTAAAATCAAGATTAATTAAAGAGTAATAATGTACGAATCTCACTTTATACGTTAAAAAGATAAAAATAAAATCTCACGAATTACATCATTTATCAAAACCACGACAAATTTTAATTATGCTCATTAACCACGGCAACTTTTTAAGTTATTGTGAATCTGATATGCTGAATTTCTAAGGCATATATAAACCCATTAGCAGGCACTGTTGTTGACACGAACATTGAGTGATCAAGCAAGCATCAAGTAACTAGAGATGGTGCGCATGAGCTTATCCGGCTTCAAACGAGCAGCATGGCATTTTTCTGAGAAGAGAGTGCCCCAAAGGAAGCGCCCATCAGAAGAAAAAAGCAGAGAGACTGCACTTGTGGTGGACGAAGCAAACACCTGCAGATCAATCGCGCAGGGAATCCTCCAATCATTTGACATTGATGCAGTTGGTGTGCCTACTCCTGAAGCTGCTATGGACCTTCTAATCAGGGGTGGCGTTGACTATTACAACTTCATTCTCGTTGACTTTCACATGACAACTATCACTGGTCCAGAGGTACTACTGTACTAATTTTTTGTTTTCTTCTTAATTTCTCATGATTTTTATTATCTCATCAATATTTATATCATAATCCAATAATTCATAATTAATCCCAATTGGTTAATTTCTTATTTTTTGGTAGACTGCGAGACGCCTGAGGTTGATGGGAGTTACGACCAAAATCTTAGGCGTGAGCCTAAACCATACTGAGGAGAAAGCAAGAGCATTCGTGGAAGCAGGTGCTGATGCCTGCATAGGGAAGCCCCTCACCGCAGAGAGTCTGGGCAATGTCCTCCAGGAGTTGCGCAACATGTAATAATTTAGCCTCAGCCATAGCCATAGCCATAGCCATGGTGGTGGACATGCATTGCATGTAGGCTTAGCTCATATAGAGTGGTGCGAATATGGTGCTTTATCTTTTCTTTTTAATTATGTGTTTGCGGCATATGGTATGCATAAGTATCATTAGTAATAATTAAATAAAAGTGCTCCTCTCTGTGTTAATTCGTTGAATAAAGCAAATTTCTTGTACCAATTTTATTAAGATTTGTTAGTAAATTTTCGTAGAATATTAAAAATAATATAATTTTTTTTCTTGAATTTAGTGGGAGTTAATTAACACACACCTCACTTTAATTAACATACACTCTGACCATTAAAATTATCTAATTAATTTTCATTAAAATAATGTCTTCAATTATTTCATAATTCAAATAATTCTAGAGAATTATTAAACAAAAATTTTTAAAAAATAATTTTAAAAAGGTATTTAAAAGATTTATTCGTTCAAATGATTATATACAACCGTTTGAGTCATAAAAAATATTTAATAAACTTACAAATGGTTCTCTAAAACCATCTTAAAAAAAAAAAAAATTGCATGAATCGGCTCTCATTTGATAAACTTTTATTTTTGGCTTCTCATCATCCTTACTAACTCCAATCTCATCTACCATCTACTGTGATTGTCTGTTGGATTGCTCCAAAACTCTCTACTCTGATTTTGGTTGAGTGAGAAAGGAATGAGAGGGTGTGTGTTTGGGATTCTCGGTAAAGAAGGGAAGATAATGGGAGAGTGTGTGATTTTGGTTGAGTAATTTAAGATTTATGTTATATAAATTTAAATGAGGGAGTGTGTTAATTAATGTCGAGAATGTCTTAATTAATTCTAAAAAATAGTAATTGGGTTAAATGATTATCATAATAACTGACATAAGATAATACTGGTGTCTGTGACTGCAATTATTACCAACAACTTTCATTAATCCAACATCTAACTAAGTAGCATATATATATCCAAGCATTCAATCTTAACAAATTACATTTTGGATTAACAAAAAAAAAAAAAAAAATCCTTGAGTAGATTTTATATGATATTCTATTCAACGAAGCATTACTAAAGTTGAGGATGATAAAAAAGGATTTGCCTTGTAGAAATTAGCTATCTATTTAAAAGAACCAACAGTAGATAAAATGTAATTTGTATTTTATACACAAGTAGATTAATGGGTCAGCTTTTAGTGGGCCCTACCAACAAAATGTGGAGGCCCATTAAAATACGTCGTCTCGCGGCCTCTTCGGCGGATTTAAGTGGGTCCCCAAAATCGAAAATCGAAAATCGCGTTCGCCATGTTCATGTCTTTGTATTTAGTCCCATTCTAGACCTTTTCAATTTCTCTAGTCTGTTCGCTTCAGTCCTGTGCTCAGTTTACAAGTTTATCGCACTGTGTTAGAAGCGGAATAAGTAGCGTGTACCTTTGACTTGCCTGAAAATAGAGTGTTTGATAGGTTGGCGAAGAACGATATTCAGCTGGTGACCCATTCCTTTTTTATGTTATTTTGGTTATTTTCTTTGTGAAATTTTGTCAGTGAAGTAATGTGCTTTCTTGCTGTTGATGATGATCAGATAATCGGTAGATTGAATTGGATAAGAAACGATGCGGCAAAAGACCTCATGGTTGGGGTTGAGGCGGGGCCATGATGCTTAGGGGTGTTGAAGAGCTTGCTGATGTGGGTAAAGTCACAATGGCGCCGAATGTTTGTATGTTATTTCATTTTAATTGGTTATGCTAAGCTCTTTCTTTCTTCTTGTCGGTTAGGTGTCTAGCTTTGTCTCTTGTCCATATATTTGGTACTCGTGTACTTTTCTATTACAACCTCAATTAATTTTCTACCTAAGACGTGTGATCACGATGGCAGTGGACGGAGTGGCATGAATAACCCGTACATCTCAATTAGAAATAGCACAGGTGATTACTGCTACATTTTTTTGGATCAACGGATTGGTTTTGATTATGTTATCAAATAAAATTATATGAATACGACAAGGAGAAGTTTTTGTTGAGCACCTAACAAAACTTTCGGGGTTGTCTTGCTGTTCTGAAGGTAATATATCCTAAGTTGCAAAACATAGTCAATTCTTGTTTTTCTTGATTACACAGCGAACTCTTTTTCCTGGTAGATTCGGGGTGCTACTGCTAGCGAAGCTGAAGTTGATGAGAATAAGGACAGAATCATTGATGCCCTAAATGTCCACCAAGGCTACCATGGAGAAGGGAATTATGTTTCCATTTAGTCTGTGGATTCCTGTCATTCAATTTGCATAAAAAACGCTATTGAATCAAAGGTTTCCACTGTGCAAGTTGGTTTTTGTGTGCAGATAATTCAGAACGTTCTCAAGGTTTGAATCTCTTATTTTCTGTTTTTGCCTTATTGATCATTTCTTGAATGGAACCACGATGCATGCCGCACAAAACAAAAACATGTTAATTCCTCTTCAATAAAAATCTCATGATTTGTAATTTGCAACTTTGAAGAATCCAAGTTAAGTAGGCAGCCTTCTTTTGTAGTAACTACTAAAGTTATCTAGTGAAGACTTCACAACTTATGCATATCACGTGGATTAAAATTGGCCCGTGTCATTGACATAATAGCTATTCTGAAGCATGCAAATTCAATGGAATTCCCTTTGTGCCAGCTGAACTATTTTCTGGTTCTTAAATATAAGCTTTATCTTGTTCAGATGCCAGTCTACACAATTGCATATCATCCTTAAAACATGAGAATTTCTGGTTTAATTTCTGAGAAGAAAATTAAAGCCTAGCAATAGGAACTGGCATGGACTATTAGAATCATCACCAGCATCATCATTTTTGTCCATCAATACTGTAAATCTGAGAATCAAGGTAAGTAGTCAGTCAGGGTTAGAATTTTTCTTTTTCTTTTAATTCCTCTTTAATAAATGATAATGCAAGAAACATTTTTAAACATATAGGTTTGAGCCATCAAATAGCACAGGATACATGCGTTTGGAGCCTCAAGGGTAAATTTTTTTTCTCTCTTTCATCTTTTGTGCTCTCTCCCCACTTTTCCATATCTTCCTTATTCTTCTGAAATAATGATTGCAGAAAACAACTCAACACCTATTATGCAGTCCTCATACCGTGGATCATGCATGCTTTGGTTCTTTGGCAGATACTATGCGTTTATCAGCAAACAAGATAAGGTATCTAGATTCCAAAGATTTGATATTCTTTGTTTAGTGACAACTACCTATTATGCTTCATAATATAATATTTGAATGTAAAAACAAATACAAGAAGATAATATTTCATGGTTGTCGCATTCCATGGCTCAACATCAGTGTAGTTAGACTAAGAGTTCTTCACAAACCTCTACACACAAAAGAGGGTAAAGAAAAAAACTTGAATAGTATGATTTTCATATATAATGCTCATTGCAAGTAGAGAACCATTATGACAACACATTTAGGTGATCTGTGAAAACTCAAACCTGCATGCAAGTTAGGTATGCAGTCATGTCTTACTTTAATAACGAAGAAAATAATTAAAAATGTCAATTAGCTTAGCTTCCCTTTCACGATCTAATCTGGATCACTGTCTCGGGACCACTGCTTCTCTATTTTGATAGCAAATATCATAAACATTATTGATTATTGATACCCTATCAAATCAAACTGAAAAGGCAAAATAATAAAATGGTTTTATATTAGGGGGTCAGAGGCTTCCACCGTTCATTAGGCCTATGGGAAGAAAGAATGATTGGTTATCTGAAATTCTCAAATGATTTAACATGATTTGTAATTTCGTATTCAAATTTAAAATTAGAATTAGAAGTTAAAAGGAAAAAAAAGGATATGCACACACAAAATGAAAGATTTTGCATGGACTGGATGGTGATTGGGCCCAACCATTAGAGATGTGGTCCAACTCTAAAGAGGAGAATTAGTCTTTGCCCATTAGAAGAAAGCCATTGAAAAGATTAATGAAGAAATCAAGATATAGTGGTCGCGGTAAACTAAGCATAATGATGTAATAATGAGTGCCTTTCCCACATACCTAACACATTAAAATTTATAGCATCATGACTTGACCCCATCAATTAGCTAGCTATGGGAATTTTTGATTGAAGAAGCTGCCAAGCTAAACACAGGCTTTCAACGTCATGTAATGAATGGAGGAGAACTTTATGTTGAAAATGTATTCATTTTGGAGCTAACCATATACATAACCAATGAGCCTTGTGATAAGTGCTGTGCTCTATTTTCAGGTCATATTGTAGAGTTCACGGTTTATGGTTTAGTTTGATTGTGGTTGTGGACTTTACTTTTGTTATGATTTCATAGGAGAAAATATCAGAACCTGTTGCCTTGATTCCCTGTTTTATAAAGAATTTTACAAGTTGGTGTCAATCTTGCTTAGAAGTTCTCCCAGTTGATTCCTATTTAATTTCCAAGCTTTATATATAAAAAATAATATCCAAAGCAAGACAGACAAGTGGAAATTAAATAAGTGATTGATTAGTGGTCATGTATACTCATACAGGATGCTTCAAGGTTGAGGGACAGTCCATATGGGTTTTGACGGTAAGAAGATGTTGCTCCTCTTCCAACTGGAGCGACCCACCACCAATTTTATATAAGATCCCACAACTAAGAATAGAATAGATTAGAACTTGACATTTTGCAACACCAGTCATTGTACATGTCTTTTTCAGCAAATCAAACCCTTAGACTCCAAACATAAATTCCAAGTAAGGTATCTTATTGTGTTATACACAATGAACTCTGCAATGCAGACATTCAAATTGATGTAAATGTGAGCCCTGTGCTGCTTTACGCTTGTCTCCAAACTCTATTCCTCTGAATGTAGATGGCTTTTCATATCAACATTTGCTTTGTGCAGTGAGTGAATACTGTTTGACAGACTTCAGTAAAAAAAAAAAAAAGATGCTTGAAATGTTGCCAACTTTGAGTCAAGTGTCACAGGGAACCGACAATCTAATCAAAGTTTCCAGCACTAAATTTCACAAACATACATACATATGCGCAAGAAAGACGTAATTTTGGGTTTTTAAATATACAATGGGCATTCATTTCGGTGCCTGTCCCATTCGTTCATCACTAAATGGAAGTGATGTCATTTTGTGTTGACATTTTATTTTTATACATTTCTAACAGAATCCAATGAAGTACCTAAGAATTATTGTTATTTTATTTTTTTCCTAATTAATTAATTCAATATATCAAACAAACACTAAAAATCTCAAACAATTGTGCAAATCAAATGCAATTGAAGTTAAATTATTTACTAAGAAATTAATAGTTAACCCAAAATAGTAAAATTGATTGATCTCAAATAAGCTTCATAAGACTGCTAAAACATAATATTGCTCCAACAATTCTCATTAAGATGTAAATTCATGTCAGCCGCTATTTTAAATAGATTACAGTTTCATGGTTAAAGCATCATTACTAGGAAGTAGGAAGTTCTCTATTTATATCAACCACTGGTCTCAAAAATGGAATGACAAGATTCTCTCCAAGAAACATAAAAAAGTCACGAATATACCATACAAGGAAACCATTCAGATTAATTAGGAGTAACATTTAACAATAACAAATTAATAATAAAACTATTAATCCTAAGACATTAGAATAAGCATCAAGGGTGAAGGGGCCCACATAATCAAAATGCCTCACATAAGACGAGAAATCTTCAGATAATCTTGTCGGTGTGGTACCACACAATTTAGTTAAAAATCTAAGATTCACAGACAAAATTAAATAAAATTATTAATTTAATCGAGCAAAGAAAAAGTGAGAGTTAATTGGGTTGGAGCAATTATTAGCGGCAATTAACTAGCAACCGGAAAGTGAGAGTTTAGAGATTAAAATTTAAGAAAAAATGGAAAAATGAAAAGAGACGAACTGAATTAAAGTACAAATCACATGAAAAAAGAAAAAAAAGAAAAGAACAAATATCACGATCGTCTTTTTTGCTTCCCATTATTCTGAGAGGCACCTTATCTTTGGGCCGCTCTATTCTGCAAACGACACCAGCACTAAAGGCAACGAAGCACAACACCAACAGGGGCTACCAGCCCACTCCACAATACAAAAATCTTTCTGCAAACGCAGAATATAAGAAATAACTCTTTTTTTCCCATTCACATATATCACACAACACAAACTAAGAGGCAAGAGAGCTTTCCAGAAATAGCAGAACGAAAAATTTTAGAGATCAAAACGACCCACAACACAAACCATGTTGCTTTAGCTAAACGCTGCTGCTGCTGCAACTGTAAGTTAATCGTCTTCTAAATTGCTATTGAATTTTCTTTCTGTTTATAGGAATCTATTCTGTTTATTTATTCATTTTTCATTTAGGATTCAGCTCAATAGAGGCAATATGAATAATCATTGTGTTCCAGATTTCGAAATTGAAATGGATGATGATGAGTACCCAATACCCACTTTTTCTCGGTTAACTCGCCTGAAGAAGCCCTCCGTGTAAGCTTCTTCATCTTCTTCTGAAATTGGTAACTGCCTTCTAGTTGTTTGACTTTTTGACCAGTAGACAAAATTGGAACAGGCCGGATGACGATATCATGGAGTTATTATGGCAAAACGGCCAGGTGGTGTTGCAGAGTCAGAACCAACGATCTCTCAAGAAACCGCCGCCGGCGGGACCTTCTACGGCGAGGGAGATTCGGACCTCGCAACATGAAGCGGAAAACTACCACAACCAAAATCTTCTGATGCAAGAAGATGAAATGACTTCCTGGCTTCACTATCCCATCGTTGATTTGAATCCCTTGGATCAAAATTTTTGCGCCGACCTGCTTTACCCGCCTTCCACTGTTAACAACAACAACAACAGTACCATGCAGACCCCTGCCCGCACATCTCAGGTATCGGAGCTCCAGAATCCGCAGAGGTCGGTGGCTCCGCGTCCGCCAATACCGCCTACAAGGAGAACTGAGCAGGTGCAGACGAGGATTCAGAACTTCGCTCACTTTTCAAAGCACAATGTGAGAGTTCAACCAGGGCCTTCAAATTCAAAGGCTGTAGTGAGGGAATCAACGGTGGTAGATTCAAGCATCACGCCGAATGTGGCGGCGGATTCCACGGCCTCGGAGACCGTAAGAAGCACGACGGAGCCAACGGACAGAGATGGCGGCGGGGCGAGCATGAGCAGTGCTGCAATAGCGGCACCTTCCACTGGCGGATGTACAGGAGGGAAGGAAGTGATGACGTGCGAGATGACAGTGACGTCATCTACTGGAGGTTCGAGTGGCAGTGGTGAAGCGGCTCACCGACTGGAGACTGAGAATCGGAAACGGAAGGGTCGGGAACTCGACGATTCCGAGTGCCAAAGCGAGGTTCGTAGTATTCCAGTTTACCTATTCTCTTTCCTTTCCCCTATGCGTTGCTTGTGGCTATCGTGCGCGGGGCGTGGCGACGTGGGGTAACCTGAGCACTCGTCCCGCCCCAGCATTAGATTAGACGTCTAATGTTCGGTATTCTTGCGAACAAAACACTATTTTTCGTTTTGGATGTTTCGTTTATTCGGTATCCTTTCACAACGGTTAAACTGGGGTTCCGTAGTGAGTGCATGAAGATTTGCCACGTGTATGGTCGAAAATTCACACATCTGTAACAGAAATAGTACTAGCAGCTGGGTAATTGATGTGATAATGATTGGAGTGAGCTCCCTTATCTTATACTTATATTTTTTTAATTTTTAGAGAGAAATTAATAAATTTTTTTATAATTTATGTATTTAACTTAAAAAAAATATTAAATAAAAATAAAAATACATTTTTACGATCACTTATCTATATTTTTTAAAAGATATAGAATAAATAATATTATCTTATGATTTTAAAAGAATAAGTACATATGCTTAAATCTAAGCATTTATACTCATCATATTATTTCTTATAATATGATGTTGCAGCCTACTTAAATATTAAAAGATACAAAAATTTTAAATTACAACCAGTTTAACGTAGCTTTTCCTTGTTGATTTTGTATCCACCGGATTATGTTGCAAACCATGAAAGGCTGGAAAAAAGAAGTATTATTTATGATTTTTCCAAAAGGGTATCCTCTGGTAAAATGCTAAAAATAGGTAGCCAAGCATGGGAGAGAAGGGGTAAATAAGGGTAGAGTCCTAGCTTTGGTTAATATCTGTATAGACTGATTTAGAAGTTACAGATTCCTGTTATATAATTCTTGTGTCTATATGACTTTGCCACAAAAAGGATGTTGATTTTGAATCTGCGGACGCAAAAAAAAAAGTTCGTGGATCAACTTCTACCAAGAGATCTCGTGCTGCAGAGGTCCATAATCTTTCAGAGAGGGTCAGTACGTACATTACTTAACAAATCAGCATTTTTTTTTTTTCAACTAATACTCGTAATTTGAAAGTTCTCAAATTGCATTTTTGCATGCAGAGGCGTCGAGATAGGATAAATGAAAAGATGAAAGCTTTGCAAGAACTTATACCTCGGTGCAATAAGGTGAACAGACTTGTATAGTTTCTCAATGCTTTTTCTTTTTTCGGCATATACAGAGACAAGGATTTTGGAAGTTACGTCCTTTCTGATTGCGGTTTCTAATTTAGATTCGAAATCTGAATTGTAGTCTGACAAAGCTTCAATGCTGGATGAAGCAATTGAGTACTTGAAGTCTCTGCAGTTACAAGTACAGGTGCATTCTTCTTACCTGGAATTTGTGTTGCAAATGCATGTAGATGCACGCTATGAAATTGCATGTTTTATTAAAATCTAGGCATATCCTCAGCTCAAAAGTTGTATTTATATTAACAAGATTTTGGCGATACTGCATCAACTTCCTGTGGTGGGACACTGAAAAGTAATTTACTTAATCATGGTTCAAAAGAACTTACACCATCATCCTCCTTTTCATAAATGTTAAATCTAAAAAGATATGTGTGGCATGACATGATATAAAGCTATAGGCTTCTTAGTTAAGAGTTTTCTTTTAAGCACTTAATGCGTCCTATTATGCAGATGATGTCCATGGGATGTGGCATGGTCCCTATGATGTATCCGGGAATTCAACAGTATATGCCACCAATGGGAATGGGGATAGGGATGGGTATGGGCATGAACAGGCCAGTAATGCCATTTTCCAGTATGTTAGCAGGTTCGGCTTTGCCTGCGGCTACTGCAGCTGCACATTTGGGACCAAGATTTCCTATTCCTCCTTTCCACATGCCTCATGTTCCTGCACCTGATTCATCCAGAATGCAAGCAGCACAGCAGTCAGATCATATGCTTGCATCACTTGGGGCACCTGATCCAAATCAGTCACGGATCCCAAACTTCACTGATCCTTATCAGCAGTACCTTATTCCCCACCAGATGCAGTTACAACTAATGCAGGTGGATCTTTTATTGCTTTTTTAATTTCGTTTTTCACAATGCTTAGTAATTCTTTGTAGAACTAACGGAGTTCCTGTTACTACACTTCGTAATTACTTATCTTACTTTGCTGCCTTATTATTTCTACCATCACTGAAAAAATTTGCTTGTCTGCAAGACGCATCACAAAAAGAACAAATTATTTACCCTATATCTTGTGAAAACATTGTTATTTTTGAGTTGCCCTAAATTAGTATCTTGCCTCACATCTTTGTTTTTGAGTACGAAGCCGTGTTTTAATAAATTTGAATGCATGTGCACGTTTATGAGGTCCATTTCTTGTTCAGAGTCAGGCAATAAACCAAGCGAATGTCAGCCAGGCAATAAACCAAGCGAATATCAGCAAGCCAAGTAGCAGTAAGAAGCAGGACAATCCAGAAAATCATCAGTCAGGTGAAGTGCTTTATCTTAGTAAAATACAAGATTTGACTGTTTATGGTGTAAATGAAAAACAATGCGATGATATATGCAAACTAGGTTTTCTGATTATAATATAATTTCTCTTTACTGTGTTCTTGTGTCTGCAAAATTTGAAGGCTTGGTTTTGTTTATTTACTGTTTATCAAAACCAACTGGCCTGCACTAGGGTTTCAAATTGAAAATATATCTTTCTTTAGTCCAATTTCCTCTTCAAATGAGTATTGATATGATATTTTGTTGGCTCCATATAAAATGTACTGCATCATGTTGGTTTGATACGCTAACTTAACTATGGTCTGAGGTTAAATTAATTATTTCAATATTTCTTGATGACTTTCCAGGAGGAATATGATTCATCGACCATTGCAATCTACGGCCGTTCAAAGATTCAAACGATGTTGCTTCTTGTTGTAAAGCTAGTACTGTAGCCCATTGCTTGTCTTGAATGAGTGAAACAAATTAAGATAATTCTCACTAACCATGTTCCTCTGTGCATGCAGATTAGGTATCATGACATCTGCCCAAGTTTTCTAGTGTATGAGAACCAACTTTTTAGCAGTTCTCGGTGGCAAGCTAACATGTAAATTATGTTCCTTCACTGACGTGGGAAGAGGAAGCACATAGATAGCAATGAATAATCCGTTTTAGCAAAGCTCTTTTTTAAGCAGTCTGATTCTTTAAATTACCTTCAGATTCATGTTCTCTGGGCATTACAATAGCTTATCTTGGTTATTTATAAGAGATAGCCTAGCCTTAATGATTTACGTAACTTGGTTAGCAACATTCTTGGTGTCTAGGCCAGATTCAAACTTATCAAAATTCCTTACTTCTCACTTCACTAGTTACAATCATGTATTGTAAACTCCGTCCAGATGTAAGTCTAGTGATTAAATAAATACTGCTGATATTTTTACGCATAACTTTTCTTTCTGTTTTTTTTTGGGTACAAATGCATAAACACTGATAAAAGCGTATATTTAAATTAAATGAGACTTCGTGACACTGGCAATCTCTCTTGACAGATGTAAAACTCAGAAAGAGAAGTGGCTTTAAATTAAATGCGATGTGGCATTGCTTGTTGGGTTATAATCTGAGAGATATTGATGTATGGAAACAGAGAGATCCGAGACACTGCTAGAGTTTGCATTCCATCGTGGAGCGCCCCCACTCTTGCCACCACACCCTCGTATTCATTATCACCCACTAAGTTTGGTTCGCCGAATCATCTGTCTGTATGTCGGTTAAAGATTCTAATGAACGTCCTCTTTTTCCAACCCAAAGAAAAACAATTTTTTTAAAAAAAAAAAGAAAAAAGAAAGAGAGAATTTCCAATTTAGCTGGATAAAGAAATAGCAATGCCATCACACCCCGTATTTTACATTCTTCACACTGGCGTGTTAGACTTCTAAAGCACCGAAATGTTTTGCATTGTCTTTTCTTATAAATTGCTATCCCTCTCTTCTATATCGATAACTCCACTGCTTCACGATTCACCAAATCCAATAACTGATAATCGGAAAGCCAATTTTAAAGCTACCTACTGACCTAGCTCAATCAGGATGAAACCAGATACAAAAATTTCCTTTATGATCAAGGGCTGAATCAAGGGAAGACCTGACTAGATAAGAAAAGAACTATCGGTTAGTTTAACAGACATAATCAAGAGGCTTGTCTACTGTTCTTACATGATTTTCTGTCAATAAATTCTTCTCCCGGCAACAAGTGCTTGCAATTATGGGTTGATAGTTGATAAAATCTGGAAATAAAATGGAAAAGTGTAAGACTAAGGCTTCGAACACTTTAAAGATTGAATTAATTCAACAGGGCTTCTATAAGCGTTTGACAACACGATAAGGGAGAGTGCACGTCAAGCATCAGCACATAGAATTACCTTGTCTGTGAACAACCGAAATGCCTCGTCCGCCATAGCTTTGTCGAGTTCCTAATTAAAATAACACAAATTTCTAAAGGTACTTTCTATGTATCTGAACTAGTAATAGTTAATAAATAATCACGGTTTGCTAGACAGCCAACAGAAAAGAAAAAAGAAAGCTTCATTGAGATTTGAGTAAAAGTCAACCTACATTCTCTGCATTTGGGGAACAGTCAATACTGCAAATTAGTTCTTGAAGTGCTTTATCATTCAAAGCATTCCGAATCTCACTGGAAGAAGCTGCAGGAGAAATTTAATCACTTAATAGAACAGAAGAAATTTAGTTTGTAATAGTTTTTACACTGGAATATAACTGCCACTAGGAGGGCATTCTTAAAAAAATACAAAGAAATATTAATGAGCAAGCATTACAGCTATACAAGTGAAACTATGCAGCATATCTGCTACATTTGATCATGCAGTAGATCTCCCCTATCATTGATAGGAAAGATTCTAAGCGAGGAACCTGCATTTGATGTCTATTATCATACCTATAGCCTCTAATTGGGAATTTTGCAGCACCTCGTGTGGTTCATCAAGAAGTAATGGCTTTTCTATACGAGATTCCGAGATAAAGGCTGAAAAAATATGCAGAAACAAAACTAAAATCAGTAAACATCCTCAAGGGGAACTACTTGTTTTATAGAACTAGTTTGTCCGGGAAAAACAAAAGTTACTCAATCGTGCAGAATACTTTTGCAAACAAAAAATCCACAACTAAGAAAAAGTAATTGTAGAAAACAGAAGCATCGACATAAAAATTGATAGTAACCCCAAGGGAAGGGATGAGAAGGAAAAACCATTGCAATATGGATGGTATTGGGCTCACTATAGCAATTACTTAAGTGAATAAAAACCTTACTCGTTTTTACTTCTGAAGATGGTGGCTTGACACATGGAATTTCTGCACGTTGATATAAGCTCTCATCAGATCTAGTAGTTAGGATCATCAAGAAGGACCATAAAGCGACAACGACATGTATGACAAGACCACTCCCTCCTAAATCAATCCCTAGTGTACATGCTTAAGACCCATGAAAGTGGAAACTCAAAAAGTATACCTCAGGTCACACGTTCATACTAATTGGCAGGTTGAGCACGAGACTAGTTCCTTCACCTAGTTCAGAAAGAAGAACTTCTAAAGAAGGATAGTGTCTCAAGAATAAGTTAGGAGCACTCTATTTGACAGTGCAAAGTACGTATTGGAAAATCAGCGGTATAATGCTTATCATAGTCTATGGTGCAATACTGCAATTCTCTATGAAAAAACAAAGACCTCCGATCTTGATTTGTCAGACCAAATAAAGGCCAACAACAACCAAATCATATCAGCATTTAGAGCTGAAGATTCAGCACCGGAAGATAATATATTTTGCATTTCTTTCGTTGAGAAACTTGGGAAGTATTTTGACTTTTGAGCAGGGGAAGATAAACTATATATTGTACAGAGTTCACTCCTTCTCAGTCCCTCAAAGCATTTCATCAAACATGTAAAAAGCAATATATCAACAAGGTAGAACCAAGATTTTAAGGGCTGCGAAGAGGTTTATACCTTTGTGTTTCTTGAAACAGACTAGAGAACAACTACAAGAAAAATAGAGAGTATCAGATAAGATCGAGATAATAATTTAATTAAGGGAGAAAAAAAATAAACTCTAGTTCTCCAACGTTTAGGTTTTACTTACTATGGAACGTAACATGAAGGACATTTATACTTTGATTGTGCTTCATTGCAGACTTGACATTCTCGAGGAGCCATCGAACTGTTCACGAAATAATCCCCTGAAACAGAGGCAGATGCTTAACAATTCAATAGAGGCTCGACGCCATTGCTATTATCTAAACTTGCTAAAATGGAGTGAGAAACGAGAAAACAAATATTGAACTGTACACATAAACTAATCCAGATTAGATATTCAATGAAAGAATTTCTCGAATTTTCAGACGGTTAAGTTGTTACCAAAAGAGACTAAGAGAATTACTGTCTATGAATGAAAGTTATAGGCAAAAGAAATTACACGTTCGGCAAGGCAGCGGTGTTAGTTACGGTGAGTTAAAATCACCGGCGATGACGGTTTGCAGAAGATTGGTCGTGTAGTGAGGAACTCCACCGTAGCAGCTGAGACCTAGAGACTCGCAGTCTCGGCTACAGAAAGACGGAGAAAGAAGAATAACAAGCTTCACTGCTTGGCATGGGGGCCGGGAGAAAAAAGATGCCTATAAACGACAGTGATTAAAAGTGTCGTTAGCTCAGAGCGTCGATTCAGCAGATCATCGTGTCCGTAAATTCCGCATTATAAAGCAGTTTTGCGTTGGATATAAAGCAAATTACATAAGGAAAATCATATATACAAGGTTCGTTAAGGATATGATTCCACCTGCTAATATTTACAAGTTTTGTCAAGTATTTATTTAAAAATAATGTTTTTGATAAATCAAAAATTTATATTTTTATCAAAAATATATTATGCATAGTTTAGATGTATATTATTAGTCCACATCTTAATGTTAAATCTTTAAACGTTGTGTTTCATTTTCATGCACCGTATCTCAATTTTTTTTTTTTATAGGATATAAACCTACAACTTAACTCTTTTAAAAATTTGTAAATTCAGTAAATGCTTAATTCGTAATCCCTTATACACAGGGTCCAAGAAAGAGTAAAGAGGGAGGGAGGGACTTTGACGAGTCTGCGCAGTTTCACATTCAAGGATTCAAAGCGTGACAATTTTTTGATGAAATCGGAAAGTGGGGAAGGATGATATTGCAATGTTCACATATAAAGTCCTTCTGGCACCCCTTCTTTCTTCTTGAACATCACTTTATCCTTTGCCTTCTTAAAGTCGGGATGAGTTACCTGGAGTAGAGCATACAAATAACTTGTAAAGATTACCAGGTAAAAAGCACTTCAACCAAATGAAGAACTTGAACAAAACCATACTCAGCTAAACTTGACAAATGAATTCAAGCCATACCAAAATGGAATTTTCAACAACTTTATAAAGAATACAAGAGACTTATTACCTTCATACGGCGTTCTCTCAGAGCAAGTAAACCAGCTTCAGTACATATTGCCTTTATATCAGCTCCGGAGAACTCATCCTTAGTCATAACAAATTCTTCTAAGTTGACATCATCAGCCAAAGTCATCCTTGATGTGTGTATCTGAATTTCAGTAGAATGAATTCTTCAGCCATATGCCTTAGCATATTGTGCATATTAAACTAATTTTGAGAATCAGCCAAAATTATACAAAAACTTTGGTGCTTACCTGGAAAATGCGTCTTCTTGTTTTTATATCAGGAAGAGGAAATTCTATCTTCCTGTCTATTCGGCCAGGTCGCAGCAATGCTGGATCAAGACTGTCAATTCTGTTGGTAGCAAGAATCACCTTTACATCTCCTCTTGAATCAAAACCATCTAACTGATTCAGCAACTCCAGCATAGTCCTTTGAATTTCACGCTCTCCACCTGAGTGGGCATCATACCTGTAAGGCGTATATACAAAAGAGCTCGTCAATACGACAAAACACAATCTCAGGTGATACAAGACGCCATTCTTCTACCCTTCACTACAATCAAGAGAAAGAGGCAATGGGAGAAAATTCTTACATCACCCAGTGACTCGTAAATCATTGTTCAATAACTAACCTCTTTGTACCAACTGCATCAATTTCATCAATGAAGACAATTGAAGGAGAAAGGTCATCAGCAACTCTGAAAAGTTCTCTCACAAGTTTTGGACCATCTCCCAAGTACTTTTGTATCAATTCACTACCAACAACACGTAAGAATGTTGCTGATGTTGAGTTTGCCACTGCCTGAAGTCACATGAGGCTTTGTGTTAGACAGACATAACTATTCGCATGTACTTGTGTAATCTCTTATGAGCAATAATAGCGTGGCACAGTTGAGGTGATGCTTCTAAGCTATAATTGCGCAGGTCATATTGCACTTCTGGTAATGATCGTACAGTAAATCAACTCTATAATTGTTAACAAGAAAGGTCTAGTTTGAAACATAGTTTCAAATCACTATTACTTATTGAGTAAGGGACAAACAACATTGAGAAACACTTCTCCAAGGGCAATAAAATATCAAACTCATTTCACACATCTGTCTACTATAACTTTCATATGACCTCCCCAAAAAATGTAACTAGGAGAATCCAAAAGCTAACTCAGACAGACAAGCGCGCACTCTATAATTGTTAACAAGAAAGGTCTAGTTTGAAACATAGTTTCAAATCACTATTACTTATTGAGTAGGGACAAACAACATTGAGAAACACTTCTCCAAGGGCAATAAAATATCAAACTCATTTAACACATCTGTCTACTATAACTTTCATATGACCTCCCCGAAAAATGTAACTAGGAGAATCCAAAAGCTAACTCAGACAGACAAGCGCACACTGAGCAGGTGGCGTTCTATGGAGGAAACCCGAGGTTCATGTCAAAGTGCTTCTTACCATATTGTACTCTTTTATATCACATTCATTTATCACAGCTTGTTCATCCGGCAATCTAAAAATTTATTTCGCAAGTAGAATATAACAAGCAAAAATAAAAACGCAAAGTTTTCAAAACATATCACACTATAGTTTGTAAGGCACTTCCTGACAACTAGCAAGAGAATTTCCTGAACCAACATTACGTTCTATGCATAAACACACAGCAAGGGCAAAAATATAAACTGTTTTTCCAATCCAGATACCACAAACCAGTATCTTTTCACACAATTTTTTCCAGATCAACATGCCAAAAGATTTCTAAACTTTGTAAACACAATCTTCACGGTGGGGTATGTTCAGTTAATGATTAAAAAAAGAGAAAATGCAAGACAGTACAGGAGATGTTGAAATTCAGGTCCAACAGCCCAAAAGAAAATATATATATATATATATATATATATATATAAATACACACCTTTGCGAGTAAGGTCTTCCCCGTTCCAGGCTCTCCATATAGTATAACTCCCTTAGGAGGCTTGATGCCAATGTCTTCATATAGTTCAGGATGTGTTAAAGGAAGCTCAACTGCTTCCTTAATTTCCTGTATCTGAGCATCTAAACCACCTATGTCAGCATAAGATTCCAAAGGAGCCTTCTCAACTTTCATGACAGAGACCATAGGATCAACTTCATCTTGAAGAAGCCCAACAACAGAAAGAACCTGAAAAAGAAATCATTCAAGAAGACATTATTGTTATACCGATGACCAATGCAATTGCAGAAACAATAATTTCGTACTCCTACGTCATAATTGTTCCAGAAGAACTTATTCATGGAAAGGATAGCCAATTGAAAAAATAAATAACATCCAAAAACCTTAGAGAAGTCATAGATTCTAACTTGCAATTTAATCAGCCTACCCAATTGAAGGGGAAATGGGAAGTTATGAATTTTACAGTGGAGAATCAAACTATTCATAAAGAGCGTTTTATCTCATGCGTTTATACAAGATCATTTGATTTCATTCCTGAACTAACGTTTTTTTTAACCTATGCCAACCAAATCTTAAATTACAAAAAAAAATACAACAAAAACACTAAAAGCATCTTTTCCATTTCTTTTGCCCTCCGAGCCATCCCACGTTTCCACTAGACGCTGGAGTGAAGATTACAATAAGCATCGTGTATGATGTATTAAGTCAAAACACAATTTATACAGGAGTCCTCAAACTCAACCCTAGGGATTAGTTATTATAAAAGATTCAAATACGAGTTGAAAAAAAAGAAGCTAATTTTCACTATCTAGCGTAAACAAAGTAAACCAATACCTTATTATGCATCAAGATTGCACATCCAGGCTCTAACTGATCCTTATCCACAAACGACAAGATACCCACATAGTATTCCGGCCCCACCGATGATGAAACAATAGCATGGTTCTCATCTATAAGCTCTTCCAAGTTACCAACGCTCATTGGGGAACCTCTAAGATCATCAACCTTCGATCTGTCTTCCTCGGCCTTCTCCTCTTGAGGCTTGAGGCGCTCCTGATTGGTCACGAACTCTTCCTCCATTAACAAGTAGTCCTTGATTCGCTCCAGCTTTAAAAGCCTGAGCTTGCACTTAGTCAAGGGCGTCACCGTGGGCAAACGAGCCGCGGCCTCTGGACCTTTCTGCTTCCGCTGCTTGCGACCGACTCGTGCCGGCGGCGCGGCGGGTTCGAACTTCTTCTCTTTCTTGTCCCCGCCATCGGGTTTTCTGTCTCCTTGACCTTGGCGATTCAAACCACCCGGAGTTCCTTGACCCATAATTTGGAGATTCGAAGTCTGAAAAAGAAGGAAAGCGAGAGAGGAAGCTGGAAAGCTTGAGGCAGTTGAATCTAGTCTTCACAGACGAAGACGAAATCAAGGACGGTGGATTTGAGCTCAAGGTTTAACCATGGACCGGATGTGCACGTTCAAGACAAGCGAACTCGAATGCATGTTGGGCCGACATGAGAAAGCCCACAAGCGAGGCCCAACTATGTGGCCCAATATTGTCCAAACAATAAATGGTCCAATCTACCAAAAATAATTTGTACAAAAAGTTCTTTGGCCCGCAAAAAGTGTCTGCAGAGTCTAGTCTACGAATATTTAAAAAAAAAAAAAAATTGTCTGAAATTATAATCCCATTTCTTGATTATTTTATTTCCCCTTTCCTAATTCTTAATTTGGGTTATATCTACAAGGTACGTATTTAGTATTAAGGGACAATTATTTGATGGTAGCCGGGCGATTCAAATTAAATTTGGCTTGACATTAATTTTGGTGATGTGAAGAGCTTTAATTGGAAGATGCTGATATTGGGTTGACTCATTGACGACAGTGGATGAGATTAGTAATCAAGAAAAGCAGAGAGAAAGGAATTCTCAAGAGTTGGTTGAGTTGAAAGTAGAAGTAGGTGATGCTCCTGCTTGGGCATTCAATTCTATTGCATCCTCCACGAGCTATAATAAACTGGGCGGTATTGTGGGTCACCTGCTGTGTTATGAAAGTTGAAAGCTTTACCAAACCCTATTAAAACCCATTCAACCCTAGTTAGTTATGAACCCACAACATCTGAAAGAGACCCTAACCCTTTTAGGAACATCAGCCGTGGCTAGCATCCATTTCAAATGAACACCCACGTTACGTAAGACTGGTACCCTTGTAATTCAAGACACATGCATGCAGACATCAACAAGGTCGTCACCCCACAGTTGTGTCTCCTGTGAGTGCACAAACTAATTTTTGGTACAAATCATGCACGTACTTATTGCTGGCCTTGCTCATGCGCCAATATATTTTGATGCCTACATCTTAGGACCAAATATAACACTAAACATCCAATCTGATCAAATCCTGATGAACTTCTTCAAACGGGATTTTCTTCTCAAATAGGCTGGGGACCATTCATCTAACACAGACAGTACAACCTCGTTCTTTGCTTTAAATTATTTGTGAAATTAAATTAATGTAAACAAAATTGAAAAATTAAAAAGATAATATCAATAAATATCATATGGTTGGAATTCATATATACCCCAGTACACAATTAAATGCACGCTTGATATAGCAAGAACTTTGACCATACGCCAAATGCATCATTGAAGATAACTATATATTCTTGTGACAATTCGCCAAAGAAATAAACCAAAGATTATCTTTTTATATAGTAAATAATTAAAAGAAGTTTGTTGAATTCTCCTTTGGCTCTTCTACTATTAGCAGCTTCTGGTTAAAAAATATCTCTCTTTTTCTTTCTGGTGCTTGTATATTGCATTACCAGTGAGATTGGGATAAAACTCCATATTTCTAAATTCTAAAGACGAATCTCTGTTTTGTAGTTTAACTTGTTTATTTTATCACTCTTACTTTCCATTAAATTTTTTTGGAGCTCGTCACCGGAAAAAAGGAGGAAGAAGAATACACCAATCTATTGAAATGATGGAAAATATTGGCAGAGTACGTGGTTTCCACATTGCACAGCAAAATGAGAAGAAAGAGGCAGAAAATAAAACCATTAAAAAATGCAATAGCAACATGACTGAAGACCGTACGGCATTACAAGTTTAACAAAGAAAAATAATAAAGAAAGAAGGACGCATTACAAACTTAGTAGTACTCAAATAATAATCACTCTCTAATTCATCTAACTTCCCTTAAAAGAAGAACCCTAGGAATAATACCATATATGGATATGCTTCAACACAAACGACACTCTATTATTTTCTGAGTATGATCTAGAAATATAAAATAACGACCATATTTGGTTATCTAAAACGGATCCAGGTTCATTTGTCTCCTCAAGGATGAGGAAGGACACCGGAGCCACCACCGACACCACCTCCCAAACCACCGGCTGCACCACCACCAACACCACCCCCCAAACCACCACCAGAACCACCGAGCCCGCCAAGCCCGCCTGTACCACCGAATCCGCCTAGTCCACCTAACCCACCAGCACCGCCGAGGCCACCGCCAACTCCAGCTCCAGCACCTCCGAAGGGAAGCCCATTGCTACCAACTCCCGAAAACCCACCAAGACCACCGTAGGTGAGGAAGTTCTTCTGGTCTCTCAGACCAGCTGCATCGCTGGGCACATCTCTAGCACTGGCACCTACGGCCACAAACAGAGCAAGAGCAACCAGGACACACCACTTGGCCATTTCACTCTCTGATCTGATCCCTCTCTCTCACACAAATTAAGACACTGTATAACGTACTTACAAGCTCTCTTTGGCTTAGTAGTAGAGTGATTGAAAGAGGGAACGGAGGGCTCATCTTTTATAGGGAAAGAATTAAAGCGTAGAGGAAGGGGTAGTTGATGATATAGTAAATGAACTTAAATATTCACTACATACACGCCTTTGCTGTCACGAGGATTAAAATGTTAAAACATTTACATTTCGCACATCATCTATCTAACAAAGTCCCGCTAAATCACATAAACTTCTTCCTTAATTATACAAACTCACAGTTTGTCACATAAAAAATTTCATTACTCATGTATAAGCACACATGTCTAATAGTAAGAAATTTTTATAGAAAATTTCTAATTTAATCTATTAATTCTAATAATAAAGTTGTGTACAGTAATTGATAATGTTGTTGTGTAAGTAGGAGGCATTTCGCTCAAGTTAATATCCATATATGTGCGTAAGAACCATCATCGTCGATGGGGTTGCCAGTAAGACTGAATGAAGAGCTATTTGAGAGGTCGAGACTTGAGATTGAGGGCAACCGGGCAAGGTCAAAAATATCCATGACCGTACGAGCAGACAAGGGCAACTGATGACTCTGTCTTTATTTTTTCTTTGGCTAATACCATAGTAATAGCACAATTATTGACTTACTATTACGGTGCTACCCCCTACGTTCTTCTGAATCTTTAGCCAATCTTTATTATTCATAATAATTTGTGGGACACTGTGTCTAGGCTTGAGAGGGGTGGAGGAGGGATGTGTAGTTAGAAAACATGGGTGTGTCAAAAGAATTCACTAAATTCATAATAGATGGGCCCAAAGCGGTGAATGAATTAAAAATTGGGCCGTGGCGTAATTATATGACATTTCTATGTAAAACTCACCCAAGCCCAGTGATGATTATACAACGAAAAGCAAAAGATGCACGGCGTGATAAGGAGCTGAATTAGAAAGAGAAGAGAATTAATAAATGGGTGAGTTGTACTTCCACGCTAAGTCATGTCTCAACATTATAATTTTAGACGTTAATTTAAAATTAATATAAATTATATTATTTAAAAAAAAAGAGAGAAGGTATTTGATATGAATAATTACGCGTGATAATCGTGGCCGCAGATAAAGATAAGAATTCCTCACATCACAACACGACACCCGCAATCCTTTGCGTTTGCGACCTCCTCTTCTTTTTCTATGCTGGCCCAATTTCAGCATTTACTATTATAATATGCCCCGGTAACCTTACCAATTTAGTAACAGTTAACGAGCTAAATTCAGTAGTTGATGAATATTTATTATATGGAAAATTTTGAAATAGTTAAAAAGCATATATTAAAAAAATAATCGTAATTGTGATTAGCATGACAATTAAAGCCTATACCGGTTGTGAGCGTTATATTATGGGTATGAGAAGGAGATAATTTAAAATGTAGAAAATAAGACAACAAATGACAAAGATGTTTTCAGTGACTAACGAGGAGGAGACAAATTTCCTTTATTGGCAACCATGCAAGTTAGACTCGCACACACGCAACTCCAGTCAGGACAAAAAAGAAAAAAGATAAATTTTATTAGCCATTTTAATATTTTCACTGTTAAATAATAAACAATTTGTCTCACTCCACGGTATAATTGTGTGTAGGGGAAAAAGTGATTTTTTTTAAAAAAAAATTATTTTGTCCACTAAATTGGGAAATCCATAACTTTTATGAGATGTTCAAAAATTCTAAAAATTATTTCCACTTTCCATTATGATTCAACAGAGAGCCACCATTAATGGTAATAAACGACATTTTTTTAGTAAATGTAATTCTAACATTTCCAACTCACAATACGGCATTAAAATTCAACCTACTCTAGAGATGAAAATGAGTTATATTAGGATAAGCGATTCACGTAAAATTGAATTAAATTTAAAAAAATTTGTAAAATGATTTAAATTAGGAAAATTAAATTTAATATTTTAGGTTCATATTTGTTGTAAATAAAATTTGATGAAATGATACTTTCTCTTTGGGTTTCACGGTAATTCAATTGCAACCGTTTGCATCAATTGAAAAAATAATACAAGTAAAATATCTTTCTTCTATTAATGGGCTTCTAACTTATTGGGTCTGATTGTCTCTTCGGTTTTCGGGTCGAACTCAAAGACCAGCTGTATTATTTTTGTTGGATGTATCGCCTTGATAAAGACTTTTTTTTTTTTACCGAAGCAGAAATCGATTTTTTATGTATACATAAAATCAAATTTCAGAGTTAGATAATTGAAAGTTTTCTTAATTAATTATTTTTATATGATTTTTTAAGAATTTCTTAAATAATCATGCTGTGTTGGTATGCTTTGATTTTTCTTTTTCATAGAACATGGAATAAATATTTTGCAAAAATAAAAATTCTCATTTAAAATTTCTCAAATTAAATGTTTACATTATAAAATTCTATGAAATGACTTTCAAGAAGTTTTTTTTTTGTTGTTGTAAAATGTTTAATTTAATAAAATTTTTGTAATATAAATTTATCTTAGATATACGAGTAATTGACATGAGGCTGAGGTTAATGTGAAAAATCATACAAAAAGGTGCACCGTCACCGTTTACAAACGGTGGTCCATAAGGGTGGTATCCAGTGCAGGCTTTAACCCACGAAACCAGTCGTTATAATGAGACGGCTCCCCATGACTCTCCTTTCTCTCTCTATTCTCCCACACGCTTGACTGTGTTTCTTTTGACAAGTCGAAGAAGACGAGGAAATTATTTATTTATTTTATTAAAAAAATTAGAGGGAAGGGTCTGTAGTAGAAATGTGTCGTGGATGATAAGATGGAGAAGAGCATCATCGTCCGCTGTCGAGGTTCCGCTTCTTCTCGGTTCTCCGATGCTTATCCTAAAAGGTACTCCTTGAAGATCCCTTTGATGTTCTTCTTGGGTCTGGGTTTCTAATCATCATTTTTTAAAAAAAAATTTTAAAAGAGCTTTTTCTCTGAAAAGATAATATATATTTTACATTTTATTTATGGATTTGATGGTTTTGATTCAGTGTTTCCCACCTGATTTTGGAGGATTTATGGAAATTCTCGGGTTAGGGTTAGATATAGTCTTCATTTAGCCATTTTGAAATCTCTTCCTCTTGTTCAATAGGCAGAGATTGAAGAGATACGATGGCTTACATACTTCTATTCTTTGTTCCTCTCTTTACCTCTGCAGAAATTTATTTTTCTGTGTTTACATATAAAATTGATTTTTAAGAAAATACAAAGATCTTATTTTAGTCTTATAGGTTGGGGCTTTTTATTACCGTTGCTGGATTTGTTGATTTTTCTTTTTCTTTCTTTATGTGGGTGTGTGAGGATTCTGTTATTTGATTGATAAATCTAGGATTTTGATGGAGTGGAGATATAGTAGGGATTGATAGGATGAAGGTGTTTATAAGGTTATTTTCTTGAATTGTTTTTGGAATGGCAACATTGAACCGACCAGCAATGGAACTCATCAACGAGATGAGGTAACATGGGCGATACTCTTCTCACATCTTTATCAATGGAGAATCATCACCCATCCACGCTCTTGTCCATGGACTCAAGTGCATCTTCTCACGAGGAATTGGATTTGGAAATGAATCGGCAAATCATACTCACCCGTCCACCTGATATCAATTTGCCCCTGTCAGCAGAGCGCAGCCCACCACCGCAGCCATGGAATTCTGACCCCTGTGATATTTTAGATGTTGGCCTTGGCACTCAAGGATACGAGACTGAGAGTTTCCTCACAGTTCCCAAAGCTGGAAGGAAATGTGCAAAGCGAGTTGATAGCATTTGGGGTGCTTGGTTTTTCTTTACTTTTTACTTCAAGCCATCGTTGAATGAAAAATCCAAGGCCAGGATTATCAGGGATAGCAATGCTGTTACGGGGTTCGAGAAATCTGATCTTAAGCTTGATGTTTTTATGGTACAACATGACATGGAGAACATGTATATGTGGGTTTTCAAGGAGAGACCTGAAAATGCATTGGGGAAGATGCAGCTGAGGAGTTACATGAATGGTCATTCTCGGCAAGGGGAGCGCCCGTTTCCATTCAGCGTTGACAAGGGTTTCGCTCGATCCCACAGGATGCAACGAAAGCATTACAGGGGGCTTTCAAACCCCCAATGCTTGCACGGAATTGAGCTTGTCTCATCACCCAATCTTATGGTTCTTGACGAAGAGGAGAAGAAAAGGTGGATGGATCTCACTGGCAGAGACTTGAACTTCACAATCCCTCCCGAAGCAAGTGATTTCGGTTCATGGAGAAACTTGCCTAACACAGACTTCGAGCTTGATAGACCACCTGCCCCCATCAAGAGTGCTCCAAATCCACATTCAAAGAAACTACTTAATGGATCTGGCCTGAATTTGTTGACTCATTCATCTAACCACACCAACGGTGACTCCATGGACCTATCGCCTGTGAGCAAGAGGAGGAAGGACTTTTTCACTAATGGGAATGATGACGAGTGTTACTTGGCTGTTAACCATCCATCTGATCGGATTCCAGATATGGAACTTCACCCAAGTGAGCCACACTGGATTCATGACTTTAGCGGGGTAATGAAGGATGTTTATGGACCTGTTACGGCTGCAAAAACTATCTACGAGGATGAACAGGGTTACTTGATCATTATCAGTCTTCCCTTTGTGGATCTTCAGAGAGTGAAGGTTTCATGGAGAAATACCATTACTCGTGGTATTATAAAAGTTTCTTGTGTGAGCACATCTGGAACTCCGTTTATCAAGAGACGCGATAGAACATTCAAGCTTACAGATCCAGCTCCCGAGCACTGTCCCCCTGGGGAGTTTGTTAGAGAGATCCCACTTCCAACTCGAATTCCTGAAGATGCCAATATAGAAGCATACTACGATGGTCCAGGATCTATGCTTGAGATCATGGTGCCCAAACTCCCCGAAGGACCAGAAGAACACGAAGTCCGGGTTTGCTTTCGCCCTCATCTTGGAGGGAATGATCTTATGTTGACTTGAGATTAGTTAGGCATTTCATTTATCATCAAAAATTGTTAGGGTGGCCAGTCACCTTGCTCAGTACCAGTACACCATTGTTTTACTAACTTTGTACAATACGCTGCGTACTGTATAATACACACAAATGTGCGTCTCACTCACATTTGTCTCTAGCAATTTTTGCTCACTAATTGCCATGGTCTTTTTAGTTCCCATGCATCTATTGGTTTTCTATTGTAATCATTCCAGTTCTGATATTAATTTATATCAACTATCACATTATACCATCCTTTTGGCTGTTATATTTTAGATCTACTTTTTTCTGTTTTTCATCTTCCATTTTCCTAGAGCTAAAAAGATACGTGACCTTTCAGAATTTTTTGCTGCTTGTTTCACCCTTATCTTCTGCTACCAGGTGTGAGATCACGAGGTAACAGGGACACTGCATTTTAATTATATTTGGAATCAAAGGAAAATATTGTATTAGCAGTTGTACGAGTTATATGTACTACGAGTGGGTGGGTATGTACGTTGTCGGGATACGTTGACTCTTTTCCTATCTCTAATTCCATTTTTGCCCTTTCTTTTCCCAAGATCTTGGATCATTTATTTAGGAATCGAAGCTGTTTGGGACTATGTCAACGTCCGTTAGAGTGCCTTTGCTTTCTTTTTATTTTTAAAAAAGAAAGAAAATTTTCATTCGGCAAATTGATATGTTGACTTAGTATAACAAAGGATACCTTATATCTATTCTTACATAACCCATCATCTGATATTTTTGGGTACAAGGAAATAGAATTAGAAACAGAAGCAAACAGTGGAAAATGGGCAATTAGCGTGTTCCTATTTCCTATCCTGTATGTTATGTTGGCGTTGTTTGTGTGGTGGGCTGCGGAGATAGGTTTCCCGGTCAGATATGCAAATGTTCCGTGTGTAACGTAACAGTCAAGGATGGCGTCTCGTCTCGGGAGATTATTATTTGTTCAACAATTGGCTCCCAGTCCGAGTTCACGTTCACAAGCAACGTCCTTTTCTATAATCAAAAGAATCTCTCCTTGACTTGACATATGGATTCCCCTAAGAAGGGGGCCGATTTTATTTTTATATTATTTTTTATGGTTACAAAAGAACAGGTCGATCCATAAATGGCTGGGACCCTTGGACAGGATCGCCATCCAAACCACATATCATAGAACCACCCAAAATTACATAACTTGTTTAGCTCATTACGCATATTTAAATGGTCTTAGTACTGAAAATGAAATACAATTAAATTAGAATTAGAATATTTTCGGATTAAATTGAAGAATGCAGATAAATCGAGCGAGTAATAATCCTGGCATATTATTGCATCCGGGAATCAATATTGACCACACAATAGGAGAGAATGGAACCAAGACTCGAATGGTCCGGTCCGTCTCGACATGAAAAAACTGTAATAAGCAGAATATCATATTCATCTGAGAAAACTAACAAGACGCCTACACTTGACATACAAATTAGATTAAAATACTACTCAAAAATCAAATCATATTTATGTTCGGATAGCTAAATCTCAGACTTTGGAACATAATCGAAAATGCGTAAAAGATAATTGTGGCTTCAAATATAAATCATTCGTCAAACAGAAAGGAGCAGCAAAACACTTAGTCCACTTCCTCAATCTTGGGACCAGCACCACTTCCACTAGCAGGAGGAGCATCGTCATCCATTGGGACACCGGCGTCACCCCCAGCGCCTTGGTACATCTTGGCAATGATAGGGTTGCAGATGCTTTCCAATTCTTTCATTTTGTCCTCAAACTCATCTGCCTCTGCAAGCTGGTTGCCGTCTAGCCACTGGATAGCTTGTTCAATGGCATCCTCGATCTTCTTCTTGTCAGCTGGAGCAAGCTTTCCTCCAATCTTCTCATCCCTGATGGTATTCCTCATGTTGTATGCGTAGTTCTCCAATGCGTTCTTTGATTCGACCTTCTTCTTATGCTCTTCATCTTCAGATTTGTACTTCTCTGCCTCCTGAACCATATTCTCTATCTCTTCCTTTGATAGCCTACCCTTGTCATTGGTTATTGTGATCTTGTTCTTCTGGCCAGTAGTTTTATCCTCGGCAGAGACATTCAAGATACCATTGGCATCAATGTCAAAGCACACAGTAATTTGTGGAACACCTCTAGGAGCAGGAGGGATGCCAGATAGTTCAAATTTACCCAACAAGTTGTTATCCCTTGTCCTCGTTCTCTCTCCTTCGTAGACCTGGATCAACACACCAGGCTGGTTATCAGAGTAAGTAGAGAATACCTGCTCTTTCTTTGTTGGAATGGTAGTGTTCCTTGGGATCAACACAGTCATCACACCACCAGCAGTTTCCAGACCAAGAGATAGTGGGGTGACATCAAGGAGGAGAAGATCCTGGACCTTCTCATTGCCCTCCCCACTCAAAATAGCAGCTTGAACAGCGGCACCATATGCAACGGCCTCATCAGGATTAATGCTCTTGCAGAGCTCCTTTCCATTAAAAAAGTCCTGCAAAAGTTGCTGAACCTTGGGAATTCTAGTGGAACCACCAACAAGGACAACATCGTGGACACTCCTCTTGTCCATCTTTGCGTCCCTTAGACACTTCTCAACTGGTTCCATACATTTTCTGAAGAGATCCATGTTGAGCTCCTCAAATCTGGCACGAGTAATGGGGGAGTAGAAGTCAATTCCCTCATACAGAGAGTCAATCTCAATGGTGGTCTGGGCAGTGGATGAGAGAGTTCTCTTCGCTCTCTCACAAGCAGTTCTCAACCTCCTGAGGGCTCGTGGGTTGCCACTGATGTCCTTCTTGTGCTTTCTCTTAAACTCCTGAACGAAGTGGTTTACCATTCTGTTATCAAAATCCTCACCACCAAGATGGGTGTCTCCAGCTGTGGCTTTCACCTCAAAGATACCCTCTTCAATGGTGAGAAGAGAGACATCAAACGTACCACCTCCAAGATCAAAAATCAAGACATTCTTCTCACCGACACTGGTTGCCTTCTTGTCAAGACCATAAGCAATGGCCGCAGCAGTTGGTTCATTAATAATTCTCATGACATTAAGACCAGCAATAACACCAGAATCCTTGGTAGCCTGACGCTGAGAATCATTAAAGTAAGCAGGCACAGTAACAACAGCATTCTTAACTGTGGAACCAAGGTAGGCCTCAGCAATTTCACGCATCTTCATGAGTACCATGGAAGATATTTCTTCAGCGGCAAATTGCTTCTCTTCACCCTTATAGTTGACAACAATCATTGGCTTGTCACCAGGGCCAGGAATGACTTTAAAGGGCCACAATTTAATATCACTTTGAACAGAGGCATCAGTAAATCTTCTACCAATCAACCTCTTTGCATCTGCATTAGTCAAAGCATTAGACAACCAGTCAGAAAGACGGTAACATTAATTTAAAGATTTAGAAACCAAATATCTATTTATTATCTCATGAATTACAATTCAACTCTAGCACATTAGAACAAGGCAGACAATGATGCAGTAAAAAGGCCAAAGTATGAGAGGATCTGGATCTGATCAAGGGAGACCCTCAGGAAAATAACAAATTAACATACATGCAACAGCATAATCAAGACCTATCCCCGTCAAATAACATTTCTTTTGCTTGGAGATTCATCTTAAGATTAGATAAAATTGAATCGTGACTGCTGACACGTGTAGTTATGAGTCACCTCACCAATGTTAATATACAGCGTAACAATGAATATCACATAGCTGAAAAATAAACCATATATTGCGGATCCCTTCAAAAAGAATTGGAGGGAAAAGTTAAAAAACTTGAAACTTAATCGTCTATCCTGGGTCACACGAAAAACAACAACCAAAAACAGTAGAAACTATGCAAAAACAGATCAAGTGAAGCTGGAATAATCAACTTGACATCAATCTCAAAATCATGCATCGAATAAATAGTTTCTTAAACAACTTTAAGAGGTAATCATCAAAGTTAACTTACTATAACAAATCTTAGAACAAAACTTATAGATCTAAATAACAGCACCACGCGCACATACAAATCAGATCAAAAGAGAGTTGAAGAGCAGATCTTACCAAAGACAGTGTTGATTGGGTTCATGGCGACCTGGTTCTTAGCTGCATCACCGATCAAACGCTCGGAATCAGTAAAGCCAACGTAAGACGGCGTGGTTCTGTTACCTTGATCGTTGGCAATAATTTCAACGCGGTCATGTTGCCAGACTCCAACACAGGAATAGGTGGTTCCGAGATCGATTCCGATAGCTGGACCTTCTCCTTTTCCGGCCATTGTGTTTGCTTGGTTGTGTCGGCGAGGGAGAATGAAAAGAACAGATACCTACGAGGAGCGAAACCACAGCGTCGCCGTTCGCCGGGTTTCAAATTGCAATGCAAGAGGACGAGCATGTGCACAAGAGTTGATTAAATACTACTAGGGTTTCGGCTTTCCAGAATCTTCTAAGACCATATAAACCGTTGGATCCGAGTGGCTTCGGATCTGTATTCAGCATCGTGGTGGGCTTGTCTACACTGATGTAGTCAACTTCCTCTTTTTCTCCGTGTTTTCCACTCCTCGCCAGAAAAGAAAATAAAATAAAATAAAATAAATAAATCTAAAGAAACAACTCGTAATTAATTTAAGTAATTTTATTTTTATTTATTTACTGTTTATATATTTCTTACTTTTAAAATATGAAAGTACAAGAAAACTTAATAATAATGAAAAAATGCCCTTAGAAAATTTATAAATTTTAGAAGTTTCGAATTTTTAATAAATAATTTCATTTATTACTCTCCTTGATATCGAATTCCATGAAATTTATTTAAATAAGTTAGGTCCATAACCTAACTTAATTCGGCCAACTTGAATCAATTCAATTCAACTTAAATAATTTAGGTTAGGTTTTAATATGATAATTCAAAAGTTATTGAATTGAGTAATAAATTTAGGGTATATGAATCAAATTTTATAGACTCATTTGATTCATACATTAAAAAAAATTAAATTAAAAATATATAAAACATAAAAATGTTTGTATGAGTAATTTTTTTATATTAATAATTTTTTGTGTTGTTAGTTTATTTATCTTTAGTAATATAAGTGATAATTTTTTACATTAATTATATTAATCAAAAGTATATAATATATTTTAATATTTCATTATTATAAGTACTATAACTAAATTAATTTATTTAACTTATGATAATTTTTTTAAAAATTATATACATGTTATTTTAAAATATATATATATATATATACTAACTTATTGACCCAACTCAACTTAACCTCCTCGCAAATCTCAATTAGATTTGTAAATTTTATTTTTCAAACCCAATATATTTTGTATAAGTTAGATTAAAAAATGCTCTTGGCCTTGCCCAACTTGACTTATGAACACCCTAAATTATAATTTCCTTATCTTTTTTTTTTTAAGTGTATTTGATTTTTATTATGTAACAAAAATAAAAAAAATTTTAAAAATTACTTAAAACCTAAATAATAAACCTTTTTTGGAAAATCTGTTTTAAGTAGTGCCATCATCTTGACAATATGATATGCTGAAAAAACTCTAAAATAATTTAAAACAAAAAATAGTGATAGTTAATTTGAATGAATTGATTATTTCGTTTAGCTTAACCATCAATTATCTTTATAACGAATCAAAAATAATAATAATAATAACAATAACTTAACGTTGATTAATTTTTTTGCTTTGCATGTTTTGACATAAACAATGCAATTTATAATTTATTTCTTCAATAGCTACTAAGATGTTAATTTTTCCCGTGAGAATTCGTCAGGGAGGTGA
The DNA here is from genome assembly GCA_022379115.2 of Bauhinia variegata. Lineage (NCBI taxonomy): Eukaryota > Viridiplantae > Streptophyta > Magnoliopsida > Fabales > Fabaceae > Bauhinia > Bauhinia variegata. Next base: position 23,593,076 of record CM039429.1, on the reverse strand, counting down.
GAAAAATAATCCTCAAAGAAATGGGCAAGGGTGGAAAACATAACATCAGTCGATATTATGAAATTATACAAATGCTTTTATATATTGAAAATAAAAAATTCCCGTAAGTCCCCGTTTTCTGCAGGATTTAGGATGGAGACACATTTCCCTTAACATTGCAAGGTGTTGGGGGGGGGGAAGAGGAAGAGGGATGGGGCCGTGGCCATCCCTAATACCTACATTCACATTGTAAGTTGGGTTTATTTTGATTTGATTGGTTAGTTGTGATGGTGGGTCCACTAGGCGGTGGAAGATACTGCGCATCCGGGGACAACCCATGTGTTTGGTTCAATGGCATAGGCGAGACTAGCAGACGCTTTTTTTTTCTTTTTTTAAGTGTTTTTTTATCTCAGCGAATTTTTTTAAAAAAATTATTTCATGGGATCTATTGTTATATTGTTTTGGGCTTACTTAATATATAGGCCGAAATTAAGACAGTCAGGAGAAGAGAGCCAGCCAGGGTGATGGGGATATGCGGCCCAGGCCCATTTGCCATTTAATGGTGCTTGCTATAGTAAGATGCTGGAATCTTTGCGAAGGATGGTATATCTCTTGCTTTTCGTGGCATATTCAACAGCACATCTAACGAACGTCAAAGCCAGATGGATGATGTTGGGAAAATATTTAAGAGCATTCGAATGACAATATATATAGAGATTCCCAAGACTAATGTTAGCGGCATATTGAAATTCCTTGGAGAGGAATTGAGGAATAAAGATCTCCCTTGTGAAATGGAATTGGAAAAACTTCCAATTGTGGACAAGTTTTGGATGTCCCTGGATACATGGACTCCGAAAATCTGGTAGCATTAGTTGCTGCCACCGTCAAGGGATGCCTGGCAATATCAACTAACCAAACCACAAGGGGAAAATGATATATCATAGAAAATCATCCGCCGAAAGAAAAAATGATTAAAACCAGGATATATTATTAGCACTACATTGCCACTATCATCATCGAGCCAAAACAGTACTGCATATTGCCAAACAGAACCCTTCAACCTCTTTGACCACAAACATGAGAATATATATATATATATATAGAGAGAGAGAGAGAAATAATTTATGAATGGATGCACTGCAAGATAATGTTGACATTCGGGATAAAAGGTCTTAACTATATAAGTTAAATTCCATTTGGGAAACATCTGAGCTTACAACATGAATCACATCTTCAAGAGATTCCTAGTTTCCTTCATACTTTGGATCAGCCATGACAAAATGATATGCTATCACCAGTACAAATATGAAGATGCCAAGAAAATTGGCAAAGAAGCCCAAATCTTGATCATCAAACATCTGTAACAGCACAGATAACAAAATGAAAACAGGTTAATGCCATAGTTTTGGGCATGCGATAGATGTCTCCTACTCTGACTGTTTACAGGATGCGGTAAGTGTTGCAGCTCTAAATATAAAGGCAAATCAAGAATTAAATTAGATATTCTATTCTGTTTTCATTTTTGGGCCATAACCCATAAATAACATACTCTGTTTAATATAGGCAAATATCAGGCATCTACGGATTTTCTTAAATACCATTTGCACCTATGAATCCCAAGGAATATGTATTCTTCATGTTAAATAACTTAAACAGATAAATTAATCGAATAGATCAGCACTCATTTAGCAGAATCTCCTAACCTCACATCGAGTTAAACATTTTCATTAAAACTTAGTCGACACACACATAGAAAAAGGCTCAAGAACTGGAACGTCAATGCATTCATAGTGTTTATGACTTAGAACTTAGGAAGGTGACACTCACATTCACAAATTTAAGGTCTCATCTATATAAAGCTAAATGTATGTAGAACATATATCCGAAAGCATTCATAATTCCCTTAAAACTTTTAAGTCAGCCATCACATAGTGATGCACTATCACTAGCACAAATATGAAAATGCCAATAAGTTTCAAGGAAACCCCCATAAACCCAACTTTCTCAGCATATTCATACTTCATATTGTTGTTTTTGTGCATTCAAGCAATTATAATTTAATTTCTCAATATCTTTCCGATGTTTTTTTTTTTTTTTTAATCCAATCACAATCATTGAGAATAGATCCTTCACAAACATATGATGATGTTTAATCCCATTTCCAAAAACATGGCCAGCTGGTTGTGGGATTTCATCAAAAAGAGCTGTTTGTCCAGGAAAGATTTTTTCTATAAAAAATAATTATATCACATATTTTAATGCTACTAATAATTAAATCTATATAAATGCTAATTCACCAAAATTAAATCCATAAGAAATAATAAGTCTTCCTAGTCAATTGAATCCCCCATGCTTCACATCACATTACTGCATTTATGATATACATCACATACAGTAACAGTTTGGTTGGATGGTAGATAATGGGAAAGGAAAAAGAAAAGGCGAAGAAAGGACCATGACAGTATGACATCATGTCTAAGACTTTTCTTTTCAAAAGTTTGAGGAAGATGGAGGGCTTGGTTAATCCTCCAAAACGCCCATTTTTCTATTTCTCTCATTTTAGGGGTTTCTGCAGGGAACGCCATTATTCCTTGTCATCCATAGATGAGAGAGGAAATAACCTTTTATCCTCTCCGTCTCCGCTCCAACTCCCAAACAAAACATAGTGTATCCTTTATTATGATTTTACTCTGAAAATCACTCAAAACAACCAAATATGCAACAACATATCTGCCTAGAAAAAAATTCTTGTAAAAACGTTTATCTTTCAAACACAAAAAGAAATAACATCTGAATATTGGGTTTCAAATCTGTACAAAGAAAAAACAAAAATCCGTCCACGAAAAAATCTGATACGAAAATTGATCAAAGGAACATACCAACCAAAGGACTGCAACATCTATGAAAACCAGAATCATTAATAGCATCGCGAAGTTCAGACATCAAACAAACCGAATTATAAAATTAAATTAAGGATGGAAATTGCGAACAACTTCATCTACACAAGAACCCAGTACTGGCATCGGAATTTTCTACATCCGGAATATGGAATCATAAACATTTAAAAGCAACCGAAATTAGGAATGATCTGAGCTATATAAGCTCACCTTCTGATGCCGTAAATGATAAAAATCTCTCCGTTTCTGATACACTCTCACTCTGCGCGGTTAGGTTGCAGTGTTGCACTTTGGCGCTTCTGCAGTTCTTAAGAAAGCTGCTATCATTAATCATAAATAAAAAATAAAACATTGATTGACTATTTTGCCCACGGCACTTGCCGGAAAGAATGGAAATAATTGTTAAAAAGTGTGGCTGCTGGGATTCGAGCCCAGGTCTCCACGGCCACAACGTGGAATTCTTACCACTAAACTACAGCCACATCGTATTATCATATCAACAAATTTTTTGGGTTATTACAGTAAATAAAAATAAAAACAAAACATTGATTGACATTTTGCCCATAGCACTTGCCGGAAAGAATGAAAGTATTTCTTAAAAAATGTGGCTGCTGGGATTCGAGCCCAGGTCTCCACGGCCACAACGTGGAATTCTTACCACTAAACTACAGCCACACCACGTTTGCTTGTTGTATTTTATTCAAGTAAATAATATAAACAATAACTATAGATAATTTTCCTTTTTTTTGGGTTTTCAAAGGTATACTAACTTTTATTAAAATGGATTTCAACCGAAGTTTATCATATTACAGGTGACTAAGTCTTTTCACTAGACTAAATTTCTATTGATGTCATAGCTTTTTTTAATATAAAAATTACATAAATAAAATATTAAATACTCGTATAATATCATAGAATTCTCATCAATTAAATTAACTTTAAAAGTTTGAAAGACCATATGGCCAATTCATTTTCTATTTGTTCGTTGTCATTTGGTCCTCAATGTCACCCGATACTTAGACTTTTCAATCATCATTCGATTCACTTCACCCATTGGTTGTGTATACCCATTGAGATGTTTCATAAGGTTGAGTTTGTATGTATATATATATATATAGTACGCATAAGATTAAGATATATAGGTTGGTTGCCAAAATTGAAAGTGCAGTCTCTAGGTCTTATTGCGTCAATATGCATAAAAAATATATTATAGTAAATCAGCGAATGCTTAATTCAATATTAAGATACTCATTGCTTTTATTTTTGGTTGGAAGAGACTCAAATTTTCTTTAATGGATTTGATTAGAGATTGTAAAATATGTATTGATAAAACATATAATGTTAATTATAAACACAATTAATTTGTACGACATTATATTATAAAAATTATGCAATGCTGCAACTATATTCTTTCTTGCAACCACGGCGTTGCCTATTGTTTGTAGCCCGAGAAGCAACGAAAGAATCTCACCGCTACAATGGCCCAACGTAGGGTGAAAAGTACCCAGGAAAAAAGAAAAAAAGAAAAAAAAGGAAATCCAACTGCATTGTCTTTCCCAACAGTGCTTTTCTTGCATCTACCGTAACTGTGAAGTAGGAAAAACTATTAGCTACCCTTTATATGTAGAAGACATCAAGATTCTGAAATCTCGTCGCCTCATCTTTCTCAACGCCATAGCCCTTCACAGCCTCCATGAAACCCTAGTCTTGCTTATAATTTCAACCACCCATCGATAAAAGTAGTAATTTTACATCAACCCCAGATGAAAATTCACAAATACAGAGCCTTAAAATAACAAATTTACACAACTTTGTGGGTCGGCTGGTATTATCCAATATTTCATACCAGGACACGACTTATCTCTTAGGCGTGGGATACAGAACAAAAGGTACTAGGGTTTTGTTGGGGGTATAGTGAAGGGTTATGGTGACGATGTCTGCGGGAATTTGTGGCAAGAGGGTCGGTTACGAAGAGATCTTCGGATCTTCTTCTCCGCCGTCGTGCTCTTCCGCTAAGAAATCCAGATGGTCGAGTTACGAATCTCCGAGCCGTTTCGAGCCCGTTTCAGGATCCGATGACAATATTTCAGAGTTGCTTCAGATGTTCCCAACTTTGGAGCCGGAGGTGCGTTTCACGCTTGTAATGATTGGCATTTCTAACAATGACTCTGTTTTTCTCTTTTGATAGTTTAATTATAGATGAAGGGTAACGTTTTCCAAGATTCTTGTATTTGTCTTAATCTAAAACTTAAGCTGCTAGAAATTTTTATAATTCATTAATCATATTTTTTTCCAATGGGTTTGATTTGCATTGTACTTAGAAACATTAAATGCTATACATTCCACTGAGTTTTATTTACTAATTGTTTGTGAATTTGGAAGCTAGTCTGAAGTTTTTGGTTAAACATATTGTTAGCTTTTATTCCCTTTACCAGGTCGTGGAGAGAGTGTTCAGAGATAACTATTGCAAGATTGAAGATGCCACGAACTGCTTGGGTACACTTTGCTCTGGGCACATTCATGGTAGAGACATAACACAAAGTCATGATTCTGCAGTAATTGGAAATTGCGATGCCAATGTCAATCAGAATCAAGTTACATGTAAGTCACGTAGCATGTTGCTCTTTAATGGTAATACAATGTCAATTTTCAATGAATAAATGTCTATGCACTCGGCTCAGATTGCTTTATCTTTATCTTCTTGATTGAGCAGGCTGTCAAAGGTGGGAGGAGACCAGTGAAGCTGAAAAAGATACCAAAGCAACAATTAGTTCTGGTTATCCAACAGATGGGATGAAGTGGGTGGATTTATTTGTGGACGAGATGATGAAAGCAACAGATCTTGACGATGCGAGGGGACGTGCTGCTAGAATTTTGGAGGCTTTTGAACAATGCATAAGTGTGCAAACAAGGGCTTCAAAGGAGGTAGTCTAGCAACTACTTATGCTTTTCATTTCTATCCGGGAGAATATGAAATGGGGAATAAATACACCCACCCATCCCCTTCAACCCTGAAAAGGATTGAAAAGTATTGGTTTTCTTCCCTGATAGTCACCCCCGTTGTTTTTGTGTCCATGGAGCAGCTGGAGCATGCTTCTCTAAAGGTACAGTTGCAGAATTTGTTAAATGACAATCAAATCTTGAAGAGAGCAGTTGCCATCCAGCACGAACGCAACTTAGAGCAAGAGGAGAAGATAAAGGGAGTGCAGCAATTGAAGCATGTCTTGAGCCAGTACCAAGAAAAAGTACGAAGCTTGGAGGTGATATTCTTTGCCCAGTTAGTTTTTCACAGAGTATTCCTTCATTGGTAGTAAGATTTTTGTTAATCATGATTTATCAGACGAAAGAGTGCTCTAACTGTAAGCTATTCCTCGTAATTGATTCAGTTTGTGATAGGGGTAAATGGAAATTTGAACTGTAATAGTAGAAATATGAGTGTTCTTAATAAATCGAATTGTCGAGGTTTGACATTTTAATGTTTTTTGGTGATGCAGATGAGCAACTATGCATTGAAGGTCCATCTGCAGAGGGCGCAAGAAAGTAGCTCTATTTCTGGGCAGTTCCACCCACACCCAGATATATTTTAGATATTGTTTTATTTGGTCGGTGGTTCTGTGTGGGTATTGATGATATGCTTGTATCCAAGGTCGATTTATAAGATACTTTATATTATATGCTTTGTTCTTTGATTTCATATGAAGTGATGTTAATAGGTAGTGTTTAACGAGAATATTTATACACTGCACTTTGTTTGTACTATAGTAATTAATTATTAATACCGCAGGAATGCAAGCCACGTAACTGGCAGGCAGTTTGTGTGAATTCTGAGAACTTGAATTTATTTTGTTCGAGTTATTGAAATTCCCAGAGTTTTATTCATGAGTAAGACCAGTTTAGATCCTCTCCTTCGTAGCACATATACCACCAAATATCGTAATATTTATTAATTTTAAAGCAAGTTTTACACCGACCCAACTCGTCCACCGCACCCTAATTCTCGGGTCTATCAAATCTCGCCCTAATGCATACAGAAAATATGTATAATTATTTTGTTTTACCGAATCAAGACAATGCTTGAGAAATTACTGAATTTGAATTATGTAATCATTTACCACATTTTCATCTTGCCCCTCTAAATTCCCACGGTGTTATTTCTCTATATGTATACGTATAAAATACATGCACCATTGAAGGGACCCCGAAGGGCCTCATATTTTGATTTTTGATTTTAATATTTTTAAAAATATGTTCGTTGAATTTTATTTTTTTACATTGATATTCATTGAGTATATAATAATCACCTCCACTAAAACTCATGAACAATAGTCATTTTTTTTGTTAAAAAAATAAAAGAACTGATTAAAATTATAAAATTACTATTGGTCATTTTTACAAACAATAAAAGCAACTTTCCATTTTTGTTTCTGCAGTGTCTAGTGTATTAAAAAGTGTATATACATATATATATATATATATATATATATATATATATATATATATATATATATATATTTCTCTTTTTTTATTTCTTATAGAGCTGTCGAAAGTGTTTTTTTTATTTTTGGGTTTGTAAATCTTATAATTAGCATGTAGCAATACTTGTGTTTTTATTACAAAATTATTAGAATATATGTTTGTTCTTATTTTATTATTTTTAAATTGTCTTTGCGGGCTGCGGCGCGCAAGACTTGTTTTTTCCCGCCCTGGCAAACAGGTCTCGTCGGTTAGTCAGTCTGGAATCCCCGTTTCCACTGTAGATGGCTTCAAGCAACGATGACCCGCAATCTAACAACGCGAAGGACGACAGTTGTGATGGTTCATTTTCTTATTTCCCAAAAACGGTTAGGTTACTCTTTTTTTTTTTTTTGCTTCTTAAATTTTCAGCTAATAATGGCTCATTTTTGCGGGTTTTGATGCGTTTTCTTGTTTCGGAAGGTTTGCTTATATGACTGGTGGCTGATTAAAGCTGAAAATGACTTCCAAGGAAAGCAATTAGCTGTTGCAGGCTTAACATCAAGAGAGTAAGAACCATTGAGTGTTAGGGTTTTCAGACCTTTCTTGCTTTACTAAGAACTTATGTAGAATCAGTTTACACCTTCGTTTTCTGCTTTTTGTTTCACTGGCCTTTTCCCCTGTGCTTGATTACTTATGAATTAGCTTCAGAATTACCCCTTTGTTCTCCTTTCTTCTTTGTTACTTAATGTGGGTGTGTTGTTGCCTTTAATTCCTCAAACCAAACTCATATGAGGCTAAGCTAATGTCAAATTTGTGAACTTCTAACGATAATTGTAGATATATGCTATTTATCATTTTATCTCATTTCACTGTTCATGGATTGAATTTTGTGATTAAGGCGAGAAGAACTACGTGTCTTTATTTCTGCACCAATTATCAAAAGACATAATGTTTTCTCCCTGGAGACAGCTGATGGGATACATCTTATCATCAGAGGTTTCATTAACGAAAAGCGCACTAAAGAAAATGGTTTTCCTTCTGAGGTTTGTGGATGTTAAGTTTTTCTCTTTCCCTTTCTATTTGATTAATTGTTTACAGATTATTTACATAACATAGCAGTCAGTCATTTGTGGACCGTTGATCAGTATATTGGTTGATAACAACTGCAGTGATATTTCTCATAAGCCACTGATAACTCATAGGAAAAAAAAAAAAACGTTTAAGAATTAATGAGGTTATGGACCTATGGTTATCTTCATTTTCTACTTGCATTTAGCGGAGCAGACTCAGAACCAGTTTTGTATCTATTGTAAGAGGGAATGCTAGTTGAACAGTAGAGCAACTTTGTGTAGATTGAGTTATGCAAGCATTTCTTATCCTGACATTTTTTATTTGGTAATCAGGATTTAATTTTTTTTCCCCTCTTAATCATGACAGATTTCGAATAATTTTATGTTTGGCTTTCCACCAAACTGGTCATCTTATGCGGTAAACTTCTTAGAAGGAGAGTTCACTACTAAAGATAATTCAGGAAGATTTCTCACTCCTAACAGTGCACCGATTGGTACAGCATTTTCCTGTAATGGTTAATAATTTTGTGCATTCGACCATGTCTTGTTGCTTGCTTGATATTTTCTGATTTCTTCTATCTCTATCTCCGACCAGTGTTTTGGTTATTGTTGTTGTAGGCATGGGAAAATCTAGTTTAACGTTTAAACTTTTTATTTCACAAGAACAACCGTCAGGAAATCACGAGAATGAGAATCCATTCCCTGAAGCCAGGTCTCAGAATATTCAAACTGGTCCCCAGAAGACACCGACTTCTGGAGGTCCTCTGAAGCATCCAGATGAAGAGCAGAAGAATCCCACAGAGACAACCGAGAATCCTAATGGAGATAAACTGAAAAGTCCACTGAAATCTGTTGAATCACTGGGAGAAATAAGCATGTCCTCTAAGAAACTTGCTGAAGTGTCTGCATACAGAAATTTAAGAGCTTTGCCAATAACCACCAAAGGAAAATATGAGACCAAGAGGATGGTAGTCTTAGCTCTTCCAGTAGACTCGAAAAGGAAAAAGATCAAGTCTGTTTCAGCTGGCTCTAATAACTTGGGCGAAAGTCTTTCCAATCAGTTTGATGATCTTGAAGAGATGAAGCATGAAGATGGGAAAAGAAATATTGATGGTGTGAATGATGGTTTTCAGTTGCATCATGATGTCAAACGGGGTAAGAATTGCAATAAAATGTCCCTGGAACGTGGCCTACGGACTAGGAGCATGAGGAAATCTAAGCAGCACCCCACTGTACAGACTAGGAGCAAGACGAAGGAAGGCCAGACGAAAATATCTACAGATTCTCCTCAAATATCGAGTTTCAAGAGATCCAGATCGGGTAAAATTTTTACATAGCCGTTTTTCTATTTTGTTTCTACTGTCTCTTTACATAAACTATCACATCTTATGGGGGTTATAGATATCATAAGTACCTAGCCTGTTTCATGCACTAGCACTAACTTGTGATCCAACATTATTGACCTAAAATTACCCCAAAACCAATAACAAGTTACCCTCACTAAATCTCTCATATTCTCTCTCTTTAGGTTATAGATAGGAGGAAATTTGTCAAGCCTGGTCAGACGACCTCTACATACGAATAGCTTCTTTTTAGTTGGTGAATGGAGGAGCTGGTGAAATTTTTTCCACACGAATTTTGGTATACAGTGTAGGAGTGAGTTCTTAGGCATATATTGCCATGTTATTGGCGAATGGAGACTTTGTCAAGTCTTCTGAATGAATTTTTTCGATAATTGATTGATATTGAAAGAGTGCTAAATTGTGCTTGGTTATCTCTATTTTCTTTTTATATGTTGCAGGCAGGCTGCTTCTACCTAGCATGCAGTTCTGGTGCAATCAGAAGCCTCTTCATGATGCTGTATGTTCTCTTTCCATGTTTATATATTACGGTTAGCTAGTTTTTATGTATCATTGTTGTCTACTCAGTTAAATAGTTTCTATCTGTTGTACTTCATTTCAGTCTAATCATCAATATATTCAGGAATGCACACATAGGATACACCCGTCTCCTTGGGGGGTGGGTTAAGGGTGGAGATCGAAGATGAGTTTAGTATTTGCTCTTTAACCTTTTTTTTTTTTTTTTTTTTCTCTATCCAATTGTTATCCAGGACCATAAAATCGCAGAAACCCTGGAAGGATCACCTTTGGTATCGCCAATTAGAGGTTTGTCACCACCATTGTGCCATTACCTGTCTATGTTCATCTTTGGTATCCAGGACCCCAAAATCACAGAAGTCTGGATGGCATTTATTGATGTTCCCATATCCATGTACACTTGATTGGTTTATTCTACTAATCTTTGTATGTTAGTAGGAAATGGAACTCAACCTCGGGAAAAGCGAAGGTAATAGATATGAGCTTCATATGCCAGCACAGAAGTAAGAAGGTAATATAAATATAAATATTAAACAAAATCAGATAATTTATAAGGGAGATAATGGGAGGTTTAGGGGAGGGATTAAATATTTGAAATTATGTCTCTCGTGGTACAGGTTGTGTCTATTAGCATTTTGATTTTGCTTGGTGAATATGAAATTTAAGAACTAATTGCATTTCGTTTGGTCATTTTGATCTGAAATAGCGTTCTTGTTTTAGCAGTTCAAGAGGTCGAAAATGCACATCAAGTAAATATTACAGAGAAATGACGCATGAATCATTTGATCTTCGTCTGAAGAAATATGTATGTATTTAAGAATCTGGAGACCAAGGGATTCTGTGTTCGTGTTTTGTTATTTTGAAGGTGTTTGGTCCTTCTTTTCTAGTTTCTGCGTAATTTATCAGATGTAAAATGGTAGTCAAATTGTGAATTCGGTGATGATATGGTTATCATCTCATTATTTGTAATAGACTCGTTATTAACTACAGAACGTATGTGGCAGCCACTCGTGGTACTCATAAGCAGTGTGGTGGTTGTCTGATCCGTCTTGGTTTTCACGCAATGATCAAGTTTTGTTTTATTAGAAAGGGATAAGTTTACAAGTAAACTTGTTTTAAATATTTATTTTTTGGATTACATTGCAAATTTAAAATTATGCATACAAAAAAATAAAAATAAAAAACTTACATATAGTACCACCTTATTAAAAATGAATATGATAATATTTTTTTAGAATGATCGAATCTCTTGTTATCTTAATTGATGACTATAAGTTTGATTATGACGTTATTACAAATGTTATATGATATGGATTTAAGTGGCCTCCCAAAGATCAGGCCCAACTTCGAACTTTGGCTTTACAAGCAATACTTGAGTTAGGCCCACAAAAACATCAATAAACTCGGCCCAGCTCAAATAGTGTAGATAAGCCTTACTCAGCTTACCCCAATATATGCCATATAAATAGAGTCAGCATCGGACCGAAAGGGGCACCTTAGAAAATAGACCAAACATTATACATACAATTAATTATATTTTATGTTAAGTTTTAAAAAGGATTAGAGCAAAAAAAAAAAAAAATACAAATGAAAATATTAATATAAATGTGTGGTCACTTAGCATAATATTGATTGATTTATGTAAATGATCTGGATGAGATAAAACTCATTGTTTAATGAAATGTCTGGATTAAGGTACAGGACAACAATTAGACTAGAATCGAATGTGAGCAAGCGTTGATTATAGGGAATGCCTGACTTTAATGTCCGAAAGCCAACCGTCGATCCAAGCCTATCAACGTTCAGAAATCAGTTAACTGAGTCGTCCAGTCCTAGAGCCGTACTTTGTACGATAAAAAATAATCAGTCCCTTCACACTGCTGATGAGAACAATCATAAACATTTTTACCCAAAAAAAAAAAAAACCGGAAACATAGGATCTTCACTCTTCACGATTTCCAAGACTTGCCACGTCATTGATCTGCTCAAGGATCAATCCTCTAACGCAAACGTCCTGGCAGCACCATCGTTGATTTGTGAAGGATCAGCGGCTCTAATCAAACAAAATGATAACGCGGATCGCTACTTGTAGACGTGGATGATAGTCCAATCCAACGGTCCTAATTTGTTCTTGGCACTTAACGAATCCAAAAACACAAATTCTACTTCCGATAACATTCCCCTCTATATATATAAAGTAACCTACGGAGTCGTATTCCCGTAACTCGCAAGATTTGAATTAAACTAGTGTTCTCTCTCAATTTTCTCCTCTGTTGTGCGCGAAAATGTCAGGCCGTGGAAAGGGTGGCAAGGGTTTGGGGAAGGGAGGTGCTAAGAGGCACAGAAAGGTTCTTCGGGATAACATTCAGGGTATCACCAAGCCTGCGATTCGCCGTTTGGCTCGTAGAGGTGGTGTGAAGAGAATTAGCGGTCTCATCTATGAAGAGACTCGTGGTGTTTTGAAGATTTTTCTTGAGAATGTTATTCGTGACGCTGTTACCTACACTGAGCATGCTCGGAGGAAGACCGTAACTGCCATGGATGTTGTTTATGCTCTCAAGAGGCAAGGAAGAACCCTCTATGGTTTTGGTGGTTGATCTCTACTTTCTCATTGTTGCGATTAATTTATGATTTTCCATTGTAAGATGTAAATCTTTGTAAGATTTAGTTTGATGCTTCATCAACTTCTGGTAGACTTGTAATACTAGTTCAATATCAATTCAAGCATTTAGTAATGCTTTCTTCCAAGATAGTTATTTCCATCTATTGTAATTCTGACGAGTTTTGGTTTCGAAGGCTTAATTCGAACATGTATTTGGTTTCTGGTGAATTTTTTCCAGTTCAAATACGTTAGTTGATTTTTCATTTGTTCGCTAACAATGGAAGGCCATTAGCATAATCTGATGACAAATATTAGCTTCGGCACCTTGATTTCTGGTTTGAGTCAAATAAGCTTATCAAATTTACGATCTTGTTGGAGTATCATTATGTCTTGTGTTCATACTTCATGGCCGAAGTAGCTGGGTTTACAGTCCGATTTAGTTCGCTTTTTAACAAATTGCGCGTTGTTCTATTGTCTGACATTTTTAGATCTTCCTTCGCTGTAAACACATTTGGACTCTTTGACTTAATGTGGAGAATTCAGTTTCTCCTTTAACTGAAGCGTAGGTTGTGAATTATCTTATGTTCAAATTGCTTAAATGCAAAATCCTCAGTTAATTCCATCGCAATTTGTTGTTGGTATACCAATTTCTTTGTTGCTATGTAGCCCGAAGATATGCTATCAGTTGGGCAGCCTATCATACAATCAATAGCCATCACTCACCAAATAACATCCCTTTGGAATAAAGATGCTTCAATCTTAGTACATAATTTTCTTTGCCTCATTCCAGGGATACCCGTTGAGATAATTTGAGCTGAGAGATCAAAGAGAGTAAATAAACCGATGAAAGATTTGTTTTTAGAGAGAAACAAAAATGGTTTGTTGGTCTTTCTCCATCCGGTTTAGGTTCAAGTTGAACATCTCAACCAACAACAGCCACGTTATGCATTGGGTCTTATAAGGTTAGATTTGAGTTCAAATTATCCCCGGAGAGTACAATATGAACAGGATGCTGCCGCTGCTCTTGCTCCCAAAATACCCAACATTTCAACATGTAGAGGACATCCATACCACATTCTTCAAATGCATCAGTTGGCAAATGCAAGAAACTCTAGACACCAGCTGCCCTTATTATTATTTCTGCGACCGAACATATCCTGAAAATTACCCACCCTCCGTTGATATTTTGCTTCTTCTCTTTACCACAGCATCTTACCTGGCAACCCTCATCATCGTGATAATGGATATGAGTTCGGCAAGAGGCAGAATCTTTCTGGGAAAATCAAAAAGATATTTATTGCCTTCTGGTCCAATTTCACTCCCACTTATAATCTTGGCCTTTGCAAAGGGTCCTCAAATCAACACAGTATTTCCACTCTCATGCATGGGTCCTCCAATTCTTCAATTGGTTCTCATCTCTGCCTTATCCTTTGACCATGGAACTGATAAGGATATTCAGTATGCGTTCTTTGCAGCATCAACAGTGTCTGGCATTATGCATGCAAGCATATATCTGGATTCTATCATTTTACCTTATTATACAGGTTTTGATGCTCTAACATCTTCAACATTTTCAGGTGAATGCGCATCATGTGTTTGTCGAAAAGAGCCATTGATTGTGGGAGGGAAGTTGGTGAGGTACAGGGGTTGGTCAGTGACAACAGTTTTGGTTATGGGTGTCCTGTGTTTGAGGATTGTATGCAGAATTTCTGGATGGGAAACAAGGAAAGTATTGTACATTAAAGCCTTGATGGAAAGGTTAAGTTGGATCTTAATAACCATGGATTGTGTTTACCTAACAACAAACTCTCCACCAGAAAGATTAATGTTGAGAGTTGCTGCATTTGGAGGCTTATTTCTTTTGATTTGCCTTCATGTCCTCAAAGAGGCATGCACTCAGATTTACACAATGTCCTGTGTGGTAGAAAAGATGAGATGGGTATCAATTGCATTTCAAGCAGAATGAATTTTTGGAAACAATTACTTTCTTTCTTACATTGCAGATGAGTATTACTCCCCCTGCACGTTAGCATAGCTCTGTTTCTTTTCAACTTACTTTACTTTTTACTCCATTTCTTGTTATTTTCTTAAATTGCAATTAAACACTGCCAACAATTTTTTTTATCAAAGTTTTCTTACTCATGCTTTTGTAATTCTACGATAAGTTGGTCGGGAGCCTAATAGTAGCTCGCATTTGGATAAAGCAAGAATTACAAACTTAAGTTATATGCCATTCTTTATTAAAAATAAAAAAAGATTAAATTATTCTTTTCTTTCTTCTTGAAGTTAAGTTTTAATACTTATGCTTTGAAAATTTATAAAATAATTTTTATAAAATTAAATTTTTATCCTTGTCATTTATTTTTGTTAAAACTTTTATTTTCTTCAATTTTAACAAAAAGGTTAAATGGACAAAAATTTATTTTTAAAAAATTATAAAAATTATTTTATAAATTTTCAAATGTACTGTCTAGTTTGATCTTATATTCCTGTTGATGGATCCGTCAAAATTAAGATGAATTTCCAACATATAATTGCACCTATTGACAAGCAATAGAAAGACTTGACCAAATGATAAAATCTTTGGATACGGTAAAATGTATCTGTCTTGTCATTTTCCTCCTCTCAACTTTGGAAGGCCCAAACTCCAAAGACTTCGGAGTGGAAAGGGGGAACAAAACCTGTAGAAAAAAGAAATTGGCGATGAGAAAAAGGTTAAGAAGAAATGGTTATCCATAGTTGCTAAAGAGGGGTGCAGATCAAACCTATGTTAGTTTCATGAGACTTTTACAGCTTAGAGTTTCAAACATCAGAAGCAACAAAAACAGAACCTTAGATACATTCCCTTGACATTGATATGACTCTGATTTTGATCTGTGAACATAGATACGTAGTCTAATCAAATATCATTTGTGTCTCTGTTTATTTTTAATTTTTTGTCAACATTAATTTTATGTTTACACTTTGACCGTAGTCTTCCATGTAAAGTAATCATCCTATAACCTGAAGGCTAAAATACAAGTTGATAAGAAGATAGTGATATTTCTGAAGGTTTATATGGCAAGATAGGATATGTCGACCATCATATTAGTCTAAACACTGTTACTTGGTTTAGTTGATTCACTTTCCCACTTATCAGTCACCGTGTTTGGCGAGGATGATAGCTTGAGATTCTTCAATAAGCAATCGTCATCCCTATCCCATGAGGTTGGTGATGGTGGATGTACATTGCTGTGCGAATTTCCAGCACCGCGTACATCTAGTTCCACTTGATGTTCATACTCTTCTTTTTCACATTCAATCCTCTTCAGTGCCTCCAGAACTTTGTCCATGGAAGGTCTAGATTCCCTATCCAGTTGCAAACACTGAAAAGCCAATTCTACCACAGCAACTACCATCCCATAATGGCAGTATAGATACATAAGATAAAGCTTACACATATGACATAACGCGTAGCCATAGGAAAAGGCATATTAGAATATGGAGAAATGCTGTAAATCAAATCCCATTGCAAAGCTTAAGTCCAAATCAGAGAAGCTAGCAAGCGAGAGACTGACCCGGAAGCTGCTGTATTAAGAACCAACGCAAGCATCCTCATCATAGGGAGCCAAGTACTTGTTTAAGTCAACAAACATAAACTCCACTACATACATCTAATGTGAGATGCAGTTGTTTTGAACTAAAAACTAGAGATTTAGAGACCAAGTACCTATAATACATGAATTAAACCATCTAGGTCTTCTTGGTCGACTTTCAAGGTCAACCATAAAACTTTTTCGGTTCCAAAAAAGTTGCACACTCTTACATATGAGTAATACTACTGTATGCCGTTTCATGAAACTATTTGTTGATGATTTAGCAGTCCATTAGTCCATCAAAAGGGAGATGATGATGTCTTTAATTAGTTTCCATGCCTTCAGCATGGTATTTATCCAAATCAGCATCAAGATCTTCTGCAGAAACCTTCTCAGCATGGTTTCTATTCCCTCCACGCCCCCTCCTGCCACGGCCACTGCCACGGGGTTGTCCTGCGGCGCCAGTCCTTGCTTGTCCACTAAGTTTTACCATTACAAAACATTTTCAGTGTATCAATGACAATATAAAAAGTAGTCAACAACAGAAAAGTATACATTATACAGATTAGCAGACAAATTATTTTACCAGTAAGACCGTAAGATTGCAGACAACTGTTATCACAAGATTTCAAGTAAAAACTAAAAATCAGAAGATTAATAGAATGTATGTCATCGACCATCGAACAAATTCAACTTGATAGAACCTTGATGTGAAAAGCAGATATAAAGCCGAAATGACAACAGAAGGATTTGGCACAAACCTTATTCGAACACCACTATCATACATGGCATTGGTAGCTGGACCATGAGCAGGAGTTTGAAAAGGAATATTTCTTTGCCCAACAATCTCGACTTTCATTGGCTTCCCATCTAATTGAACATTGTTATACTTCTTGACAGCTTGAAGAGCATCCACTCGCCGAGAATAGACAACTTCAGCAGTTCCCTGAGAGAAGTCATTGCTTTCAGTTAAAATTAAACATTCAAGCACTCAAAACAGTTCAATAACATACTGGACTATCCTAAATTTATAAGTACCTTTGATCTTCCACTTCTATCATAATGAACGGCATATCGTTTTACATCACCAGCCTCAGAAAAGAGCTCCTGCCAGCAATGAAGTTAAAAGACCATAAAAATAAGCAGAATACACGGAGATATAGACATGTATATTTGCTAAAAAACCATTTTGTATGTGTCATGTAGAAAAGAGAACCTTAAAAGGAGTTTAGCATTTCCCAATTCCCTTCAGGACAAAAAGGAAAACAAATATTTTGAAAGAAAGGGATTTCTGCTCTGAGCAATTTGTTTATGATACTAAGGGTAATAACATCGTTGAACCAAAGGTGGCAACAGTGGCTTTACTAGTTCCACCAACTACTTTCTATGTCGGTTACTATGATGCAGCAAACCTAATAGATTAAATTCAAAGGACACAAACTGTTTTGTTCTACAGGAAACATCATTGGTTGCAGGAAATAGTTTTTATTTTGATTATTATTCACGTTTTACGGAAGGGGGGTTCCAGGTAGTACTCCTAAAACAAGTCATCTTTATTGAAATATAACTGACAGACAGCATGCCCCACCTCCTGAGGAACTGGATTTCACCTGACTCAAAATCCAGATGAAGAGATGTGAAAGAACTATGGGACAAAAAGAAATTTATTCCAACACAATGGTGGATGCAGTGATCTAACATCTCATCCACAAATCCTTGATGTATTCAAGACAGCAACGTTATTCCCCGAAAACAGTAAAGTAGTCGTGATTGCTAAACCATTCCTGGTGATATTCAATGGAACGAGTGGTGCTAAACCAGAGATCAATGATCAACAGCTTTGAAAAAACCAACCTTGATGTCTTCATCGGAGACCCCATAGTCGAGGTTAGAGATCAAGACCTTGATGCCAGCCTCGTTGGAATTAGAAGAGAATCGAGCAGCGTGTGGGGAAAAGGCAGCGGCATCCTCCATAAACATGTCGTGCTGCCAGGTTGAAGCAGCATCATGAAAGGGCTGTTTTGCGATTAAAACCAAAAGAATTATCATATGGTTAAATTGCAGACGCAAACAGATGCGTCTGCGTGTCCATTATAGATTAACGAACTCCAAAACGTGAAATTTCAGATAAAAGGTAAGAAAAGAATTGCGGCGGCGGAGGCAACCTTGGCGTACGGTGTGGTTCGGTTGGTAAAGCGATTTGGGATCCGGCGAGATGGCCCGGAACTGCGCGGTGCTCTGTCCCTGGAATTGCTTCCTCGAGTTTTCTGCTTGTTCGACCTGATGATATCGTCCAAAGACATGTCCAGGCTTGAGCTTGTCGCCATTTTCTTTCTTTAACAGAAAAACACTTTTGGGGTGGGAAGTGGTGAGCTGAGATTCAACGAGGCTTGAACTTGTTACCAATGGGTAAGGGTTCTGCAGAGGTTTTGGCTCCTTTGAGCTGAAATTAAACGCTACTACCAAAATAATAAAAAGAGTTTTTTTGTTAACCTATTTTTTAAATAGTAAGTCGTGAAGAAATCGGTAAAATGTAGATAATTTTTTTAAAAAAAGTTTAACAAAAAAATTAAAGTTTAGTGGTCACGTGTATATTTAAATCTTTTAATAAATTAAATACACCTTTAAAAGTTTTTTAAAATAACTAGATTTTTACCTGCACTAAAGAAATGAGTAGAATTGAGTTAAATTTGATTAGGTCACAATAAAATTTAAATAATTTTATAACATTTTTTTATGATTTCTCTATAATTTTTCTCAATAGACTTATTAATTATAAAGTAAATATATATATATATATATATATATATATGAACGAAGCAATAAATTTGAAAAATAAAATAGTTAATTTTTTTTTTGTTTATTAGTTTCAATAATAAAAAATATAATTATTTTTCTTAATCTAATTCTAAATAATTTAATATGTACGTCCAATGAAATAATCATGTAAAAAATTATAATGTATTACTAATTTTAATATATCATAACAATAATTGTCAATTAAAATGAAAATATAAAAAATACTAATTTAAATTTTTTTAATATTTGAAAAAAATATGAAAATACTTTAAAAAATGATAAATATTAACCAATAAAATAAAACAATCAAGTGTGAGGAACATAGAATCATTCATTTTATATTTATTTATTATTATTTATATTAATTAATTGATTAAAAAATAAAAGAAAGATAAAGAGTTAAATGTATTCAAAAAAAAAAAATTAATATAAACTTAACATACCTCAAGCTAATACTTGACACTTATACTTTTCAAATGTCAAGATGATATTAAAAAAAAGATATACATTTTAACAAAACTCGTTCAACGAAACATCTGAACATGACACAAACTTTTCCCTCCCCGTTTGTCTTGGGCTTTTCTGGGCCATGACTTGTCTCAAATATGGGTTGAGGCTGTAATGTAGCCGTTGATATGAGCTCAAAACGCAGCGTTGATTTATGCTAAGTAACACAATCACAATCTTGTTACGGTTCCAACTGTTTATCTCTGGAAAGGATAAAACTAACTGGTTTTATATGTTATCTTAGAATCACAACATGTAAAAATCTATCTTTCCACGATATTCCATATCTAGTTTCTTATTGAATCTTTACTTTATTAATATCTTATCCTTATTTCGGCGTTAGCATGAATAAAGGCACCGTTGCTGAAATAATAACCTCTATCCGAATTGCTGACACGACAATAATAGTAGGCATTAGTCCAATCCAATTCAAGCGCACAAACTAAAGTTAATCTTGATGCTGCTATGTGGCTTTATTTTCCAACTTTTTGGTCCACTAAAGATTAATTCCATAATTTTCACTAACATAAAATATTAATGCAAATGTCATTAGTAATTAACCCAATGTTCCAATTGCACCAGTTGGGCTTGATGCTGCTATAAATATATATGGTAATGGGACATGCTTTAACAATAAATACTAGAAAAACTCTTTTTGCTTCTTCAAATTTAAAAAAGGATATTTAAGTTTTAAATTAAATTTTTATATTTTGAATAAAAATAAAAATAAATATTTTAATAAATTTATTTTTATTCTTGACTTAAAATATAAATATTTATTAAAATATATTTTAAAAAAAAAAATCTAATAATAAAATAATAGATGTCATCCTCGTATCTTATGCCATAGAAAGAAGAGAATGTTAATATAGTGGAGTATATATGGCTCTTATTTTATTCTGCAACTTTTTAGTCCACTATAGAGATATTAATACAAATAAATTGATTTAAGTGACGGAGAAAGCAGCACCTTCCTTTCCATCTCCACTCATATCATCGGCTATAAGGAACCCATCTTCTCTGGCTAATACTTGTCAAGTAAGTGATCCCTGCCATTACTATACACATACACAGTCCATCTCCATCAATCTCGCTCCCCATTCATCATAATAATTAAGCATGACAGTCAACATTACCAGCATCAAAACGTCGTCGGATGGAGCCTGGCAGGGTGATAATCCTATGGACTATGCTTTTCCATTATTGATAGTTCAAACCATCTTAGTTCTCCTAGTGAGCCGCCTCCTTGCGTTTCTCCTTAATCCCCTCCGTCAACCTAAAGTCATTGCTGAGATTATTGTAAGCATAATAATTAAATCACGTACTAATTAATTGTCGTTAATAATTTAATTCTTAACTTTTTTTATTGTTTTTCAATGCTCAGGCTGGAATTGTGCTAGGACCCTCGGCTCTTGGGCGCAGCAAAATTTTCATGAACCTAGTTTTCCCATCGTGGAGCACTCCAATACTTGAATCAGTAGCCAGCATTGGTTTGCTTTTCTTTCTATTTCTAGTTGGTCTTGAGCTGGACTTGCACTCCATTCGCCGGAGCGGCAAGCGTGCTTTTAGCATCGCCGCCGCCGGAATATCCTTGCCGTTCATCTTCGGCGTGGCGGTGACTTTCCTCCTCCAAAAAGTCATCCACTTTGAAAACCACAAGGTGGGTTACGTTCAGCTCGTGATGTTCATGGGAGTTTCTCTCTCCATCACAGCCTTCCCGGTCCTAGCGCGCATTCTAGCAGAGCTGAAGCTCTTAACAACCCAAATGGGCGAAACCGCCATGGCAGCTGCCGCCTTGAACGACGTCGTTGCATGGATTTTGCTAGCCCTTGCGTTGGCCTTAGAAGGGGGGGGACACAAAGGTCCCTTGGTATCTATCTGGGTTCTCTTTTCAGGTGTGGCCTTTGTGGGGTTCATGCTACTCGTGACCCGACCCTTGATGAACCGGGTTGGCCAAATGGGTTCCCGGGAACACCAAGCACTGGGCGAAGCCTGTATATGCGTAACACTAGCAGGGGTAATGTTATCGGGGTTTGTTACAGATCTGATAGGGATACATTCAATCTTTGGAGCATTTGTCTTTGGGTTAACAATTCCTAAAGGAGAGTTTGCAGGGGAAGTGACAAAGAGGATCGAAGACTTTGTGTCCACTTTGCTTCTTCCTCTCTACTTTGCATCGAATGGGTTGAAAACGAATGTGGCAACGTTGAAGAGCGCAGAGGCGTGGGGGATTCTGGCGCTGGTTATATCTACGACAAGTGCAGGCAAGATTCTGGGTACTTTTGTGGCAGCCATGGTATGTATGATACCAGTGAGGGAATCCTTAACGCTAGGATTTCTCATGAACACCAAAGGCTTGGTAGAGCTTATCGTTCTCAACATTGGCAGGGAAAAGAAGGTAAGTCATTTGCTTATAAACGGGACCATTCAAATTTAAACCACACAAATTAGTATTTTTATCAAACACTTTTAATCTAATCCAATAAAGACAACTTTACAGCTTTTAACTAGCATATCATTGTATTATATTATCTTAATGTCTTATCGGTAATTTGACAAAACAGGTGCTGAATGACGAAATGTTTACCATCCTGGTCCTGATGGCTCTGTTCACTACTTTCATCACAACCCCAATAGTGATGGCCATATATAAACCATCGCGCATTGCTTCTTCTCAAATCCGCAATCGCAAATTGTCCGAAGGAGTCCCATCCCTGAGAGACGTCGAAAACGAGGTGCGCATTCTTGCTTGCATCCATGGACCTCGCAATGTGCCCTCTATAATCAACTTGATCGAATCAATTCGAGCCACCAAGAATTCTAAGCTCAAACTCTACGTGATGCATCTCGTCGAACTCACCGATCGCTCCTCGTCGATTTTGATGGTTCAACGCACGCGCAAGAATGGGTTTCCCTTCGTCAACTGGTTCCGTCGAGGAGCCGAGCATGACCAGATTACCACTGCGTTCGAGGGATATTGGGAAGTGGATCAAGTTACAGTGCATCACATGACAGCAATCTCAGCATTGTCCACCATGCACGAGGACATTTGCTATGTGGCGGAGAAGAAGAGGGTGGCCATGGCTATACTGCCCTTCCACAAATGGGGGGGTGGGGAAGACGAAGATGCAATGGAAAACATAGGGCAGAGCTGGAGACAAGTGAATCAGAGGGTGCTTCAGACCGCACCCTGCTCTACTGCTCTTCTTGTTGTCAACCGGGGATTTAGGGAGTGGTCCCAAGCTGCCGTGACCAAGAGGGTGTGCTTGATTTTCACCGGTGGACCAGATGATCGCAAGGTTTTGGAGTTGGGCACTCGTATGGCATATCATCCAACAATTAGCCTCACTGTGGTGAGGTTCGTCACAAACGGGGATTCTACCAATTTGGAAATACAACAGGTAATCTACCTTCACTAATAACTAGGAAGAAATAACTCAACTCAGAAAGACAAGTAACAAACGTGAAGAACACAGAAAATATATATTGACAAAAATGTACATGGCATGAGCAGGAGCAGGAGCTAAATGAGGAGGACATGGCGGACTTTAAAACTCAATGGAACGAATCGGTGGAGTATATCGAAATGGACGCAAGAGACATAATAGAAGAAATGCTAACAATTGGGAAAGCAAAGAATTACGGGCTGATAATAGTTGGGAAGGGGCAACAGCATCTTGCACCAACCATGGTGGAAAAGATGAAGGATTATCAGACGGATCATGCTGAGCTTGGACCCATTGGAGATATCTTATCTTCAAGCCAAGGTATTATGAGCTCGGTGCTCATTGTACAAGACCAAGATTCGGCGAATTCAAATGAAACAACTCTCCATAAGATAGCTAGTGAGAAGAGTACTATTACAACAATTACAGGCATTGAATCATCTGTATAGGTATCAGCTCTGTGAAAAAGTTCACCCATCACTGGCGTTCTGTGGTCGTGTTTACCATCATGCCCTGATATGTATAAATGGTTTGAGAACCTCCCCCACCTATGAAGAATTTCAGCGTAAAATAATAGAAATATACATACAAGGCAAAAACCTTTCCATTTTTCGTACGCGTTTAAGCGCAGGGTTTTCAATTTTCTTCACATATTTTGTTGAAGTGGATGGTTTACGACAAAAGGAGACGTAACATTTAGGAATTTGACAGTTTAAAGTGATAATAACCTCTTCTTCTGGTGGGAAGACAACGTTGTACCACTCCTACGTTTTTACAATGACAAAACAGACCCGAGTCTCCCCAACAAAAGTCACCCACAAATAGTAATGTCGATGAATAGTGGAGGCGCCTCAGTGATCCTGCTTGGCATATAACGTGAGCAAACGAACACGCGATTGATGGGAGGCAACCCATTTTGGAGAACTCGTTATATTATTGATTGCTATCATATTACTTCTAGCAGAAACTACAAATGACATGTAGAAAATAGCAGGAAAATTACCACAGATTGTTGCATTAACTCTACTGTTGCACACAGTGGATGATGATAAATTATAGGAAAACGACAATACAAGAACTTCGTCTTCTATATGGAGCAAATAACAATACAAAAAGGTAAACTAAGTGGACAGAAATTCAAAACAATTCTAAAATTTTCAATGTCACAATAATCTTTCCTCACACATTGAGGTAGTTCTTGGGATTTGAGCAATTAACCCTCTCCCTTAGGAACTTTTACATTTTAAACTAATTTCCAATCCCAAAAATATATGAGAAAAAAAAAATTACAAAGGGTAAGGTAGAAAGGAGAAGATAGAAAAATAAAAACTTGCTGGAACTGGAAACTAACCTCGACAAAAGCATTCCCCAGCGCATGGGCTATGATTTTAATAGGGACCAACAATCTTATAGTTGGTATGACACCTCCATCATGTTTAGTGACACCCCTACCTGAATGCCATCAGTCTGTAAGCTACGATACTTTGTCACTTATGGCAAAAATCATGAAATTGGTATTGTAGAGACAAGACTAAACCTGGTTAAGCAAATACCACACGTCAAAATTTATTCCAAATTCAGAACAAGAAACCAAAGCTAGAATAAAGCAAGCATCAAATAAAACATCAAACTAATTATGCCTAATGAAGCCACAAATAATGAGTCTCTGAATCTCAACATGCTGCATTCTTTCATTCAATCTATCAGTTCCTTCTCCCCTCCCCACAACCCCCCACCCCCACCAAGGAAAGAAAAATAGTCTACATTTTAAGTTCAAGAAGTTCTGTGGTCATGCAGGTTATAAACACTTCCAGATGCAATCCATTGGCAATACAGTGGAAAGACTTCATTAGTTCCCACTCTTTTCTCCCAGTAGTATTTCATATTCACAAACCTTAGAGAAAGCCTCCTCCTGTCCAGGTGGCATCTGATTTCCCATTGTGACCAACAGCTTTTTTATTAGATGCATTGTCATAGAAATTATCATATCCACCATCTTTGGCATCGTCGTCCCAGCCAGCCCAAGAATCATTATTGTGGGGAGCTGATCCTTTAGCTGGTTCTTCGTTCCTAGTATCTTTGTGGTCCCAGTCATCCCAAGAGCTGGAGTTGTAAGTATTGAACTGCCCACCTGATGAATAGGGAGCAAACCCATTTGCTGTTTCTTCCTTCCTAGTATCTTTGTGGTCCCAATTATCCCAAGGGCTTGAGCTGTAAGTATTAGATTGCCCATCTGATGAAGAATGCCCTCTGCTGGTAGAAGAATTCCAGCCTTTATTCTCTTGATTGAAATCCTGATAACGACCATTTCTACCATTTTCATTTCCTTGCCAATTATCAGGCTTCAAATTTGAGTTTTCTCTAGTGTATTCCTCAACCTTCTGTGAAGCCAAAGCCATGACCCCCTTCATGATCCCCCATGTCCTTTGTCCAATCTCCGATGTCTTCTGAGTGACAACATTGACAGTTTCATTGACCTTGTGATCATAACCACCATCTCTTACCTGAAAATAACAAATCCAGTCAATAAGGTAAGAGAAGAACCACCAATATACCAATATGTCCTTGCCTGGTATCTTTCACGTGTAATCTTAAATTCTAGATGATGATGACATATTCAGATGCTGCATATTAGGACGATGTCCCATATGCATTCCCACAAACAATTCCAAAAGACCAAAAAAAATAAATAAAATAAAAATAAAGTAAGGACAAAAAAATGTTTTGAAGACCAGCTAAATAATGAGCCGACCAACAAAATTGGTACGAATACCTTAGCAGAGATGTCCTTGGTGCCTTGTTGAACAACATTAGCAGCAGACTGAGCTGCAGAGGCAGCAACTAAAGATAATTTACCAAATCCCTACGCAAAAACAAGTAAAAGACATAGGTCGGGTTACGACGATGAATCATTTATCTGGCATGAATTAAAATAACGAAACTCAACAAAGTATCACCTGAGAAACAACAGAGAAAACATCGTTTTCTGGATTATTATTCCTCTGGGAAGGCGCTGGAGAAGACCCGAAGCCCACATACTTGCCTCCTTGTGAGGGTGGAATCCCTTCGGGTCGTGATTCATTTTCGGCTATCATCCGCGAGAAAAAGCCATCCTTATTAGCAGCGGAGGCCTCCAATTGCGCGCGCGTATAGATATCCTCAGTGGACCTTGATCTCGAGGGAACGCCTCCGGCGCCACCACCATTCGCCGCCCTAAAATTCCCCGTCGATTGGTTTCGCCTGATGTCATTGGTAGATTTGAACCCATCATCGTTGTCCCAATTATCCCACCCCCCATTACTCCTGGAACTGCTTTGCGCCAAAGGGGGCTTACTCTTGCCAGAGCCAAGGTTCTCCTTGACGACCGGTGGATCCCGCCATGCTCGACCCTCAGCAAGGGCCTGAATCCGATCCCTGTATATGCTGGCAGCATTGCTATTATACTTAGTAACAATATCGGTCTCCTTGGGGATCCCATACTGCGCGAGGAAGGCGTTGAGCTGTTCATTACCACCAACTTCCATTTTCTTGATCTGGATCTCGGACCAAGAGTCCATGGTGACAGATCGAACGAAGGAGATATGAACACCAAGCCCGCGATGCTTGCCGGAGCACTCCAAGCACATGAAAACTCCATATGAAACGGAAGCCCATTGAGGGTTCTTCTGGGAACAATCAACGCAGATCTTGTTCGCCGCTTGGGCTTGCATGTCCCGGAGGCGCCTCGATGCCGCCATGTCTATTCGATCCGATCGATCTGAATCCGAAAATGAGAAAAACAGAAAATTGGCAACTAACGAAGATTGGTTTTTAATGATAACAAAAAAAAAAAAAAAGGGTTAGAGACAAACGAGACGCGGAACTTTTTTTTTTCAATTTGATTGTTCTTTCCTGGAAGAAAGAATTGGGGGAATCACCGACACCGTCAATTGGTTATGGTTGCTCCCCGAGAAAATACTGATAAAATGGATTAACGATTCACTCGCTGCTGCCCCTATTCCATACAATTGTTTAATATATTTTGCTGTGAACCTTTACATTTACATCTACTCAATGCTTCGTCATATTTTTTAAATTTACTGATTAAAATAATTAAAATTAATGATTAAATTGCCAGTGGAAGAGGCACGTGCGTTTCCTTGTGTATTTTATTTTTTTGGGTTATAACTTATAACTTCTTTTTTTATAATCTCATAGCTTATAACTATTAACGGAGCAGGAAGCCGGGAAAGTACAGCAAAATGCCACATAATACATCGTCGTAGTGTGTATAATGGCATCAGAGTCAGACACCAATATCAGGAACCCATCACGTACGAACACGGCGGAACACCCACTGGATATGAGGCCCGGATATTTTTAAGTTTTGGGCCTACATAGGTCCAGATTTTGTGGTAGCTGAAGCCCAGAAAGAAGAAACTCTGGGCCTGTTATGTGCAGAACAGTCCCAAAAAGGGGAAGCAAGTAAACCATAAACCAGTAAATAGACCCATAAGCACGCCTGTTGCTTCAAAAAGGGAAAATATATACATATTAGAAACAGAAAATAAGAAAAGAAGGTAAGGCCCAACCGAGTTCGAACCGGTGACCTTCTGATCTGCGGTCAAACTCAACCACTGAGCTATAGACCAATGTATTTCTGTATGTATAAAACATTTATTTAATTACAAACTTAAGTCCAATTATCTTTAGGAACCAGTTTTTGAGTAACCGAGAAATTCGGCCTCTTGTGCTCTGAGCGAGGGATGGTTTTTGTTAAGTTGAGATTACAAACCTTGAAGACTTAAATAAACAGAGAGTAGAGTACAGGAGCAATTTAGTGATAGTTCAATCATTAACGAATGCGGATATTCTGTATTTAACCTCTCTACAGTCGCGATCGGACGGTTGTTATCCATCCTCAGCTGCCGTTCTCCATCTCGTCCGTCGATTGCCGCACTTTCAATGAGTCGTCCGATCTTGTCCCTTTAGTCTTGACAAAATCGACGGACAAGATGGAGAGAGACAGCTGAGGATGGATGACAGCCGTACGATCGCGACTGTAGAAACCGGCTGCGGAGGGGTTGAATGCAAAAAACCCAAGTCCATCATTAACATGGTATCCCACTTTGCAGTGGGAATTTTGGGGGTGAGGGGGATGAACGTGCATTGACTACTTAACACGCAATTTGCGAATGCTGGCAATGGCAAAGTCATACACGCTTCCTTCGTTGCCTTAAAATTTGTTGGAATATTACCCCATTACCATGACGGTCATGGAGTCAGGTCAAGTATGTGAACACGTGTGCATCGTCTATGGATGGTAGAGAAGTCACATGTCCCACCTGTTTTTTTTTTATTTTTTTTGTATGCTAGTACTTTTTTTAGTCGTTAATTACTTTGTGAAACGAATCAAAAGTTTTAGAATTTTTCACACTTTTCTTTCTACTAAAGTTTCATTTCCTAATTTTTTGAAACAAACATTATAACGTACCAAAAACAAACACATAATTCATTCCAACTAGGTTTGGATTTGTGTGCATCTGTAAATAGATCAATTGCTTGTGCCTTTCCACCTGTAGAAAGGTTTAAAGAAAATGCCTTCCATCATCCCTTCAAATGACTCCTAAAAACTAGGCTGAATTAATTTTATGAAAACTCCCATTTAATTTGATATTTTTTTAAAAAAAAATCATATTTATTTTGGAATTATACACAAATCTATTTATGTACTTTGACTTGCAAACTTTTACATAACAGAATCAATTAAAAACAATATCTTACTCTATAAAGAAAGATTGTGAATAAATTCCACCGTTTTGTTCGATTGCTTTGAAATGGATAGATTATAGGTATAAGTTTAAAGAATTTAGATCTGATGTTGGAATACACTCCCAATAATATACCTTATTATAGTTGTAAGTTTGATTTTTTATTAAACCAACAATTTATTGGTTAAAATAATTAAATTTGGGTGTAAAAAAAAAGTTTGTTCCACGTCAAAGTTTTCATTGCGCAATAATAAAATTATTATTTTTAAAGAAAAATATGATTTTTTTTTTTAAACAAAACTCTTGTACGAAGGGGATAAAAAATAACGGACTCGGATTATTCACAATCGACTGTATTGTGTAGTTGATTGTAGGTCGTCAAATCTACTTATTATTGTATAGTTAACATAATCAATTACAATAATAAATAGATTAAATGGCTTACAATCGATTGTACAGTAAAATCGACTAACGGTTATCTATTTTCTAAAATAACTGTGCTATTAATTTCCAACTAATTTCACAGCCGCATAACAGGAGAGAGGACAAAACAGAACAACATTAAAACACTTCGGTTACATCAATAATGTGATTAAATTCACGACTTTTACCAACAAAGTCTGACAAATTTTAAATAGTTAAATTCTTGATAGAAATTTAATTTTTAATAATATATAAAAAATTTACTTCTCTTATTTTATATTATAAAGTCTTTTTAATGAGAAGACATAATTTAAAAAAAAATAATTAAAATCAGTTAATTTATTAATTTTTAAAATAAAACACAAAATTTTAAATTTACCTCTAATTAACGTCATATTTTAATTAATTATTACAGTAATATATTAATTTTCCTAAAATATTAAGATTAAAAAAGAGATAATATCAATTAGGTATAAATATAAAAAAATAATACATAATTATAAAATTTTACAAAAAAAAAATTATATTAAAAAACATCTAACATTTCTAGAAAGATATTATAATATGAAATAAAAATATTTTATTAAGAGAGACCCACTTTAATAGTCTCTTATCTCTTATAGGAGGTTCGTATTTCGCTATCACAAGAAATTACCCTTAATGCAAACCAACTCCTTGCCCAAAGGGCCATTGACGTTCTACCTGTCCTGTCTTGTAATTTACACGCTACCCTAAACCCATTCATCAGTTGATCTATAATAAGGTACTAGTTATTAATATATATATATATATATATATATATATCCGTACAAGCCCATAAAGATAAACACGTTATATAGTAATAAAATAGAGGGGTGATAATTAACAACATATGGATATAAATAATTGAACTTCCTCAGCCAAGAAAAATAAAAAGAATTAAATTATCAAGGTTTAAGTAATTTCAGCAACTATATGACAAAGCCGCACCGGACATCTCTGATCAGGTCGCAATTTGGTTTGTGGAAATACAACATCAACATGGGTAATTCTACGGCAAAGGTTGAAATTTTCATAATAATAAGGTAGCCATAGGAAAAATCGATTGACGTGGGTCATACCAACACCTTCGTTATCATGCCTATCCTTATTTATCGATTTCAAATATGCTTCTCTTAGTGTTAAATACATGCATAGTAATTGAATTTCTCTCTTTTCATTTGAGTGATATATTTTTTTTATTAATTAAATAGAATCCAACAAAAAATAAATTAAATCCATATATCTTTTTTTAAAAAAAAATTGAGGGGGTAATGGCATGCATTAATAGCTAATAATTTTCCAACAATAAAAGTCGTCTCTAGAGAAAGGAAAATTGTATATCACAACTTAAAGCTACATCCTAAACCTCAATCATTCTGGTAATTAAAAAGGTATAAATTATAAGATAATGGTATTTTGAAGCCCATCCTATATTTACACCAACACCTAATAAATATTGAATAGTTTGTACAAAACAAATGAATCAACCATATAAATCTATATTAGAATTACTCCATACATGAGGTGGGCAAAAATGGTATGAAATATGAAGGTCCCGTGTTGAATTGGACTGGTATCTCTACCAGATCCATTTGTTTTGCCCCCGAAAGGGCAATAATCCAAAACCTTCTCGTGTTGGGTTGATTCTGTGGTCCATGCCAACGTCAAAATGAAAGCTTGAAGTGGTTGGTCCATTGTGCGGTGGCTGCATTGCCGTAAAAATACCATACACCGTAAGACAATCAATTTGCCCTTGATTTTCACTTCCAAATAATGACTTCAATTACCCTCACTCTTAAGTTATTTGCTGATTCTGAAAAAGTGTAACATTATTGTACGGGATCAAAGCCTTTTTCTTTCTTGCAATGGTTGCTTTTCCTCTATTTTCATAGGATATCTATCCACTACCTTCATATAGATATCATTATTATTTTCAGTACACAAACGAGGGCAATTAATACTTACGGATTAAGTATTGGAATTCTCATGACTCCCTCGAATCTTATCAGGGACTCAAGGTGTTTGATTGAATGACTGTATGAAATTCAACAAGGTTGTGTTGTTTCACGTGCCTTCCATTCCACGCAGCAGCTTAAGCCCATATTTCTGTACCACTACTGTGACTTGATATGGGAAATAGTTGAGGTCGTTGGGGGTATTAACATCTCTTCACCGGCGAGACTTTAATACACTTCCATGTTTAAACCAAATAAAAGGAACTTACCTGCAACCTCCCAAACAAACCCCATATTTAGTTTCATGCTTTTCCCCCTGCATTTCAAGTCTATTGGCCCCATTCCTTGCAGCTCTATACCTTCTCCCTCTCCCCCACATTTATCCTTTTTCAGTGTAAAATCTCTCTCTCTCTTGCTTGCCCTTCTCATGTATATATATTATTAGCTAGTCTTCCTTGTCAACTCAGAAAGGAAATCTTTGAGGTTTCAAAACGCCCCTGTTCTTTTGATTTGCGTGCTACTACTTTGACGATGGTGGGAATCATATCTTTGGTAACAGGTAGGCCTGGTCCTAGTGGGTTCGGATCAGCTTCAACTGCAGAGCAGGTAACTGAAGGAATTGATGCCAGCAATCTTACTGCAATTATCACAGGTCAGTTTCATAAGACAAGTATTGTTGGGTTTATTCGTGGTATTGTCACTCTTTTTCATCGGGTAATTAACTAGTTTCATGACTTTAGTAGGTTCTTATTTACTTCTATTTTAGTATGTGTGTGTGTGTATATATATATATATGCATCTTCACGTTTCTTGTTGCTATCTTTGTGACATTCACTGTTTGATCTGTTACACAATATATAATGGCCGTTTTCTTCAATGGAAAGTCCTATATTTCACAACCAAGGTCACCCTTTGGATCTTATTAATTTGCCCGTTTTGTCTATAGGAGATCAAATCAATAAACGTAGTTTCGTGGATGGGACTAAAACTGGTTCAGATCTTACTTTTCTTTTTTCAGTCTCCCTAAATTTTCTCACTAAACAATCCATGGACCCTTTTTTTTTTTTTTCCTTGGTTATTTTATGATTTTCCCCTTTATTTTATTTCATAATAATTTCTTATAGATGCCTTGCAAAAATTTCTGGTTTGGGTCACAGAAAGGGAAAACAAACATCCTCTTGCCACAAAACTGAAGGTTGCTTAGCAAAGTTTGTCTCAGATGGACTCGTTTCTTTCCTTGTCACATGAAAAGTGCGTGTTGGGCAAACCTTCTCTCTGAAAAGTGATAGTTTTAATGGAGAAAGGCAAAAAAAGTACCAGTGGGTTAATTATAATTAATGAAATAGTACATTTTTGGATAAAATTAGATAGTCTTAAAGAAGGTTGAGTCCAATGATTTTCAATTTGATCCTCCAATTTTGCTTTAATTATCAAATGTCACTCGCCAGAACAGAGGCCTTTCTCTATAAAATAACAGTAGATGATAATATGATGGGATTTAATTATGTAACCCCCGTATTTAATATGCATACTCTCCCTCTCAAATTTATCATTCAATAATACATAAAATACCTTATACTACCCCTTGCATACCCCACGCCAAACGGTTTTATAGAGTTATTCTCGATACGAAACATTGCCAATTGGTTTACAAAGAATCATAACATTGCTTTGACAAAATTGGGATCATAAAAAAAATCATTACACTTGATACTAAATAATTCTATATGAATACATGACGAATTTAAAAAGCTGTTTCTATTCAATTAAAAATGGCTCTACAAATCCGTTTTAGACACAGAACGATTTTATAGAACTATTTGACAAAAAAAAAGAATGGTTACACAGTGAATTGCAAAATAGTTTTATGGACACATAACAGATCTATAGAATCATTTGGTGAAAAATAAAGAGAGTAGTCACATTTTTAATAAAAGACATTTAAGTAAATTTAGGAATACGGGGTGTCTTCCTTAAAACATGAGTGTCTTAATTAAAACCCTAACTAAACACTGAAGAAGAAAATGCAGGAGGAGCAAGTGGCATTGGGTTGGAGACTGCAAGAGTGTTGGCTCTCCGCAAGGCTCATGTCATCATTGCAGCGAGGAACATGGAGGCTGCAAAGGAGGCTAAACAGCTTATTCTAGCGGAAAATGAGTCTCCAAGAGTTGATATAATGCAGCTGGATCTCTGCTCACTGAAGTCTATAAGAGCATTTGTTGACAACTTCAACGCTCTTAATCTTCCTCTAAACATTTTGATGTGATGTCTTTGTCTCTTCATACATACTTCGAGGGTTAATTTTATTGAATTAGTACTAAAGCATTGGTCTTTTGTTTTCAGAAACAATGCTGGTGTCATGTTTTGCCCATTCCAGCTCTCGGAGGATGGGGTTGAGATGCAGTTTGCCACAAACCATCTTGGTATATGTTAACTTGCGTCTCAAGCTCAGGAACAATAATGCTTACCCTCGTTGATTTACCAATTGCTTGCATTCTCTTCTCTCATTTCTCAGGTCATTTCCACTTGACAAACCTTCTTCTTGATAAAATGAAGCAAACAGCAAAAGATAGTGGAATTGAAGGCAGGATTGTGAATCTGTCTTCAATTGCCCATACCTACACTTATAAAGGGGGGATCCGTTTTGATAAACTCAATGACCCAAATGGGTATGTCATGTTTCACTTGAAATGTGTAATCTTGGTGCTTCAGTTCATGGTATTGACACAAATGACTAGTTTTGTCTTTTGCTACAATTTTTCAGTTATTCTGACAAGAAGGCTTATGGGCAGTCCAAGTTAGCCAACATATTACACGCAAATGAGCTTTCTCGTCGCCTCAAGGTGATCCTATTTACCAACTAGCTTCCATTTTGGGTTAGTCGGTAATTTGACTTTTTTTTAAAAAAAAAAGAACTAGAACTTGCACTTTTGAGTGTTGCCTCTGCCATACAATTTATTAAGGTCCCAACTAGAATAGGTAATTGAAGTTGAGCTTGTTCTCTTCCTGTCCTTCACTTCCCATGTGCTACCCTTTTGGGTCCTTATCAATAGACACTAGTAATTCATTTTGAGTTTCTGACACTTTTTACAGGAAAAGGATGTAAACATTACAGCCAACTCTGTCCACCCTGGTGTGATAATGACTCCCCTCATGAGACATTCTTCCTTACTTATGAGTATGTCGTGTCTCCTAAGTCCTAGGTTACAGATTACATGGGTATTTACCTTTTTTTTATTATTATTTATCATCTAATTTGATAATACAATTTCAAACAGATTTTCTGAAGATGTTCACCTTTTACATATGGAAGAATGTCCCACAGGTATGCTATTCTATTCCATGTCCTCCGTAAAAAAAAAAAAATGTAGCAGAGCAATCTAGGATTTCTACGTAGTATCTATCTAGTCATATGTCTATTGTCTTTGTCAGGGAGCAGCCACCACATGCTATGTTGCGCTCCACCCAAGCGTGAAAGGTGTAACTGGGAAGTACTTTCTGGATTGCAACGAGTTTACACCAAGTGCATTGGCCCAAAAAGATATGTTAGGAAGGAAATTATGGGATTTTAGCAACAAGTTGATCAATTCAATATCAAAAGCTTGACTGCAGTTGCTGTTGGATATAGTGTTTCCTTATAAAGCACGCCAAGACTCTGGGGTTATAATCAAGTTTGTGAAATCTCATTAAATTATAAGATTGTTGTTAAACTTACTAATAATAATACCTGGCTCTCTGGGACTGTTCTGAACATTTTATTCTTATTAGTCTTTTGACTTGGTGTGTAATTAAGCTTATGGAAGACGATTTTCTTAAAATCAATGCCATAAATAGAGATATCCATTATTATTATTATTATTATTATTATTACCCAAAAAAAAGAAAGACAAGGTTGACTTATATTTATCTTTGATTGCCGATAATTAATTAATTCTTAATCGAATTTTTTTGTATCAAGATCATTGTCGAAGGTACTAGACACACACAGTGTAGAAGAAGCTCTTACCAAAAATGTAAATTTGCTGTTGGTGTGAGGTGTGCATCTCAACTGTCAATGGGTTTGATGATTCTCCCACAAGCCCGCAGCTCGCACCACGCAAACAGATGCAGCAACAATTACCGCCTCAAAAACAGGAGGAACGATCAAATCAATTTTGGACTGGCTAAAGTAATGTGTCGGAAAACACAAGGCCTCACCGGGAATATCTAAGGGTATTCTAATAGTGACAGTGACAGTGACAGTGACAGACCCATCTGTCTGACACTTGTGAGAGAAGGAAGAAGAGGGTGATATGGCGGAGACAAAAGCCACCTCCGGCGAGAACGACGCCACCGCTACCATCAAGGTCAGCAGCATAGTCCAAGTGGCGGCGTATTTTACTAGAGGCCATGGAGCCGTGAGACGCAAACGGATGAAATTAGAAAGCCAGAGAGACATCGTAGCTTAAATGGAACAAATCTTCCGTCTAAAGCTATATAACTGAAGTGAAAATGGAAAGCCAACAATAACTGGTTTATGAGTGTTTGAGATTTTGGTGGGGAAATGTGAGTGAGAGATAATATGGGCTAGAGCCTAAGTGCAGCACGATTCGAGCCGTATCATATGATTATGGTTGCGCTGACTAACTTGTGAGGTGGACAATTAGGCCTGCATTGTCCACGATATCAGAAATCTTGTATACGTGGAAATATATGCAAATTGTCTATTATTATTTTAGCCTCTCTCTGCTAGGTGGTAAAATGAATATCCTAAATCAATGAAAAATATGTGTTATGAAAATTCATTTTTATTTCTTACTTCCTCTTCATTGATTTTGAATCCCTCCCTTTCTCTGCCACTGCCTCTGCCTCTGCATCTCATCACTGATCAACCCCAGCACCGTACAATGAAAAAGCAAGGACCTAATAAATAATATTTTCACCAGCAACTGCATGCCCCAAGAATATATGATGAACACGCAGAGAAAAGAGATTTATTAGTTGGGTACGATGGGCAAATGGTATTTGCATTAAAAATGATTTCTGGACACCAAAAGATAGCAGTTGGTACTGGAAGAAAATTAACTCCAAAAGACAAACTGGCAACAGGATTTCGTAACAATACCTAGAAGCAATCTCAGGATTTAGATGTGCTCATTTAGGTTGAAACAGGTACAACTTGCCTAAACACTCTTTTGTTCTTGTTGGGTAGATTGCAAACTAGACACGGAATAAATTCTCATGTGTTCTTTATGGTGAACACATCGAAAAATGTTAGTTCATTAGTTTGATCGGAGAAATTGGTTAAAATTTACTTTTAGACCCAAATTCATTAAACAAAAATGTATTATTACTTGTTTAACAACTCTTGAATAAAATGTAACCGTAAATTTTTTTAAAAATTAATACTTAAATCACACTAAAATCTTTAACATATTGCAAAAAGAAATGTAAAGCTTCAACAATATATTCCTATGAATGTTCTTAAAACTGAGTTAGTTTTGAACTTTTGAATTTTGATTGATTCATTTAGTATGGATCGAGGCTTAAAAAGATTTAAGGATGACCCCTCCCTCAAAAGTTACCATCCTTTTTTCTGCTTCTCCCTCTTTGTTTTGTACAAACCCTTTCATATTTAAGTAATTGAAGCTTACTTTTTATCAAAAAAAAAGTAAAGGTCATGGAAAGAAAATTTACTGGCGTTTCTCAACTGCGCCTATCAGCTCACAAGTTACCTAGATAAGTAAGTCTTGAGTACAGCAAAACATCCTAGTAAGAGACTAGCACAAAATTAGGCCATGCAGCACCATCAACCAACAGTTCACCGTGGATTCCTGGACCAGGTTGACCTTCCCGCGCCGCCGCCACCACCAAATGAACTTCTACGATCATCATTGCGCCAGCTGTCACCACCCGTCCTAGGGCCGGAGCTGGTCCAACGATCCGTTTCTGGCGGGGTAGCAGCAGGGGCTGAGGCATCAGGGTTCTCACGCCGGAACCTGGGAACGTACTTCCCTTGGGATGGTGCTGCAGCTGCGGCAGCCGCAGCAGGAGCAGCTGCAGATCCTGCCTCTGATGGACGGACGGGAGCAGCAGCAGAAGCTGGTCCAGCTTCAGTAGGTCTAGTAAAGATCTCCTCTCTCCTTTTCCTCTCCTTTTCTTCCAGTTCCTGCTCTCTTAACCTCTGCTTTTCAGCTATCACATCCAATTTTGCTTTGCGTTCAGCTTCCTCCATCTTCCTCCTCTCGGCCTCTGCGAGTCATAAAAAAAATCAGCAAACCACACCAGAACAAGATAAAATTGTATACTAGAGCAACCAGATAAAACAGTGTAGTCATTGAGATATTCATATTCATGGCCAAATCTCAAGACATTTAGAAAAGTACAAAAATGTACCTTCATGCCTGCGAGCCTCCTCTTCCTCCCGAAGCCTCTGCTGTCTCTCTTCTTCTAAGTTAAGATAATACTTCAACTTCCTCAGTTTTTCTCTCTCCTGTCTCCTGGACTGTAAAATCCTAGAGATTCGCTCCTCTTTCTCCCTCCTCAATCTGTTGAATTCAGCTTGACGCTTGCTGACAACAATCTGTTGATATACCTCCTGCAAAAGCATCATCACATCACAAATATCATTGACAAGAATCACATTTGAGCTGTTCTGGGTTCCAAAATTCAAGGTTTCAATAACTATTATATGATAATAAAATGGACGGTAATTAACACATACAGGATGTCCATTTCTTTAATACCATTCTAACACGTTCCCATAAAAATAAGGCATAAAACACAAATGTCAATGGTGATAGGGGGGAGAGGAAAAAAGAGCCACGGGCATCAGGGGGACAGATAACTCACTTTATTTTC
The DNA here is from genome assembly GCA_022379115.2 of Bauhinia variegata. Lineage (NCBI taxonomy): Eukaryota > Viridiplantae > Streptophyta > Magnoliopsida > Fabales > Fabaceae > Bauhinia > Bauhinia variegata. Next base: position 23,554,880 of record CM039429.1, on the reverse strand, counting down.
CATCATTCGAGCCAGCCTAATCTTCTCCCTAAGATCTCCCTCATGGCGCTCTTGGCTGAGCTTAATCTCTTGCTGCATCATTATATGGAGCAACCCAATCAGCAAAAATAAAAAATGAAAGTTCCAAGAACATGAAGGAACACATGGAAAGTGAAATTAGAAATATGGAACAATAAAATTATTTGTGAGAAAAAATAAATAAATAACATTCAATGTCATGCGATACTCTTTTAATCACAAGCACACATCGTATTTAGCAAGCAAGATATACTGACATACCTGTTGTTCATGCTCATGCAGAATCCTCTCTTCCACAAGGCGATTTTGATATGCAGCTTCAATCAGGGGAGCAGCCTCCTCTCTTTTTGCTCTTTCCAAATAATCCATGGTTTTTGCTAATTTTTGTAGTTTCTTTTCCATTTCCTGTCTTTCTCGGAGTTGCTCAGTCAAAGTCAACTCCATCAAGCTTTGCTTGGTGAGTTTTTCCTGTAGATTTAACGATACTCAACACTTGTGAACAAAACAAAACCAGGAGCTTAATCAAATAGCAAATGTCAACATACTCCCTCTATGATTGGCTTCTTTCCCTTCTTATGTTTATTACGCTTTTCAGCCTCTTGAAGCAAGGCTTGTTTTTCTTCCATTTCCTTTTCCTCTATTTCCCTGAGTATCCTCTGGTTCTTCCTTTGCTCATACTCAGTGGCAAGTCTTCTTTGTTCTGCTTCTTCAGTTATTTTCTGAAGTCTTAACCTCTTTGACTCCTCTTCACGTTCCTTCAAACATACAAATTAGAGGGAATTTACAATCGTTCTGAAAATCATTACACCCTAACAACAAACTTTCATGCAATACTATTTCAGAAAATAATACCATTTCAAGAAGCTGCCGTTCTTGTTCTTCCTTCCGCTTCTCAATAATTGATTTTCGAGCAAGAAGCCTCTTGTGTTCCTTCTCCACAACCTCTGTCAAGGTGGGCAGCAAGGCTCCAATTTTTGATGTTTTCTTAGCTGGAGGATGAATCATTTGTCTTGCCTTGTTCAAATTTTCAGCAAAAATGGCCAAGTGTTCCCTTAAGCCATCAGACTCAAGATTCTGCAATAAAAAATGAGCAATTACCATAACTACAGTTGGTCCACTGAGGTAGAATTGGTGCAACACATGCAACTTAGGTTGAAGGAGATAGGGAGAAATCCATAAGTACCGTCTTGGAGAAAATAACAACATTCCTCATGTGGTCAACTTTCATAGAAACAAAATTATGCTTCACAGCATCCACGGATATCTTTTCTACCAAAGAAAAATCTTTAAAGAAGGGGATCATTCCAAATAAGGTCTCTATCTTCATCGTCTGGTATACATTGGATACCTTCAAAAACAAGGCACCAAGTTAACATTCATGGTTAACTAACAGGATCCACACAGAAAAAATTAAGTCCAGAAAAAATTAAGTCCAGATATAGTAGTCTACCTGCTGCAGCAACCGCAAGGTTGCAAGTTTTTCCATGGCCGGGATATACTGAGACAATTGGACCTCTGGGACAGATGAAGCAGTGGAAAGTTTACCCCCTAACTTTGAGATTTTACTTAACAAGGGCTGCACTTTTATAGCTAGATCTAAGGGGAGAAATTCATGTTCCAAGAGATGGTAAATGTCCTTCACTTCCTGAGTTGCACAAGACATCACACCCTTGGAAACCTGTAATGACAACCAGAAGATGTAAATAATCAACAAACAATATGTATCACAGCAGCAGATAGCATTCTAAGGTTGCAACACGTGTAAACTCAGGTTTAGTCCAACAAAATCAAGCAATCAATTGATGATAAAAGAAGTTCATATCAAATTCACCACCAAACGCATCAGAAATAATAAATAACTAAAACATTTGTACTTAAAGATTGTCAACAGTCCACAAAAAAAGCAATAGTTATAGAAAGCCCATTGTGTAAAAAAGGATCTAGAACTCAATTACAAGCATTCCAAAACTGAAGCAATGAAAACAGACAAAACGAAAAACAAGCTTGAAACCAAAGAAAGGCTGAACCTTACCAATTCAGAGAGAAGGGATGACCTTGAAAGCTGGGAGATAACAAAAAGATAACAGAAAATAAGTAGTTAGAAATAGGACACAAACATTTATGCGTTACATTGAAATAATTAGGGATGTACATTACCACTTCTCTGCTCTCAGATTTAGTCTCAAGATTAAAACCAATGAGATTAGCCATTCTCAGATTCCTCTCTTTTTCATGCTCCTGTTCCAAATGAGATGCACCACGGATGTGATTGTAGGGAGGCACAGAAAGTGCAGCCAGAACAACAGATGAAGCAATCAACTGTAAATCCTTCTGGCTCAGATTCTTATTAAAGCTCTTTTGTAGCAAAAATAGCCTAAACCATGCATAGGCGTGATATAGATGGCTTGACGATATCCAAAATACTTCTGTCAGCTTAGCATAGTAAACAACCATCAGTGATGGTTTTGGTGTCTTCTTGACCAAGCACATCAGTCCATGTATATCTTCAATTGACCGAAATGCTTCCTGCATAAAAAAGAAGACAAATCACCTAACCTAATCACATCCAAAAAAAGTGTATTCTGTCGGAATTCCCAGAGATGCACAAGTAATACAAAATAGCCAACCTGCCAAAGCTCAAGTTCAGTAGCAATCTTCAGTTGCTCGAGTCTTGTGTCAAGATAGAGTTGCAAGCTTTCAGGAGCTGAAAGATCAGGTCGGTCCCTTTGGTCCCGATATTTATTGAGATTTGCTAGATGGTTTCTTATGATTTCACATAGTCTGCGAAACTCTGTTGTTCGCTTGTACTGCTTGCAAAACTGGAAAGCCCGATGTGCTGTCATCTACACAAGGAATTGAGAGTTCACTAAGAGTTCATTCAATTTCAGACCAAAAAGCATACAATAAACAAAATGGTATTATAAGACTTGCCATTCTAGTTTTATGGATTTATATAAACACTAGGGAAAAAAAAAATTACATGATGGGGAATGTGATGAAGACTCTATTCTTCCTTAATAATTGAGATGAAGAGTAACATCATATTTGCTCTAGAAGGATAAGTCCTGTGTGCTGGGATTCAGAACACAACTGTGACAACTAAGAATTCTGTCACCAACGATAATGATGACCACAACACCATGACCAGAGGGGGTTGGAAGATAGTTTTACATGAAAACAATATTTATATAAATAATTTTCATTGTTTAGACTTAGTTCTTTAAAAGAAGAGAGACACGTATAAATCCACCATAAAAACAACAGCCATAATGTATCATGAGAAAAGAAAAAAGTACAAGAAAAGGAGCTTACAGCATATAAGGCTTCCAATTTTGAGTTGTTCCGTAATATTTCAAGCACGGTCCTGTACGTTTCCCATAGAAATTTAAACCATGGAGTCACCAGTTCCCGATCAGATCTTTCTTTTCCTTTCTCCCCACTCACATAGCTTAGCATCAAGTCCTCAGGCCTTTTATCAGCCTCTAAATCATCAACATCAAGAGCCTCTTCCAATGCCTGTGCCTGGCTACGAGCTTCTTCAGCTTTCTCAGTAGACAGATGCATGAAATGCTTGATCACCTCCTCCAGCGAACTAACATTTACTTGCTGGCATATGATACGATACTGAATAAGCCCATCCTTTGCAAATCGTCCTTTACGCATCTCCACACATAGCTCTACGTACTTGAACATAATCCTTTCAAGAGTCTTCTGCCACGCTCTGTATCTTCTTGAAGTGATAAGGTCATGAAGAGTTTGCAAAGCATCCTGCTTCTGCCCCACGTTGATCAATTCTGCATATTGGATCCCATCATCAAATATGAACTACAGAATATGATCTTCCAACAATGGTACTCAAAAATGAAATGATACTAGTAAGAAACATTTGTCTTCAACTAACCTTCAGCCCTTTTCAGGGCATTCTCTGGTTTGGAGTAAGTAGACATATTGAGTATCCAGTAGCGATGAGATTTACACTGCTCAAAGACGAAAGTATGTAATTGATAACTTGTATTAAAAAAAAATACTATCAGAAGTGGCAATTTTTAGAAGAATCAAGTACAACAAAGGATATTATCAGAAGTGGAAATTTTTTCACTGTCCTTCACTGATAGAACGTGCAACTATATAAAATGCATAGCATTTGCAAATTGCCATCATGGAAATACTTGTTACAAAAAAATAAAAAAATAAAAAAGAAATTATAGAAACCACATTAAAGTATAAAACAAATTATCAGGAAAAAACAGCAGAAAAAATTATTGAACGTCCTCTGGTACGCAAATAATGACATCTCAGTGGCACTTTCTAATTTACGATTATAAATAAGATAGTTAAGAGAGAACCAACTGGTTAACCTAGGAAATGACTCGATAACCATTAAACAGCATAGAAAAATATGAAATTGAGGATCATTACCAATGTCGGATAACTATAATTGCCATCTCTTTTGACTAGTTTAGGCTAGAAATCAAATAGAACAAGTGGGGTTTAATCGTTATCAGGATCTCGTAGTTCCACAAACTCTCAAACCTTTTCTTTACGAGCACAACCGTTACTGCTCAATGCATGCACCCACTTACACGAGCCTAAAATCTAAAAGGCAGAAGCAGAAAAGGAAGATACAGAAGAAGGTAAAAGGGGAAATATTAACCTATGTTTGACTATTCCTTGAAATTCAGATCCTTTCGAGATGGCCGTTCTTCTGCTTGTACTCGGCGTGGTTGCCCTAGGGGACGAGAGCGCAGCTAGGTGGGAGTTACAGTCAAGCACACCTGTTATCAGTGTTATATTCTGGGTCGGGTTTCGAAAAGAACGGGTCGAATAACATAGCATAGCATTATGTAATGGATACTCTATTTTTTTCTTTTCACACTCCCAATCAAGAAAACAAATGGTCTGGGTCTGATAAGAAAAAGAAAGCCTTACATAATATATTTGTCATTTATATAATGGATTAGGCCTAGTAGAGCCCATTGTATAGCCCAAATTTATCTCGGGATTCTTTTTTGCCTCGAAGCAGCCCAAGTTTTCACGTTAAACGCAGATTACGAGAAAGTTCGTCTGCAATCTTGGGAAAGTGGCATCTTCTTGTTCCACGATGCTTGTATTGAAAGAAATCAAGTCCGTGGGTTCCGTCGTTCATACAGGTACTCTTTTAATTTTCGTTGAACGCTACGCGAATTTTGAGTTAAATGAAGAAATTATTACTGCCTTTCAAGCCATGGAAGATGAATCAGCTGATACCCATTTATACAATTTCTTGCTGAATGCTCTTGTTGATAGCAACAAGTTGAAACAATGCATTCGAATATGGTTAGTACAGGAATTCAGCCAGATGTTTCGACCTTTAATATTTTGATACAGGCTTCTCTAAAAGCCCAGCCTGGGAATTTTGATGTTGGAATAGATATCTAAGGGTTGTCATCGGATGAGAAGACATTCACTACGATAATGCAGTGTTTTATTGAGGAAGGTGACATTAATGGCGGGCGGGCCAAGAATCAAGAAACAGATTATAGAATCTGGGTCTATTTAATGTTCTGGTAAACGGGTTCTGCAAACAAGGTCGAGTTGAGGAAGCTCTCGGTTTCATTCAAGCTATGTCAAATGAGGGATTTTACCTTGATCAATATACATTCAACTCTTAGGTGAATGTATTGATGTTATGCTGGAGAAGGGATTTGAATCATTTGATCCAGACATTTACACGTACAACTCTTTGATTTATGTATTTTGTAGATTGGGCGAAGTTGACGAAGCTGTTGAAATTCTTCATCAAATGTTTTTAAGGGATTGATCCTTAAATACTCTATCTTATAACACAACCTTGTGTAGGGAGAACCAAATTGAAGCGGCCGCTGAACTTGCTCATGTTCTTACAAGCAAGGGGATATTGCCTGATATTTGTATATTCAATGCTTTGATACAAGGTCTCTGCTTGACAAGAACCAAGAAATTGTGATGGAACTGTTCGGGGAGCTGAACAAGAAAAGAAAGGGTGTCAACCTGATGAATTTACATACAGAGCATTAATTGATAGCTTCTATACAGAAAGGAGACTTGAACAAACAAGCTTTGATGCTGCTAAAGAAATGGAGTCAAGTGCTGTGCTTGGAATGTGGTAGTTTACAATGCTTTGATTAATAGTTTGTGCAAAAACAAAAGGATTGAGGAAGCAGAGGGAAATCGAGGGGGTGTCAAGAAATTAAGTAACCTACAACACAACGCCCTTACTGATGACCTCTGTAAAAATAAGAGAGTGGAAGAAGCTGCTCTGCTTATGTTGATTAGGGAAGGATTGAAGCCTGATAAGTTCATCTATGATTCGTTGCTTACATTCTTTTGCCAAGGTGGGTGGGGATAAAAAGAAGGCGGTTGATGTTGTGAAAACGATGACCTCTAATGGGTGTGGACCACATATTGTTTCTTATGGGACCCTAATCATATGTAAGGCTGGTAATGCAAGTAGGCTCCTGAGATCTATTCAAATGAAAATTGTGGTCTTGACTCCTCGTGCTTATAACCTTGTGGTTCAATCACTCTTTAGAAGAAAGAGATGGAAAGCAGCCACGAGGCTTTTCTGAGAAATGATGGAGAAAGGCTATCCTTCAGATGCTGTAATGGTGGACAAAGGGTTTCTGCCAGAGTGTTCATCATTTGTTTTCTTGGCAGAATGGCTTTGTTCTTTATCCATGGAGGACGCCCTTATCAAACTCGTTAATATGGTCATGGAGGATGCTAAAATCTCAGAAAGTGAAACATCAATGATCCAAGGATTCCTCCAAGATCCGCTGACCACTCTTGGTATTATTTTGAATCGACGAAAGTTCAGAAGAATTTAATGGTGAAAATTTTAGCTGTAACTGCTGTCTGTCTGGTGATGTTTTATGGGATGATAAATTCAATTTTTTTGATTGCTAATCCAAATTCCTTATGGGAGAGCACCACATTGCTTGAATATGGTACTAGAGAAGCAAGTTCATATTCTAGCGAATTGAAGTCATAAGCGTCAGTAAAATGACAAGTCTCGCCATCTAATAAATAAGTGAAAAGCAATTTTTGACAGATCACATAAGCTGGAATTTTTAAATAGTAAGCATAAGACTAAATGCCAATCGAACACAGGTTGCATAAATCAGAATTCACAAGAGTACACTGGATACAGTAGAAGCTCCTTGAAGTTGCAATATACTCCATGCCAAAACTAAGAAAATTGAGACCACAATAAGCCAAGTTGACCATCCCACAAACTATAGACATTTTCAATGAGTAACTAAGACTGAAGGGGGCTCCCCATCACAAAGTTCAATATCCAATTTAGTTGGCGCGGCTTTTAAAGACATCAAGACCCATCTCAGTAGGATCAGTTGCTTGCAGCTCTATTTGAATTCCGTCAAGCTCTCTCTTGAACCTGTCTTTGGAACTTGCATATATCATCTTGCTTCTGACCCTTGATGTATCAGGGGACCTTCAAATGAAAAATGAACAAATTAATACAGATAATAATCAATAAAAATGTATGGGGTACTAGTTGCAGACGTAAAAGCTAGATGTTACCACGCAATGAAGAAAATTCTGCTTTTCTGGCAGTTCTCTTGGGTGACAAAGTCAAAATCATAAACAGCATATCGACACTCGTCTGCAGGAAGACTTGCAGTGAAATCGTTGTAACCATTTGCTGGCTCACCAAGCTTCTCCACGACAACTTGCTTCTGCTTCTCCTCAATTTTGAAGACAATGAACCGATATGTCCTTTTCGCCTTAAGCTCCAAGAACTTCAACTTGCAGTCATCATGGACAGCCATACCTGATGCTGCATTCGCCTGTAGAATTGCAGACATCACAGACATCAAAATGGAATAATCTCAGAATACTAAATCACTTACAAAATTTCAGTGTTTTCGAGCAGATAAATCAGCAAGTTCATATAATCTAAAAAACATAGATATTTCAATCTCTTAGAAAATAATTTACTGAATGATGAACAAAGAATTAAAGAGAAGTGAATCCGTATATAATCTACAGCAGATGTTTAGGAAACATTCAGATATCAAAGTCACCACAGCTACCACAATTTCACAATCCTGAAATAAATACTGTACGTTAGCATGACATATAATATCTACGTGCAATTGGTGGTATAAATACAGCAGTAGATCCGTACATTTCCCATATGGCAGCGAATCAATTCTGAAAAACAACTCATTTGCTATTTGCACTAATCGCTACTCTGGAACGCGATTCCATATTAAACATTGGAATTCATATGAAAATCGGATCTGTAAGCAAATGAAACATGAAATGGCACTTGTTTAAGCATAAATGCTTCTATTCTCCACTCATCCTCTCCGATGATCAGATCAACCAGAAACCAAACTCGAATCAACCAAATTTCAGATTAATTGGGAACTGCTGAAAGTAGGAAGAAGTCGACATCAACGATAGAAAAATGGCCACTAAACTTGAGAAATTTCAACTGCAACTTGAAAACACGCATCATTTCTTGAGAATTAAACATAACAAAGAGTAAAGCAGGCGATAGAAAGAGTCGGGGGAAACAAAACTAACCATTTTTTTTTTTTTCTCTTTGTACGACAATGAGAGAAAATGAATGTCGACGATCCTAATCCGTGGAGAAGATATATGAGTGAGTCCCAATGGGAGTGACGCCAAGGGCTCTCTGCTCCAAACCACCGGAAAAATATCAACTCTGCTGTGGTTCCATAATTTAAAGTTGGGCAGCGTGAGTGTGTAACTTGCGAATGAGCGCCACCTGTCAAGTTTCGTACAAATACGTGTATACGATGTGGCGTGTGACATAACACTTGGCTTTAAATTCGGCTGATCAAAATTTACTAATCTAACGACACCGGCACCTAGGTCGTTTCAAAATTTACTAAAACTTCAACTATAAAAATTAAAAGAATAATTTACCTACGTTTATTAGTTGGTCGTTCACTTTAATATGTCTGTAATTTGGATATTTCTTCCCAAGTGAAGCAAGTTAACGAGTCTAAGAGCAACTTTAGTGGTTGTTCTTATTTTATTTTTTCTTATAATAATTAGTGTTTGTAAAGAATTAGCTATTAGAACAGGATGACATGACACTTTTATATAAAAATTGTTATTATATAAGAACATATTCTTGTAAAAAAAAGAAGTGAGATCTTAGTATAATACTTTGTTTTAAGTAAATAATTTATGAAACTTGTTTAAAGATTATATTATTAAAGAGATAAATTTTTAAAATTAAATAAAATATAATGGGATGATTTATTAAAATAAAACTTATAAAAAATTATTAAAAATTACTTAAGAACTAATAGGTTCACCACTGTAGATGGCGTAATAACACTTTTATTATTGGGTCCCTTCAGATTCTCTGTCTGCGTCAATCCAACGCTACTATTCTTTCCATTAGTTTACTATTAATTTATAGAATATTCAAGTATACAGACATTGCTTCCCACGATGCTCTTCTGTTCAAAGGCGAAACTTTCAGGCATATATCATTTTTTTAAAAATTTTTCATGATCATAATCATAGATCTAGATTAAAATGAAAATAAAATCTTTTATTAATTCAAAATCTAGTTGCTTTCAACTAATATTTTATACAAGTTAGGAATTTAGACCTTTTATCGTCATATGAACTATAAGAAGAAAAAATAATTATTTTCTTCTTGTCAGAAGTAAACAATTTGAATAATTTATAAAAGATTGATAATTCAAACTTTTTATATCATTGCTGATTTTAAAAAAGAAGAAACACTATAAAAAAAAACTATAACAAAGTGATGATGTGTTGGGCATCAAAAAATGCAATCGCTTTAAATATAAACCATAACTTTAGCAATCGCTTTTGATAAATATAGACAAACTTTAACCAGTTTCTGGAAAAGGAAATCGTATTTATATACGTAGAACAAATTCCACGCGAACATCTGACTTCAATTTTTTTAAAAAAAAGAAAAAAACTCTAAAAAATAATGCTTTCTGAGCACAGTCAACAACTATATAGCAGTGTGATATTTCTATTGAAAATGATTTCAGAAAGTAACTTTCATAATGTCTCTAACAATCTTATGAGTTACTTAAAAAGAATCTGTAACAGTGTAGCCAACTCATTGAACTCAATCCTGTCTTGCTGATCCAATGACAAAACTATGGCCAAGTATGTCAAATAATCTTCAATCTTATCCTTATAAGTGAAATCCATGAAAGGTATACATCATTAAATTCTGTTAAAAATTAAATTTTAAAAAATATTACTCCCTAAGCTCTTTCAAAAACTTAAAAGAAGAATATAACCAATCATAGATTGGCCTCAAGCTTGCTTATGTTAACTAGGACCTAGAGAAATAATTAATACTTGTATAAGAAGTGAAGCATTCAAACGGATGAAAACACATAAACATAAAACTATAAACACTTAACAATGACTTGAGGAATCTTGTAAATATGCTTATAGACTAAATAAAACTTGCCTATGCATCATTCCAAGCCACCGCTCTAGGCAAACAAGATACTAGCAAACCCAGATTTCAGTTAAAAGTAACAGTGCGGTTGGAGGAGTAAGTAGTTAGCATGGCATGGCATGTTAAATTCATAGAAAAGAAGACAATAATATATTAGCAAACCAAAAGAGTAACAAAAGCATGCCATAAAATGGCGAGTGTCAATATTCAGAAGATATTTGAACTTGAATTTTGTGTAATCACAGATTACACATTAACTAACAGACACAGGATCTGAGTATCACCCAGTCATATAGGCACTGTAAATCCCAAATCACAGGAAAGCATAAAAGCTAGTTGAAGGCAATGAATACTTCATGCCAAAATTTGACATCAGGACCAGCCAATCTCAAACTAAAAACACTCCAATTTTAGTAAATTAAAGCTTTAGGGATGCGACACCCATTCCAACTTTTGCTATGATATAACTTAGTTGGCACGGCTTTTAAAGACATCAAGACCCATCTCAGTTGGATCAGTTACTTGCAACTCTATTTGAATTCCATCCAGCTCTCTCTTGAATCTGTCCTTGGAGCTTGCATAAATCATCTTGTTTCTGACCCTCGATGTATCTGGGGACCTTCACAAAAGCACCAAAATAACAGTCAATTATACTATACTATACAGCAAGCATGCACAATTTTTTGGACGCTTAAGAATTAAGTTTACCATGCAATGAAGAAGATTCTGCTTTTCGGGACATTCCCCTCGGTGAGAAATTCAAAATCATAAACAGCGTAACGACACTCGTTAGTAGGCAGGCATGCACTGAAATCTTCATAGCCCTGTGCAGGCTCACCAAGCTTCTCCACAACAACTTGCTTCTGCGCTTCCTCAATCTTGAAAACTATGTAGCGATATGTCCTCTTTGCCTTGAGCTCCAAAAACCTTAATTTGCAGTCATCATGGACAGCCATGCCCGACGCTGCGTTAGCCTGCCCAATTGCAAAGCAAACATCAATTAATTGACACGATTCTAAATGACCCTTGATGTAATCTAAGCATTGAGAAAAATTGCAAAGCACTGAACAAAAGAAAGATAAACCAGCCTATATAATGTGTCAATCTTAAGTTTGAATAAAATCACTATTTGGTTGATGGAGGAAAAGGGGAAACAAACGAAGGCTCTGTGTATTGAGTACTAATTACAATCATGCTTTGTAAAGGGAGTGGAGAGAGGAGGAAGAAATTTTACCTTTTGGAATAAAAATTAGTTTTGTAAGTTTTCTAGGGCAATATGCTAAATGATGAAGAACAGTAAAGTGGGTGATCATATAATAGCTATAGCAGCAGAACATCAGAAAAGACACAGGGATCAAAATCCACAAGCTATCTTTATCGTCAATAAAACTTTCGTCGATTAACCAGAACAAAGACTAGATCCGCAGCTTTTCCACCACCCAAAATCCTGCACAAGAATTTCGGGAAAAAAGGAACACAGCTAATCCCTACTTTCTAAAGCAAATTATCATCATCAAAACAATATCGAAGGCCAGATCTGTGAGCAAATGAAACTTGTATAACCAGTTTACTGTATTAAAACGCAAGTATATCCCTTCGGTTCTACTGTACTTAAATAATCAGATCGGCCACGAAACAAACACGGAATTAAAAACCAATAAATCAATTGTTAGTGAGAAAATAAGAAGCAGCAGCTAAGAACTGGAACTTGAACTTGCAATCAAATTTGAATAATAATTTTAAACATCGCGTTGGATAGTGAAAATTAGAAGCCTTCTTTTAATTTTTCTGAAATATCTCGACTACCAAACGCGGCATACGATGAAATCAAAATCTAAGCAAGACAACAGAGAGAATTAAGAAAACTGACCATCTTTTTCGCTTTGATAGGACAACGATACGAAACAACTATCGACAAAGGACAAGGAGGAGGAGGAAATATAGGAGACGCTCCTGCGAATGAAATACGTCGATGGTCTTTGTTATTCTTATATAGCTGTCTCAGGATGGACTTATAGAATATAGAATATTAAAATCACTTGGGAGAGGAGGTCCCACCTTTTCTCCTTTCCCATTATTTATTTGGCTACTTGCAATTCTGAGATAAAATTAATCCCATTTTTACTTTCTTTTAAGCGTAGAAAAAGAAAAATATACAATTGCAGGAATTGTTATCTGGATATATTCCAGCACAAAACATGTCCAAATATTCTTAATTGACAATGAAATAAAACCATATTTGTTATAAACATTTATAATTTTATAGATGTCTATTTATATAGAATATTCTTCTAAAACATCTTATATTATTTGATAATTTTTCTCAGATATTGAATTTCCAAGGAACTTATTATTCAAGTCATTTCATATTTTCAACTGGCACTTGTACAAAAGCATTTAGACTAATGATTCGCAGGTACACATAATTCGTTACAGAAAACATGCTTAATCAAGCAATGAAATGGACACAAATTTAAAAAGGAAAACCGAAGAGAAATAAATATATCAGCAAATCGGAAGTCATCATAGCCTGCCTTAAAATAACAAATTGTTAATCTGTAAAAGATAGGTGAACTAAAGGTTTTGGCTAATAATAGAGAACAGTTACACATTAGCAGGTAAACATAGGGCTAAAACGCCACTCAAGACACAAAAGTTTTATAATGACACGATCTTTCGAAAACAACAGAAGCTTCGATAAAGACTTCGGCCAAACTGGGAACTCGATAGCGTAATCAGCCAAAGTTCAGTCCACAGCCTACAGAATCCCCAATTGAGTAGCTCCCCAGGACAATTCCTATTGTTCAGAATTAGTTTGCACGGCTTTTGAAAACATCAAGGCCTATTTCAGTTGGATCAGTTGCTTGCAGTTCTACTTGAATCCCATCGAGCTCCCTCTTGAATCGGTCTTTGGAGCTTGCGTAAATCATCTTGCTTCTGACCCTCGATGTATCTGGGGACCTTAACAGAAAAGCACCCAAAAAAAATGTCAATAGAAAAGGATGGCCTATTTGTTCGCACGCCTAAGAGGTGGGCTTACCATGCAATGAAGAATATTCTGCTTTTTGGTACATTCCCTTCTGTGAGATATTCAAAATCATAAACAGCGTAACGACACTCATCAGCTGGAAGGCATGCAGTGAAATCTTCATAGCCGTTGCTTGTTTCACCAAGTTTCTCCACAATCACTTGCTTCTGCTTTTCCTCGATCTTGAAAACTATGTAGCGATAAGCCCTCTTTGCCTTAAGCTCCAAAAACTTCAACTTGCAGTCATCATGCACAGCCATTCCTGATGCTGCGTTAGCCTGAAAATTATATACATAGCATGTACATCAAAACCAGTAACTTAGACAATCCTGAGTTTCTTGATTGGAACATAAAGTTGTACATGACTGAGGTCTGAATTAAACAAGAACATCAAGCAATACCATACAAAGTTTTTTCAAAGAAATTTCAATTTCTATTCCTAGAGAGGAGGGGAATGCAGAACCAATGGAGCTATCTCAATATAATCATAATCATAACTATCTACTTGAATAAAAAATTAAACCATTTATAGTGCAAAAGAAAGGAAATGCCAACATTAGCAAGGAGCAACGCCAACTTCCTTGATGGGTAAGGAGAAAAACAAAGTGAGAAGTGGGAATAGTAAGATTTTCATTTTCACTCCTTGATACTTAGTAAAGTGAAATGGGATATGATTAGAAAATCTGGTGCCGATACACCACATTGTACTAAACCTAGCAAGCATAAAATGATTTACATCTCCAATTATAGATCATCCATTTTCCACCATCACACTTGCACCTCTACCAAGAGCACCTAATAAAAATAACTAAAGAATATCTACATAGTTTTAACAGGGGGGAAATCCAACCAAAAAACACCGAGAAAATATGTACGCTTAAGTAAGAATCGAACAGTTTTGTTCAATACGGACAGCAGAACCGACTCGATTTCTTGTATTAAGTAGCGATGGATCGATGCCTACTACAATCACTTAGAATCCATCGTAAATTATAAAGGATCAGTTTAAGCAAAGTTAAATCTCACTAATCAAACAGGGGGATTAAGACTTACAACGAAATAATATCTAATTCAGATCTGCAAGCTAATAAAAGTCGAAGAGACAATTATAAACGCAAATAATTTTCTTCAATTGTATGCTATTTAGTCCATTAGATCAACCGTAACCAAACCACATAAATCAATCAATAATTAGTCAAAAGGAAGAAGAAGAGACAACAACAACAACAAACAAATCATTCTCAATAATTTCAAATTGGATTTTTTTTAAAAAAAAATCTTCCAATCTTAGGTATTTCTCAGTAACCAAACGGAGCACAAAGTAAAATCAGAACCACAGTAAGAAGGCAGAAATCTGACCATTTTTTCCCGCTTGGTAGGTTGGGAAAAGGATGCGAAACGATTGCCAACAATGAAGCTGGAGCGGATATAGGGACGAGGGTCTTCTCCGAAATCGAGGGCTTCTCTGCAAACGAATATGTTGAGGCCCTTTTTTCGGCTCCGCTTGCGTGAAGATTTTTATTGAAGTCGGTATTCAGCTGGAGTGCGTGACGTACGTATGGCCCAATGACGGTGCCGCGTAGAAAATACGTAGAGAATCGTATTCTACTTCCTCTTTTGTTTTGTGGATAATGGATTCTGGCTCATGTCCACTCTGCTGTAAAATACAGCCATACAGTTTTGGGCTCGGCAACTGTCCAAAAGCCTGGTTACACCAGAGCCCAATCATCCATAACTATATGGACTTTGTTATTCATTCCTCAGAAAAAAAATAAAAGTATTTTTATTGTTATTCTTTATAATAAAATAAAAAAAGTACTATATATATACTAGATTTAAAATAATCTTATCATCATATTTTTAATGTAAATACTGTTCAATTCATAGTTTAACGAATAAAACACACAAACAAAATTAAGAACAAAACTTGGTGGAAGAAATGCTCCAACAATAGAGAAAAAGAAACAGAACAAATCACATCCAGGAGTCTCATTTACATTCCACAACTATTATTCCAATTATTAACATTAATTATCCTTTAATCAAAAGTTTGTAACCTAAAAATAAAATAATTAATCAATTAAAATAAAAAGTGATTGCTATAACGGAAACGAAATTATAAAGTGAATTAATAAAATAAAATAATTAATTAATTGAAATAAAAAGTTAATTATTGGTAACATTACAGTGCTGACGTGTTATCTTATTTTGTAGGCTTATTTTTTTTTTGGTTATATTTGAATATTATTTTAAATTAATTTTGTGCCTAATAATGAGGGGTTTTAATGTATGTTATTGATTGATTTTGCCTGAATTATGCTTCCCACCTCAACTCTTTCATTTAATTATTTATGTTATTGTTATGATTATTTCACTTGATTTTATTTTTATATTTTTTTTCTTTTAATTAGATAAGTATCGACAATTAAGTTTTTGATTAGATAATAGCTGATTTTAATTAGATAATTAGTGCTAATGTAGCATAACTAATTGGTCTTATTTAAGGATTGCTTTTATAGATGTATAGATATTTATACCAACATTAATAATACTTATATAAACATTAGTAAAACATAAGTTATTTTTTTCAATTATTATTTTATTTTCATATTTTATTCTTTACTATAAAAAAATTAATTTGATTAAAAATTATCAAAAAAATTATTAGTGTCATTTTTAACTGAATAAATAATTTAAATTAATATTGAAAAGGATAATACAAATTCAATTTACAAATATTAGTTTATTAAAATTTTCCTAATCAAATAAGATTCATATGAAAAAATATTTTTTTTCATGAAAAGTAAGTAGGTTTATTATTTTCAAGTGAAAAAGATACTTTAAAACAATTAAATAAATAATACTTCTATCAACTATTGGTAGTGAGATGAACAAATGGTAAGCAGTATTGCAACGTTAGTAATATTTCCACCACTAAAATTTATCTGATTAAATGGTATTTATATGAAAAATTAAATAATTTTGTATGATAAGCAAATAGATTTATTACTAACAAATTAAAAATAAATAAAATAAAATTATTAGTATGATGATTCAATACTATAAAATATTATCAACATTAATAATACTTTCACAAATGTCAGTAAAACATATGTTTATTTTTCTCAAATATTAATTTATCTTTTAATTTTAATTATCATGGTAAAATATTGAATTATTTGAAGAATATAATATTATTAAAAAGTAATTATTGGTAAAATTTATAACAAAATAAATAATTTAAATTTACAAATATATGATTTACTTTTATAATTTATAATATAATATAAATAAAAATTAGATTAGATTCTATCTTGAAAGACTTTTACAATCCAAAGACAATTGACCACTCCTAGTAACATAAGAGAAACAAAATATGACAAAAGCTTATAAAATTAAATTTGATTTAAGCTGTAATCTCAAAAAGAAAAACGATAATTAAAAGTAGCCAAACATTAAAGCGCCCCGTTGAGCCTTCCATACACGTGTAATTTATTCGACACTTCATGAAAAAACGGCTCAGGTGGCCGCCGTAGGAGCGAAATCGTGCCACGTTGCCTTATATTATAAGCAGGATGGAGTGGGTCCCATCACGTTTATCCACTTGTCTTCTCGTCCCTTCCAAAAGATCGTGACGTCGATTTTTTGTTGTTTGCTTCAGATAGTTTTTACGAAACTCATCGCCTCTGCGCCTTGCAAAAGTTAAATCTCAACCGCGAACCAAGCTTTACGTTTATGTTTGATGCCGCCCTGAGTTCCCTCTGTATTTTTCGCACAAACCAAGCCCTAACCCTAACACCAACTCTTCTCAATCAGATCCCAGCAGAGCATAGACTTCACTTTTCTATTTATGAATCTCAGATCTGTTAATTTAAAATTCGATTTGAAGAGATTGGAGCTGGTGTTAGGATTTCACAAGATTCGACGTAATTTCCTGTTTGGAATTTAAGGTCATTCAGATTGAATTTTGTGGTTTTCTTATTGTTATGTGGTTTCAGTAGTGTTTTTGTTTTTGTTAAAAAAAAAAAACTTCTTATTTTTAACCTTTCTAAATTGATTCAAACGGCTTGGCGGTTGTTTCTGGTTAAAACTTATTTCAGCCATTTGATTTTCGTCGTTACTTTCATGTCAGTTTCAGTGCTTTTTGGGTGGGCATGCTCAGGTAATGCATGCTCAAATTATGACTCAAACTCAATTTCTAATCTAAATTTATTAACAGGTATTAATTTGATTGATAGCTCAAAGTAAATTGCGATAAATTCAAGCCAAGCACCAGTTCAGTCGAACCAGTATCGCATTATATTGAATGCTATGCTTTGGTTTTCTGCTAATTACCGCGTTGGAATACCCAGAAACTGTGTTCTTTGATGGGAGAGGCAGCAATTTGTGTCGAAGTATTAGCAGATGGAAGGAGAGAAGATAACGAGGTATCAAGAACAGAACTGAAACGAGACTGCCAATGTCTTGCTGATGCTGAACTTGACCAGTCTCCGAGTAAGAAACAGGCAAAAGAAGTTTCAAATGATGACGTGCGCTCTGAGGTTTCCAACCCCCACACTTCTCCGAAAGAGAATGCCTTAACTTTTCAAGATATCAGTAGCCAACCTGCTGAATTGGAAAATACTAACCAGGCAGAGTGTGGTGAAGTTACGTCAACTTGCTTGGAGAATTCTAGTTCTGATGAGACCTTGAGTGATGGAGGGGCCAATCAGACTAACACTTCTCAAAATGAAAAGGATACGAGTACCTCCTGTGTTGTGCTTGAAATCCCCAAGCATGCAAGCACTACTGGGATCAGAAAGATCACATTCAAGTTCAGCAAAAAGAAGGAGGACTATAATTATAATTCACCTGCTACAACTTATCAGCATCCTTACGGCTTTCATGACGATGACGAGGAACCCTATGGAAGGGCTTATAGCAATACGGGGACGTTAGAAAGCTCATATGGGATGGACTATGTTCGAAATGGAGATTTTAACTTGTATGCTCGAAATATGGAATTCAAAATGTCAAAGAAAGTAGTCCCAAATTGCTATCCTACGAATGTCAAAAGGCTGTTGTCAACTGGTATACTTGACGGTGCTAGAGTGAAGTATATTTATCATGTAGGACAGGTAAAAGCACACATTAAAATAGTGTGTTTGTGTTTTTATTTATTTATTATTTATTTTATAACAAGTAACTTACACCGGATTTTCTCAGATTGAGCTTCCTGGGATCATAGAAGGAGGCGGATATTTGTGTGGCTGTTCAGAGTGCAATTATTCGAGAGTAAGCAATTTGAATTATTTCTTATAAGGATTGGAGAATTTTTGTTCTGTGATTACAAATAGCTGATTTAACGATGGCTGCATAGGTGCTCAGTGCCTACGAGTTTGAGCAGCATGCTGGTGCCAAGACTAGACATCCAAATAATCACATATACCTAGAGAATGGAAGACCAATATATAGTATTATACAGGAAATGAAAACTGCTCCACTCAGCTTACTGGATGAGGTTATAAAGGACGTGGTTGGTTCATCTGTCAATGAGGAATCCTTTCAGGTTTGGAAAGGTGATAGTTATTTCTTTGGTTCCTAAATACATCCTGGTTTTTTTCTATCGTTGGAGTAATGTATTAACAATGACAAGCATCCTTCTTTTATTTAACACCCTCCGGCGGGAGATGCTTGCCGTTCTCCGTATGCCCTATCCGTCACCTTTCCTTCCTGCCCACTTGCCTTTTGTTTTTTAATAATTTTTTTAGCCATAGTATAAATTTTTCCCCTTTTCTTTTTGATTTTTATTCTTTTGTTCTTTGGCGTGGGTTCTGCAGCGAGTCTGCTACAAAGCCATGGGAGGGCTGAAGCAGATAAATATTATGACACCAAGCTTATTGGCATGCCTCATGCAAACGTAAGGTAAGACAGGAACCAACCAAGATAAGATAAGGAAATTTGATTTCAAGTCTTTCTAGCACTGTTAGTTTTTTACTTGTGTGGTATGCTTGTGCGTCTGGTGCCTCTGATGGAGTACTACATTCTTGATGAAGTTGGTATTTTTTGCCCCATCCCCCTTTTGTCACAAAGAACATTTTTTTTAGCTTGTCTGGTCTATTTGAGCTTTTGCAACATTTTCAATCATAAAACAACATGATAACCATTACGTATCTGGATACTTTTTTCTCTTTCCTTGTCAGTAATAGTGGCTAACTTGGTGTCAACTGTTGATCACAACAGAACCGAGTAATTTTTTGTTCATTGGAGCCTCTTGGAAAAGTAACCTCTTTGACTTTGTTTTATTATCCTTTTTTCTTTTTTTTTAAAAAATTTCTATGCATGTAAGTGAGTGCATTTGTTTTGGGAATAAGATATTAATGGCGATTTTCAGAGTAAAATTATTAGGATGTTAAGT
This sequence comes from Bauhinia variegata, assembly GCA_022379115.2. Classification (NCBI taxonomy): domain Eukaryota; kingdom Viridiplantae; phylum Streptophyta; class Magnoliopsida; order Fabales; family Fabaceae; genus Bauhinia; species Bauhinia variegata. The sequence continues at coordinate 23,534,957 of CM039429.1, read as the reverse complement.
CTTGAAGCTTAGTGTGGCTGTGCTTTTAGGTTTGGGACTTGGTGTTTTTTAATTGACTAACAGATATCTTATCTTGTTCTTCTTCAATTATGGGTTTCCTTCAAGGAAAACAACTTATTTTCACTGGGCAGTTTTTATGTTGTCATCCTTATTGCAGATAGTTTTCTTTGTGTGATCTGATTTCTAGTTTCCTTCTTATTCATATGTCTATTAATTTTTAATTATATCATGTCATTTTATTTATTTTGGCTAACAAAATCGCTTGTGTAATTAAATTTTGGTGCTTCAGTCAACATGTAGAAGGTATCAACCACATAACTCAGTCATGTGCACTGAGTCCTGTTGAGCAGCAAATTTATGTGAAGCGGACAACTGATGAGCGGAAACGTGCAATAAAGAAGTTCGTTCTCTCTATCTGTCCCCCTTCTATCTACCTATCTGTGTGCGCAATTGTATTTTGTATATTTGTTGAATTAGTCATGTCATCTACATGTGATGTGTATAATGTTATTTGGTTTATTAATTTATATTTTTCCCATCTTGGATACCCACACGATGCCATTTTTGTAGACCAACTTCCTATACTTCTAATTCATGTCCACAGCCAAAGAGAAGCTCTGATGGTAGCACTAAGAGAAGGTACTTCTTGATTGTTTGACTTGGGAATGTGAATTCTCTATGCTCTTCTATCTGCTTTAGTTTCCTTCCCCCCACCACCACCCCCCCCCCCCCCCCCCCCCCACCCCGTGAATTGCAATAGCTTAATTTCATAGTTTGAACCTGGAATTTCTTTTTATCAGGGATAACGATTTGCATAGATTACTTTTTATGCCAAATGGACTACCAGATGGTGCTGAATTGGCTTACTATGTCAAAGGACAGGTATTTAAAATTTTCTTTTAATCGTTTGAGTTATTGATGGGTTCATAACTTCATTTGTACTTGATTATTATCGTTTTCAATCTTTTGATTGATCTGATTGCTCTGGTATATGCTTCAGAGATTGCTAGGAGGTTACAAACAGGGAAATGGTATAGTTTGTAGTTGTTGTGATAGAGAGGTATGTTCATTATGACATGTGCATATAATTTGTATATTGATTTCTGTATATATGTCAAGAGAAGCCTTTGCTGTTCCTTTTTGACTTATTATTTAAATTTATTAATGAACAGATAAGCCCGTCACAGTTTGAAGCTCATGCTGGAATGGCTGCTAGACGTCAACCGTGAGTGTACCTTTGAAGCACTTGGATAGTTGCTACTTGTTAGACTGGTCTTTTTCCTTCATCTTGAAATAAATTCTGTCCTTTTGCAGTTACCGTCATATATATACTTCCAATGGATTAACACTCCATGATATAGCTCTCTCATTGTCAAATGGTCAAAATGTTACCACCGGAGATAGTGATGATATGTGTGCAGTATGTGGAGATGGAGGAGATTTGATTCTTTGCAATGGATGCCCTAGGGCTTTTCATGCAGGTGGATACCTTTTCATCGCTCCAGTCCATTTTTTTGAATTTATTAAGTTTTGCCAAGGTCTATGTTAAGAAGATATTCACTTTACTATACCATTTAGAAGATGACTGATGTTGTTAGAGAGTCTTTCTGACTACATCAACATATTTCATACCTGCAATAGCTTGACATAGCAGATAGTCTGTCTTACTGCATTTATCTGTTTCATAACTGGCATAGCTTGCCTCATCTAGCAATCCTCTTCAGTTCACCTTTATAGTGATAGTTAATTTCCTATAAAGTTGACCCTTTATCATAGTGCTTTTAGCTGCGTTTCCTTGTGATATATGCAGGACATCCTAATATTATGGTATTATATGTTTTCTAGTGATAGTCTGTCTTACTACATTTATTTAATTTTCTAACAATCATTTCATATTCATATGATTTAATGGGTTTTGTTTGAACTGCAGCCTGCTTGGGTTTACATTGTGTTCCAGAAAGCAGTTGGCATTGTACGGATTGCAGAGATAATGCAGGCAGTGGCAGAGAATCTTCTGGTACTGGAAGGCCAATCATGATACGGTTGACACGGGTTGTTAAGTCACCAGAATTTGAAATGGGTGGTTGTGTTGTTTGCAGGTAAGTCATCTTGTTATTTAGCTTTGAGCTTTTAATGATTGAAGTGACAAGAATTTGATCATTTCACTTTCATGACAAGATATCATTTCAATAGATTGTTTGAATATATGGATGATGGGCTTTTAGCTGGTTTTTCCATTGTGTTATGGAATGGAAGTATCTGGTCTTTGTCTGTACGAGCAGTAGATCACCTGATGTAAAAAAAGAGCTATAAAGTAATAGGTCTTCAGTCCTTTCTTTAAATTAGGAAAATTGTTGATTTTCCTGTTTCTCTAATTAAATTGAATGTGCTCTAGTATTTCCTTGTACTAATGTTTTTCACTCTCTATCCTGCATTTGCAAGCGATGTAAGGCATAATTTCTTAAACTTTTCTCTCAGGTGTTTTTCTATTCTAGGAAAGGAGACAAGAGAATAATATTAGACATTGCTTTTGACTCAAATTTTTTGCTCACCTGTTCGGTAGCGTAGTAGTCTATAGTGCAAGGTTAATCAGGAGATCAAAGCAATGTGTCTATAAAACTTAGTGTAGTGGTCCGGTGATGGAAATACATATGAAACTTCAAAAAAAAGAAATAAATAATCTGACACTAGATTAGATTTTGAAAGCTAGTAATCATATTTCCATTTGTACAATGTCAAGGCATAGGGGGTTTGTGCATGTAGAAGATTAGTTTGTTTTCTGTATTATTATAAATTAAGCTAGTTGTATTGATTAGTTATTTGTCATAATCTGTGTCTCGTTATTTGGGGGGTTGGAGTTTTAATCCACCACTGTCTTAATTCTTTTTGTTTTCTTAAAGTTAAAGGAGGTAAATTTTCTGAATGATTCACACGGAGCATGATTTCAGCGAGCATTGTTAATACCTTTGCCAGTATCAATCTTTATCTTTTGGCATTTCATTAATATCTCACATTTTCTGAATGATTAACAGGGAGCATGATTTCAGTGTTTCTAAATTTGATGATCGAACAGTTATAATTTGTGATCAGGTATGGGATATGCATGATGAAGATTTTATTAGATCATTTCATTCTTTGCACTTCATGTTTTGCCAGTGTAGTAAGTATATTATGTATTTGTTTTTCATCCAGTGTGAGAAGGAGTATCATGTTGGTTGCTTGCGAGACAGTGGGTTATGTGAGCTGAAAGTAAGCATGGAACCTTGTAGATGATCTTGTTATGACACTGGTGATTGTGTCTAATTATACTTTGTTGTGTCTTATTTCAGGAACTGCCCAAAGATAAGTGGTTTTGTCGTGATGACTGTAACAGAATATATGTGGCTCTACAGAATTCAGTTTCCACTGGAGCAAAGGTTGTACCAGCTTCCATATCAGATATAATAAACAGGAAGCATGAAGAGAGAGGTTTATTTATCAATGGAGGCATGGGTGACATCCAATGGCGAATTCTAAGTGGAAAAAGTCGTTATCCAGAGCATTTGCCATTACTTTCACGGGCTGCTGCTATTTTTCGAGTAAGTATTTGAGATGTCATTTTGGACCTTCCTCATCCTTTGTCCTTAGGCTCACAAAATATGGCTTCCAAGCTGTATAAGTTGCTGGGTTTGACGGCTGAGAATTATATGTATTTTGAAAGCTCCTTCCTCATCATATTTTATGCTTTGATTTAACTCCTTTTTTTTTTTGGGAATTTGTTTTTGTAGGAGTGTTTTGATCCCATTGTTGCAGTATCGGGCCGTGACCTGATTCCTGTTATGGTTTATGGGTAAGCAACTCTGTTTTATTTTACAATTTGGGTTTATTTGAGATTGCAAATTGGGCTTACTAACTGCCAGCCTTGGTAAATGGTTGTTTCAAATTTCAATCAATGCTTGGATTTGCCTGGCTCTTGAAGTTTTCCCGATGTTTTTTTGATACTTGTAAAATAACAAATTTTTAATTTTGTGCAGGAGAAATATATCAGGGCAAGAGTTCGGGGGAATGTATTGCGTTGTTTTAATAGTGAAGTATGTGGCTTTCTCTACTTTCCTTATCTTCCTGATTGTGCTTCTGCTCTGTCGGTGACATAGGTATATATCTTACTGCGCAGGTCTGTTGTAGTATCTGCTGGGCTTCTTAGGATATTTGGCCGAAATGTTGCTGAGCTTCCGCTGGTAGCTACTAGCAGAAAGTATCAAGGAAAAGTAAGCACTTCTGTTTTGAAGCATGGCTAACCCAAAATAAAATCATTGAATAATGAATTGCATTCCGACTCTCCTTTACTTCCTCTGCTCTTTGAGAGGCACTAGATGTAAGGATAAGCCCTCATTAACTTCTTGAAACTTTTCATATAGGGTTATTTTCAAGTATTATTCTCTTGCATAGAGAGGCTACTCTCTTCCCTGAGTGTGGAAAAGCTGGTGCTTCCAGCAGCTGGGGATGCCGAATCAATTTGGACTAAGAAATTAGGCTTCCGAAAGATCAGTGAAGATCAGGTAAGTTTATACTTGTGTGCTTACTGATTAACTAGCAAAAGTAGTTTTGAAAACCTGATTTCCTGAGAACGCCATGAAGTAATCACTTCAACTGAATAGGTCAGAAAGATACTATCATACTAATTACTGAGAAATCAACCATCACCCACTATTGTATTACTTAGATTACAGAACACAGATCACTTGCATTGAAGACTTATTTCAGAAGACGTCTATATATCTATGTGTGTTGTTTGATCTAGAAGAAGTAATCACATATATCCTAATCCTACTAACATTTACAATTTCAATTTCATTGTACTGGCAGTTATCCAAATATCTGAGAGAGGTGCAGCTAACCCTCTTCAATAAAACTTCAATGCTCGAGAAGACAGTGGAACAAACAACAGAATGATGTTTATCTGATGTTGTAATTACTCTTTCTTTTTTTGGTTATTTATGAATTTTTGTAGTGATTCTCCTTACTGTGTAATTGCTGGTGCTATTCTCTTGCTCTTCCCTTTTCATTTTATTTTCTTTGGAGGAGGGGGGCCAGACTGGGTTGTGTTTAGGGTGGCACCCAGTGATGTTCTTGCTTTCTGTACAATCTTAGGAGTTAGGAGGGTAGAACATAAATGGTAACGGGGACATGCGTGGCCTGAAGCCACAAAGCAGATGAGTTAAAAAGAGAATACATATTGACGCTTCTCTTATTCTCTAGTTGGCGTGCGTTCTGGTTTTTAATTTTCGTGCAGCTTCATGGTTGACCATGCATGTCGAGACTTGGTACAATTCCAGACTGGGACTGCAGGAATAAATAACACCAGCACATGAATTTTTGTTTTCTTGGTGGAAAAAAACAATCGCTCTAGAACATCAAGAGAAGTAGAAAGAATGCGTTATACATCCTAACACCACTAGCAGGCGGTCAAATGTAGACAGGACACTGGAAACATCATAGAACCTTAGATACCAAATAAGACAAGGTTATAAAACATAAAACGCAAATTATTAATAACATATATATCAAACGCCTGGAATAACATTATTTTGATCTCAAACTCGGAATAAGAGAACTCTAAATTATGAAAGATGAATAAATAGTATATTTACTTTTTCATCGTTATTTTATTGCTCAAAATTTATGGATTGATTCTTACTATAATTTTTTTTCATTGATTTATTCCATGCAATCACTATTACTATCATTGATAATTAATAATTAATAAAGTTTCGTTATAAAAAAAAAATAAAGTTTCAAAATAAACGTCAATTTGTTTCCCCTTTTGTCACTTGACGCTCAAAGAAAGGGTTTCATACGAGTAACGGCGTTGTTTTGTTCCTTTGTATTTGAAACAGTTGATCTTCGTCAGTTCGCGCTTTACTGAGAGGGAAGACATAGGGAGCGCTCTCCTCACTTAGTCACTTAACACTTCTGCAGTCAACCCTGTCACTCGCTTCCATAGTAGAGATTAGACACTCCAAAACCCTAAAAGATGTATTCGTGCATTTCACATCACTATCTTGCTCATGTTCACTCTGTAAATTTCACGAAGGTCAGTTTCAAGATTTAACATTCTAATCATCGCGTCTTCGGAGTTCAACCTTAGGATATTAATGAATTTTAGCAGTTTCGTTCCATTTCCTTGCAATCAGCTTTCTCCAAGGGATTAAGGCATATAATATTTTCATTACCATTTGCTCTGCAGACTTTTGGCTCTTCTGGTTCTTCTCTGAGAGACTTTAGGGTATTTGCTACATCTATGGCTGCGAATCAAGCATCCACTTACATACCGGCTGCTCCCATTTTTCTTCCCGAAGGACCTTGGAAGCAGGTGCGTCACCAAGGAATCATTCCAAACTTGATTAACTAGTAAATGTGCTGACACGTTCAGACATTGTCAAGACTCAAAGTAACTAACATGCCTCAGCTAGTATGAATTTTCTCTTACTTTTTATAATTGATAGTATGTCATGTTGTTTCATATCCGTATTTATGACGAGGCTTTCTCAAGTTGCTACTAGTATTATTTGGATTGCTCGTTATGACACGTTGTACTGCAATGATAACTTCTTATCCCATGCAGCTGATGGACCGTTTTGTGCATCGTTCCAGATTGCAAATTGTGGTGCCGCAAATGCTATCAATTTTGTTAACTAGTATCTAGTTTTGGTTTTCAGATTCCAGGAGGAGTTACTGCTGCAGAAGGATTTAAAGCTACAGGAATCTATGGAAAATTGCGTGCCAAAGGAGAAAAGCCTGATCTTGCTCTTGTAACATGTGATGTTGACGCCACATCCGCAGGTTAGCTTTCATCTTTCTAGTCTATACAACGATGTATTTTTTGTTTTGGTTTACACTTCAAACAGTCCTGTTTCCTATCAAATATTGAGTTGATATGTTTTAAACAAAGTTCCAGCGGTTACACAAAAATTCTGATCATTTGTTCTGTTTTATAATTTTTCCCAGGGTCATTTACAACTAATGTGGTTGCTGCAGCACCAGTCTTATACTGCAAAAGCGTACTAGACATTTCAAAAACGGTAAGCATAGCATACGCTACAACTAACCTTGCTACTGGTATCTGTTGGAGTTGATATCTTTAGCTAGGTTCTAGCATATTGTTTCTAGATGCATTTAAGTACTCTTATTGTATATGATCATTCATCTGATGCTGATGGTTGCTTGGATTTAATACAAGATTCTAATTTTATAGATTTGTGGATAGTATAATGATATGTCTACTTTGTTGTACTTTGAAATTTTATCTTCCCTGGGTTATTACCTGCTGATAAATCAATATTTGCTACTTTTCAGGCACGTGCTGTGTTAATTAATGCAGGTCAAGCAAATGCTGCAACAGTAAGCCATCCGAACTAGTTTTGTTTTTTATAATCTGTAATGTTTAATCATACTTTGTTCTTTTGCTTAAGCTGTTTATTATTGCTTTGATAGTGTTATCTGATTTACCCTAATTTGCCCTTGTAGTTAAAGTTAATCTTATTGTGGCTAAGGGCTTTCATATTTCCAGGGAGATGCAGGTTACCAGGACGTGATAGAATGTACGAATACCCTTGCTGAGGTATACATAATTTCAGAGTATTGAAAGTATCTTCCCTTAGAATTCTCCTCACAGGAAGGAATGCTGCTCAGTGATAACTGTGAATGTAAATAATTACAGCTTCTCAAAATCAAGCCAGAGGAAGTGTTGGTTGAATCCACTGGTGTAATTGGTCACAGAATAAAGAAGGTAAATGCAGAGACTCTATGGATTATTCTATTTGTTTTCTAATTTCTTTACTTGTCTACTTGTGAATCTGCTATATGCACTAAGCATTCAGAAAATTCCGTACTAGCCAGTTTAAGATCATTCCATCAAAGCTCGTTTTACCATCTGTTTAATAATTTCTGTTGCGTATGATCTGATCTTGTATTCTTCTTTTTCATTTGCAGGAGGCACTTTTAAATTCACTTCCCATATTAGTGAATTCACTCTCATCTTCAGTTGAGGGGTAATTCTCATATGTTATGATTATTTTCCATTTTCAAGATACTTTCTTGGTTTTACTATTGCATAGTTACTCTGTGATCTTTACTATCTGTTCTACTATTGCATACAGGGCAGACTCTGCAGCAGTGGCAATCACCACAACAGATCTTGTTAGCAAGATTGTGGCAATTGAGTCTCTGGTATCACTTGTTTTAACTTTCAAATTTATGTATCTAGTACACATTCAAATGGTTTATCTGCTTATTCATGGGTTTGGTCCGGTGCTGTTATATTGCTATGTTCTCCATACACTTGGATGAGCTGTTGATATGAACAGCAAGTCAATAACTTAAATAGGTTTTAGAATTTCTATATCTGAATATCAGCAAATTGGCAATGTTAACTTGTTGATGCTTTCTACTTCGTGGGATGCGTAGAAAGCTAATGAAAGTGGAAATTAAAAGAATTGTAGTTTTTTTCTGTATTGAAAATAGTCTTTGATATATATTATAACTTTCTGTAGTTCTCTTGAAAATGAAAACCTTCAGTTCCAATATTTTAGGGAACTGGCTTAATCAAATATGTCAGGTTCATTACCTGTGAATTTTTTTGTTAATTACAAAATGATCCACAGGGTGGGGGAGGGAATAATTTGTGCTTATAATAATTTGGTTATTGGGCAGGTTGGAGAGACCAAGGTGAAGGTTGGCGGTATGGCAAAGGGTTCTGGAATGATCCACCCAAATATGGCCACCATGCTTGGGGTATGTTTTTTAAGATGCTTGTTTCTTATTTGGAATACATGGTTTTTATTCCATTTCTTAAGTAACATTTCTATCTAGGTAATAACAACTGATGCTCGAGTAGCCAGTGATGTTTGGAGAAAGATGGTACAGGTTGCTGTGAACCGTAGTTTCAACCAGATAACTGTATGTATTTACTTCTGCTAGAGACTGAGTCAGTACTCGTGCTAGAACATAATTGACCATATGCCTTGCTAGCATCAAGTTCAATTCAAGATGCTAGATTAAGTTTTTTTTTTTTTTTTAACCATGATTATAAATTTTATTACATTAAAAATATGTTTTACCTGAGATTTACTAATTAATGTAAAATATTAGATGCCAAAAAATTAGTTGCCAAATAATCGTTTGTTGGCCTATGAAACTTTGAAGTTGTTTTATATCTGCATACTTTCCTGTTCATCTACTCATGTAAGACAGGTATTGATACTTAAACAAATACTTGTGTTCGGTTCTCCTCTACAATGTGATACTGTTTCATCCCGGTGGAAGAGCTTTTGCTCTTGTCTGGTTTATCTGGTTTTAGAATATTGACTGATTCCCAGCTCATTCCTGATTCATTTTTCTGCAGGTAGATGGAGATACTAGTACTAATGATACCGTTATTGCTTTGGCTAGTGGGTTATGTGGGTTAAGCCAAATATCTTCTCTAGAGACTGATGAGGCTGTTCAACTTCAGGCATGCCTTGATGCAGTGAGTTTGACTATATTACAGCTTTCCCCTAATCTTTTGTTGCTTTTATTCCTATCTGAACAAAAATGATTAAATTGATAATCTTACTTTTTAATGGAAGATTTACTTTCTGGAAGGTGTAACTATGACATCTTTATGAGAAATGCTATCATGTACAATTCGATTTAAATAATGCATATCCTTTTATGCGTGTTTGTTTATTAAGGTATGATTGGTGAATCGCTAGTTCATAGATCCATTTAGTATAGAAGTTTGTATTTCTAATTCTTAACCAAATATATATAAGATATCTGACAGAATGCATGAGTTTCCCTCTTGCCTATCTCTTATCTCTTGTCATGTGGTTAATCTGAGGTCTGAGATTTGTCATCTTAAAATGATCTCGGATTGGTAAAATTAAAATTCTGATCCACTTTCCCTTGTCAGGTAATGCAAGGTCTTGCCAAATCGATAGCTTGGGATGGAGAGGGTGCAACATGCCTGATTGAGGTTGGCTTCTGATCATTCTTGATTTTTGCGATTGTCTATTTGCAGTCAGTTTTCTCCCTCCAAGTTCCTTGTGACTGGAGTCATGATTTGAAATATACTATGATCTACTGCAAAAGCTGATATATCTTATGTTGACTTTTTCTTTACTTTTATTTTTTGCTGAATCTTTAAGTTTTGCTGATTTTGATTAGGGGGAATGTGGAATCAACCTTGCCAGATGTTGATTTTACCATCAAATTCAATCTCCTTCATTTTGTAGGTTAGTGTGACTGGTGCAAACAGTGAGGCTGAAGCTGCAAAAATTGCTCGTTCTGTTGCATCTTCTTCACTTGTAAAGGCATGAAAATCAAACTTGCACATTCTTCTAATATTTCCATTTCAATAATTACAATGCACTAAAACTAATCTTAATCAGGCTGCTGTTTATGGTAGAGACCCCAACTGGGGACGCATAGCTGCAGCGGCTGGCTATGCAGGGGTTTCTTTTGACCAAAACTCTCTTAGGGTGCAGCTGGGAGATATTGTACTAATGGACGGTGGGGAACCACAGTTATTTGACAGGTAGGATAACGCCTTCACCTTCAATCTGACTAACTTTTACGAGCTATGATTTTTCTCTTTTTCGGAGTAATGATTCCTAGTTGGGGGGATATTTCTTTACCTTACCATTAACATTTCCGGAAGGCTAAGATTAAACATCATTCATTTGTCGATGTGTAAAAAAAATAAAAGTCTCATTAGGTTGCGATGCGGTTGTATCACTGACATCTGGAATCTTCCCAGTCTGGTAGGAAAGACTTACAATATACTATTTTGCGGTAATGCTTGGTTACTTTTTTCACTGTTTTCCATGATTTCATCTTTCCATCCACGGTTGCCCCTCCAAGAGGATACTCAGTTATTTGTATATGCAATATGTCGGACTTTTTAATTGTCTTGTAAATATGTGGAGAGAACCTCTTTATATTTATGCAATTTAGATAACGCACGTGCACATGCTGTGTGCTGGCAGTATTTGCACGCATTGCTTTCTCTTTACGTTTTTGAATTAGAATAGTTAAGAAGCTTGAACCGTGCAGGGTTGCAGCTAGTGACTATCTTAGAAAGGCTGGCGAGACTCATGGTACTGTTGAAATTCACATGTCGGTTGGTAAGTACATCTAACCAAACAATTTTCTTTGTGATAACCTCATAAGCATAAAGAATTACTTTATAAATTTGCCCTACTAATGGGTTACGCAGAATACAGCAGATTGTAGGGGAGTTCTCTATACACGTATAAATGCTTATTGATTGCGTTCATTTCACTCACAGGTAGTGGACGAGGGTGTGGACAAGCATGGGGCTGTGATTTAAGCTATGATTATGTCAAAATTAATGCAGAATACACAACATAGGTAAAGGAGGGTTCCTCCAGCGATCGACGAGATGGGAGAACCTCTATTAATTCACTTATGCATCCCCGACCTTTTGTGGCAGAATACACAACATATGTACTCAAAAATACTGTGTGGTACGAAATTATTAAAAATAATTTTTTTATTAATAAGAGTGTGGGACGAAAATTATAAAGGAAATATTTTTCCCTTGAAATTGAGCATAACGAGTATATTTGCTTGTAATGATCGTCACAGCTAGTTAAAAAGTTAAATAAAATGCAAATATATGCACAATGCAAAAAGATCGTGCTTGGCCGATCTTTAAATATTTTCGGTTATATATGCTAGTTGCCCTTAAAAATTATACCGGATTAAAATCTCATTTTTTAGAAGCTCAATCAAATTGACAAAGCTTAAACATGCATAATTTCTCTCATGTTACCAAAAAATAAAAAATAACACACAACAACTGTGTACTCAAAGATCCTTGGGTACAATTTTCATGTTCAACAAAATAAGTAAACATTTAAAAAAAAAAAATCCCCTTCAAGATAAGATTCTCGAATCAAACAAATTCAGATTTGTTTCTTCACCCATCCCAAATTCGGACCCTCTTCGAAAAACAATGCCATGTTAAGTCTTATCCAACCTAGGAATATGACATAACAGAACGAAATAAAAATATGCACTCCCAACATCAAGGCATAATACATGTAAAAAGTACATGTTCTATGAAACTAGAAATGCATACTTCACGCGGCTATCGTAATGAACATACAATCAAACGATTTAACACCATGGCAAAAGTTTTATTTATGCACAATAAGCAAAAATCAAGCCACTCACAAAGCTTCTGCGACTGAGTAATGCACTTCTGTAACAGAATTTTTCAAGAAGCTTGTCCCACAGTAACAATCTTGGCAAACGACATCACGAGCATCTAATTCGGTAGAAGCTTCAATCACTTTATGACGAGAATCCAGCGACTCGTAACACAATTCCGAAGTCCCAGCTATCCTGCGAATTTGCTTTTTATCTTTGCCACTCCTCCCTCGAGACGAATTTCCCTTGTGCCCTTTCTTTCCATTCTTCTTCTCATTCTTCTTGTTCCTGGATTTTTGATGTCTATTGCTTTTAACCGTGTGACACAATAACGTAGGTACTGGATCATAGACATCAGGGGCCCATTTTACAGTCAACTTCATTCGTGACCCCCCTTGTTTCTCACGGCTGCCTTTCAATGCGGATACAAGTTTCGAGGGTGTCTGAAAGGAAAGACATACAGAAAATGGAAGCTAGTAAACAATAAAAGGAAAATATTGACCAAAAAAAATCTGCTGTCCAAGTATGTATCCTAAATGAGTATGCTTTAATGTAACAATTCCTAATCCCCTAAAACCTCCCACTTTTATGGCGGGGCAGAAAGAACAGGCTGAACAACTCTCGAGACACAATTTACAATTTCGCAAATACCAACATCATATAACACATCAAACACTTTTATTGACACAGAAATCTAGGAACACAACCAAACCACAATAGAACAGAAACAGAACTTTGAATCAAGCACCTCTGGCGAAACCAATTCTTCACTCTTTGCTCAAGACAAGAAAAGCAGAGATTGCGGAAAATTAACCTAAGATAGTAATAAGAAGAAAAAAAAATGTGCGTGTGTGTGTGTCCAGACCTAAATTAACATCAGTAACTTACGGGTAGAGCAGGAAGAGATACTGAACGTGAGTATGTTTGATGTCCTGACTGCTCAGAGAATGATTTCGTCAATGACGTATCACCCTCCTTATCTTCCTCGTCTGAAGAGCTTGGAACCATCATCTTATCAGGATAGGAAAAGGTTGCGCAATTTTTCAAGCATTTCTTACTTAGTTCTGTTTTTTTCTGTTTAAAAACTCCACGTAAGTTACCATCCACGACATCATAGTTATTATCCCCATCAGATGCATGTTCTGAATCTTCTGATTTCTGAACATCTTGAATGTGTAATGACTCAAAAGTACTTTCAAGATCGCTAATGAAATTGCCATGTACAGTACTAGGTGGAGACTGTATCTCCATCTATTATACGAGGTACTACAAGGCAAGAGTGAGTAAAAGAAACAAAATTAGATGAATAATAAACAAGTAAATATCAATGATTTAAATAAGAAACATGAAAAAGTATAAACTTCCACAGACATTTACCAGTAGACTAACCCCATTGTGATTAATAATTAAAACAAGAAAAACAATGAAAATGCAGGTAAGTTGCGCTTTAGTAAGAGGATGGTAGAAATGGATACACATGAATTATAGTAGAGGTTTTGCAAAGAGCGATATTTATGCATTGTCATTAGATGACCATGGAAAATTCAACTTGACGACATTTTTAGATTCTACCACTACCGAATAGTAAAGGAGGCTATCAATTCATGCATAGACATATTATGATAAGGAAAGTTATCATAAGAATATCAACTGTAATAGTATACCAAGAATATCTTTACCAGATTGTATTTATAGATTATAGATGTTATATCAATAAATTGTTTTAAAAATTAAAATTGCAGTTAATTGAACCAAAAGTGCAAAGGCTCAACAGATTCACATTTTGCAAAACATCACGTACCTCTGATCTCTATTGGGCTAAAAGGTTAACACATAGCCCATTTCTTTACGACGGAAAAAAAAAAAAAAACCCTTTATTAAGCCCGTAGATGCAGTTAGGTATAATAAATAAATTATTTGTTCGGCGTAGAAGAAGCTCGCCTGCATTTTCATACCCAAGATAATCTTCCAAATTTTTCTCTAGAAAAAAGAGGATATCCTAGTCAATTTTTTTAAAATATAAAGTAAAGATGGTAAATACTCCATTCAGAAAGCAAAAGGAAAAAGAATTTTATGTAAAAGGAGTACTAGATGAGGAAAAAATGACAGCATGAGGCAAGGAGCTAAAAATGAAAAAGATCATATAAATATAATCAGCAAATTATAATTATCTTTGATTATGTTATATGTGAGTCATATTGAGGGGAAAAAAAAAGCAGCAATCAAGTGTTATAAGTAAGAAGCTCTGATATTTTTCAATCAGCTTACAGTTCTCCTTAACTTAATGATCACTACACTTATGGTTTAGGTAAATGTAGAACACAAAACGACTAAAGTATATAACAAATCAAACAGCCGCTTAAGAAAGATGAGAAACATAGTGCTCAATAAATTCAAGATAGAAAGCACTCAATCTGCTAAAACACATGTCGAATAACAATAACCTATACAGAAATAAGTGCACAAATTCCTCAAAGATTAGGCTAACGCAAATTAACCAAACTACTCAGAAATGATACCTTCTGCGACGAAGATTACAACAAAGGAATCACTATGAGCAAAGTTTCAAAGCCTTTAAAGACGACACGGTACCAAGAGAAGCAACAATGATGAATAATAGCTCGATCCACAATTCCTTGAAGGATTCCTTAAAACTCGTACGCACGAAACTAGAAACGCAAAGCAACCAAAACAGGTATCCCTAGAAGAGATCCCAAACAAACGAAAACAACTAGGTGCAGAAGATAAAACCTAACGTTAACTAAGATTACCACGCCGATCACTTTTTTCAAGATGTTTCAGACGATGAGAGTAGGATCCACCATGGAAAATGGTCAAAGAAGGAACCAGAGGGCGAAGCAGGAGTTCAATGGGCACCGAAGGCATTATTCTATGCTCTTCGAAACCCCGATTCCTAGAGCAACAAAACGAAAATCTTCGATAGGAGATCAGCGAATATATAAGAAAGAAAATACAAGAAAGGAGCTACAAATCAAGGATATCGGAGCAGAGCTAATTCATAACAGAGATCTCGTCAGAAACGAGCAAGAAAAAGGGGATCGGGAGCAAACGTGTCGGAGGATAGAGTTGAAGAAAGAGAATGTTAAATTTATATGGAAGGACTTGCAAGGGTCAACGATACATGTCTCCATTTCTGAGATCAAATCACAAACGTCCACGTTTCAAACACTCCGATTGACCAGGTCCAACATGGTAGAAGCCCAGTTTCATGTGGACAGGCCCAACTTCTCCCCAGGTTTTCTAGTTATAGAATTAAGAATTAACTAACTGGTAACTCGTAATACAACAATTGCAAGTAATGTTACGAGTGTCCATATTTTTTTCATTATTATATTTCTTGTGCCATAAATCTTTTTTTTTTTTGGTCATTTGATAAATAAAACTATGGAAATTCAAAACTAAAGTTTAACCTTACTTCTCCTCAGGTAGAGTGCTTCACATAAAAAAAAAAGAAAATGATAGCGTGGGTGCAGTTGTGAATAAGCAAAATTGCTGTTTTGTAACCAAAAAAATGATTCTAAACATCATTTAAACTTTTTTTTTTTTAAATAAATTTTTAAAAATATTTAAATCTAAAAGATTAGTTTTCATAATATGCAGAAAAATATATTGAATTATAACAGTGGCCTATATTAGGTACCGTTTTTCTCTCAACCCATAATTGATACAAATGGGCATTCTCCTTATGCCGATCACAAACTACACTCTGCCCCATCAACTAATTCAGGAACACCACCCGCCACTGCTTGGGAAGGAATCAGAACATGAGATAAATGAAAATACCATTGAGATATAATGTTCCAACACAAATATGCTTCCCATTTTCACCTTCGAATAATACCCAAAACTTGAATCTCTTATACTTACGCAAGACTATGTTCATCATTAACCCAAATCTGAACATTGCCGACTCCATCATAACAACTGAAAAGAATTTTCAGTTACTTCTACACGAATAGTTCAAATAAACTTGGGCTATATACCCATTAAATCCAAGTTTCTCATTATATTAGCCTCCTCTACATCAGGCAATGCAGCAATTCCAGTCAGTAAGAATCCTTAAGACGTTGTTCAAGCTAAAGCCAACACCATTCTAAAGCGCCACCAAGCACCCAATCTCAAGGAACACTATCAATTATTCAACAATAAGACCAAACGGAAACGTGAACCGCAACGCCAATATTCAATTTCTGAAAGATCGCACCAGATAGACTCAAGGTTATACACTGTAAAAAGGATTTCTTAAGTGTTTGCAATTCAAAATACCAATTTGTTCAAGGAGCATGAGTCAAACTTAGGGCAAAGAATTGAATCCGTCTGCACAGATGGAAATTGCAAACCATCAAAAGGAATGCAAAATATGCAAGAATTATGTACGCTTTTACAGAAAAACTATTAACGGACTTAAAAAACCCACATATTTTCATCAGTGAGTATAAAAGAGAAAATTTTACTTATTATGAAAAGAAGTTTGATTACTGTTCAGAACATTACATCTATCAACTCAAATAATAGACAACTAAAAAAGATCAAACCCTAAATTGGAACCAATTGGATTCAGAAAAAAACCCTAGATCCCAGAGGCAACCAACCGCCAATTCCAATCCGATCAGAAGATATCCAATTCCAAATTAAGAGCTGGTAAATTTAGTCACCGCCTTAGTACCCTCGGAAACAGCGTGTTTGGCCAATTCACCGGGTAACACCAATCGAACCGCCGTCTGGATCTCCCGGGATGTAATAGTGGGCTTCTTGTTATACCTGGCCAATCGCGACGCCTCCTGGGCTAACTTCTCAAAGATATCGTTGATGAAACTGTTCATAATCCCCATAGCTTTGCTGGAAACCCCAATGTCGGGATGAACCTGCTTCAAGACCTTAAATATATAAATCTTATAGGTCTCACTGCTCTTCTTAACCCTCTTCTTTTTCTTGTCACCGCCTTCCTTAGAGATCTTCTTCTCAGCCTTGGGCTTCTTATCCCCAGATACCGGCGCCTTTTCGGCTGGCTTCTTCTCGGCGGGCTTCTTCTCGGCCTTCGTGGGAGCCATCGATGACGATGACAATTGGAAGATACTTTCTACAGAACGGCTAGACAGAAACGTAGATTAGCACGGCGCCTAAGCAAATAGATGCAAAATGAGAATTAGATGTGAAAAATGCGAAGGGACAACTACTATATAGGAAACAGAGGTGAGCTCTAATTGGAAGATAAAGCGTGACCCGGATCGATGACGTGTTACTTTCTTTTTTCGTAGATTAATGAGTTGGTGGACGGCTGATGTTGCACCTCACACTCCACCGCCGAATAGTTGCGAATCCCCGAGTTCGCTCTCTGGCAGCAATTGGTTCATATAATTATTTTTATGTGAATTTTAGATAATTATATATATATATATGAGTATCATGTTTAATAAATATAAAAAAATTATTTTTTTTCATAAAATATCCACATAATTTTAATGAAGTTTTTCATCACTACCCTCGGTAAAAATAATATAGTTGATTTCTTTTTGTTTCTAATTAATTTTCAAAATTGAATCATTTATTATTTTCATTAAATTATTTTTTTCATAACCTCGTTAAACTAATTTAAAAATATACATTATGTATAACTTAATTATTATAATCATCTTGGTACTACATTCACGTGTTATATTTATTTAATGTACTTTCAAAAAAAAAAAAGATAAAATAAATTTTGGCTACCTTCAAAAAAATCTTCGAGGATTAACTATGTAAAATAATCACATATTTTGTTTTATTCTTTTAATGATTTAAACAAAAAATAATAATCACACGTTTTGTTTTATTTTTTTAATGATTTAAACAAAAATATACCCAAAGATTGTTTATTAGAACAGAATTTCAAAACAAAATAATTTCAGAATGAAAAGACTTAATATTTATTTTATAGATGATAATATACTTTTAGTAAAATTTTGTAATATTTTATCATTAATTTCTCATGAAATGGTGATAAGAGTGATAGGAGAGAAATATTCTTTTCGACATTATAAAAATCCCTTAATCACTTAACTTAGTCTAAAACACACATTGTTAATTTATGCAATAGCTGAATGAAGGCTAAAAGATCACAGAATATCAAGCCTAATCTCACATCCACTGCTTCCTGTAATTTCAACATGTAAATTTGAAGTTTAAACATAAAATAGCAGACAGAACACTCAAGTTTGCACCGTAGACAGGTACTCTAATACATTGTAATACAATGCGTCCTAGCTTCAGTCGCTTGCTAATTTTCCAAAACAAAAGTTCTTACCTTGTACCTGCCAATTTCAGTAAAAACACAAGTCAAACACGGTGAGGCAAGACTGCATTCAGTAGCAAAAAGGCAGCAGGAAATGATAATGCTAAAAGCTGCTTTCCTTAAATTTCCTCTAGTCTTACAACATTATTTACTTGATAAACTAGAATATGTAATCCCTGAATCTCGTGCGGAAGTGCAGTACATTATATGCAAACTCTTAGACAAGAACATCATTAAGATGAATAACAAAAGGCTAATGCAATGAAGAACTGTTTCAAACGATAATTTGCTGAGGATATAGACTTGAAGCAGAGCAAACCCTTCCTAATACTGAAGGGAAAACACAGGCTGTCCATTGGCACACACTTTATCCTATTTCTTCCTCTCATGTGCATTGGTGTGTAATTCTGATTAAACCTTATTGTCAATGGAAGTCAGACTCATTCCCCAAAATATTAATGTTGAATGAAAGTTCAAATGATGCGTCAACAACTTAAAAATAAACAGCGAAACAAGGGAGGAAAACATTAAGAAAAAAAAAGTGCATCATTCTGAAGGTTAAAAAAAAAAAAGTTAGCATGACTACTGGTCAGACTTGAATCTAGAATGACACTCCCGGTACCACAAATATAACAGGTTGTATTTCCTTCAATCCAGTAAACCTTTTCAAGGAGACAGACATCAAATCTCTTCTGAGTACCTGTATACATCCGCGGCTCACCTTGTACATAGTCATGAAATTACCTCTTCGTCAAGGCAATTTGGAAAATATTTATATAATTTTCTCATCGGCAAAAAGAATGAGATGACATCAACAATAGCTGGGTTTGGCTTTTATCCTATCAACATGCAGGATTACAGATATGATATGCCAAACTGTTCTATCTCATGGCTCAGCGTTTATATGATTTCTATTAGAGTCAGAAACCTGAATAAATCTAGCACATGCTACTAGCTACTAGCTATATAAGCACATGTGTCGTTTTATGTCCACCCTTACACCAAGGTCACTTATCTCTCACATGTATGAGCTTCATGAAACATTTAGACTGCAAAATGACTTTCATCAACAAAACAAAGAACAATCCTGAGACCAACTTACATAAGCTTTCTTCTACCAATATATCAGTGAACATAGCCTAAACCTAATAATTTTGATGAAAAACTTCAGCGACCGTCACAGCACATGATGAATGAGCAGATATCATCGTCTATTTCAAAGTTTCAGAGGGTAACACATCATATTTGATTCATTACTTAATGTATCGCTCAAAAATATCTAGTCACATAAGTTATAAAACATTTTCATTTTTACAGTCACTTTCACTAATGAGGCCAAACTGATCTAGATTGTGTTGGTTGCAAGAGATAAGGTATTTTTCTACTAGCTCTCATACTCTCTGTTTTCACCTGTATGAAGACAAAATACACGAATCTTCAAATTTAAGCCTTCTACGAAGGTTTTTTTTTGAATGATGTTTGTGACAAATTCCCCAAACTCATATACACTTTTCATTGCTACTTCCAAAAAATGATTTCATAAGCATCCACCCACAAGATCATATAAACAGGTGAATGTGGAAACAGAAAGCTAAGATCGTTAGCAATTTGAGTGAAACTTTTTAATGAAATTATTAGACAACATAAAATCCTATTGCAGGCAAGGAAAATAATACATCCGTCCCAGCATAGAGAGAGGTATGTAAGTCGGGGGGACAAAAATTAGGGGCCGAAAAACTACTTAATGATGGGGTTGTTGGAGAAATGAAAAAAAATTGGAAATTAATAAAGAATTGTAAACATTTTTCTAAAGGCAATACAATGGTCTCTAGAACTCTAACAATTGTGCTACGGATGATTCTAATGTCTAGCTGAACTATTAAATAACATCCTAGCAGCCCCTACTGCGCCAATAGCTTGTTCTGCTACGCTATTCTGCTATGGTGGCCGTACCAGCCGCCATTGACAACACGGAAACAAACTGTCTCACATGGTATTGGCATATACGCATTAGCATCTTGTGAATTTAGCATTTTTCCCTAAAGTTTATTCTGCTTTTACCGTCACTAATTAACCAGAAACACAGCAGGAAGTATTATAGTGTGCAAGTGATATGCGCTGGGCCACTTTATTGGTAAGCATGCAAAGCTAAGCAAAATAGGCGTTATTGTGGGAAAAAAGTTATTGCCAAGGAGAAAAAGGGAAAGGAAGTTGAAGCAAACCTTGGAGAACATTTCGATGAAGAACTCGACCCCCGCTGGAATCTCCACCACCAATTAACTCTCTCAGCCCCAAATTGCCGACTTTCTCCTCCTTCTCCTCCTCTTCCCCGGCAACACCAACAGCCCCTGCTTTACCCAATAACCTCTCGAAGTAATTCCCATAAATATATTCTGGCGTATAACCATTTTCTTCATCAAACAGCATTATGTGGCCATGCCACTCCCATACCCTATAATCCGAACCCTTTTCCTCATGAAAAGCGACGCAGATGTGGTGCTCGCCGATGGTAACGGCTTGGCCCGAATTGGGCTTAAGTGAATCAGTATTTCCGCTGAGAATCACACGGATGATTTCCTTTTCGAGCTTCGATTCTTCTTTGGCCAGTTGGGATTTGTTCTCATCGTTACTATCATCATCGGAAAGGTTGTTAGCGGCGTCAAAAAGAAGGTCCTCGAGGGATTGAGAGAGCAAGGGATTGTGTGGAGGACGTAGTTGAAGCCTACTCATCAACGTTTGGAGGAGAAGGTTATCAAAGTTGGAGCTGTTGCCGAAGGAACTCATGGTGTTCGATGGTTTCTCCCTTGTCAAAAATAGAGAAAATGAAGGTATGAAAGGGTTTTAGAACTTCAGAAATCTGAAAAAGGGTTTAGGTGCCGTCTCCCTCTCTCGCACCAAACAGATTTTAGCTAAGCAATATCGTTGCGTGAGGATGGCATCGTGGAATTGCAATTTTGACAAATCGGATAATTTGATATGGGTTGAGTCCGACCCAATTTCAATCTAAATTTATCACCAATAAAGCTACCATTCATTCCATATAACCAAACAAAATGGACCCATCCGATGAAAAAAAAAAAGAAAAGACCTAAAATAAGAGAAGCAGCACAATTTGAGGAAATAACATAAATAAAAGAATAAGAGAAATAAAATAATTTTTCAAAAGGGTTAACAAAAAATCAAAAATAAATAAATAAAATGAAAGGGCAAGGGTATACGTGGCTCAACGTGAAATTGCAAGAAGGAAGAGGAATTAAAATAATATACTGTAATATTCACCAAAAAAAAAATATATTGTAATTAGTTGAACTACATTTGCTATATTTTGGATTTCTCAAAAAAAAAAGTTGAAATAAATAAATTTATTGCACCTTTAAAACATTATATATTTCTTTTGTATTTATTAATTTATAACTAAAATAAAAATGAGTTAATATTGAGTTAAAATACAAATAAATGTTAATAAAATATAAATTATGGGGTAATTTATGACTTATTTGATAATTTTTCAGAGTTATAACATAAATTTGCATCAAATAAAAAGAATTGATGCCGCACGATAAAGCTTACATGAAACTAAAATTATGCAACTCTGATAGGCTGCACTGTTTGAATGCTCTTAGAGCAAGTCCAATCGAATTGCTTATGTTCTACCGTAAAGTTGGGATCCTAGTACAAGAAAGGCACGATTATCATATACAAGCGCGGGCCGAAATTAGCTTAGTATACATGTAATACTTATTTTTTGCGAGGATGTTATAAATGACAAAATGTCAGCATGACATTACCTTTACTACCACATAATATGAGGATTTTGAGATTACATAACTTGGAAGTTTAATACAATAAGCCATTAAGATTAAGAAATATAAATGAAAAAATAAGAACACCGTAGTCAAACCTTTAATAGAGGAATGAACCTTTAAAAAAACAAAACTGCATAAAGATGTATAAGCATACTAGGATAAGCATGTACAAAGCTTTTTTTCGTCATAATCATAAAACCAAGTCCGAGCATTTCAAAACAATATCTTCCTTCTTATATAGTGGGTATATAATGGGATTATAGAACAAAATCTGTAGCTTGCTTGGACGACTACCGCCTCAAGCTCTCCACGATGTAGTCCGCATACAGATCCCTGCATAATATAAGACACATTATATCAGCCACATGCACCCGCTTAAGTTTACGCATAAAAATGAAAATATAACATTTCATTTTAATAAAGAGATTTTCTAATTAAAATCACATTAAATATTAATAAATTAAAAAAAAAAAAAGTCCGTTTCAAAAAGGAAAAACGTCTGAAGGGGGAGAAACTAATCAAATTCTCCAATGTAAACACAATACTAAGCGTTTAAGAGTCAGAAATGAGCAGCCTACATGGAGTGCTGAATGGCTTCATAGGCAGTTGTGGAAGGAAGGAAGTCGTTAACTGCAACTTCCTTGTTCTCATTCTTTTTGTAGTCTTCAAAGAACCGACGAATTTCAGCTAAACGATGTGGAGGAAGCTCCTTGATATCATTGAAGTCTCGATACTCAGGATCATCAGCACAAACAGCAATTATCTTGTCATCTTTCTCACCCTGCATTCGGCATAATTAATAGTCCATCGATATAATTTTCTTTTCTAGCCAGCTGTGTGAGAAATGGCTATATTATTATTATACCTGATCAATCATGGGCATGAGACCAATAGCCTTAGCACGAAGAAAGCAACCGGGAAGAACTGGCTCCTGTGCCAAAATGACAAGGTTTAGCATCTCGATGAATAACGCAAACTTAAAACTATAACACACCTAATACCTCACGAAGATCTATTATTTAGGATAATAGAGAGGCTTATGTCACAGGATTCCTGAACCAGAAGACTAATTTGGGACATGGACATAATGTTTTGAGAAGAGTAATATATTCAATCAACTTAATCTAACCGATCCAATACCAGCATAATATAATATTATAAAAATCAAATATATTCATTTCCGTGCAGCTATGTTACCACACAAATTCAGCTATGTTACATGTCGAAGATAAAATCCGTTACTTACATCGAACAGTAGGACGATGTGAGCTACATGTTTTAGGGCATATTTCTAATAAGTACTTGATAGGATGACCAAGTCAAAACAACTGAAAATATACATTTCCTTCAGAAACTAGAAGAGCACTGTGCAACTTTCGTTCCAACTTTTTAAATTCTGTTTAGACAAAAAAGGCATCCATACATTTAACAGGACAAGATGTGCAGAGAGAGTGATGTACGATACACACAATTAAACGAAAGCACATTGTAATCAAAGTATGACTACTTTCAAATAACCATACAATTTGAAATTTTGAACATATACTGTACCTGCATAATGACCAAGACATCAATAGGATCGCTGTCCTCACAAATGGTACGTGGGATAAACCCGTAGTTGTGGGGGTACACAACTGAAGAATAAAGCACGCGGTCAACCTGTACAAAGATGCATGTTTAGAAATACGATACAAACAAATGTACATATGAAAATAGCTCAACAACTATTATTACCTTAATAAGTCCAGTTTTTTTGTCAAGTTCATACTTCACCTTGCTCCCTTTCGCAATTTCAACCACCTACATGATGTAGACATATTTCATATCAAAAGCATTCAAGTCATATTGATGAATATAAATATCTTACGTCATGTAAGACTAACAATAACTTCCAGACCAAGAAAAGGAAGAAAAGAAAATCTAGTCTAGGTTTTTATTCAATATGCTTACACAGTTGAAGATCTTGGGAGCATCAGGACCTGCATCGTGTTGAAAAAATGTTCAGAGTGGCAAATTAAAGAAAGCAGGTTGAAGAAATAAAATGTTAGTGTGTTATGATATTGCTTACCTATCTCAAGATCATGCCAAGGGTGTGCAGCAACAGATCTCCTGGTCATGGATGAAATAATCCTCTCATTGAGAGGTGGATGTGGAGCATGATGAGAGATGGGAGCCCTGTTTGGAGTAGTCTCATTTGGAGGCGCCATATCAGCTGGCTGAAAAAATAACCATAATTCAATTGCATTATATTTGAATACAAATTTACTATTATCTTTCAAAATAAAAAGCCAAAAAAAAATTCCAATTTGACCTTTCTACGAACACCTAAATTACACTGCCGGCCCCCTCTAGGAAAATAAGCAACGCTATTCTATGTCAAAAGTCATTCACCGCATTAGGCGTGCGAATGCCGGGAAACACTTCAGCGTGAATTCTAGAATCAAAGCTTAATATACACACGATTTCTTTTTATATCATACAGAAGCACCGTCACAAACATGAATGGTAGCAGTTACAGTTACAACTTACAATTTCAACATCCATCACGATTTCGGTCATCATGGTTGGCACCGTTCTGATTGTAAATAAAAACAGTTCCAATGAGTTCTTACAACACAGGAATGATTGAATGAAAAATACTGTCAGTTCATTTACATTTTCAGTTTGCGAAAGGTTTCTATCTAGGGCTGCTTGCGTTTCAAAAGTATCAGCAGAAAATCAACCATTACCAATTTACCATCACCCTTGCCTCATAGAGAAACAGAAAATACAAAGAAACCGCAGGAGAAATCAACAATGACCACAGATCCGGACGAACCAAACCCAAATGTTTTCCCCTTTAGCGAAAATATCTCAAGAAGCTCTAATATTTTCAGATTCTAGAGATATTTATAAATCAGTATATAGAAAAATCTTTATCTGCCTAATTTTTTCCCTTTTAACCATCAAATACATTCAATCAGAGTGAACAAGAGCAAAAAACGCCGCGATCGTTATTCATGAGCAAATATGAAAACCTAACCCACCCAATAAGGCACGAAAACCCTTACGAAACGATTATCTACGACTCAAAAGCAAATTGGCAACTCACCAGCACTTGACGAAGCTCTGTTGCTAGAGGAAGCGTAAGAATAACGCTTGAAGAAAAAGCGCAGATCTCGAGAACACACACAGATGGGAGATGTTGCTCGGTGAGTAGTAAGGGGAAAATGAATGCTTGTGAGTTGTGACTGCAAACAGCACAGGAAGAGGGCTTTATGTAGAGGACTGGCAGAAAAGGAGCCCGCGCGTTAGAGCGCCGTTTCCTAGTTGTAATTTTAGGCACTCTCTCAAAAATGGAAATAAAATTAAAAAATTAAATTAAAGAAAATCAAAAAAATTCTTACGAAGGTGGAAAGGAAAAAATGAACGAGAAAAATTCTCATAGAATCCGGATATTCTGCTGAGTCGGAAATATCGTGTTTCCAGCTGTGCTAGGATCGGATCGTACGCGTCCTCTATTGATTGGGTCTTAGCGATTAACTCTTGGATCGAGACGGACGTTGACGGACTTCCTAACGGTCGTGGGGGGCAGTTTGGCCGTGATCTCGTTGCACGATATTTGTATTGGACCGACAGGAAACAAATCTCAGTTACAGTTGGTTTGTACCAAAAGGAATAGTCGCTGACTTGGTTAATTTAAATTTTTGCCCATGGATAAGGATAACCTCGTAACTGCCATGTCAGCGTCCTAAAATGATTTTTTGTCTTAACGTAACAACGATCTATGAAGTCTATGTTCATTTCCCACAAATTGTGGAATTGATTGAACAAATCAATGTGGTGGTTGATTGATTCTCATTGATAGTAAACTTTTATTTCCTTTTTTGATAGGATTATTTCTTTAATTCCTTTTCACTTTGGATTATATAAAACTGTAAATTGCATTATAAAGATAATTTCAATATGATCATTTAGTATTTTTTTTTTTTTTTACCAGCCTACCAATTTCATTAATAGTCTTCACCGACAAAAAGTGAGAAAGCGGTGGGAGAAGTTGCGTAGAAGCAATCTCGTGGCAGCTAACGAAGGGCGCAGTATCGTATCCCCTGACTCGGCAGCGCGTTCGCATTCAATGCATGTGATCGGTTAGATTATAATATTCCACATACCCAATTCTTTTGGGGCTGCCAGGTCACTCTCATTTGTGCCGTGTTTTCGAGTCTCGACCAAACTACCTGCCTCTTACAACTCTGCCGTGCTAAGCTTTTAATTGCATCAACGCCATTTTTATTGAGCAACGCACTCATGAATCCGACTAGAGTATGTAGATCTATTGGTATTAAACTCTTCTAACTAAGAATATAATTATTTTTAAATTTAATAAAAAAACTTTGTGATATTTTATAGTTTTATTAACTTAAATTTAAATTAATAAATGTCAAATAAAAAAAAATCATTTTCCATGTACTGTTTTAATTGATACGACACGACAAAAGTTGAACTAGTTAAATAAGAAAATTAAGTCAATCCGATGGACCCTTTCAAAATGGTGCCGGTTTGGTTTGTCACTTTTTCTCCATTTGTTGCCCATCTATTCTTAGGCCTAGAAACTTTCTGTTGAATTTTTTTCGCTTGCCCTGAATTTTGCCTAGTCATTTTCTATAATATAATTATGACATGTTGTACCTCGTTGGATGGGAGATATGTCTAGCCACAAACTAATTTACTTTTGCGTGTGTTATCAACAAAAATTAGGCTGAGCCGGCCTGCAACTTTTTACAAGTGTGCATGTGTATAAATATAGACCTAAACTTTATGAAAATAAAATAAAATAGGCGAGTTGTCAAATTCATAATACCAATAAATTATGATACAAAGTAAAATTAAATAAATTCAAGTCCAAAATTCATAATATAAAAGGTACACTGTTAGAAACTTCTTTTATTTATTTATTTTTTTCCAAAATGCCAATCTCCAACCCTTTTTTTTAATTGATTGTCTCGTGATATGACTTTATCATTTGCACTTTATTCTTCTTTCAGAGCCATTTGAGACAATTTCTTTGAGGAAGAAAGTTCAGCGAGACTTTAAAGTCATCGTTGACAAGATCGCTCGAGAACCATATGGCATTGCTATTTTAATTAGGCTGTATGCACGTAAGGAAAAGAATTCACAACACATTATTATCTGCGTATTAATTGGAAAAGTTCCAACAAGTCTTGGCGAGGGTAATTGGAACTTTGACATTTGTGTTTAGCTGGTTGTCTTCGTTAAGGTAAAAACAGGAACAATTGTATTCCTTCTTCCGGTTGAAATCACATTATTTGTCAACGTGGATTTTATCTTTTTGGCGCCCACAGATACGACTGAGCATAACATATGAATCAAAAAAAGGTAAATAAATATGGTCGATAAGTGGCATTTGTTAGTCTTGGCATCAATGTTGCCATGGCTTTAGGAGAAATATCATTTATTCTTGTCCTTTGTTTTTACTCATCTGGAACTGGTATCTTTCTATGGGTACGTATCCTAAAACAAGTAGTTGAAAGTTGCATATTTTATTTAATAAAGTGTACGATCCCTTTTCTTTTCTTTTTCTTTTTAATCAAGAATTCTCCCCATTCATTACGTAGTTAATAAAATGAATTCGGAAAAATCAATCATTTTCATTCACAGGCGTAAGTAGTATATAAATCTGTCAATGTACAAAATGAACTGCCTATTTATTCAGACCAGAACAAAAGAAAAATGGAGGGGCAAACTCTACTTTTTGCGACTAGCTATAGCTATGAGTATGGGGCTTTCCCTTCATTGGAAGCGTCTTAGTTTCAGGGCAAAGGTTCTTGTGAATCACCCAAACGAGACAGATGGAGATATGCATCGGTTCCTGTGAATGAATAAATAAGGAACAGAAACATAAAGTAGAACATTGTGAATGAAAAGAGACGCACATCAGAAACAATTTACTCACCGAA
Source organism: Bauhinia variegata (assembly GCA_022379115.2). Classification (NCBI taxonomy): domain Eukaryota; kingdom Viridiplantae; phylum Streptophyta; class Magnoliopsida; order Fabales; family Fabaceae; genus Bauhinia; species Bauhinia variegata. Next base: position 23,506,707 of record CM039429.1, on the reverse strand, counting down.
TCCTTCCATGGAGATGACTTGAAGATCACCCCCAAAATACCGAGCATATAGACGACTAATAGGAAGCCCATATCCATATCCAGCCATTGTCACATTATCAGCTGTTCCAAGATCCACATCATCATCCTTTAATGGATTGTTGGCTGTACTATACAGGTATGTAAAAATTCTTGGAAGACCACTCCTTGGAATCCCACCTCCTTCGTCTGAAACCTACAATGATATTCAGATCAGCTGATTTAGTCTTAGATTCACAATGGTTAATTGCATGTAAAAGTGGACCATAAACTGAGTCTGAGTACCTTTATGGTAACATCTTCTATTCCGTCAGCAACTATTATTTTAACAGGAGTTGCATCTTCTTCAGCATCCCTAAAACGCTCTTCCACAGCCCGTAGTGAGTTCTTAACCAACTCAAACGCCATAAGATGCAAGTGTGATGGAACATAGCTGTGGTAGAAACACAGGAATCAGAAATTAACAAACAACTTCTAACCATTACTCTTTCATAGCATAAGAAACACGAAGAGTACTCACGGGAAAGTAAAATCAGGATCCCCATAAATTTTAACCTCAGGGGAACTGCCATATTCACGACTACATATGGCACGGGCATCCTCGATGGCATCCCTTACCACGTCCACAGGAGACATTTTTGTATGTATATAACCTACACAATGTGGAGGTGGATTGGGATTGTGCAACTCAACATGCTGCCCTGCATCCCGTACAAGTGCCAAAACACTTTAGACCAACAAATAAAATCACTAGTCTAACAGAAAGCAGGGTTTTCCCAAACTAACCAATAAGCATGCGGATTCCAATTCTTGACATGTAAAAGCGATCAAGGAACTGATGAATCTCATCAAGATCTTGGTACACAATCTTTGAATCCAGATCTTTCTTTAACTGCTTAACACCCAAGGCCATTGTAGGTACCACATTGTTGTGTCTCACCTTGATTGCCTTAATCACTTTTGTGAATTCTTTCTCATCATTCATATCCTTGATCTCAGGGAAAGATCTTATGTCACGGAAAGAATCCAGGTACCAATCCCGCACCTGTAGACATAACAAATTAGCACAATGCAATGTGACGTTGAAAAGTTAAACAACAAATTTGCATCTCTGTAACCAAAAGTCAATTCAAAAACAAGTTCCTTTCCCATATGTCGCTAAAATTTCCAGAGCACGGAATACTCCAAGATCATCATTCTGATATCTACAATCAATGAGAATCATGAAACTGGAAACCACGAAATATGTTCTCTTTGAAAGCAGAAGTTCAAGGTTTGCGGTTGTAATTGTAATGGAAAGAAACACGTGCAAATTTTCAGAGCAGAACATTAAGTTCTGCAATACCTAAAATTCAACTTAAATAATTGCAGCAGTAAAAGAAGAACAAGGAAATGGTAATATAATCGCAATCGCAATAAAAGAATGTAGAATACCTTCAAAACAGCAGGTTTCTCAGATAAGCCGTAAGGGAGATTCTCCAGCTCAATAGCTCTCCTAGCAATCCTAATGGGGAGCTCCCTGTGAAGGAACTGAGCAGAAATGAGCAGATTCTTGTCAGTGGGTGTGGAGCCAAATTCCATCATGTATTTCAAGCTGATCCCTGTCTGCTTCATACAACCCCATTTCTGCACCTCCTCGAGCAAGCTCTTGGAAAAGGACTCGCCGGCCTTCCATGTCCACCTTGCCGCCATGGCTCTGTTCTTGAGCCAAAAACCCAGTAATGCAAATGAAACACACAATGGGAAACTGACATAGGTAATGCTATAGACGAAACTGAAACCCAGAAGACAGAAAGAAAGGAAGCAATAAAGAAAGAGAGAAATGGTGTACTTCGTAGAGAGAGAGAAACTGAGTAGTGAGGGTGATAGGTCCTCTGAAAGAAACTAGAGTTAGATTTTAACCAGACTCGGAGAAGCGTTTCCCAACTTTGCAGCAGCGATTGTTTGTTGAAGAAACTGAAAGCCGCTGTTGCTCTTTTATAGAGTGGAAGTGGATAATTAGCGGCATTGTTTGCTGCTCTGACGTGTAAACCCCTGGGGATCTCTGGTTGTGACACGTGGGCTGCCACAACTGTCATCACACTTGCGGAATAACCGATTCTTTTACAGAGTGGATAGTTGGGGTACTTGCTGCTGCTATTGAGAAGCTCTGGTTGTGACACGTGGAGTGTCAAAACTGCCATCACACGTGTGGAGTAACCGATTCTTTCATAGGGGTAGAGCGGAGATAACTGGGGAATTGGTTGCTGCTCTCACCTGTGAACCCTTGAGTGGGAAGCACCGTTGTGACGTGCTGGGTGTCAAAACTGCCATCACACGTGCGGAATAACTGAATAGAGAGTCTCGCTATTTCATTGGGTTTTGGATCTGGCCGATTCAGATACACATTTCACCGCCCGACTTTAGGAAAGTTAAAAACTATGTTATGTGTGTTTTGAAAATTGGTTTTGGGGCGTGTGAGTAGGAAACGTGGGGCGTTCCAAAAGAAATGGCCCCTTGGTCCACCGCAACCCGCAAAGTAATGAAACGTTGCCGCGTCTGCGATTTTCCTGTCAAATAAGATAAAACTGAAAACGTTCGCTTTGATCTGGAGCTAAAACAGCGTCGTTTCATTGTTTCACATCTCAAGCACCGTGCTGGACGCGAATCACAATAAAGAAAAATAATCCAGCGGTAACGGTCTCTTTGGAGGGCCTAATAATTGAGTCACACTCAACTGAGGAAATTTTCTTCCTGAAAACGCTTTTCGACGGCCGACCGATGCTGACGTACCTGGGACGCCTTCTTTCCCTCCCTCTTTTCTCTCCATTTCCCCTTTAGATCTCAGCCTTCTTCTTATTGATCTGGTATTTTCTTTTTTTCTTTTTTCTTTTTTAATTCAGCTACTTCTTCAATTATTTTCCTTTACAGATTTTCTCTCAAAAATAATATTAATCTATTTTTTTTTTTTTTCCAGTTCCCATCTGTTTTAATCTTACTTCTTGCGTTAATTCCGATGGCTGCTCCACCCGCAAGAGCTCGAGCCGATTACGATTGCCTAATAAAGCTTCTTCTCATCGGCGACAGCGGTATGTTTCTTTTTATGAAATTATGTTCCTTGCATTGAATGTTGCTCATTGTTGAAAATATTCAGTTCTCGTACTATTTTTTCCCCCAAGTGTACCACGATCCTGGATATGAGAACGATTAAGGCGTCATTTTATGTCTGATTTGTCCAATTTTGTGTCATTTTCCTCTATTCTGTGATTTCGGCCATAAATGTATGATTACTGATCCGTACCAGAGAATGTCAATGGTTAGTGCATTTTTTATTTTTAGTTGGGATTGTTTTGTTGCTGGATTAAAATGTTCTACCACTATCGTGTAAGGTGTCTCTGATGGGCAATGAAGTTACCGCAATGCTTATATATCGTTTTTACTGGATTGTAGGCTATAAAACAGTGATATTCATGGGGACTAATTATTACTTTATATATATGTATATGTACAGGGAATATTTGTTATGCAATTGTCTTTGGATCTGATAATTTTTTTTTCCATCTTGGCAGGTGTGGGTAAAAGTTGCCTTCTATTGCGTTTTTCAGATGGGTCTTTTACAACTAGTTTCATTACAACCATCGGGTATGTGAAAGTTACGTTTATGCTCCTGTCACATGTTTTTTTCCCCTTCTTCCGTTCTTTTCCTCTTCTCCTGCGGAGGTGACTTTGATCTTACCAGAAAATGACTTTCCCCTCTGCCCCCTTCAGCATTGATTTTAAAATAAGGACCATAGAGCTTGATGGAAAACGAATCAAATTGCAAATATGGGATACTGCTGGTCAAGAGCGTTTTCGAACAATTACAACTGGTTAGCATCTCACACTGAAAGCTATGTTCAGTTTAACTAGAATGTCTTAAGCGAGCTTAATTTTGCTCCTTCATTTCCAACTTGTAAACATTTATCAAGAGTAGAATATAATTATCATGGTGGTAATATAAATTGAAGACTGTTTACTTGATTCTGCGCCTTCTCATCAGTTCTTCTAAATTGGATTGGAAATAATCTGAGCTGTAGAGTAGTTTGTATTCTTTTCTTTCCTCAAATAAACATTCGCTATAGATTATATTTACTGTCAACTACTGAATGGTTTTTACTGAGTGCCATAATTGGCAATGCATATTGCATACCTCAAGAGGAACTGTATCTTCTTTCATATTTGCGAGTTTATGTTGGCTATTACTGATCAAGAAAAAATAAATGCAATACTATACAGTGCCCTTGTGATCTCAAAATTACTTGGCCATTTTATTTTTAAATTAAACCAGTCTGCTATCTGGTTGTGTAAACTAGTTTCTCTTTATAAAAAGAATGTTAAGGAGGTGCTTTATGGATGTGATTTGATGGTCTTTTATCTTTTCCAACATTGCTGGCTGTATCATGTGCTTTATCTATATTATGCCCACATAACAGTTTGTAAGGAACACCCCCCCCCCCCCCCTCTCTTTCTCCCCGGTTTCTTCTTTGTGGAGCTAGCAAAGTTTAGATTGCACATGTATCACTTCTGCTAAGTTATGCATTAAGATAGTATTTCGAATCTCAAGTGCTGTTCCCACTGTTACAAGGATCTTCAGGCATAAACTCCATTAATATTATATGATTTTGTTTTAGCACTATATACCTTTTTAAGGATGTAGGATATAAGAGGCTACTTTGCTTGGCTTCTGTATTGCTTTCATATGTTCAAGTTATTTATTCTTCTTTTGCAGCTTATTACCGAGGAGCCATGGGTATTTTGCTTGTCTATGATGTCACTGATGAATCGTCTTTTAACAGTAATTTCTACTTCCCCTTTAGTTTTAAATTTAATTTGTCTGCACCTTCAATTATTTGCCCACATACAGAATATGTTGTAATGTGTGTTTTTTATTGAAACGTGACTTGTTTTCAACTCGATATTTGGGGTGCTTCTGGTTCCTGGAATGAGTTTTTAACTTTTTGTACCATTAATTGGACTGTATTTATCTCATTTCCAGACATTAGGAATTGGATTCGTAACATTGAACAGCATGCTTCTGACAATGTCAACAAGATACTGGTGGGTAACAAGGCTGACATGGACGAAAGCAAAAGGGTCTGTTCTCACTTACTCTTTCTCTCTCCATCTCTGTGGTTTTCGCACGTACATGTGCTGCGTGCACTTGCATTGTTCTCTAAGCACTACTTAATGTCCAATAATATTCCCCTTAGGCTGTTCCAACTTCAAAGGGTCAAGCTCTAGCAGATGAATATGGCATCAAGTTTTTTGAGACTGTATGTAGAACTCATCGCTCTGGTTAATTTGCACGCATAAGTTGCTGGTCTTTTTGTACTGATACGTATATGTTTTTGTATTATAGAGTGCAAAAACCAATTTGAACGTGGAGGAAGTTTTCTTTTCAATAGCCCGCGACATCAAGCAAAGACTCGCAGACAGTGACTCAAAGGCTGAGGTTTTATTTTTGAACTTTCTTCCTGATTATGATGGGTTGATTAGAATTTAGAACCATATTATTCGCATCATTTTGTTGATAAAATACTCGACATAGATACATTTGATTTCTTTTTCTCGTCACCTCATTACTGAGTTTGCACTTGGTTCTTTGCAGCCACAGACAATCAAGATTAACCAACAAGACCAGGGAGCAGGAGCTGCCCAAAAATCAGCTTGCTGTGGTTCTTAATGTTGAGCTAGGAGGGGATACATTCTTAATTTTGTTAACTGCTATGTCATTAGTGCTTGTATTGTTCTTATTACTATTTTACAGTTGCTACTCAATGGGTGTGAATGGGTAGATCCTTCCTATGTTGGGAAATTAATTATGTCCATTTATTGTTGCTTCGATTCATTTGTTCAAGAGCTTAAATACACAGCTGCCTGCTTTCCTAATACCTTTTTGTTTGCTGTTTCAATACACTCTTCATTTAAAATAACCTTAGCCTGAAACCACGAATCAAATAAATCTCAAATGCATCCAGGACTATCTAATCGGATGTGTGTACGAGAACCAACCAAGAAATGGTAACAGTTACAGCGTTGAGTATAACTGGTTAAGCTAAGCTGTGCCTAGTAGAAGAAATGAATTAAAATCTCGAGGAATAATAAGGGCAGCAATTGAATGCTTGCTGCAGTCTTCAGTTCCAGCCATATATGGAAAATTGGTCACTATAATTACTAGTGGCGTATAAGATTCATGGCCGTGTCATTGCGACGAATTTGAATATAATTCTACTCTGCATTGAACAATGTTAACAAAACTGATGAAAGGCCTATCGAAGGCTGTGACTGTGCACCCTTTCTATTTACATTTCTACTGCAATCAGTCGCCGTGACTTGATTTTTTTTTCCCAGTTCCTTCACGTGAAAAAACACGCATGGCAAGAAATTAATGCCCAAACATTTCTCAAATTCTTCACTGTCGGTCGTTGCTTCTGACTTACCCCGTCCAATCAATCATCGTTTCCTCGAACCCAACACCCACAATTCAAAACGCACGCCGAGGCTCGCATGTGAGTTTTTTACTCCATAAGAATAAGAATGCACGCCAGAATCCCCAAATGAAACGTTGTTAGGCATCGAACCCCCAACCTCGCACGCTCGCTGTCCCTTGTGTCAGGGCACACCGCGACTCAGGCACTTGTGTCCGAAAGCGGTCGCTACCTAATGTCTTGTTCTCATCAACCTGGGTGCGGTGTCTATGAAACTCTGTGCCCTCGTTGGTAACAAGAGCTCCTCTGCCTGCACTTTGGCGGCGCAAGATGACCTGGCGGCGGTAGGAGTGAGTTTCTTGAGTCTCAAGTCAACTTCAACGGTGAATAGTGAATACACGGGCCTGTGGTCTGAGAATTTGGACTCTCCTCGCACATAACACATCTGCTTTAGACCATCACCCTTCCACAGAATCCGGTCACACCTGCGGTGGTTGTTTCCAAAGAAAAAATGATTAATACAACAATAATCCAAAATGTCCAAAGGACAGCAGCTAATTAGTAAAATAAGAAGCAACTTGCTTTATTAAATTTAAAAACAGGGTGGGTCGGGTCAGTTTGCTGATTCTATTTGGGAAAATGCAATGATAATGGAGGTTTCACGTGGTTTTATATTGAAAATGATGGGAACGTGGATATTTAATTTAACGTTCCAACTCTGATGTTGATGGGTCTGCCAATGCCATATATGCTGTATGAATAAAATTATTCAGGTGAATATCCCTTTCCGAATGCATCGGCAACTGGTTACTAAACAAATGCAACGTGGCATTGTTAATTGATTCACATGGGCCACGAAGATTCTTGTTCTGAATCGCCTATCGAGGAATAAATTATGACACTTCCTCTAGCATCAGATAGGATAAAGGGTCTTACCTTATACCACCCCCAACTTTACCATCCATCGCCTATCGAAGGGGGTTCGGTCGCTCCGATTTTTCAAAAAACCCCTTTTTTCTACTCTTTCTGGCCACATACAATATTTTCTCAATTGGTTTCAAAGATTTTTAAAAACTTTAACACATTGAAACGCTTGTACATAGGCGTTTTTATATTGAAAACGCTTCTCCAGAGGCGTTCCCATCCCAACGCTTGTGCATAGGTGTTTTTCATATCAAAACGCTTGTACAGGAGCGTATGGGTCCTAAACGCTTGTGCATGGGCGTTTTTGAGCTAGGAACACCTGTGTAGGAGCGTTTGTGGAACCATAACATTTTCTCTCATTCGAAACAAAAAATACAATATACAAATCTCGTATTATATGCTATTGAACTCCGAAATAACAAAACAGACCCAATAATTAGTTTTTCTACTCTTGCAAATCACAAAAACAACAAAGGAATGAGAAGAAATTGTTAGGTTTTCTTCTTTTGTTCTATAGCCACGGGGGTGGTGGGGGAAGGATACAATAGGTATTCTTTCAGCATGTAAGGGTATTATAGTCATTTCTCGTGGAGGGGGGTGGTGGATGGTAAAGTTGGGGGTGGTATAAGGTAAGACCCTAGGATAAAAAGTCATCTCAACACGCCAGCAGAAAGAAACAAAAATGTAACTAATCATTTAGATTTATTAAAGTAAACTGGAAATCTTACCAAGCAGGAGTGCGTCGTTTCTCCTTAGACTTGGTTTGGACGACATAGTGGTCAGAATTGGCTAAGTATTTGTAAGTTGGAGCAAAATATATTCTCCCTTCATTCCACCCTTTAAATACTCGACCAGCTCTCTGCTCTATCCTTAGCTGCCAAACAGAGCAAATCCAACATTAGCACTGAACAATTAACATGCTACGCAAGAAATTGTAAAACACAGAGGAAGCATTTTTCACTACCTGATCCTTTTCTAATAGTGCTCGCCAATCATTCTTCTTTAGTAGTTCGTGTGTATCAGAACAGCCGGCAGCAAGCCGATAATTCAAATCCCCAAGCCAAATAATCTTGCTAGAAATTTAAAGGGCTAATGAGAAATTAACGGCAAAAAGGCTTTGCCAAATCAATTAAACAAAGGAGACTTACCCATGTTCCAATATGGTTTCGGGAGCTTTAAAATTGTGAGAAAATTTGGTCTTTTTCAATATTTCAGAGACATCGAAGTTTCTTCGCACCTCATCGCCATCTTTCTCTCCAGAGGCTAAGTGGGTACAGACGAAGCAGAACGTCGTGCGGTGTAATGTCATGCTAATCGATATCGAACCCTGTAACCAAACCCAAACGTAAGCAATCATGTACCATTACATGTTCATTGCAGTGTTGTGCTGGTTCATAGGAAAAGAGCAAAACCTTATTTCCAAGATAGCCCATAATGCCTCTGCCAACGCACGACACCTTTAAATTACTAACGTGTTTATACATGTCAGCACGCACCCACACGCACAAGAAAATCCCCACCATTTGCTTGCTTGCTGCCAGGCAATACTGTTGCTTATTTGGGTTTTTTATGTTAAACAACCCGTCCGAGAAACTCAGTCTGGGCTCCGGCCTTCCTTGCTGGTCGGCTTCTTCGCCCTGCACGGTGCTGGCGTCGCTGTAATACTTGCCATTCAATGCTTGACGAATAATAGTGAGCCACTTGGCAGCTGGGCCACTGTCCTCTGGCCCAAGAACATTCCCCGCGTTAAGAGGGACGATTTCTTGGAACCTAATAAAAAGAAAATTAGACATCCATTAAAATCCTGAAAGATGAGACGGTTACTACTGTACTCGTTGACATTGAAGGCGGTTGGTTTCTTCAAGTAAAGAGGCACTTGTTATGGAAACACAAAAAGAAAAGTAGTCTAAATTGGAAACTCAGAATAGAAATGATGATAAGAAGAAAGAGAAAAATTACCCAATAACGTAAATGTCAGACGGCGAAGGAGACTTGAGCCAATCCCTCAAGTTCAAGCTTTGGTTGGGTGATTTGCCTCCGACATTCCATGTCCCCACGAACATCCTACGCATCATTTTAACATTGTCAACAAAACACTCTCCGCACCACAACTTATAATTAAGTATACAATTTTAGGTAAATAATAATAATAATACTGTCATTTATTCAATTCCCGTTATGATGCTTTTTATTTAATTTAATTTAATAATTTACCTAAGGTTGAGAGTATCGTTGATATTGACAGGTTCTGCTGCCTCTTCCTCAAGAATTGAAGGCTTCCTTCCATTTCTAGATTCCGCCAACCACCCCTCTTTGAAAAATAAAACCCCAAAATCAAGATTTCACCAATCAAACCAAATTTTTTAAAACAAAATAAATAAATATGACGATGTTAAAATCTATGACTAGCCACGTGGCATTTTATCCGAAATTAACCAAATAGGACCAAGGGGACCCGCGGCGATTTTCCGGTAATCGTCCACTTTTTGGATGGATGTGATATCTCATCATATCAATCGGGTCAAAGATCCAACGACTCAGACGGCATAACAGTGTAGTTACTTACTACAGTTAAGTTACAGTGCCGGCAAATTACCTGAGAAGTCGTCCGGAACGACGACGTAGCGGTCTTGGTCCGAGCAGCTCTTCCTTCTCTCCGTCCAACCTGTGAGTCCCACGTTCACAACAACCTCTTTCAGCCCCAAAACACGAAAACGACGAACCGTATACACACAAATCAAAATCGAAACTCGAAAGAATAGAGAAAGAACCGAACTTCACCTAACACAGAGTAATCTGAATGAAACTCTTCTGCTCCACTCTTTATGTTCAACCACTTCTTCACAACTGATTTCGACCACGATGACTGCAACCCGAGTGAAAGATCATTTCGTCATCGTGATCGGCGAGACAATAAATCAATGAACAGAGGATGCATAGAATTCAAAGTTCGTACCTTGGATATCTTCCCAGACTCTGTTCTCATTGCTCCACCTTCCGATCACCGGAAACTAAACCAAATCAGAAAAACAGCCGCGGATCAGAAAATGACATTTGAAACACAGTTTGAGGTGGCTTAATAGGAAGGAGGACGAAGATTATCCGTATCTGTGATGGGATATTTTTATAATTAATTTGAGAAAATATAAATTTAATAGGAAAAATCTTCAACAAAACGAAAATGGGTGTTTTGTTAAATGACAAGAGGCCTAGATCAAATACTACTTTATTCGTAGTTTTTTCATTTTTTTTCGGGTACGAGAAACATAAATTAGTGTCAAGAAGTATTCAACGGGAATATAAAAGACCCAGTTGCAGGGGAAACGGAGACAACTTCTGAGTCAGGAAAGTAAACGGAAAGATTAAAAAAAAAATAGATGTATAGAATATTACACGAGAGAGAGAGAGATGGAAAAGACCAGGTTCATCCTTTTGTTTGAGGCATATTTCTTTACAAGCTTCGGTTTTTCGCTTTACAGAAAGGAGGACAGATTGGAGGGCCGAACAATTAAACAAGGTTTTAGGATACTTTATTAATGTTGAGCCTCGAAAGCGAGGATGAGATCTCCATCAACATCGCTGTTCGCCCTTTTAGGCAGAAAAAGGACCATCAAAACGTATAAACTGGTCTAACTCAAAAGCAAACCAGAAAAAGAAATCAACGACCAGAATCAGATTCCACACGGAATGTTGGCCGTCTTGCAGAAGACAATGAAAATGAAACAAAAACTGAAACAGGGAAAGCAGAGTTGACATAAAACTAAAAGCTCGACAATGATTTTTTGGGATGTGGGACAATGGCATTCCTAATCAGATATTGACATATGTGACAGTGTTGTGAAGGAGGAAAGAACAACCGAAGAACTAAAAGACAAGCGAGCAGAAGCACTTACTATAATCGACAAGAATGAGACGCGAAGTGTTGCAGAGAATGAAAAGACTCTTTACAATTCCAGCTTTCATGCTCCTCTGATTTCCTTTTTCGTCACCGCATCCTATAGCTTGGTTTGCGCTGCTTGATTGGTAGAGGCGAAGAAGAATGCAGAGGAGCTTTGAGGGGAGTTCCTCGGAAAAGCAAAAAGACTTGCTTGGTTAGCAAATTTATATGTGTTCTGAGATGAGAGGATTTAAGTAATGAAATTCTAGATCCACATAATTTTTGTTATCGCCGTGGGTATTCTGGTCATTTCATTGTAAAAGTTGAAAAGATGTTACCGGGTTTAAAGACTCCCAACCTTCACCGTACCGTCTTTTGTCCGAACCTGATTTTTGGGTATCGTACCGTACCGCTTCCCCGGCAGACGAATACTTGTATTGTATTGTATGGGTTAATTCCATTTTGTAACCCAGCTTCTTTTTAACTAATTATAATTTTTCTTTTTTTTTGACATGAAAATAAACTGCAAACTAATTAATATACATATATTTAAATCCAAAAGCATTAATTTTCTTTGCGCGTGTTTGTACAATAGTAATACGAAGCCAGTACTAGAGTGCAGTGGGCACAAGACTGTATCCGTTGAAATTGGGCATATCACAGCAAGTGGCTCCATGGCTTCCACATCATATACAATTCATACTTGGTGTGATTTTGATAAAATAATTTGAGAGTTCTCTTTTGTTGGTGAAAACTATTCAATAATTAACGTAGTTTTGGTAGCTATATGAGAGGGAATTTTATTTTATTTTATTTTATATTTAGCCGTCCAAAACCAAAACATAAGGATGAAAAACTCATAAGAATATTGTAATTAATTGTTTGTGAAATCAAAAGGGCATGCAAAGCAGCTCACTGCCTCCGTCTTAATAGACAAACAAGATGACATGGGATTGGACCCTTTGCCTCGTCCTCGTTAACAAACATGAAAAATTAAAAATGGTAACTCAAACTCTTTGTTACAAAATTATAAGTCCAATCTATTTTTTTTACATTAATTTTTAAAGGTAAAGTTATATTATATTAAAATTTAAGCTTACCAATTATGTCAAGTATAATTTACAATTAAGATGAATATAAGAAAAGCATAAAATTCTCATATATTTTACTATTAGTGGTAAGTACCAACCTAAACCGGCAGTGTCCAGATGGCTTGCTACAATAAGTCTAATATGGTCCACGTGTCCAAGAAAAGAGAAAATGAATGGTGCAACAAGTATTGAGATTGTCCTTGGGATTAAATGATGTTTGTGGCTAACCACACGTTTGCAATCCTTATTATGAGACAAAGATATACCAGAAACTTGCGACGAATGGCCGAGTAGAGTGGTAATCGAGGAGCAGCCGTCGACGACCCCACCGGCTGCAATTATGCTTAACCCTTTTTCTGAAAAATTAAACTGACATTCCTCTATAAATTAAATTATATATTTTTTGTTTGTTAAATTTACCTTAAAAAGTCTTGTACTTTTGTAATTTTTATATCAATTAAAACTTCTCCTATTTTCGTGATTATATTTACTAATCTCTTAACCTTTTGAAAGCTTCTAGATGGCCTTTTCACAGCATTTGACTCTGGAAATCCAATCTAGTTTCATTTCTCCAACATACGAACATGTGTGTAGTGATTGCGTAGTATTAACCTTCAGGAGTTTCGGTTTGAAAACGTGTCAGCTCCTCATTTAGTCTGGCGATTACGGTCAAAGATTAGCTGAAACAAAAAACTTACGAACAAATCCACTAGTGCTCTAATCAAATCAAATCTATTAGAAGCCATTGCATCTGTCTCCGATGAAGAACAAAGAATAAGTGCCCTAATCATGCGCCCCATTCGTTGTACAAGCTATGATAAGTTTGAGAATATAATTAAGAATTTATTATCTACTATTCAATAAGGTTTTGAATATTAATTAATTATTGAGGGCCCAATGCTTATGGAAAAAGCGTGATGTTTAAGCCTGTAATTTGTGCCTTCGTGGCAAGCTCTGGGCAGTTGATGAGATTCTAAAAATCATGCCCATAACATAACCTAACCTAACCCATAAAAGTGAGTAATTAATTATAAGCTAAAATATTGGAGGAAAACTCATGATATGATACGTATAAAGTAAGAGTTAACAAAATGAATGATTGCCGGGTCAGAAAGCACGAAGGGAAGACTGTTGAACCGCACCAAAATTAAACAGCACGCCAGAGTTGTACTTCAATCTTACGGAAAAGGGGTCAAAATTTTCACTTTGATCCGACTCAATTATCATCAATCAATAGGCCACAGAGGAAGTTCATAATTTGCTTTTGATTTGTTGCATTATTTGTATTTGGATTTTTGGATGCAAATGATGAATGCATGTATGTATCTAGACCTGTAATGGTTTTATATTTGACATGTCATGATATACAAAAAAAAATTAGGTTTAAAAGGTAAATAAAACACGTAAAATATATAATGCTGATGATGTAGCTTCCCCGTTGAACATCTCATTGGCATTTGGAATTTGAGTTTATCCAAAGCCGATCTCCTTTGCTAGATTTTCTTTCATGATAAATCCGATTCCAATATACATAAATAATTATTTAAATAAATTATATTTTCTCTCACGGATCTAGATACAAGCAACGTGGTACAAAATACATGCATAACTCAATGAAGTAAACCCTAATTACATAGACACGTTTCCAATTGAAAGGAAAAAAAGAAGAAGAAGCATGAACACGTAATCTAATTCTTCTTAAATTATATATTTTCTTGGTAACTTTTATTGAAAGGCACATTATATAAATTTTTACTTTTTTGACTTGAAAGATCAAAAGAAAATTAATAAATTGTGCTCGTTCTACATCTTGGGCGGTTTATCTCATATATTCTGCCAATTAAGCCGAAGATTAATGTTAAACATGATGTTAACTTAACCTCTGTTTTGAAGAATTTGGATATACAATAATGTGACCTGTCTCTTTTGACGCTGGAAGCTCTCAGAAAGTTGAGTAATTAAGATTGATTGATTTTATACTTTGAATTAATTAAGCATGTATTTAATTAATTGCAAATACAAGCTAATTAATTTTGGGATGACTTTGGAAGAGTGAGAACCCTCATTCATATTGATGTGTGTTTGTGTGTATGTATCTCATCATTATGATCATTAACTTCACTTTCTTTTTCTTCTTGTGACCCATTGGGTTCTTTGACTATCAAAGGCTTTATATATATATAGAAAAGATCTGTAACCAAGAAAAACATGTAATGGAATATACTTAATTATGCTATGCACACAACAAATAAAACAACTTTGGTTCTAACTTAATCAAAATACTCAAATTTAATATTTAAAAATACAATTGTATTAAAATTCTTAATAAGAAATTTTATCGTAAGATAATTAGGTATTTTTGGCAGTATCTTTCCCAAGTCAATTCATCATTTAACATTCGATTCAACGGGAATTGAGAGTGAATTTCAAGATTTAGGGCATACATATGTATTTGGTGCATGTAAGGATTGAGACTAATTCCTACCTTGGCTGTATGATTTATTTGTCGATAATGTTATTTGACAAGATTCGATCGAGTGTAGTGTTAATGGCTCTTATAATATAATTAATTTAACAATAGACTCTATATATACACTATATGTATATCAATTAGTTGTAAATGACGATGATACCACTAAAAACTGGTCATGAACTTAATCATCCAAATTAAACAAACTGATATTTCTTGTATCATTATGTTTGGTTGGTTCTGTTGTTCCAGAGTACTTGGATAACTGCCAATTAGATACTTGATACTAATAATTGTTTCTTCCATTGCATTATACTATTATGTGTGTGTACCCAATATTAATGTACCAAATTTAGTATATATAATCTAATATTAAACGACCAGAACATGCAAAACTCGTAATATATAGCTAGGTTGGGGTCGTAAAAGGTTTAGTTTAAGGAGATTTTACTTTTATCAGAATCAGTTGGCAACTGTACGAATTTTGCATGAAGGGGGAATTTCTTCTTATCATTATATCTTCCGATAGCTATACAGGTAGTTGACTTTTCCCATCTTGCCGATCATATTTGGTGACAGCATTCACACGATCAACCAAACAAAGTAACACCACTCCTATTTATATTCTTGCTTGGCATCGCTTTCATATATACCCACAGATGAATATTCTTGTATATGCATGCATGACCAGAATTGAGCTATATAATAATAAAAGCTTTCACGTTTTGGTGGGTGGGTGGGTGGGTGGGAAAAGAATTCAGATATCTATGGTAAGTTCAACAAACGCAACCATGATTCATAAACCTAGCTACGAGTTTTCCCATTCAAGAGAAAAGTTTGAGAAATATCTTCTTATATCATACATAACTAAGGCTAGGATATTACTCTTAAAGCATAAAATCAAGTTTATTATTAATTAATTCTTTGAAGGGATGATCTTCATGATGAAAAAAACTCATGGAAGAGCAGATTAATGATAATTAAAAGTATATATGATCATCATTAACAGTCTTAATTATTGGTACAATTTAGTAAAGTTTAGCTTAATATAATGTCGTAATCATGAACCCCACACGAGGGTTTCAACGCATGATGAAAACGCTTTTATGACAATGGAATTTGGTTGTAATAATAATGGTATCTGGTTTCATATGCTTGGACCAAACATATAACGATAAGAGCTTTCATTTACTTCAATTTAGTAATATGCAAATTAAATGCCAAGAACATGATAACGTTATTTTTTACTTAGATGATGAGTACCCACAATATGTCCCTTTTCATTATTAGGGTTCTTTCCCTTCTCTCTCTTCTAACAAAGGTCGCAGTGGCTTCTTCCTTGTTGATGATGGAAACGCTCTTCAATGTCTAATTACATGTGACAAGATTCCTTCCAGGAAGCAACAGGTTTCTTCACGGTCATGATCGAGAAAAACTAAATATTATTATAAACCAAATACATGTGAACAGTTAATGAGTTCTTCCCAATTAAAGTAAGTTTCTTTTAATTATATAAATAGCAAGAGGGCTCCAAATATAAATACAAGTTGTGGTTGACATCGATCTTTTCATATTTAAATTTATCATCATCAATTAATAATATTTTTTCTCTTTATCATCGATAATATCTGTTACAGTGACACATATAACTTGTTGGAAATCAAGGTGCTTGGGTCATATTCACGTGAAGCATTGTTGACGGGCACATCAATCCTTCTATAATATACTTATTTTAGACAATGAAAAGTCCTTCCCAAAGTGTTTTCTTCTTTTTTATTTTTTTTTATTTTTTGTTGTTAATTTAGACCGCCAAGGTTTCTCTTTCCATAGTTTAAATCTCCAAATAGAGTCTCCCTTCTATCCCTCCTAGAATTACTCTTTTCTTTTCTCTTCTCCAATGTATAATTAATTATCTTTTGGGCCTACTGTTGCTTGGTGAATTCTTTTATCACACCCCATAATTTCTAACCACATACCCCTTCCTCTCACCCCCCCTATTTGTATCATATGTTTTGTTTAATTCCCAGTGTGAAAGCAGCCAAGCAGGACGGGGTCTTGTACCTTCTCAGTTCTCACTTTTCTTTCTTCAAACTGGTATAAGTGTCAATGCCCCAAAACACCAAAATAATCGTAGAAAATTATAATTAAATATTCTATTCTCATTCCTAAATAATATCTGAAGAGATATATCCATATCACAATTTGACTTTTTTCGATTTTAGCAGTATGCATGTTAATTCTTGTGATTGGAAGACAAGTAATATAGTGGCCTCATACAAGTCTTGACTCCGAAATGCTGAACAATGTTCTTTTCTATATATCCTATCCTCACACTTTTTAAGGCTAAAATTAATTTTTGTTTCAGACAAAAAATCTAAATGATGTTTTATATTTCGCGTTATTTTTGCCTGTTTCTGAAAGTTAGTGTTCCTCTTCACGGAAAATTTGATGTCCTCGTAATTAATTAAAGGAATCAGAAAAATAAACAAACGGCTAAACATGCCTTTAAATTTGATGTGAAAATCCAACTTGTTCCATTTACCAATATAATTTAATACCTTAATTAAATGGAGAAGATATAAAAGAATCGATTCTGACATTAAAGAACTGAAAGAATACACTACATGAAAAAAATAGCTGGCGACATAAAAGAATCAGACGAAGGCTTCAATTTTAGGTGCCATATTTCCAAACAATAACTTCAAATCATTCTCGAAAGGTGTCAAGTTCAGATCCAAGCACAAAACCCTCGTACTGTTGGATCTCCTGAGAACTGGAGATTTAGCAACAAGCTGGTTTACAGACTGAAAGGCTTCCTCGTTGGCAGCTCTATGCCTCCTCATGTGGCCTCCCAGTGCCTGGCCAAGAGAGAATTCGAGGCCACAAATAGAGCACTCGTGCATCTTGGGCTTGTTATTTGGCAAGCTCAGAGTCAGAGATTTGGCTTGTGCATGGAGTTGGTCCCCATCTAGCTTCTGCCTCTTGTGGCCAGCCCTGTGGCCACCAAGAGCTTGAAAAGACGAGAACTTGCGGTTGCACGTCTTGCACTCAAACTCTTCAGGGCTATAACTTTCCTGGGGCACTTTTCTTTGTTGAGACAGAAGCATTAGACAATTTGCCAAATCAAAGCTCCCGATTATTGCTTCGTTATGTCTCTTCATGGTGGCTCCGCAGAACAAAACGACTTGTTTGGGTTGCAATCGGTGGTGAGTAACATACGGAACATGGAACTTGCTATTTATAGGGCGTTGCGTTACCGTTAGAGATAAAGTCAAACAATGAATTTTTGGGTCAGATATATATAAGGAACTTTGAAAGTTCTCGGACTGAATATTTGACTTTTCGTGATGACGTTGCCGAAGAGAATTATTCAGCTAGAATATGCTAGTGTGACGCACATTATGGATTTAATCATAAAGTCACAAAACGAGTTTAATGTTGGGTGGCGTGAAAATTCGCACGCCGTCGACAAATAAGAAACTAGCGGCCACAAGTTGCATGTGACTCAAGCAAGCGGTTATCCAGGAACTAGGGAAGATGACAATGGTCAGTAACCAGCCAATAAAGACACTTATAATTTTCTTCATTCAAAGCATTAACAAGAATCACGTAATGTCAACCCAACTTGTTCATTCAAACTCTCACTTTTCTGCTCATGATTCTACGTAATTGAAAATATATACCAAGAGATATTAATTCTTCATGCCTTAATTAAAGACCTAAGGCATAATTTTCAGAAGTCAGCCATCAAAATCTGCGTCTTCGACTGACTATATTTCTTTAATTACGTTTCTATTTGACTCGATCACAGCAGTTATAACCAATCCTATATATTCACAAACATCAAAATAAAAAACAGCAGTTCTCTTAGATGGTCATGGCTGCTAAAATTGCCTTTTCTTCTTTAAGTGATCAAATAAATAAAGGGTCATCAAATCCAATGTCAGCTTTCCTATTTAATTTTAAAATTAATTGGGAAGGTTTTTCTATTACAACTTTTCAACATCAACCGAAGTCTAAGATTTTGAACAGTTATATATATATATATATATATATATATATATATATATATATATATATATATATATATATATATATATATATATATATATATATATGTAGAGGTTTATTTATAATTATATGACTTTCGAAGAGTTTGATATATATTGATAAATTTAGTATATGTTGATAAAAAAAATAAAAATTAAAGTGGTATATATTTGTAAATAAGCCTCAATTTAGATTGGATACATTTTATTACACTGATCAGCTTTCAATTTAAAACCATTTTCCAAATATTTTTAATTTACATATAAAAGAATTGAAAGAACAAAAGTATTAAAAATTTGTCATAATAAAGAGAGATGAAATACATTAATTCTGGAGTCATGCATCTTAACAAACAAGAGGTTCAAGTCATTTATTGGCCCAGACCTTAAAATTTCATACATTTTGGGTTTATTCTCTATTTCTTCGTTGTCTCTCTTTCTGTCTTTTCATGACTATACGTTAAATTGAAGCGATTACATTAATTATATGAGATGGGAAATATAAAGGCAGTCAACAACTTTGACTGACTGGAAATATGATTTGACTTGTTTTAAGAGCATTTTTAACTTTTAAAAGACTATTAGAGTTTTATATTTTAATTATTTATATTATTTTTATAAATTTAATAATAAGACATCATTTAATATAATTTATATAATTTTTTTTTACTCATATAATTTAAAAAAAAATTAAATAAATCTCACAAATTATATTTTTTTCTTATAAATACAATTCTATATTATTTATATTATTAACTAAACAAATTTAATAAATTTATATAAATTAAAATTAAAT
Organism: Bauhinia variegata; assembly: GCA_022379115.2. NCBI lineage: Eukaryota > Viridiplantae > Streptophyta > Magnoliopsida > Fabales > Fabaceae > Bauhinia > Bauhinia variegata. The sequence continues at coordinate 23,487,037 of CM039429.1, read as the reverse complement.
AAATTTAACTCATATTAATTTAATTTTATTTTTAAAATAATGCCATGTAGACACATCTCTACTCACGTAATGGACTAATAGCTGAACCTCTTTTTTTTTTTATCTTTTTTCTTTAAAATTTATCTATAGAAATAGAATGCACATCAAATCTAGTAAAGCCGTACATGAGAACTGGAATTTGAAGAAAAGGGCAAGCAACTTCTAGACGAAGCTTTTCTTTGTACATTACTCTTGGGATTGTTTAGTTTGGGTTTCTGTTCTTCAAGTTGAATCTGCTTAATTTGATTTTAAAAGGAAATGAAACTTTTAAATCATAGCCCAACCTTAGTCAACATTCCTCCCGTTGCCATTCAGAGTAATATATATATAGCAATCTTATGTGTTCAAAGTTGCTGCAATTTTTATTCTTTGAGTTGATAATAGAAAAATCAGTACTAGTAAAAAAAAAAAAAACCACTCGTGCTACAAACCAAAATTGATATTCTGTTTTAATAATGATGATAAAAATTGTACCATCAAACATAAAGTTTTATCCTATTAAAATTTGAATTAGTTAATATTTAATTTGATATTAAATCTAATTTTTATCAAAAATTAAAATAAACAAGGATGATAAGAATTGTTTAAAAGAATGACTATCAAGATCACTTATCCAAAAGGAAAAGCATTTTTTACATATAAAATTATTTGACAGAATCAATATATTCCAAAATGAAAGAATAAATCCAAGAGATAAAAAAGAAAAATAAATACAAAAGTTGGTTACAACAAAGAAAGATGAACTTTAGATGCCATCTTCGCAAACAATAAATTCAAATCATTCTCTAGAGGTGTCAAGTTCAAGTCTAAACGAGCACTGTTGGATCTTTTTAAAACTGGGATTTCTGCAACCAGTTGGTTCATAGGCTGGAAACCTTCTTCAATAATGGGAACTCTGTGCTTCCTCGTGTGGCCACCCAGTGCTTGGCCCAGAGAGAATTCAAGGCCACAAATTGAGCATGGATACATTTTGGGTTTATTAATCCTCAAGTTAAGAGGTTTTGGATGCAGTTTTAGTCGGTTCCCTGCCTCTAGTTTGGGTCTCTTCTGACTGGCTCTATGATCACCAAGAGCCTGAAACGATGAGAGCTTGCGGTTGCAGCTCTTGCACTCAAATACTTGTTCAGCTGCTAAACTTGTCCGGGCCTTGTTTTCTGGTGCTCGAGACAGCAGCATTAGACAGTTTGCTACGTCTAAGCTCTCTATTATTGCTTCATAATTATCTCTGTCTCTTCATGGCTGCCAATATTCAAAGTGTTTTTGGAGATGCATACTCTAGAAAAGTTGGTATTTGTAGGCCATTCGACAGATTAACTCAAACAATCCTCGGAGGCTTTTTGTTAGGAGAAATTATCGATGCAAACATTTGACTTCTGCGAAATTTGAATATAGATCTCTAAATTATACTATATATTCTTTTAGGTTATATTGTGAAATTTTTCTTTTTCTTCAATAACTAGTACTTTTTTATATATAAATTATTCAAACTCTTCTAAATGACAACTTTAAATACTGACAAAATTAATAAATAGTAAAATCTTTTAAATATGTTGTTAAAGATTCGATTATTTGTAATAAGTATAAAAAAGACTTTATTTAGCTTGATGATTTCTTTTCTATAGATAAATTAATTTTTAATTATTGGCTGAAATTCTCTTTTGTGCAGAAAAATATCACAGCTTCAAATTAACCTGTTAGGAGGATAATGCCCTTACTGCTTGCGTGATGTCGATGGGATGGTTGGCCTGTTGGTTGTTTATTTTCGCATAAAATGCATAAATTTAATTATTTAAGCTGTTTTTCTCTTTCTCTTCCTGGAAAGTCAGTCATAAACACGCTCGGCTTGAGAAAAAGTCCAGAAATTGAAACTTCAAACGCGAAAGCCTCCAACGTTTTAAGCACACTGTACATATATTAAGTGTTGAATTTAATGTCAGATGTAAAAAAAAAAAAACAAAAAGAAAGAAAAATTGTTGAATTTAATGGAGATCTCACAAAATATGAGAGAAACAAAATTGAAATATGAATGGTATGTATATTAATGAGATGGGATAGTTTAAGTTGTTTTAGGCAAAGGTTCTGAGAGAAATTTATTGTCTAAATTGATTTCACACCTAAAAATTATGAAAGATAATCTATATGTAAAAAAAAAAAATGGCATGAGAAATTTCATGAGCTAAAGCCTAAAAGGATAAATTAGATATAATGTAGAGCTAACAAAGATAATTTATTATAATTTATTGAGATTTCATGAGAAAAGTAATAAGAATTGAATTCTATAAACAGTAGAATTACTATAATTTATTTTCTAGTAGAATTACAATTATATATGGAAAGAGTAGTGTCTTCAATGAGAAACTAAAATTAATAATGGAATTTTGTATGGTTAATTCCCTGACAAGACTTCACGCTACCAATAAAGTAATAAAATTAATAATGGAAGTCTTGTAAAATGGAGATATAAATTAAAGATGGGCGTGCTACTAAGAATAATCAATCAGGTAAAAAAATAAAAGTTGATAACAATTTACACTAAAGAATCAAAAGAATACAACTGTGTCCAAAAGGAAAGAATACAAAATTTGGTCATATCATCAAAGAAAGATGAACTTGAGGTGCCTTTTCTCCAAACAGTAACTTCAAATCATTCTCCAATGGCGTCAAGTTGAGGTCCAAGCAGGAAATCCTCTTACTGTTGGATCTTTTCAGAACCGGGACTTTAGCAGCGATCTGATTTATCTTAGAAAGGTCTTGGTTGCTGGCAGCATCTCTGTGCTTTCTCATGTGGCCTCCCAGTGCTTGACCCAGAGAAAATTCAAGACCACAAATGGAGCATTCATGCATCTTGGGTTTGTTTCCTAAGCTCAGAAACTTAGCCACTACTTTCAGGTCTTCCCCATTTAGTTTTGGCTTCTTGTGGCTAGCCCTGTGCCCACCCAGCGCTTGAAACGAAGAGAACTTGCGGTTGCAGGTCTTGCACTCAAATACTTGATCTGGGGCTGAACCTCTCTGGGTTTTGCTGTCTCTGGCTTCAGAGAGCAACAACGGAGAATTTGCCAAATCAAACCTCTCTGTTGCTTCATTTTCTCTCTGTCTCTTGATGGCCATGTAGATTAGATTGGGTTCAAAGAGATTAGTAGAAAAAGATTCTTTCTTTGTGTAAGAGAGTTTGTGAATATGCAAAGAAATGCAGAGATTGTGAGATGAGACGGTGAGAGACTTTGGAAGAGACAGCGGTATTTATAAGCGATTAGGAGCCGAGTCAACAATTGAGTCTTTTGACTGATTTATTTTACTCATTGTTTGAGTTGCCGCTTTTGTCCAAATCTTAGGAAAGTTCCCCAAGTGTTTTCCTGAAGATTTATTGGATGACTCTCTTACTCGTTGAGGTGAAATGACATGAATACCCTTTAAGATTGCTTAATTGCTTAAGAGATATTGTCTTTACGGCTGTCTTCTTCTGGTATCCAATTTGCCAGCGTGGGGATTACGTTTACGTCTGCTAGTTGACAAGCGTGTGGGCGCAACAGCGTTGAGTTAGCTTGCTTAGCCACCGAGTAAAGACGCGAGCGCTAACCTAATACCGCCTTCCCATGAAATTTCTAGCTTTTATGAAGAAAAGTGCAGGCAACTTCAGGCCCTATTTATTTTTGTAATAGACATCTGAGAAATATTTAGATCTTTTCAAAATGGTCTGGGTTGAAATTCACTTATTTGGTGTGCAAAGGATAAAATCAAATGAGTTGAGAAATATTTGGATCTTTTCAAAATGGTCTGCGTTGAAATTCACTTATATGGTGTGCAAAGGATAGAATCAAATGAGTCTAGAAATCTGTGATCCCCTTTCCGATGTTAGCTTGTTACTTGGTTGGGTGAAACAGTTTGGCATCTGATTCTGTTTGGTTTCAAACTCAAACAGCGTGGCGTGCTTTCCCACTTGGGACAGTGGAGCCGCCGACATGACATGTCTTAGCAGACGTGAAGCTTCATAGTTCATACGCGGTCAAAAGCGCAGCACATAGGAAAATAGAAGAATCGAACTATGGAGAGAAACCTCAACGTTCAAACCAAGCACACAACAACTTAAGCAAGTTGATATATATCAGTAGGAGAAAAACACTAATCTGAGGTCTTTATTATTAAAGATTTGAAACATCTAGACTTGAGAATTCATCAGTTGACGAGCTTCTCTTGAAAATTTCAGTATGTACAATGATAGCAAACCTGGATCAACCTTCCCAATTAAATTAGGCCATGACATGGGCCTAAAAACCTAAGAATATAATTATTAACGATCACATCGTATACTATACATAAAAAATAAACAAATTTTTTAAAAAAACAACGAAATCACAAAAAACAAACTACAAAAAGTAATTTAGAGAGCATACAAGAGAGAAACGGGATAGCAATACGCTTGCACTGAGTCATTACTAAGCTGGGTTCTCTTTTGACTACTCAACAACAATTGTCTGACCTTACTAAGCTAGGTCTTCTTTTTACCTCTAATTTATAGTATTACAAATTATATATAGTCTATAAATTTAAAACACAAATTTGATAAATTTAAATAATTTATAACACTATAAAATATTATTATAAATTATATATAATATAAAATTTATATATTAATAATACTTACGAATTATATATAATCTAAAAATTTAAACGCAAATTTGTCGAATTACAAATTATGTATAATCTATGACATTAAAAATATATTATTATAGATTATTCAAGAGAAAAAGAAAAAGTGTTTAATGTTAAGAAGGGCAGTTTTCTCATTTAAAAAATATAGGGGTTAGAATAGAACTTTTGGGGTAATTAAAAAAATCCCCAAATTCTTTTGGGGCCAATCAGATCCTGAACTTTTGGCCCAAACAATTCCATAGAAGAAAAAAAAAAAAAAACACCTTCCCGTTGAGTTCCATCGAGTGAACATTTTTGGGGGGAGAAAGTGTTGCTGATACACCAAACTCAGCGCATTGATCACTAAAACGTGAGAATTTTTTTATGTTGGACGAATATAGCCAAGAGGTTCGATCACTTTAAAACAAAAAAGACAAAAAAAAAAAAACCTGTGACATCCATCTATCAAAATAAAACGGATTTTGGGAATGTTTGGCCCTCGTTATCTGATAATTGTTAGCATGCTTGGTGCTTTCTCAAAGTTCTAACAAAATGAGTAAACAAGACTTGAGTTCCAAACGTGGCTTAGCCAAAATCAAACAATTTCCTGTGTATTTTAAGAATATATCTGTAATCAGTTTTCATGGAAAAATTTCAGAAACAAGAGAAAATCTTGGTATATGGAGGGAAATTTGAAAGATATTCAATACTCGGTAAGAGTCAGACTCCATGATGCAAGCAAAAGTTGAGGATTTCATATTACAAAGCTGGAAAATCCACAGTAGCAACGAATCAAAGGGGCAGAGATCCGTAGAAAACTACTTCAGCTGGGCCTGTCATATACACATGATTGTCTTCCTCCCTCCATTCGATCTGCAAAGGCCCTCCCGGCAGATCAACTGTGCAATTCTGTGACAATTTGACGTGTACAAAACTTTTAAATTACTACAGTATGGTTAAAGGCCAATAAACTGGGCAATAAGCCAATGGTCACCATGGGACCTGGACCAAATTAAACCTGAATATATGCATCTTTCAAAAGATTGTTGAATGGAACGAGATATTGATTAACACAATCTGATCAAAAGCACATCTGTTTCATTGGTATAAATTCTTTTCAAGTTCAAAAATAAATAAATATATAAATGATCACAGGAAAGTAAACTTAGGGCCTGTTTGACTTGGCCATTTCCTATTTTCACTTTCATGTTTCCATTCTCTATTCCCATTTTCTGAATCATGTTTTCATGTTTTGAAAATATGTTTGGTCAAAATTTTCTGTTTCCATTGCTAATACCACCAACAACTAAAACTACAATTAAAATTAAAAAAAAAAAAGCCTCCAACAACAGGGTCACTGAGTAATATCAATCCTTCCAACAAATTATTGTTGAATTAGCTTAACTTGGAAGAAAGATTACCCATCGAAAGAAAGAATCCTCACACCCAAAAAGATGAAGCTGACTATCCATAGAAAGTCTATTAGTAAATTTAATATTAGAAGATGACTTTAAAAGAGGATTTTTGGCTGCATAATAACATGTGCTGTTAGGGACTCACCAAAAATGATCTATTTGTTTGCCTTTTAACTTCTCAAGCATTGAGAAACAACTAAAATTATTTCTACAATTGCCAATATTGAAAGAGCATAGAGAGAGTGAAAGAGAGAAACACGCAGGTGGGGGCTGGGCTCAAAAAAGAAGAAGAGTTATTTTCAAAAATGCCACCGGCTAATTGTGGAAACAGTGGAAATAACTTTTCCGCGTTTTCAATTCTTAGTGTAACAAATGAAATTGTTTTCCGTGTTTTTAATGAAAACATTTTCAATTAATTAAACCAAACACATTTTCAACCTTATTTTTATTTTCAGCGAAAATGAAAACAGGAAATGGCCAAACCAAACAGACCCTTACCCTTCCAGCGCGACCCTCAAGGACTGCTGCAACAACTACAGCACAAGCTCCAGTTCCACAAGCCAGAGTTGCTCCTGCACAAAAGCAGTTATAGGGGAGAAACGAAAAATGAGCTTTGCAAAATAACAAACACCACTCAGATATGTACAGTAATTTTACTTAACAGATGTACTAACCTGCCCCGCGCTCCCAAACACGCATCTTCAGATGAGAATCAGAAAGAACTTCCACAAACTCTGCCAATTCAGTTTCAGGATATATCGTATTATAGCCGGTGACATTTTGTAAAACAATAAGAGTGATAATAGTACTACAATCATTTAGGTCGTTTGCATATAAGTTGGCAGGAGAAGCTACAAAGAACCTCCCCATAGAAGTTGGAAATATAATCTGAACAAGGCCCATTAGTGCTCCAACTGTAACTTTTACCCAAGAATCAAACAATGATAAGAACAAGCCCCCAGTCTTGTTGGACTGTTCAAGAGACTTAGCATAGCCAACCAACAAGAAACATATGCTCAGAGACTAGAGGGCAAAAAAACAAGGCAGAAATGGCAAAAGCAGGAAGGGGTAGGGGACCCAAAAATACTAATAAATAAAGTTCACTATAATATTCCAAACACATAGTAACAGAAAAAACTAACCTGTGTTAGTTCTAGCAGGGAACATTGCATGATGTTCAAAACGTGGACCAACATCTGCTAGCTTCAATTCATCAACCAGCAAATTCTGTTTGAAACAACCATAAAAATAATATAAACGTATACTATAAAATGTGTGTGTGTGTGTGTATTCAAAGAGAAAGGAACAACAAAAGGTTCTTCGTAAATACATTTTATATTATAAATTATAAATGTACACTATAATTTGTGTCAATCACTGCGGTGAGATAGCAGATACATTTGTTTTAAAGGTTACAACCAATAATTTATTAGTGATAAACTCATAGAGATAAGTTTTAACAACTTCATGGCTGAAAGTCTAGTACCTCGCTTCCTTTTGTACCAAAAGTTACACAGTGTGGATTTCCCATGCTAACACATGTCACATCCCAGATAACTCCATCTACATCTAGCTCTGACTTAACAACGGCATGCCCCTTATTTGAAGGTAATCTAGTAGGCACTTCTGATGCTTTAAGAATCGGTTCCCCCATATCAACTCTAACCTGAAACGGCAAGTAATTTTGTCTATCAATATCAAATGAAGATACAGAATCCATGCCAGATAAGTGAAGAAAAACAAAAATCAATCAGAAGAAGTTGATGATCCATCATGTATGGACTGAATACTAGCATTACACGCAAAACCCACCTCACTAGTAATATAAGCTGATGTCTACATAGCATATCATTACCAATAAGCAATACAGAAACTATTCGCAACAGAAAAACATACGTTTCCATCCTCAACAATTTCTGGAACAATCAGGCCAGCACCAGTATGCACAGTGAAACTGAAAAGTATGAGAACACATTGTCAACAAGTTTAAACAGGTATTTCAAGATATAATGATAATAACTGCAAGCCAATTAAGTGATATGTCATGATTAATATTAATTATTTTCTTCACTTTTCTCAATTATGTAAAAAAAAAAAAATACCTTCTTCTTCCAAAAACTCGTATATATATTTTTTTAGCATATGAAAATATTTCCTATTAAGCATTAGTCGACAAAAACAAGAAAAGATATAACGACTGAAACATCTTATTGGAATTTGCCAAATTAAAGAATTAAAAGGAAAAAAAAGAGGGGTGGGGGGGGAGGGGAGAAGACGATCATACCTATGCCTCCCATGTAAATTCTCAAGCTGAGCAATGAATTTGGCAAAGCATCGTATTCCATTACCACACATCTAGGGAAAAATGTCAAATTAGTGAAACATGAGTTTCTTACTGCTAAAAGTATTTTATTAAATACTACCCATGATAGATAACAAGAAACCCCTGGGAGTTTTACAAAGAATCACAAACTATAGATCATTCATGAGTTAGATTTGTCAATGAAACTACCTCTGGTTCACTACCATCAGAATTAAAGATCCTCATAGTGTAGTCGGTGCCATTGATGCCCGGCATGACAAACATAACTCCATCAGCACCAATACCAAAGTTCCGGTCACATAGTTGCACAGCTTTCTCCGTACCGATCTTGGGCTCCGAAGAGTCTCTATTGTCAATCTACCATAACAGCAGAACTGATTAAAACCATAATGCAAAATGTACACTCACAACAATGCAATCCTGATCATTTTTCAATTTCAAATTTTCCTCAAGGAGTATATTTATAAGTTATCTCAGACGTTCAACATGACATGGCAAAGTTAGCCCAAGTTAAAGTAATATGGCATGTAACCGTGTTTCCAGTAGAACAGCAGTTAAAATGAATTAAAATAAAACCTAGAACCCATTAATTTTTGAATTAGGGCTTAAAATTTATCAAAAATCTGTGGCCCGTTCATCGGGAGAATGAAAGGGGCATTGCAATAAGTAACAAGACATACCAAAACGAAGTCATTGCCGAGACCATGATACTTGGCAAAATGGAGAAACCCACTTTCTTTTCGGTCCAGGAACGAGGTTGACGAGGTCTTCACAGGGGCTTCAATGCTCATTGAAGAAGCAACGAGGCGAGAATTAGGGTATTTTACAGCATAAGGAGCAGTGAACAAATTGTAGTGGAAAGTAGAAAAAGAAGTTGAAGAAGGACGAAATGGATTAACGGATGTAAGAGAGCGACGAGCCGGCGATGTGAGAGGGAGAGAAATTGTGGCGGCTATGGCCATGACTGTTAGAACAGAGCTACAGTATTCGGCACTTTTCCAACTTTCGCCTGCCAAGCTATGGCGCAAGTTTACACTTTCTAGTTACAGGTAACGACGTCAACGACCGATTTGGACTATGACATAGTCTCATTCGGGCCCATGGAAATGGTGTTTTGGGCCTTCTTCGGCGGCTTCAAATGGGGAATTCTTTTGGCACACCTCATTTTATCCACACATCCATTAGTTTGACGACATGTTAAATTTTTGGAAGACATTGTCATTTGATTAGGCATTTTAGCTTTTGGGCGTTGATATGAATCAAAGTGTCCATTCTATGAAAATGAAATTTGAAGGAGATATGCACTTCCAACTCAGCATAGCATTACTTTTGCTTTTTGTTTCTCCTTTTTTCTTGTACTGAATATCATCGTTCTGGTAATTTCACGTTAGAAATTCAAACCCGTGTACCAATCAATAATCAGGTCTCCTGTAGGAATCTGAGGAAAATGCTGTTAAAAAAAGTCGATTTTGACAGAGGTCATTCGGCCAAATTACCAGCGGCAACGGGCAACGGGTGTGGGGTCCGGTATGTATATCATAAGTCACGAGCAGAGCAGAGTCAAATTAATCTTAAGGTTCTGACGTTAGAGCTGTTTCCTGAAAATCCAAAACCTTGAATTTCGAATTGGCCACGTAAGGGGCTCTAAATTAGTCCACAAAGCAGCAGCTTGACAGCGAAAGAAAGAGATATCGTTGACATTTTAGGAGACAAAATCCCTATAAACTCGCAATGCATGACTCGGTACACTGAATCACTTTCCCATAATATCTATAACTACATACATATGCTTGAAAATCTTCACAGAAATCCCAACAGAATCTGTACTGGAATTGATCATATTTAAGGTGTTTCCTATTCGAGTTTACAAAGAGAAGCGTGTTCGACCCAGAATCAGCAGCCATTTCCTTTTTGGTTTGCATGCTTCACATATGATTCTTTCTCCAGCTGAAATGAACATGAGGAGACAAACCACGCCTTATTTTAAGACTGGGAACGAGGTGAATCAATATTCGTATCTTTTTTTTCTGTATAGGCTTGATGACTTACTTGCTGCAAATGAATTTGGATTTTCCTTGCATGCATGTGTTGTTATGTTTCTGATTCTGGCTTGCTTCCTTGGTTTCTCACTGGCTGGGCGATATTTTCTCTTGCCAGAATTTCGATGAGATCAGTTACAGGCTTCTCAGCACCAATCTGGAACTGATATCAGCAAGAATGGTAGCCGACACAGAGACGAGAAAATACGAGGAGACCATTAAACGTTTATTCCATCTCTTAAAGACAGCTTGCCAAGAAAGAGATGAAGCGAGAGACAAACTTCAACTATTACTCAGAAAATTCCAGCAACACATGGCAGCCGAGACAAGCCCTTCCATTTCACATGCTCGGAACTCAGCGCTCTGTACCAGAGAATCAGAAACACTCGCCCATCGTTCATATGATTTATCTTTGGCAAGTTGTCAAACACGTAATGAGCACTCCTCAATAGGTGTTTCCAACGCAAGAATTGCTGATTCAAGTCACTACACTTTGCCAAAACAACAAAGCCATCAAAGCAGAACAGGGAAATTAAAGGCAGATATTGGTCCTTCAAGAGATATTACAGTGGACAGTGCTTTAGTAGTGATTGATAAATTGGTTTCGGGGAAACCCTTGCCTCAAAAAGGAAGATTGCTACGATCTGTAACAGAAGTTGGTCCTTTGCTTCAAACCCTCCTTCTTCCTCCTCTTCCTCAGTGGCAAAACCCTCCATCTTCTTCCTCCTGCATTCCAACCAAGCGTACCCATGACAATTTTTCTACCAAAATCCATGACACAGCCAATATCACTACAACTGGTGCTATCCCAACTTGTTTGAGTTTGGAATTTCCTGGGAATTCTCCTGCACGATCTCAGAAGTCCTCATCAGATTCTGGTTCTGGTTTATCGGTGAAGAAGGAAAAAATGCTGTGTGTAGATGCAGAATTAGGTATGATGAACAAACAAATATTAACTGGAAAAAAGATAAAACTTGTTTGAGGCTAGCAGCTCTGGTTTAGCTTGATTAATCAGCCTTATCATGTATATAAGAATACTGATGGTTTTAATACTCTATAATGATGGCGTTGGGTAGATATATTCTATTTCTTAAAAGAAAAAAAAAAAAAAAACTCTTTTAAAATAAAATCCTACTAAACATGTTTTTTCAACATTGTTTTAATGAAGTTTCATTAACCAAAAAAAAAAAAAATTTATAGGAAAGAATGAGATTTTAGTTTCTTGCCAATAAAAACTGTTTAAACACGATTCTCATAAATATTTAATTTAATGATCATCAAATAAATTTTAAACATTTACAGGATCCGTAGTTTCTTATGATTCATAATTTTTGTATATAAATAAAAAGAAAATCGCTTACCAAACGATAAAACTAATTCACAGGTGGCAGTAGAAACAACTTAGAGCTTGTTTTGATTTTTTTTTTGGGCGCCTAGGGTTGTGTAAAATTATTCAACACAGTTTATTTTTATACGGTATGTAGTATACATATTTATTAAATAATTTTATACGGTTAATTTTAATTCATCATATTTAATACAATTTATCATTGTATTAATAATGTAGACTTTTTTTATTTTGATTAAGTTTGATTGTATTATTAAAATATAATTTTTAAACTATTTTAATTTTTATAAATATAATATAATAAAAAATTAAACTAAAATTGTTATTGATTTAGGGTCATTTAAGTCATTATTAATGTCACACTCTTTGATCAATTAAAAAAAATTTGAAAACTATAAATATCATTAGTAATGTAAAAGAAAAAATTAAAATTCATAATAAATTAACTTAAAATACAAAACTCTCCAATTTATTTTTGTTGAAAAAAAAAATTTATACAATACAAATTTTTTATATAATATCATACAAAATGATATTGTACAATATTAAATTTTTATTATGCCTTATCGTATTAGACTTTGTCATGTTAAACTTTTATACTATCAAATTTTAATTTATATTATCATGTCTTATTTTATGATGTCTAATACATTATACCAAACACTCTAAAAGTATTTTTTAAATAAAAAAAAAAAACTCTATTTAGCCATTTAAATTCACTTTTAAATAATTTTAAAAAATAACAATATATTTAGAGGCTAAAAGAAGTATATGAGGGATGCCTTAAAAATAAGAAAAATTTAAAATCAGTTACTATTTATAAAATAAAATAACACATTTAAAATTTACTTTTTAACTTATTTTTTTATTTCTGTACTTCAAATTTTAAAAATTATATTTTTCCTAAAATCAATCTAATCAAGTTGTCAATGCCCGAGCTACCAAGAACACTAGGCTTTATAAATGGGCTTACTTACTTGGATCTAGCCTTGTAAGATTGCCGACTGACTAGTCCAACAAATGTTTTCATGGGCCATTCTTTAAAAAAAATAAAGTAAGCGTGTAGTGCTGATTCCCATTGATCTCCGACGAAGATAGCAATCAAACTGCATAACCCGCATCCTAACCAGGGTCATGAATGTCTAACCTTGTTAGGTTAAACCATCTCAACCACGGTTAAGCTCCGCTCCTTCTCCCTCGACTCCTCTCGGTGTAGCTTCACATGAATCAGATCTACTATTCTGATATTAGGGTTTCCGATTTGGGAGTTTTTTCTTGAATTGAATTCATCGAAGATTTTCCATGTATCACAACGAGATTTATATACATAAATAAATGGAGACGCAGCGGATTATCGAATTTCCTCACAAGAACATGGACAAGCGGCCCAGGAAGAGGCCTCGCTTAACATGGGATATGCCCCCTCATCTTCCTCCACCTCCTAAGGTCTCAATCTTATCCTATGTGTGTGTGTGTGTGTGTCTGTTTTTTATATATGTTATTTTCCACATTTTCATTCGCTCTCTTCCTCGGACGATCGTTACTTCTTTCGAGAAATAATCGGTATTTTCCTTGTATTTATGCTTATGAGTGAATCTTCGTTATATAATTTACCTTTTGCGTTCATAATTTGATGCTAGCTGAATCAATTTATTTATTTGAACAGTTCTAGCTCAATTATCTGTCAGAATTATTTTTTCCGTAAAATCTTCTAAATACCTTTAACGGAATGTAATCTGGGAATTATTACGGTTGATGAGATTCTATGGATCCACAATCAAGCCTTTTACATCAAATTTACGAATTTTGGCTTGTGACATTTTGTTAAATTTCAAAGTTGCCAGTTGTAGATTTACATAGCCATGTGAATTTCCAAGTTCCAACATGCGCATTTATTATCACGCGTTTGTGTGTGGTAATGAATATGTGAAATTACGACAGCAGGCATTTGCTTACTCTACTTATTCTGCAGGTTCTCCCTGCTATATATTGCAGTCAAGAGGTTGGAAATGGAGTTGTTCCAAATCATGCATATTCGTCCATGTTCTACAGGGGAGTGCCTCGGAATGGATCACCCCCTTGGAGACCTGATGATAAGGATGGTCACTATGTTTTTGCCGTTGGAGAAAATTTAACTCCTCGATGTAAGTGGATCTTCCTTGTATAGAATTTGAAGACTGGTTGATCCATTTTAAATTTTTTTATTGTTAAGCGGCACATTCCCCACCCTCTTAGAGTCATTGCCATGCTTGCATTAGTCCTGTCTCAAGTTGTTGGCTGAAACTGTTTTATTTCTTTATATTTGCAGACCGCATTATCAGTAAAATGGGTGAAGGTAAGCAGCTTTTTCTTTTTTTTTCGTGTAATTCACATCAGTGGACTTGCATTGTATTTAGTTTTGTATGTTGAATTAATATTGGTTATTTTGTCGTTGCACACATGGTCCTTGTCTATTATTCATGCAGGGACTTTTGGCCAGGTCTTGGAATGTTTTGACAATGAAAAGAAAGAAATGGTGGCAATCAAAATTGTTCGTTCCATACACAAGTATCGTGAGGCTGCAATGATTGAAATTGATGTCCTGCAGAGGCTTGCCAGGCATGATGTTGGTGGGGCACGGTAATAATTTTCTCTCTGTATTTTCTCTTGTTTGTTGTAGATGTTCAAAGCGATTGTGTATAAATGATTTTATTCTTTGCAGTTGTGTGCAAATACGGAATTGGTTTGACTATCGTAATCATATTTGTATTGTAAGTATTTATTGAAATTCGTAATTTTGTTAGTATGACGGGAATGGCTATTCTGTAAGTTAAAAAACTTGCGGATGGGTTTAAATGGTTTCAACAGGTATTTGAGAAGCTTGGACCAAGCTTATACGATTTTCTCCGCAAAAACAGCTATCGTTCTTTTCCCATTGACCTTGTTCGGGAGTTTGGCAGACAACTTTTGGAGTCTGTAGCATGTGTGTGGACATATCTTGTACCAAATTATCTATTTATATATTTCCATTGCTCCTTTCCCTTGTTTGTGAGTTTAAGATATGGGCATTTTGTAATTACTTTTAAAACAGATGATATAATCCTTTGACATCTGAAGCAAGCTAAACTTTTCTTATTTGACATAAGATATTTATCATTACCGTTCTAGATCACTTATTCTGTTGTTTATCTCGGCAGTTATGCATGAGTTACATTTGATTCACACCGATTTGAAGCCTGAGAATATTCTTCTCGTATCACCAGATTATATTAAAGTTCCAGACTACAAGGTATCAACCTCCTTTTCATTCGTCTATAATCCTGGTATAATTTTATAGTGAAGCTAATATGTTGGTACTTCCAGAGGGACATGAATAAATTGAATTCGAATATTATGTAGTTGCTTTTCTCCTTTATTGAAACATGGAGAATAAGTAGATAACCTATATGAAGCTTGTCGTGTTTTATATTTGACCAGGACACTTGTTGCTGTCTTGGAAGTATTCTTATCCGTCATAATTCTCAAAGATCAAAATTTGACATTTTTTTTTTCTCGGTTTTGTTCTTTGTTTGTGTTAATAAAGTTTCTAGCACGCACCACAAACACAAAAGATGGCTCCTATTTCAAGAACTTACCTAAGTCAAGTGCCATTAAGCTCATTGATTTCGGGAGTACAACGTTTGAACATCAAGATCACAGTTATGTGGTGTCGACGAGACACTACCGTGCACCAGAGGTTATCTTAGGTAATCATCATTCCTTGTGAAATGTATGCTTGTCATATTTTCAACTATGCATTATATTTTGCATCTGATATGCTTTTGTTAGGTCTTGGATGGAATTATCCTTGTGATCTTTGGAGTGTGGGTTGCATACTGGTTGAACTTTGTTCTGTAAGTAAATTCACTTTGAACAACCTCACTTTTCCTTACTAAAATATGTATTGAAGGTAGAATGACTTTGATTAAATTGGAGTGGCTACGGGTGCTTTGTAGGACTTCGGTGATTTTTATTTTTTTTTCCATTATTTTAAAGTCTATCACTGGCAACCAAGAATAATTTTATAACCCAAAATCAGATCAGTGGGTTACAGATGGAACTACACCTAACACCAAAGAAAACGTCTCAAGTAACTTTGACTACAAGGGGAACGAGGACTTGTCCAGCCAAAACAAGTTTTACAAGAATCGCCCTTTGAATTTACTCAAATACTGTGCCTTTTCTAGAAAATTTTTATTTTTACTAAATTCCAATCAAAAGGTTTTTTTTTTTTTTTTTTTAAAGTACAGTTTTAGAATATCATCAGAGCTTTTCTACTATTACGAGGATTGTCCCGGATATCATCTCAGTCAGTTTTGTAGATTATGGAGATATTACAATGCGCTTAGATCCTTATTGCCATAATCTTAATTTTTTAATCAATGAAGCTTATCTATGAATTCAATGAGCCATGCAAGTTTGCATATAGGACTCCATTTTAATTTTCAACATTCTTTATTGCATGTGAACAGGGTGAGGCGCTTTTCCAAACACATGAAAACTTGGAACATCTAGCCATGATGGAGAGGGTTTTAGGGCCGTTACCCCATCATATGGTGGTCCGGGCTGAGTAAGAGCTTCTAGATTCTCTTTCCATTTGCAAATTGTTTTGTTTCTTTCCTTTCTGAAGAACTTAATGTACTGCCTGATACTTCAGTCGCAGGGCTGAGAAGTATTTTAGAAGGGGACCAAGGGGTGGTGCACGATTGAGTTGGCCAGATAGTTCAACATCAAGGGAAAGCATGAGGGCAGTTTGGAAGTTGCCTCGCTTACCGGTAATTCCCTCTTTTTAATGCCTTAATGTAGCTTTTGGATTGTGTATATTATCCTAATGAAAGGTGTCATATATGGCTTGGCAGAAGAATTCTTTTCCGATCGGCATGTCAATACCCTATTATACCGATCTAACCTTTCTATTGTATTCTGTTTTCCTGCACAGAACCTTATAATGCAGCATGTTGATCATTCTGCCGGTGATTTGATTGACCTCTTGCAAGGGCTTCTACAATATGAGCCTGCACAAAGGCTCAAAGCCAGGGAAGCGCTAAGACATCCCTTCTTCACGAAAGATCCTAAAAGATACTGTTACCCATTATAAGTACTCCCTCACAAATAATAGCATGGAAGAACAAGCACATGGTCGTAAATGGATATCTTGAGCCACACAGTACATGTGACGCTTTGATATTGCAACCCCATTGTATAGTGAATTGTACCCTGATTTGTTTGTTTCTTCCATCTATTGTTTTATCTGGGTTTTACCCCCGGCCCCAACCCGAGAGTTTTTGAAGGAAAAAATAATTGATGTGCACCGTTCATGTCATGTGGTGGTGGCAGTGTTCAAGAACAAGTTCATCCGACGCCAAGGCCTTGAAAATGCTGTTTGTCAGATAAGTCTAAAACATCCTAGCACATGCAAGATAAAACTGGAAATAAGTGATAATTTGACCATTTTAAGTGTGAAATATGTAGTTTAGGAAAGAAAAGAAAAGAAATGAAGCAAGTTTCCCCAATTGAATTGCCCAAGTGAATAACAAATGAAAACTACAATGGTCATTGCAACTCCTAATAGTTTCTTTCACGTTCAAATAATCATGGTCCTCTGTTGAAATGCCATGCCCGGAAGACATTTTGTACCATATTTGATACAAGGATAAGATTGAGAAAGATTGCGATGTAAACAATCCTCGAGTGGGATTTCGTGTCTATCATTTCTGGCTGTATTTCCAAAAGGAATATTATTCAATGTGTAATGCTTTGCTTTAATAATTAATAATATTATATTATATGGTAAATAAAGGTTGGCGATGTAATTATGGAAGCATACTTTAGCATTAAATATTAAATAATGCTGATAAATGGCCAAGGTCTTGGTTGATGTCATGTCATTCCAACCCGAACCTGATCAAAGTTCAGCAATGCATTCGTTGGGTTGTTTAAGTTACTAGTAGTGCTGCCTATCTGTCTGTTTGATACAGATGTATATTTTTGAACTGGCAGGAAGGCTAGATTAGCTATCCATTCCAGAGTGAGACAAGAAATGAAGAATGGCCATGTAGGCAGAGACATTGAGACAAGCACATTACCCTCCTCAAATATCAGCCTAACCAAACCCTCTTTCCACATGTCAGGGAGAGAGGGAAGCGCTGATACTCAACCGTTGGATACTCACTTGTCAAGTGTTTACAAGTATTTACTATTTCTGAACTAGTTATACAAGTTTGGACACAAGTGGGCCCCGTGTGTCACGTGGAGGTTGGCCTCCACTGCCACGTGATATGAAAAGAATCTACGATGGTTCTCATAAAGAAAAAAAAAAAAAAAAAGTATATGTAAGATACAAGTAAAAAAGTATAAAAAAAAAAGTGTGAATAAATAGACATAATACTATTCCGGTAGGATCTCTTATAATCTCTCATCCACCAATCCCCGTTCGGCTCCCACGTGGGATTCTGGACCCCACAGCCGCCTAGCTAACATCATAGGTTCATGTGTTGTCCTTTCTTATAAATCTAGCCATCTCTCTAGTTTTCTTCATCTGGTTTCTTCCTCTTACCTCTGTTTCTACCATTCTTTCTCGTCACCTTTTCTAATATTTTTCTTCTCCTAAATCCTATATATCCCTTTTGCTAATTCCTAGCTATTACAGGAAGATCGATCTAGAGCAAGCAGGTTTATAATTCTGATCACTGATCATACCCAGATCATGGACGATTCCTCTGCTTCTTATATCCGTTTGGTGAGTTTTTCTTCCTCGATCGTTATCTCGTCGCTCTCTGTGTTGGTATGCTAATTATATAGTTTTTTCTTCTTGTTATCATATAGTGAAATTCTTGATTTGCTATATATATATATAGGTGCACCGTCTGATAGAGGAGTGCATGCTATTTAACATGAGCAGAGAAGAATGCATGGAAGCTCTCTCTAAACATGCAAATATCAAACCAGTCATCACCTCCACTGGTCAGTTACCTCTACATCAAGCAAGCTAGTACCTAACTGATATAGTTAAGATACATATATGTATATTTACATGTATAGATACATGGATTTTCTACATTGATGAGTCATTGGATGTGGGTCCTATGAAATATTATTTTTTGTTTTTTTATTCGCTCAAAAAGGTAATTAGTTAATTATGATATTCGCATACATGCATGCAGTGTGGAAAGAGTTGGAGAAAGAGAACAAGGAGTTCTTTGAGGCCTATTCGAGAAGCATAGCCGAAGCAAAATCAGAAAGAGCTTCGGATGATCCTCAGAGAGAAGCAAGCAAAAGGATACACAATATGGTTTCTGGTTCTGATTCCCACCAATAATGAATTTATGTTTCAGAAACAGACAACATTAGCCGTTGAATATATATATATATATATATATAATCATGGCCGCCATGCCATTGCCATACTAGGTTGTTACAGTAAATAAATCCCTAACCCAAGGGCATGAGATCAGTTAAACAAACAGAGACAAGCAATTTGGACAGAACATCATAGGACGACTGCATAGAGAAACAAGCATGCTTTGTCAGAACAAGTGGAAGTGGAAGTGGAAGGAAATGGACCCATTGCAGTTGAAAATCACATGCAGCGGTAAACGATAAAGAGTTGGACTCACATGCGTCTATCTCTCCTGCTACTGTGACTTCTAACTGCAGATGATGTTTGGGCGAAGGAGAAGATGACGCGGAACACATGTGTCAAAGCCAACATTTAGTTAATAAATGGCTGTGGTTCTTCCCTTGTGGGTTTGTCCTTTCAAAGTTCCTTAACCGGGTATATTTGTCTCTCTTTGAATTTAAAACTCGTTTGTGGTTTTGTCATTTTTTATTAGGTTTTCCTTTTCTGTCGGCTGTTCTGTTATGAGATTTGGCAATCAATAATGTCTGTGTCTGAACCATGGGCGATGCTAACTGCTTGTTCATTATTCATTATTCATCAAGGCAATTATAATCATCTCTCAGCTCCATCATGTTTCTGGGTTTTTGCCAAGCTACCCTCGAGGAAAAAAATTATTATTTTTGGTTTACACACATTAACTAATCAATGCTAGTAAAATTATTTTAACAGAAGTCATTCTATTCATCAACGTCTTAAAACTCAACTAATTAACTTTCTAGCTAGCAGCTATGCCAACAATTAGTTGATAACTTCATTCTCGTCTCAAGTTAAATACCTTGATAAAATAATTATTGTTCTTAAACTTAATGCAAAACTCTGAGTTTAACTGCATCTACAAAATTTGCTACCGCAAGTAATTAAAATTTTTCCTTACATTTATGATCCATATACTATGTATGCGTTTTAGTAAGTAGCAACTAACAAATTTATTTCACACTTGATCAATCATTTTGCACTAAATTTAAAAATAGAAAATAATTTTGTCCAACAACTAATGTTTTGAGAGATCATATATATATATATAGTGCCTACCTCGTATTTGAAGATGAGGAGGATACCACATGACCCTCTCGTTGTTTGTTTTTTCAATCTTCAAATTAAAATTGAATTATCTGATCAACTTAGTTTTTAGAGTATGGGTTTAATCGAATAATTGCTAGTTTTAATATTTATTTCATATATCCTAGCTTTATTTACACCAGTAAATAATACATTTAGGTTACGTTTAAAATCATAAATCATGAAATTGAATTGAATTGTAAATAATTATATTATTCACAATAAGCGAATTTATTGGTAAAATTTATTTGGAAATTGGAATCGTATTAGATTATAAATGGTTTTATTTACAAGTCTTTTATTTATTTTTTGCATAGATGGTGATGTACAAATCCAAATAACACTTTCATGTAATTTAAAATCAATTATAACTTTGAGATAAAGCACTATTTTAAATAATAATAATTCTGAAAGTAGTACTTTCTTACTCAAGTGGATTTCCTGTCTTAATATTTGTGTTTAGATCTGAGAACGTACTCTTGTCACATTTTGGGCATTGAAAGAGTATTTATCTATTGGGGTTAATTTTTGCACCACTATAAATCAATAATTGGACCCTCACGTACTTTGGAAACGAGAGTGCACGTGTTTCCGAAAGGACATGTGGTGGGAGTGGGACTATTAATTTTGTCTGGTCTAAAAATTAATTTCCTCATCTACCTGCCCTTTTCGAAATTCTAAAAATAATAAATTTCTTGAATTAATCAACTGTGCCTACTAGATTTTCGAAAACACCGTTCGTCAATCTGGCCCAAAAGTAAAACATATAACTAACAGTATCGGGTCAGCCCAATATAGAAACACTCTAATGGATGCACTATTAAAGTAGGCCCATATGACTAGGATTTGTTCGGGTCGGTGGGTCTTTCTATCGAAAACTTGCCAGCACCGAACGAAGAAAGATTTTCTCAGCTGGAAACGACAACGTTTAATCTGACGCCGAAACGGGATATTCTCGTTATCAATTCTATCAAGGGGTTTTGAACTTTCGTCTGTTATCAGGGTTTTAGAATTAGCTAGCTACCCTCTCTCACTCTCTTCTCATTTCGCTCCTGAGCCATGGAGTCTCTGGCTAATCTGCATCATCGTCACCAACCACTTCATCTCTCGATCAATCAGCACCGTTCGTCATTTCCAGTCCTTACCTCCTCGGTCTCATTTCGTACACTATCGCCGCCGGTGTTACCACCGCAATTTTCGTCGTCATCGTTCAAGTTATCACATATCCTTGCGTCGTCCTCATCCCCAGTGTCGTCTCCCGATTCTGTTCCTTGTAAACCCAGGTACACTCTTGCCCAGCTGTTCCAAACCCTAAACCCCCTTTTCTCACCTATCGTCAGAACCACCTGCATTACGATAGCAACAGCTGCATTATTCTTCATGCGTCTTCAGCACAAGCCCGTCATTGCAGTCCCGGTTGCGCCACCCACTGTGCAGTCCACCAGCGAGTCGACGGAAAATCTTTCTCTCGAAAACAAGGAAAGATTAATTGAAGAACAATTGAGTGACAATCCCAATGATGTCGAAGCACTTCGATCTCTCATGGAGGTAAAAATAAGGGGGCACAAACTTGAAGAAGCAATTCAGGTGATAGATCGTTTGATCGAACTCGAACCAAATGAGTCTGAGTGGCCATTGCTAAAGGCTCACGTGTATACCTACAGCGGTGACTACGAATCGGCCAAAAATGTGTTTGAAGATATTCTGAAGAAAGACCCTTATCGCGTTGAAGGGTATCATGGCCTTGTAATGGCAACTATGGAATCAGATGGGTCTTTGCAGGATTTGCTGAAGAGGATTGGACAAGCAGTGGAGTATTGCAAAAAGCAAAAGAGGATGACAGATGTCAGGGACTTCAAGCTATTGATTGCGCAGATTAAAGTTATGGAGGGAGACTATTCTGATGCGCTGAAGGCTTATCAGGAGCTTGTAAAGGAAGAACCAAGAGATTTCAGGCCGTATTTGTGTCAGGGTATAATATACACTTTGTTAAGAAAGAAAGATGAAGCCGAGAAACAATTTGCGAAGTTCCGGAAGCTCGTCCCCAAAAATCATCCTTATAAAGAGTATTTTGAGGAAAATATGTTTGCCACCAAGTTTTTCTCTCAGAAGTTAGAGAGAGAGGCAGCAGGTGTTAAAGGCTAAGAAAGATGACTAACTGAGTTTCTTCCCTAGGTGATATCTGGACGATTATACAGAGAGGTTGCCTTTCCTCCTTTGTTTTGTTTTGCCTTTTTTTTTCTTTTTTTTTGGGAAAAACAAAAACTAAACACCCCTCCCCCCTCTTTTTCTCCCCTTGTTTGTTTTTGTTTCGTAAAATCCTTTGGATAGTAATCCAATTGATATTGTAGGCAAGTAGCTTCATTTGTTACGTTTGTGGTAGATACAGATAGTACGGAGGTCGATGAACAAGCTATTTTAGTGCTGAGAAGAATATAACTAAGCCTTGCTTTATTTCTATGGCGTTATGTAAGTATTTTGGGTATAAAATTTGGTACTTTTTATTAGTTCTATCTATGGTACAGAATCTTCTTTTTAGCTTTTGGGTACAAACATGACTTCACCCATAACTATTGTGCATATGATAAGCATGAAACTCTATCCTGGAACACTTTACCTGAGCAAGGTCTATTTATTGAAAATCGAAATCTAGTTAGAAATTACATGGGATTTGCACGTTACGATTATGGATGGTGTTGTTGGAAAATATTTATCTTATAGTTATTTTTTACCGTGGAGTTTGGATTTAGCGGCATTCAATTATACTCAATTCCCTTTTGCACTCTACTTATGACTTAGCTGATTTGTTTGGTCAAATCTGAATGAGGTCAAATAGGTGAAGTGTTTAATCTAGTGGCTTATTCTATAAAGTAATGATGCCTCACAACAGTTTTGGCGCAACTATGCACATCTATGGTATGTGGTGGAATCTGAGTTGGATAGAAGAAAATTTGAGTGGCATTAGTTTCAATTAAGGTTCTACCAAGTACAGTTTCGTGGAGTACTGTGGCAAAAGGTTTGCATATATTATATATATCATTATTAAGTATATAGAATCTTAATCATTCCAGTTTTTTAACTTTAGTTGTACTGAATTGTATCCATTATATAAATTTCGTGGATTTTGGAATAACTCTAGTTTATTTGTTAGAATCCTTCTGACCACAGTTCAAAACCTTTTGGATGTACATACTGACATAGATTGATCCTCTGGTGCCGTAAATACATTTTTTCTCCTGAGATTTTGTGGAACATGGATCAAGTATGATTCTAATTAGTTTCTCGCCGTTTCCCCCTCCTACCCTGATCCCCAGGGCGAAATATAAAGCCAGAGTGACGTTGTATGATGGTCTATAGAGCAATTTTATTCCCCAGTGCTGAGTAAACTGATTTTATAAATGCTGATATCGTTTTTGTTGTCTTAGCTGTTCTTTATGTTTGGCACCTTGTCAATGTTTGCAACACTATCATAACTTGAGGTTGTGGGTGGTGTTTGGCCGGTATAAATCAATTTGGTGCTATCCTGAGAAGGTTAGTAAATAGGTATTGTGATCAGGTTCCCTGGCTGGATATCAACTTGTTAGATCAATTGTATTCACCTTAGATTTTGGTTGGGTTGTAGAGAGGGTTTGGCAGGTTTATATGATAGATACAATACTGGTCTTATCGCATGTATTTGCGTTGTGCCTAGTTTGGCAAACACCCTTTTCAAGTATACAGTGGTGTGGAACATAGAAAGAATTTTCTAATAATCCTATCCAAGCTTTCATGAAGCTTCAAATTTTTGTTATTATCTTCGAGTAGAGGTTGAGTAACCACAGAAAGAAAATTGAAGTAGAAGTGTATCAATTAATCATAATTTCTAATCTAGTTTGTACGTATCTATATGATCTGATAAGTTCACAGCAATTATGAGTTGATGATGTTGATCCATGGAACTGAACTGTAATCCTAGTTTAATTTTCTTTTGTTCATGCAAATTTATTTTATGTGTGTAGACGTGTTAACTTTCTCATGCCATCTGTTAGCTGCATGTACTCTGCCAAGCCTGTTAAGGAGTTGAGGAGAAAAGGAAGTGTTACATGGAAGAAATATTATCTTATAGCCCCATTCCCCATAGCGAAATTTTAACAGTCATAACAGAAATAACTTTCTTCCTTTTAACTAGGGGTGAATGACGGTTTTGATTATATTTTTAACTGACTGATATTAATCAATTGTATAATTTTGTTAAATCGATAACCGACCGACTATACCTTAAAACTGACGATTTGGTTTTAGTCAGTTAAGTGGTTGGTTTTGGTTGGTTAATAGTTAATTGACAGTAATAAATTTTTTTTTAAAAAAAATTTTTTGTTTTTATTTTAGTGTTTGTCTACTTAAAATATATATTTAATTATTTTATCGTAAATTAAGAATGTGACTATTAAATAAGTTAAAATAATTTTTTTTTAAAGTATCTGATATCTTATTAAAAATCATATAAGTAAAAATAAAAATATATAAATAACAAACCTAAAAATATATAAAGATATTTATGGAAGTTAAGTTCTTTCGGTTCTAAACATACGCACAAACGTTTAGAGGAGAAGTTAAAATTAACATAAATAAATGTTTATACATAACAAAAATAATATATATTTTTTAATTTTTTTACTATAAAATTATTATTTTTAATAAATATATTTACATAATACTAAAATACATATCAAATTAATAATATATAATTATTTTTATACATCAATATGACATAGTATTTAAGTGATTTAATTAATTAATAAAATAATTAAATTATTAATTAATATAATATATAAAAATATTAAAATTTATAATATTTTAATCATACAAAATAAAAATCGATCGATATTAATTAATTTTTTTAAATTTTAAAATCACAATTGACCAACTAAATTAATACCAATCAATTAAATCAATTTATTTTTGAATTTTATCCACCTTAACTTTTATCACTTTTGTATTGTGCCTTTGATCCGCAAATTTGAAAGATTTCAGTGTAGTTTGACAGGAATTACGGGCTTCGAGGGAGCCTCACTCTGGACATATGAGCGGGCTTCTAGCGGCAAAGGGTCTAGTCAATTACAGTGCCTTGGTCATTGGAGCTGAGCTCTTGTCTTGTCTGCTTCGTAGGGGGCTCCTTGATTGATAGGGCTTTTACCCTTGATCCTTGATTCAAAAGACTCTCTTCTTCGATCAACCTTCTTTCGGACGGTATCGCTGTTAGCCAGCTTGGTAATGGGTCCTTAGGCCTATAGGCTCAGGTACCGTTCAATCCTGATGTAATCAATCTTGATGGCTATCATTTTTCAGTGGTTTATTAGGTTAATGCTCTACAAATTGAGTTTCGACACATTTAATTGCTTGTCTTAATTGTGAAGTCAAAGAATTTTAGGCAGGCCTGTACTTATAGGCCTCTTAACTTGTACATGTTAGGAGGATATGATTACGAAACGATGGCTAACAGAAATCTTCGTGGTTTCTGTCCTAGTCTAATAAATTCTGTGCTCCCTCACAAAGCAGGGTCTATATTAATATTAGGTGATTTGTGTTATTGGGCAGTACCCAGGTGTACTACTTGGTTTTATCAATAGCATTAGCATGCAGTCGTCAAAAGTTGATTGCCCCATTCAAAAAAGCAATCATGGTTTGGACCTACTACATCTTGACTTTAATTAACCCAAATTGCTTTTTAGGCTGCCCTTTGATTTGGTTCTCCTTCTCAAATAATTCCCCTAACCACCATCTTCATTTCTTCCTCTCTCTTTTTAATTCTTTATTCAAATACTTGGTAAGCTCGAGAGTTGATTAAGGAAGAAGAAACAAATCAATGCAGACAGAATCCGTGTTATAAAGATTAGACACGATCATTTATGAAAAAGCATTTCAACACATAGAAGCAGCTCTGGAATCATTGTGATGCCCATAGAAGAGTGCTTTACAAAACTTTAATCACAAGCTACTGGGGACAGACAACAATCATCCTTCTTGTTATCGTGTCTTTTCCTTTGGATCCATTCATGACACTGAAACCAACAAATAGAGTCATGACCATACCCAATCTGGCCCCATCGTTTGTTAACCACCACATTAACTTCGTTGTTGTAATATTTCTCCAATAATGCTAAACCATTCACCAAGTTAAAGACTTATCCCTAACACCCCCTTCCCTCAAAAGAAAAAGAAAAGTTAGAGGGTCCTGTCACGCAATTATGGGATCCAAATATCTGATTTCACTGTGGATTCATGAAGCTCCTACTCAATCTCTTTGCCCCCTGCATTATAATTATAATATAAAAAGTATATGAGTGGAAAAGTATAAAGAAAAAGTGCGGAAAAGCATGGAAATGGAGAGCTAGCTCTCTGCTTGCCTTTTTGACTTGCTTCACTGCTCGTAGTTCCATTATATATCTGCTTCTAGTTTCTTACTTTCTCCCACTGCTTCATCTTTGTTAGGTATGTTAAACGTCGAATTAGGTCAATACTCATTAGTTGCTTTAGACTATTGCACGTAAGATAAATTATGGCAATCATTGATCATTCCGCGTTAAATATTATACAAGTTGGAGATAGTTTAATTAATTAATTACCTTTTTTCTTTTTTAACCATATATAATACAGACACACTTACTCCTCCAATATTAACTTTAAGATTAAAAAAAAAAATTTACTAGAATCTTATCTCAAATAAATTACCTTAATTTGATGAAGCAAAATGGCGTGCCTATCATAATAATTTCCCCAATTATGGTTTTCATAACAGGTTTTTTTGCAAAGCATAGGCATATAAGGTTAACCCAAACAAGTGACGTTAATTAAAAAGTGTGACGGCGTAGAAACGAATCTCTATGAGACTGTCGCAAACCCGACGAGGCAGCCTGCTCCCTATACACAAAACAAATAAGTGCGTTAACTTGACGAACACAACACGACAAAATACATTAGATTATGGCCAACACATATGACTACGTTGTTTGGTAGCTAATAAGCCAAAATGCTTTCAAAATAAAAAAGATTCCTTTGTTTTCTTATAATATGGTCCAACCCCATGCATGCACATTTTGTAATTTAGCCACCAAATACCAGTGCTAGATATATACTAGATACTACTACGAGATCAGTTAAAAAACTTGGTGCGTGCTTTAAAACTACACTCCATTTTGTCCAATTTTCTTAATGTAAGATAATGTATTTTAGATTCAGCAGAGCGAGAAAACATACAAGGAAAAAGAAAACAATGGATTAATCAACCCTTCATTTTGGCTAAAAATATTAAATTTAAAATTATACTTATTAATTTTTTTATTATATTTAAAAAAAAAACTCGTAAAATATAAGATTTTGACTAAACAACTTATTTAACTTGTAAATTTGTACTATTTTATGATTTGTATTACGAGACTTTGATTAGTAATATCAAATTCATTTGTTATTTTACGTAAGCAATGGTGAAAACATAAAAAAATTCCCTCACATTTGGTCAAAGTGATTTCATTGTGCAGAGCTCTATGTAATGTAATGATAGGTAAAACATAGGACTGGGAGCCATCAATAATTATATCATTAAAATTATATGGTTAGTTACTCTAGTCTACCTGCAGTCCCATTAGGCTATTGCCATGGTTACTTGTCAGAAAATGTCTCAAAATTATTTAGTAATTTTATTCTTTGTCTACCATATCAAGGAAATCCGACGTAGTTCTACATGCCAAGTCAAGAAGAAGAATTGCCACATCAAAGCAGTCAGGAAGGGATGTGGCATCCCACATGGATGACACATGTAATGAGAGTGGACGGAGTCTCGTGTTGCCGCGCAGGCGAGGCCCCGTGTCAGTATATCGGTATTTGAAAGTTCAAAAATAAAGCCCACGCTTGGACACACGCACTGTCCCACACTCTCTCCCTCTTATCTCTCTCTCTCTCTCTCTTTCCCCCTCTTCCCCCCTTTCGACGCTAATAACGGAACGCCATTAATGCTCGGCTCCCATCTCTCTCTCATTTTCAACGGCGCAGATAGAGAGCTAGTTGCTCTCATCTTTCTCTATCACATTCTTATCCACTGTTTCTCTCTGTAAAACCATCTCGGTCACTTTAAGATCTGCATTTCCGTTTCCTCTTTTTTGTTCCTTTTACTGTGCGTGTGTCACGCATTTTTTTGAATTAGCCGAGAATCCTAGGGTTTTGTCGTCCGTGATCTTCTTTGCACCTTCCTCTCTCTCCGTTTTCTTCTTGTTTTCCGAGATTTGTGATCTCGCTTCTCTTCGGAATCACGCAATTTTCATGACTGAACATGGAGAAATTTCGCCACAAGAGGTCCAAGAGTGCAAACAGGACTGATCGTACCTCCGAAGCCGAACGAGCTCTTCCGGCAGGTCACATTCTCTCCCTTTCTCTATCTGGTTTCCTACAATGGAGTTGAGCCGTTGAAGCTGCTTCACCAGCTTCCCTTGCTTGAGCTATCGAGCAAAAGACTTTCAATGCAGAGATCCGTAGCTCGATCAAGTCTTGGTCTGGCTTGTATTTTTGATAACGTGAACTTTTGCAACTGTTTTCTAACTTTTCCTTAGTGCTACCGGTATTATTTTGTGTGTTTCCATCATGAACTTCTGATATCATAATGTGATATGATTACAATGCTTGATTATTGATGGTTTATAAAAGCATTTATGGCTTGTGTGTGACTGAATTGATGGTTTTTGAAGGAATTTTTTTGTCTGATACTTGCGTCAACCGGGAGTTAGAACGTTAATTTTTTTTTTTTTTGACTAACATTCTCCAACCTGTTTCTTTTACAAGAGGTTTCAATAAGCTGTTTATAAGATCTTCCTGACGGCTTGATTCTAGTAATTTAGAGCACGCTTTAGTCATTGATTCTTTAGTAAGCCCTTACTCATATCTGCTCTTGAATTTTCATTCTGATATTTTTGTAGGATTTGTTTTTCAGGAAACAAGCAGGTTCAGGGACAGAGGAAATTTTCGAATTTTTCCTCCGATTCTAGTTCTTGCGGAAGTGGTGCTGCAGATGAAGATTCGGTGAGCTAACTTTCCTTCTCTTCTTCGTATCCATAAAGCCATGAAATAACAAACTTTCTTAATTTAATGGGTTATTACTATATTAACATATTCCGTTTCATATATCTTCTCTATACATGGTTAATTATCTTTTAGTAAAAACGAAATACATTCTAACATCTGGGAATAAAATGCATTGATTTGTGCAGTACTCATCTAAACCTGGTTGGAGATCTTCCAAACCAACTTTTGGAACTCCCATGAAGAAGTTATTAGCCGAAGAGATGACTAGAGAACCTGAATCCAAAAGAAGAGGGCCCAGTGTTATTGCCAGATTGATGGGTCTTGATGGGCTGCCACTGCAGCAGCATGCTAATAAGCAACATAAGGGTTCCTCGGAAAACCAACTACAGAGGACAACACAAGTAGACAAAACGCAAAGCAGTGGAGCATTCTATGACCGTCGTTCTAGGAGAAGTTCAAGGGATTCACAAGAATTTAAGGATGTGTTTGAGGTCTCAGAGATGCCAAAGGTAGAGAGTAATAGGTATTCGTCACAAGGATCCCAAGACATGAAGATCACTGAGGCTGAAATATCATTCATTGAGCAGAAGTTCACGGATGCCAAACGCCTTGTAAGTGATAAGGATTTACAGAGTTCAAAGGAATTTAATGATGCATTTGAGATTTTAGACTCCAACGCAGATCTTTTGCTAAAATATTTCCAGCAGCCAGATTCTTTGTTTAAAAAGCATCTAAATGATCTCGATACTGCTCCTCTTCAATCACATTGTGATCACCTAGAAACTTTGCAATCATCATATACTGAGAAGCATGAGCATTCTGACTTCAGCTGGAAGTCAGATAGAGACACAACACAGTTGAATTACAATCGATCTCATCAGAAACAGCATGATGGTTTTCCTCGCCATTTTGACAGAAGGCACGCTGTGCATAGTTCACCTAGGTCGTCAAAATTTCAGTCAAAGGGAAAAGATGAACCAGATGCACTCCCCACCAGGATTGTTGTTCTGAAACCCAATCTTGGGAAGCTGCAGAATGCTACCAAAATTGTTCCATCTCCCTGTCCGTCACATACCTTTCTGGAGCGTGGAAAGTGGGAAGAATTTCCAGATGTCAGAAATAGGAATTATGAACTGCACAAAAGTAAACATTTTCCTGGTAGTGTTAGGCTTCCAAGGCAAAATTCTATGGAATCTAGAGAAATTGCAAGGGAAATAACTAGGCAAATGAAAAATAGTTTGAACTGTAGTTCTGAAATCTTTTCATCTTCTAGATTTAGAGGATATGCAGAAGACGATAGTTTGGGTTATTCTTCGGAGAATGAATCTCAAGAGGATTCAGAGATAACAACTGCAACTTTGGGAAACTCTTTTGACTTGAATAATCGCAGGCGGCCACCATCCCGTTCTAGCGAATCATCTGTTAGTGGAGAGGCAAAGAAGAGATTATCAGAGAGGTGGAAAATGACTCACAAGTCTCAGCAGGTGCAAACTTTCAGCAGGGGCAGCACGTTGGCTGATATGCTTGCTATCCCTGATAAGGAAATGAAAG
The DNA here is from genome assembly GCA_022379115.2 of Bauhinia variegata. Taxonomy (NCBI): domain Eukaryota; kingdom Viridiplantae; phylum Streptophyta; class Magnoliopsida; order Fabales; family Fabaceae; genus Bauhinia; species Bauhinia variegata. The sequence goes on along the minus strand of CM039429.1, from coordinate 23,456,166 downwards.
CAGCAAATTTTGACAGCGTATCAGGTGAAGTTTTCCAAGATAAATGTGCTAGTAGTAGTAATGGTGGACCTGCGGGGTGGGCTGAACCATTGGGCATCAGTAGCAAGGATGGTTGGAAGGAGGGATGTGTTAGAAGTTTGCCAAGATCAAGATCTCTTCCTGCCTCATCCACTGCCTTTGGGAGTCCTAGAATAAGTGATGATCGATTTATGGTGCTAAAAGAGACCCATAAGCGAGACAAGAAAAAGTCAGTAAAGGGTTTTAATTCCAGAAGCTCAAGATCTGGTCACAAGAAATCTTGGTCTTGTCATTTCACCAACATGGAAAGTGATGGGTCTTCACCAGAGATGGATACAATACGAAATAAAATCAAGACCAGTCTTGAAAAGGAAGATGTAGCGAGTCTGTTCTCTGAAACGGAGATCCTCAAAGATACGAGAGCTGTTACTGAAGATGTGGTGGATGTGTCACGTGAAAATGCAGCTGGGTCTTCTGAACCTCCTGATGAGGTGCTGCAAGAATTATCTGCTTGTGTTTCAATCAAAGGCCACACTAGCACTATTGAGGAAGACAAATCATTGCATCAGGTTAAGCAACTAATTTTTCCAATTGATATGATGATGGTACGCTTTTCAACATGTCAGTAATGCTGTGACCATTTACATTTTGAGGAACAATCCTCGCTGGAAATACACTACAAGTTTAGGGATCATATACTTAGCATATATCATTAATGCTGATGGTTTGCTTATCAACATGTCATTGATGTTGTGATCATCTGCATTTTATGAGATAAACTTCCTCATATGACCACTAAAACATTCTTAATCCAAAGTCACAAATATCTACTAAAACGATGCTCCTCTTCTCGCTATATGTCATAAACCAATAAATTTTGTAGTGACAAAAGAGCAGTCATTTTGAATGAATCTAACAAATGAAAACCTCTTGATTCAGTTGGCATTTGAAACTGTTTGACTAAGACAGGAAGGAATATCTTGAAATTTGTGTTTGATGGAAGTTGACATCTGATGGCTTTTATGCTGACTGTTTTTAGATTGATGTATGAAACCCTTATACAAACTTTGCAGAGCTTGTATGTTAGGGTTATAGATTACTATTCTTTCCCCTTTGAATAATATGTCTGGTTATCTTATCCTCAACTACATACTTAATGGAAAATTATTCGTTATCTCTGTTGTCCGCTTCATTAGTTACTAACCTCCTACTCCTACAGTTTGTTTTTAAGTTCCACCAAGGATGATTCTTGTCCTTACATAATATGTTATATTATTTCAGGAAATATCAGCTGGGTCTTCCAATGGAAATTCAGTCTCCTTTCAACCTTCTGCGGCGGGGCTTGAATCTTCATGCTGTAAAGATGCTGATCAACCCAGTCCTATCTCAGTCCTGGAACCATCTTTTGCAGATGATCTGTCATCTTGTTCTGAATGCTTTGAAAGTCTCAGTGCTGATCTCCAAGGTAACTGAAGGGGCATTTATGTTTATTCTACAATGTAGCATGTAGTACCCATCATTTGTCTGGCTATTTATTATTAATTTCCTTTACTTCCATTATCGTTACTGCCAACAGTTAGATCAAATCTTAGCTGTTATGATTATGATCTAATATTGAATCTGTATCAGCGTATCTATCTTAGTACATTCTTAGAAACTGTATCTATCTTCGTTTCAAGGAGAAGAAAAGAATGGTAAACCTTCATTTGCTCTTCGCACTCTGAACTGTAAACAATTCAAAATCATGATCCATGATACCAATCCTCATTCCTTACTAATTTTAGCGGATTCGTTATATAGCAAGTGATGAGCTTGAATTTATCATGATGTCCTTCAGTCTTTATTATATTTGATATTTAGTGGCTTTTAGGTATATACTTTTATCCTCTGGCACGGTTATTGAATACTGACCAGATATTGCGCCCAGTCCAGTAGTGCTTCAGTTCTCTTATCCATGATTTTGTAATTGTGTATTCAATGATTGTTGAGATACAATGCTGTCGAAATCATTAAGTGGAAAGAGACGAAAAGAGAAAAGAAAAGGGTACTCCGCTGCTGTGATCTAATCTTATTCAGAAATTGTGGAAATGAAAGTTTTTTCAAAAGCTTTATGATAGCTTTTTTCTTTAACATGTCTTAAGTTTTTATTTTACGTATTTATTTCGGTTTAATGATTTTGTTCTTGTTGCTAGGGCTTCGAATGCAACTTCAAGAACTGAAATTGGAATCTGAAGAATATGTGGAGGGACCCATACTAGTTTCAAGCGATGAGGATGCTGGGGAAGTGTCCACGGGAAATTCCAAAGAGAATAGATTGTGTAGAGCCGAAGACAACTGGGAATCTTCTTACATCATCAATACCTTGTTTGAGTCTGGCATTGATAGAGCTCATCCTGATACATTTTTGGAAGTATGGCATTCTTCCGAATGCCCTGTTAGTCCTTCGGTGTTTGATGAACTTGAAAAGAGGTACTCAGATTTGACTACTTGCCCAAAGTCTGAAAGGAAGTTGCTTTTTGACCGTATAAACTCAGGAATCGTCAAGATTTTCCATCAAGTCCTGAACGCACAGCCATGGGTGAATAGCCCAGCAACGACAAATATTGGTTCCAAATTGATCGAAAATGGACTCCAAGATGGTCTGCTCACGTTGCTAGGACCCCAAGCCAAAGTAAAAGATGATGCTCTGGGAAAGGTGCTGGCTAAGCAATCGCAATGGTTGGACATGGGAGATGACATTGACGTAATAGGGAGGGATGTTGAAAGATTATTATTAGATGATCTAGTGGCAGAGATAGCCCGTGCATAGACATTTTTGTATTATCTTTGTAACCGCAAAGTTCCCCATAATGTAAGTCAGGTAGTACAATGGTAATTTCATCAGAAGATGAATAAATGATCATAATATTTTCCATCAATTTAAATTCAGTTGCAATGTCACTAATGTCATAGACAATAAAGTGATGACTTAAAAGCGATCAAGTTTACTATGAACAAGCAATACCCACGTAAATACCAACGGCTATGGAGCTCCTATTGAGGGTACTATTCCGACTTCGAAGTTGATATTCAATCTGCGACGGATATTTTTATTTTTTATTTTTTGTTAAAGAAAAACTTCTTTGTCATAAGCTGTTTTATGTTAGCTAAACTGCTCATTGACTTGGAGTTGGACTATAATTTTTCTGAGTGAACAAGTTTATTTATTGACAAACAGGTGAAAAGACAATTTTATTGTAAATTATTGAGAAAGTAACTACGGATCATTTAATTGGTAAAATTATGCTTATGATAATATGATCTTATGCTATGAGTTGAAACTTAATCTGTCTTACCAAATAAGAGAATCTTAATGTCATTGATCTCGTTCTTTTTGTATTTTATGCTTGATTGTAGTAGCATTTAAAAGGACAATATACGAAGTAATAGCCAAAAAGGTGAAAGAAAGAGAGCAAGATACACAAATTTCAGATTGAGTTTACTGTAAACAAAATGTATTAACAGACCACATCATATGACATCCTGCAAGATTGACGTTGTACAAAACGAAATTCAAGTAACCCAGTAAACAACATCAATCTAAACTGCAGCGCAATTACAAAAGTAGTTCCGATGAAAATCTCAGTACCGTGCCCGAAAAGAAATTGTGAAACCAGAACATAGTGATGCCTAAGGGCAACAGAAAGGGTAAATGGGGTAGATAGAGGGACTACTCAATTGGAAACAGAAAAAATGGAGGGTAGAGAGGGAAGCATGGGAGTTGTGATGTTAGAGATCATCGTCAAAGGGGCCACTCGGATGAAGCTGTTTGCATAAACGCATGTAAGTCACATAGAGCGATCGTTCTTTGCTTGCAAATCTATAGCTAAGGCCCATTGCATGTCTGATGAAATACCTCAGATGTCCACGTTTGCAACACCCAAGCATTTGACCCAAAAGCAAGAACAACCAATTGATGTTTCTTTTTTTCTCGTGAAAAACAGGCTTGGCACAGTCTTCCAAATGACACTCTTGGCAGCTTGGGAGCACAGGGTTCACCCAAACACTTGGTGCGAGACCTTGCATGTCCCCCTTGTTGGATCTAATATATTGAGCCACATCCAAGAACTTGCTCTGCAAATTAAATTCCATATCAAACACCTTATTGCAATACTTGCATTTAACCTGGCCTGTAATCAAGTGCATCCCCTTTGATAGCAACTCATCAAGACTCTGAACTTGAGCACGCCTACGAGTAGCCCATTGGTACGGTGGGTCTATGTCCACGCTCTTCAGTGCCCTGGGATCCGGGTAACGAGAAGGAGCAGCTTCGCCTTGATCTTGATCTTTACCTTGTATTATGGCCAATAGCATTTTACGGACTGGCTCTGGAATGTTAAGGGGACGCGGAGCAGCAAAACGAGGATCTTTATCTCGACGTTGACGTCGTAGGCTAAGTCGAGGCACCGGCACCTGGCTAGACAAACTGGGTTGATCTTGATTGTTATGATGAGAGGGGATTGGTTCCTCTAAGAATTGTGGGGGAGCCTCAGAGTATTGGGAAACCGGAAAGGCCGTTTCTTGGTGGGACGGTGCGAGTGGAAGGTCTAATGGGTGTGTCTCTGGCTGGGGCGGAGCGAGTGAAAGGTTCAGCCATGAATCATCGTTTCTTCCTTGTCCATGGTTCAGCAATTGGACAGTGAAGCAATGAAAGAAAAAAAAATTGCAGACTGGGTTTGTAAAGGTGAGTTCGAGAGGGAGGCTCATGCAGAAAAAATGGAAAATTGAAGAATGACGAAGGCTTATATATAGGAGGAGAAATCCAAGACCAATGCTTTTCGGTTTAATGGAGTGTCAACTATCAACGACTGTGCTGCCGTAATGAGGGTACTATTGGAAGTTGATATTAACTGAATCACAGCTCATGTTTTTCTACTATTTGATTTGGGCCCATGAATTGGAGCCCAGTGTGTAGCCCATTTATTAATTGGATCGCCGTTTAATCTTTTGGGCCCTTTCTTTCTTGGACCGTACCTTCTGTGCGTTTTCAAATTAGGGTTTGAGCTATTTCATCGAACATTGAGAGAGAAACGCATTGCATCTACTATTTAGGCGATTCTCTGTTTTTCCGACCCTGATTTATCCGTTGTTTGACTCACATAGTGTTTTAGTTCTTGTTAATTATTTTCAACTTTTCATCGTTTCTCTAAGTTAGGGAGTTGGAAAAATGGCAAATGAAAACTTATCCTACACACTAAAGTAAACAACTTTACAAACCCTGTTTTTTATTTGTCAATATTTCTTTTTTCTTTTAAGCTGAAATCAGAAAATGGGTTTACGAGATCGATATAAAGTACCTCCATTTTGTTGTTTGTGTTTTAACGAATGGTCCTTGATTGAAATTTTCCAATTTGGGGTTTTATTCTCAATACAGTGCCCTTGTTTCTACTATGATGAGTAGCCAACTTAATACGTCTGCAAATACGAGATTTATCAATGAGTGGGTATGCTATCTTTGAGCAGAATGCATGCCTTCTGTTTTCTTCTGAATCCCTTTATCTCATTGTCATTCTGCTTTTAGCTAAGAGGTGAATCTTTGATGGAAAATATATACGAGATTGCCTTGCCTATATGTCTCACTGTATCTGTTATCGTGAACTTTTATTGTTTTAAAATGTCACTCTATGTTTGAGTTTCATACGGATCCTCTTTAATCTTGTTGATGGGAAATTCTTCTATCTGATCCACGTGATCACGTCTAATGCCAAATTGAGTTGATTATTAAGCTGACTCCTGCTTAATTCTTGCTTGTGTATATGGACTATCACGTTGGACAAAAGAAATTGTAAAACTAGAACATAACAATCCCTAAACAAAATAACATGTACGTGGTGGAAATGGAAACAAAGAAGGATAGACCCCGAAACGAATAGAGAAAACCATGGAAGCTTGTGATGTTAAACATCAAAGGGTCCATTTGGATCCAGCTGTTTGCATAAATCCATATAAGTTTGATAGAGCACTCGATCTTTGGCTCCTGTCCAGCGTTTACTTCGATTGTCCAATCAAGCATTTGACCCAAAAGCAAGAACAACCAATTGATGTTTCTTTTCATCTCGTGAAAACACAGGCATGACACTGTTTTCCTTACGGCAAAAATCGCAGCTTGGGAGCACAGGGTTCATCCAAACATCTGGTGCGCGTTTCAGCATGCCCCCCTTGTTGAGTCTGACATACTCAGCCACTTCCATGAACTAGCTCTGCAAAACAAATTTCATTTCATACACTCTCTCGCAATGCTTGCATTGAACTAGGCCTTTAATCGAGTTGATCCCCTCTGATAGCAACTTATCAAGACTATGAACTCGAGCACGTCAAAGGATTATATTCATGCTCTTCTGATCTGCCGGAAGCTCTGGCACGTCAAAGGATTCCGGTGCAGCAGAAGAATTTTTCTATTGCTTAGGTGATTTGCTGATGCTTCCACGAAGTGCAGGTGGTGCTCTATTTACAGAGCCTCTGTACAACTGAACAAGCATAAAAATAGGGAATGCATAATTGACCCAGTAGACTAAAAGCAGATTTTTTCTGACTTCGGATTTTGTGAACCAGATTTGGGGATTGAATGAGTACTTGGGGAGCACTCAAAATTGAAAATTTTTGTTGCGAGGGTGGAACTGCCATCTTCACGTTCTTCTTCAGGGATACCCTCTTGTAAGCAAGAAACGGCGAAATGACAGTGCAGATTATGGACATAGAATAGAATATTGAAAAATAAGAATCCACCAATGGCAAACAGTTAAAATTTCTTGTTCGAGCCACAGATAAACAGAAAGTGCTGTACTTTCCTGATCCTCATTCTTAATTCGACTCGATGGAATAGTTTTACAGTGAATCGGAATTGGTAATGGAAAGCGGTGGTACTCGATGAATGAAGGACTCGATAACATAATTCAAGTACGTACTACATGTGTTTATTGACCATTTATTTGATCCCACGTGCTACCTCTTTACAAGTCACTATCACCTAAGTGCTGCTACCACAAAGCTCAGAACGCCATTCTAACGTTCACTTGCAGTTCATTTAACTCCTTTGTTCTAAGCTTTACATTTCAAAAAGATTACTTCTTTTTTCCTTTGTTTTTTGGGGTTGCGCAGTTTATTTTCATTTCAGATGGGAGTTCTTTTAATCATCAAAACTTGGTAAAGACCAACACTCTGGCGGCAGCAAAGCAATTTGAAGCTAATCAAAGAGGATGATACTTTTCTTATGAGACTATCTGCCTGTGCTATTTGATTCTAAGATATGGATATAATCTTTGTCCAGCTAACATCTGTATCTTTCACTACTAAAGTTGCTTAAAGTAAATAGTGGTACCCACACCCATTTATGAAAAATTTGCCTAAATGAACTGTATCTGTAAAAACCTGCATTAAAATTTATATTTGAAGAGACGTTGTTCGATTAGTTTATGTACTAAGAACCAATGGTTCTACCAGTTATTTGGATGTTAACTTTTACGTTTTCCCAAACACATTCTTAGACTGGGATTGGGTTACAACGTTAAACACTTTCCTCTAAAAAACACTGTTAAAAAGCATAGAGTAGAAACAAAAACCTGTGTGTTGGAAAGCACAAAGTGACTTGGAGAAAAATCACACCTTTTTTTCTTTGTCTAAGATGATAATGGAAGATAAATAGCACTAATCAACTCTCCTACCAGGCTGCTACCATTTAAGCAAGGGCTACACTGGTTAACATACACAATGACCAAAATTACTATCTAATTCACAGTCAAAGCATACATACATACAGCAAGAACAAATATTCTAGTTTCCTCTTCATTTAGATAAGATTTTATTTCTTTGTTTCTGCTATAGCAGAGGCAGATACTGGCCAAAATTGTGCATTCTTCACCTTTGACACGCTTGCCAATACGCTCAATGGAGTCACGTCTCCAACTATAGTCACCTTCTTTGCTGCAAAGTCTATGTTGAAGGAAGTAACCCCTGCTCATATCAGTAAAAATGCTAAGTACCATTATTAGGAGAATGACTTTAATATGGCATAATATTACAAAAAAGAGTTTTTATGGATTTACTTGAACTTCAGAGAGGTGAATTTTGTTAAAGAAAAATACATTTTGAGGCTAAAGTGAGTTACATACCTTCCATTCTGGAGAGATGTTTCCTCAATTTTCCTTCACAGCCTTTGCAGTGCAGAGAAACCCTCAATACCACAACCTGCAAAATGTCAGATCCTCACCTCAGCAACTGAGTCTGTAATTAATTATTTACTGCATCAGCTAATGTAATAGTTTAGCCAATAACAAACCTGGTCGGAGGGAGCAGATTTTGGGCGAGACGAGGTAGAAGGCATAGATTTAGAAGCAAGGTTGGCATCATGTTGACTAACAAGAGGAGCTTTCTTCTTTGTATCAACTGGAGTTGAAGCCAAAACTGGTTCATAATCTGATAAACCGTCCTTGAAGGCAGAGTCACTGAGCAGATATCTAGATGAACCAGGAGGAGTGAATAAATTAGCAGGTGGCTTAACCCAACTCCTCCGCAGAACACTATCAATTGGCTGGGAAGTGTAGTTATTGGTAATATGCTCTCTCATATTGGCTTCAGAGATTTTCTCCTTTTGATCATGACCCTTCGTTGAATTTTTCTTGTTTTTCTCACTTGGATTTGAAGAGGATTTTTTCTTGGACTTTTCATATTGAAGGTAAGGTTTGGGATTGATGGGTGGCTGAGAAGAAGAACACGGTGTGGCAAGAGCTGATTTTGAGGTGCTTCTTCTAGAATCTCTGATAATGGGGTTGTGGCGGTCGATGGCTCTGCCACCAAGTTGAATGGTGTTGGAAGATGAGGAGCATGAAGCTTGATCCATGCTAAGGCATATGGCTGTGGAGGCTTGAGAAGCACACAAGATATCTATGCCTTTCATCTTTGGATAATGAAGATAATGCAGGAGGAGTAGTGGTTTACAGAATCTGCTTCAAAGAAAGATAAAAGAGAGAACTTCTACAAGAAAAAGCTGGTGGCTTGCTGCTTGTTGCTTTTAAACTTCAACTCCTTAGGCGATGTGAGCGCAAAGATGGAGAGAGAAAGAGTTAAGATGAAAATGTTCATTAGTTTATTATAATGAAAGTGATTAAAAAGTGCGTAGGTAAAGTGTAAATTTTTTTTTTTTTATCTCTTTCTTTTCAAAGACTAAGATTAGACGAGTCTGTTAACACCTAAGCCAAAATGCTGACAGAGTCATTCTGCCGTGGGGACCTCAATTACCGAAAAAAGGCCTACATTTCAAGGGTGTTCTTATGATTGCCAATGGCTTTGGCAGGGCAATAGAAAGCACTGCACGTGCATTAAACTCAAAACATCAGAGAATTTGTATTATAAGGAAGAAAGAAACATCTTAAAATGGTCAAATGCTTATTGATGGATGCATTTGGCATTCTACCAAAAGAGTGGAGATGTGTCATTTTTATATCAAGAGAGAGCAAAGAAGAATGATCTTTATGAGATGCAACTAACATTTCCATTGCTTTAAAGAATGAAAATGATGTACAATAATTACCCTGAATTGTCTTAACTTCCTTGTTCGGTTTTAGAACGTGGATTGTGGAAGAAATTCAAACCATCAAACACTGGAGAACATCCATAGGTGGACACAATTCTATGTTCAAATATTTTACTTTTTATGTCAAACAAGATTAGTCTAATTGAAAAAAACCGAAATCATATTTTATAAGGATAAATGTTTGAGTCTTATTATCGATATGAAAATTTTAGCAATAGTTAATTTGTAAAGTCTTGTTATTAATATGAAAATATTGTGTAAATAGAGACTTATTTAAAATATTTTAAATTTACGTAAGTTCCAACAAAATTATTAATTTCCACGCAATGTGCTGGCTACAAGCTAAAAAACAAGTTTGATGGCAAGTACTATGAATTAGTGAATAGTATACTCTACTGTTTCTGTTGGGCATGGCCTACTAGTTTAATACATGCCAAGCGCTTGGCAGCAACTTGTCTCGCTAAAACAGAGGAAGAGCAACGGCTAAGACCTTTGCAGCAGCTTCACTGAAATGACATTACTTGTTTATAAAAAGAATTCATTAAGCGCTATTAAAAGATCATTACGAAAATTGACAAGTTGCTTAAAATATTTAAGAGTATGCCTAACTTGCTGTCTAAATTTAATAATATGATCATTTGGTATTAGCTTATAGACTGAAATAGGAAGGCATCAAATTTGCATAGCATTTGATTTGATGCTGGGCCTGCTTGCACATGAAAGAATGGTACAACTCAAACAGAAGAGAACAAGAACCTTCTTGAGGAGAATCAAAACCCAGCAAGCATTATTAAGATTCTGAAGGAACAGATGCTGCCAGTTAAGTGAGCAATATGAAATCTTGCTTTCCCGTGGATGGATGAAACGCAAAGCAACTTTCTTTCTCTCTAAAACTAAAACTATGGAATCAGATGCTTCTATCTATTCTATGGCTTTCTTCCTCCTTGTTTCCGCTGCCAACGAATAGGTCCTAACTCCAAACGATTCCTTGTTGGCCCAACTTCCTTTACCTACCCCATAAAAAGAAAACCTTTATTCGCCTATATCAGTTTCTATCTCATCACCTTCAACACCAGAAGGATCCTGTCCTCCCCATAATGTGGAGGCCACTTTTCCATGTTTATTTCTTTGCTCCATCTTGTTGAGTACTATAATGATTAATTTTCCTTCAAAATTTCCATTGTTTATTAGAAAGAAAATGAGTTAGTTGTTAGCTCAGGCGATAAAAATAGCGTACGATTTGCATAATGGCAGACACGGAGTGACATAAGCATCATTATGGAATCTCAAAAGTACTAATTAATTCTAATGCTAATAGGGAGAGGGTTCCTCAAGGTCAAGGATAAAGAGCTTTTCACTTGAGTCTTCACTTCAGCTCAACCACAGTTAAGGACCTGCCTCTGATCAGAACCGAAAGCACAAACACTCATCTCTCTCTCTTTACGGCTTGTTTGAAAATTATGCTTTGCAGCTATGGAATGTGGTGGGAAAAAAATATCATCATCTCATTCTACATGAATGATGCAGATATGCTGAAAGTAATAAATTTTGAAATCCTAGCCATATTGTGATCATTATGTATAAAATGAATTTCCAAACATTATCGCTGTAATTTCATATCGATCCATTCAATGTAACAAGAATGAGGCATAAAGGTTTACAAAGGTGGGTGTTATTGTTCCCCCGTATCCCCAGTACCTTTGCCTTTAGCCATAAGAATAAAATTTAACCAATAGGTTTAGGTAAGCAAGCATAAATGTCGATATCACAAAACTGACGTATTACCAGTAATTTCTGTTGATATAGATGGTGGAAGATCAAAAAATTGAAGTACATACATGGTTTGCTAGCTAACACTCCTATTTCATCCCTTTCCCTTCATCTTCATTTAAAATCCGATTCCGGAAGTCATTAACCATAAGTGGCAGCCCTTCTCTCAGCGAGACTTTTGGCTCCCAGTTCAGCAGCTCCTTTGCCTTGCTAATATCTGGTTTCCTCATGTGTGGATCATCCGCAGTGTTTGCTCTGTATTCTATTGTAGCGCTTGGATCAATTGTTTCTTTCACAACCTGTGTGGTCACCACAGAATATCAATTTAAAACAAACCCTTCATTCTGGCAAACGTACAAAAATGTCAAAAGAAGAAAAGAATGAAAGATACCTCAGCAAGCTCCAACATGGTGAACTCCCCTGGGTTACCCAGGTTGAAAGGTCCTACATGTTCACCGTCCATCAAAGCCACCAGCCCATTAACCTGTCAAGCGAAAAAATAAAAATAAAAATCACCGGTGCATCTCCTAATGCGGGAGTTCTCACTTCAAATGACATTTTCATCGACCTTCAACAGCTGGTTCTCAGTGTTCTCTCAGGTTGCTTGGTAAAAATTTATTTATATTTGAAAAGCCTTGGGAATTTCACCAAATCAAGTTTCTTCTAGAAGTATGAGGTCGTTCGAGCTATTTAAGTGTTTTTACAGAACATGCATTTTAGTTTGAACTTTTAACATGATATTTAGGAACTTCATTCAGAATCAAGAGATTCTTACTGAGATCCATAGAACTTAGATATGTGTATGAGCTCTACGGGGAACTCTAAAACACCCGAAATGCATAACAGATGGTACGCACAGGTAGGTAGACTAAAGAAAAATGTAAAGTATCCCGACAAAAGAAATATATGACGTACCAAATCAGAGACATATTGGAAGCTTCGTGTTTGCTTTCCATCACCATACACAGTCATTGGTTGTTTGCGGATAGCCTGGAAACATGGAATCAATATTACTAGAGTCACACCCCATGCAGAAAAAAAATTCATAAAGAACAAAAGAAATGAAATCAAACCTGTGCAACAAAATTGCTAACAACACGCCCATCATCTAAACACATACGAGGCCCATATGTGTTGAAAATTCGAGCAATACGAACCTATAAACCAGTAAATTCTAGATTAGTTCCCGTGGTGAGAAGTTGTTTGCAAGAATTAGAATGGCATATGTTTATTAATTATGCTCTGGATGAAGAATTTGCCAAGCATTTAACTGTGTATTGAACTCAATCTTAGAGAGACTATACAGTAAGCTAACAGTAAATTCATGTGTTGGATTTACTGTGAAGTATTAATTAACTAGCCCAGGCTAACAGTAATTTATTTTTAGCTTAAAATAAAAGATAATTTTAAAAGCTGCAGTCAACAGAAACACTTGAAGGTACACCCTCAAAACGCACCATATATTAGTGCAAGTTTAACATGCGAGTCTCATGGACAAAGCAACACGCTAAAGTCAATATATATATATATATATATATATATATATATATGTATATCTTGTTTAAAATTCATTTGAGAATTAATAATCAAAGACTAAGGCCGGGTTATTACAAGGCAAAAGAGATCAAGGGAGAGAGCTATGATTCCGGTTAAAGCAAAGATATACATTTTGTGAGTTAAGACAACGTCTGGTAAAGCAGACTACAAACAAATTACTAAATGAGAGTCAAAATAGTGTAGTGTGACCTTATAGACTTACCTGAAACTAAATGGAAACTAAAGAATATCAATGAATGCAAATTCTGATGAATTAAATATATAAGCTACCTCAACACCAGCGCCTCGATGATAATCCATCGTTAAGGTTTCTGCAGTCCGCTTTCCTTCATCATAACAGCTTCTCTCACCTAAAATTTTGGGTATATTATCAATATACTGAACAATTATGCATCATAACTAATAAGCAGACACAAGAAGACTTTCTGTGACATTCTGATTTAGTTTAGCACCTCACCTATTGGGTTTACATTCCCCCAGTATGTTTCTTTCTGGGGATGCTCCAGTGGATCTCCATAAACCTCACTAGTACTTGTAAGTAGAAACCTGGCTCCAATCCTCTTTGCAAGGCCCAACATATTAAGAGTACCCATCACATTTGTCTTGTAAGTCACATAGTAAAGGATCCCAACACAAGCACAAATTCAAATCCAACCAATACCAAAATAACAAACTATAAAGCACTAAAACTAAATAAATCTCAGGTAATTAAGAAGGATATGATGGTCTTGACGGGATTATACTTATAATGGACAGGTGATGCCGGGCAAGCCAAGTGATAGATCTGATCAACCTCCAACAGAATTGGCTCAACCACATCATGACGAATAAGCTCAAATCTTGGGTTCCCAAAGAGGTGAACCAAATTTTCCTTCCTCCCAGTGAAAAAATTATCAATCACAATCACATCGTTCCCTCTGGCAATGAGCTTATCGACAAGATGACTTCCTACGAATCCTGCCCCACCCGTCACCACAATCCTCAACCGCCGGCCGCTAATCCCAACTGGGACTCTCCCCGCTTTGCCTCCCAACCCATAACTCATCGAATTGCCACGCGAAACTTGATCATAGTGGGTCACACCAGTAGGGAAGGATCCAGGAATGAAGGAATGGGGCTCAGATGTGCTGAGACGAGAAAGTGTGGGTTGAAGAATGAAGAAGGTGGAGCCAATCAAAATACCCACTAAGATGAAGAGAAGCCTTTGCTCTCTCAATAGATAGTTGATGGATCTAGGAAGGTTTCTAGGATGTTTAAGGGATTTGGGAGAGTATGGTTGCCCACTCGGCATCTCTTCGTCCCGTCTATGACTCAAACTGTGTGGCTTATGCAGTTGTTTCATGCTTTATCAATTGTTCAACGCTCCCCGCTTTGGTAATTGATCATACACCTTCTGGGCGTTGAAAATAGAGCATACGACAAACAAACCAAAAAAGTGAAAAAAAAAAAAAGAAAGCCGTATCCTATCACATAATGAGGATAAATGTGGTTAAAATTGTACCTCTTTGTGAAGGATTTCAGTCCCTCTCTTGTTAATTCGAAACAACCATTGATGGTTTGGAACAATGGAAGAGATTGAAGCACCAAAATTTGAGTTGATGATACACAAACAGGCAGCAGCGTGAGTGTGACGGTTGCTTCAAAATCACTTATTGCTTTAGGTAGGAAAAGACGTAATTACAAAGCAAATCATCCCCGCAATGGAAGTGGTGATTTTTCTTGGTTTTACAGTTCCACTTCAACGACTGCCACAGGAGTCAGGCACTTGTTCATTTATGAGAAGTAATTTTTTACCCCACGACAGAGTTTAGATTATATCAGATATACCAATAGAACAGTAGTAGATAATGAGTGAAAAGCACAAATTTTACTCTCTTTTTTTTTAATAGACGATTTATTTTGACATTAAATAAATAAGTCTAAATTGTTTAATTTATCTACAAGAGGTTCATTTTATCAGGGGAGCCCGTAACTAAAGCCCATTAAGGATCCACTTATGATATCGTCGGCCCATAAAGCTAACGAAAGAACCCTGCCGCTCCAATAAGCAAAATGTAATGGCGCATATATAAGGCATCGTCGTAAATACACATCTGGCTAATTTTAGGGTTTGAGCAGTAGAGGAGCTGCGCGTCAATTCAGAAATGGGTAAGAGATTACTTGTGTCATTTGTTTGTTCCTGCAATGTCTTATTGTTTATATTCCATGTTTGATCTGAATTGAATTTTCGATGGTAATGAAGCGAGGATAAAGGTCCACGAATTGAGGAACAAAACTAAGGCGGAGCTACAGAACCAGTTGAAGGATCTCAAATCCGAGCTCGCTCTACTCCGTGTTGCCAAGGTCACCGGCGGTGCCCCTAACAAGCTCTCCAAGATGTAAAGCCTCCTCAAATCTACTTTATAACTGCATTGAGCTGTGTATCTGTATGCGGGTTTTGGTTACGAAAGTGGACTCTTTAGGATTTTTTTTTGTTACTGATTTCAACGAAATTGTTGTTTGGTTGGTTGCAGAAAGGTGGTGAGATTGTCAATAGCCCAGGTGTTGACCGTGATTTCTCAGAAGCAAAAGGCGGCTCTTAGAGAGGCTTACAAGAAGAGGAAGTATTTACCTCTTGATCTCCGTCCTAAGAAGACGCGTGCTCTTCGCAGACGTCTTACTAAGCACCAGGTATTTGGTTATTCTAGATTAGATTGAAATTTCTACTCGTGTTTAGCATGTTTGTTTTTATTTGGGATTGCTTGCTTTCATGAGCCAAATGTTAGGCCCGTTTTCTTCAGTGTATTGCATGAGCCAAATGTTTTGTTAGTGTAGATGGGTCAATCATAGGATTGCAACTCTGACGAGTTGCTGAAAACTTGATATGGGGTTGCTGTACTTTTTGCATGCGGATAGTATGTATGGACAAGGGCATAAAACTGTAATCAATGTAAAGTCAATAGCAGTACGAGTTTTTTACGCCAAGTTGTGTCTGGACCAAAGCCATGGGAGGCAGATCGTTAACTGCATTTGTGCTTCGGTGTAATGCAGTTTTATTCATTGAATCCACGTTAAAGCATCTGTGAGAATCAAGAAAATAGTTCAGAGAGACGTCTTATGGGCTGGCCTAAGAGCAAGACTTCTTTCTTTCCCTAATTGGCCTGGCCTATCCGGTTCTCTAGATTAGACTGCCAAGCTCAAAGCTTAAAGGCAAAGATCTCACTTATTTAAGAATGACACTGTTATTCCGTGTCTTCCATTGTAAGCCGTCTTTGTTTTTTTGGATAAAACCATAGGAGCACGCTTAGAGCTTAACAGAACCCTGTCATTTTATAACGTTGCATCTGCTTTTATATAAAAGTCTTGAGCAAGTCAATACGTCTGCTATCCAATGATCATATAATTTCGAGCATGCAAGATTCTAAGTATTTGAATACCTGTTTGTTTAAATCTTAGTGCTGTACTTGGAAACTTTTGTGTTTCATCTGCTCATGTGATTGTTGCTCGCATCTCTGCCTTTCTCTTTGTGTAGGCATCGCTGAAGACAGAACGTGAGAAGAAGAAGGAGCTGTACTTCCCATTGAGAAAGTATGCCATCAAAGTTTAGAGTAGAATCCATTGCTTTGAGGATGCATTTTGTTCTTTCCTCATTGAGTTTAACGTTGGGATGCCACCATTCGAGTTATCACTTAGAACAATTCGTGTTTACCTTTTTAGCATAGTATTGTCTATGTATGCCATTTAGTCCAACTACAGAATTTTGATGGTTTTTGTTGAAATTGAAATTTATTTCCAGAGATTCTACTTACTTTTCTGATAACAGTTGGCCTGTTCTTGCCTGTTGATATGGATTAATTTACCAAAAAAACATTGATTAAAAAAAACAGGGCGATGAGTTAAGAGTGATAATGTTGGAACTTGGGAGCCTCGATAGCATTATATGGGAGAGTTGATCTCGAATTTAGGTTTATCTATAGTTCGGCCCTAGTTTTTATTCTAGCCCAATTGTTGTTATGCACATTACTCTCCCAGTTGAATCTGCAGTTTGGTTAAATTGGGTTGAGTTATAATAAAATTTAAATAATTTTGTAATATTTTTTATGATTTTTTAAATAGATTTATTAATTGTAAAGTGAAAATTTTGTAATACTTCTTGAATTTCTCCGAGTAGACATACTTTTATGTGGTAATAAAATTTGAAAAAATAAAAAATAGTAAAATTTTGTAATTTTTTTAATTAAATTTTAATTGATTTAACACGTACGTGGAAGATGAATAAGTACATAAAAATTTATAATATACTACTAAGTTTAATATGTTAAATTATTAATGGTTAATAATTTTAAATCATTTAAAAAGAAAATATTATAATATTTTTAAAAATAATTATTATTTAAATGTCAACACATGAGAAATATAAAATCATTCATTCTAAATTTATATTTATATTAATATAGATATTATTGATTGATTTGAAAAAAAAAATTTAAACGTATTTAAGAAAAAAAATATTAATATAAACTTAAGATGTGTTAAAAAAAATTATATTTTTTAAATATCAAGCCCATATTAAAAAGAAATATATATTTTTGCGAAACCCATCCAACTTGTTGCTTAGTTTATTTGAGCGAACGAAGTTTTACGATACCCATCACCTCAAACACGTAATGTAGAAAGAATGTTAGGGGACCTGACCTGACTTCACCTTGGGGCTTATGCGGTCATCTCATTCTGTTTCTATTTCCCTAAATGCCCTTTCCAAAATCCGACAAATATGTACGCGTTAAGTTTCCAGTTCTAAGCACGAGCTGAGTTCATTGAATTGGGTTTACCCATTCAGATTTAGAAATAATCCAAACTCTTGCGCTTGCCTTCTGCAATTTTCTTCTTACTTTTTGGATGCTATCGTATGACCTTGTATGATAGTGCTATTTTTTCTAGTTCAATATATTCACACGTGCAACGCATGAAGGAATTGCACGCAACCCACCCCAATACAAGACAAAATTACTCCCATAATTTCCGCATTCCACCACCTTAATCTTAACCCTGCCTACGTCAATCTATCCTTTCCTTTTCATACCTCTAAATTTGAGTGAATGAAAGCTATTCCTTTCCAAAATTCCCAATGTCAAGACTTATTAATATTATTTGTAAATTATCCACTAAAAACGATTATTTATAATAAAATTTAAACTTAAATCAATCCATTGGCAAAACTTTAATAACTAGTATTATATTGATTAATTTTATGTCTTATTACTGTAGTTTTCATTAAATTATTAAAAATATATTATTTTATACTGCTTTTCGTGATTATAAAAGGATGATATTATATAAGATAAAAAAATTTGTTTTCACACTAAATATATAAATAATATATGTACAGAAAGAGGTTTTGTAAATTAATATAATTTTAAAAATAATACTTTAACATCTTAATATTTCAATATCAAACTTATTTTTTAAAAAATATTTAAATTAATATTAAAAAATTTACATCTTTATTTTATTTAAAACAAAAATATATATACATACACGTGTGCCTCTATACATACAAATGCTATGTAAAACTACCATAGAAATAAAATAAGTCAACATCAGGTAGGTAAGGTACGCATGGACTCAATGTCATTCAATAATATACTAGAAACAACGTAACTCTTCGGTCGTTGAAACAAGCTCAATTCTCCACCCCTCATATGCTTCTCTACCAACTCTAACTCTTTCTACTATTTAAATATTTAATTTATATATATTTTTACTTTTATTTATTTTTATTTTTTAGTATAATTTTACTCTTATAATTAATTAAAAATATATATATTTATAGATGTCAAAGTAGCAGGTTTTTTAAACGCTCGTGAGTCTTCTCATGGCAAACCACTTGCAACGTCATTATCTGTTATGCAAAATTTCAGACAGCTTGACTTCACTTTAATCATTCTTCGATGTGTACACTCACAGTCATAGGTCAAATTTCCAATGTGTACCCCATCCATCGTGGTTGGATAACGAAGGAAATTAACTTAATTGTCTCCATTAAACACAGCCTGTCAATATGACTTAGTTCTAGATATGTTTTCAAGTTACAGCTTCATACACTCCAAATAGGGTCAGTTCTTTATTTTATTTTATTTTTTAACACTGGTATTATAAAACATGAGTTTATTATTAAAATTTTAATTTATAATTATTTTTATTTTGAATTAATTAAATATAATAAAATATTTTTATATACATATAAACTCAACAATTATTTTTTTTGAGTTTAATTCTTGTTTTTAAATATTGGTTAAGTTTTGTCACAACCTACCAAATTTAGAAAACACTTATCATATAAAAAATTACATATTACCTAATAATAAAATTCTCACACTAATAACATGATTTTTGAAGGATATGATTCTAATTCTTTTCTACCTAAACCAAGTTTAAACATTTATATAATGTATAAGTCTTCTGTAGAAAACAGTGCCATATGTTTTGTATTTCCATTTTAAACGTTGTACATCTAAGATAGGTAGGCTTTATTTGGTTAAAATGATATTTTACCATAAGTTAGCTGATAAAAAAAAAAAAAAAGGACATAGTCGTTACTAATTAGGGTTAGAGTAATGATATATATATATATATATATATATATATATATATATATATATATACTTCTAAATGTTTAAAATTTAAATATATATCTACATTTACATTTTTTTTTTTTTTGTCATTTTACACTTACAAAATATAAAATACAAAGGGTGTAGCAAAGACATTACACTTTCAAATGTAGCTATAACATAGCCTAAAATGAAAAATTAAGGTACAAGTACGCCTATATATATACAGCCTATCGTCAAATGTTTGACATGTCAGCGATTGGGTTAGCCAGCTGGACTTGTTGGTGGTTCCTTTTCCATCCAATAAATTATCGACACATGCACCAACCCCACACCATTGACTTTGAAGAGTTCGCATTAATTTCCTACTTAACTGCAGAAAAAGAAAAGTAACATATACGGTTCACACTTTAATTAATAATATCTCCCCTCCCGTCTTTATCCTAACGAAAATTCATATAAAATTTTGATTCGTCCCTTCTCTGAAATTTCCGTTATAAGACTGGGCGCAAAATTTTGTTGGTTCAATTATTATACGTGTATTTTTCTTTTTAAATAATATTCAACTCAACAATATTTGACCTATCCACATTAGCAACAAAAGACGAGTAGTTTTAACGCCATCGAAGATGAAATGCAAGTGGGCATGTCATAAAAATACTTATGGCCATAATTAGCCAAAATCGTTGGAGTAAAGACAATTCTATAGTTCTTTCAAACCAAGTTAATTAATCGAGAAACTAATTTTTGTAACACGTGTACTAGATTGCGTGACGTCGGCGCGAGTTTCTATTTACACTTAATAATATTACTGAGGTAAATACAATTAACCTACCGCCAAATACTATATTTTAATTTAATTAGAAGTTTTTAAAAATATAAATGGGAATTAGTTTTTACTGTATTAAATATTGAAATATTTTTAAATACAAAAGCTAAATAATATTTTGTCACCTTGTATGACATAATAAGTAGTTGAGTGATAAATGAATTGGGTAATATAGAGAAAGAAAAACATTGGAACCTCTTTACTAGTATTATTATTATTATCGTTATATAACCGAAAACATGAATTCCTGGTCAGACTAATCTTACTCGGATAGTTTGTTAGTATATCTATTTATTATTATAACAAGGGCGAGCTTCCTTATTCGGATATTGGTTTTCTCATGAAATGCGTGTTTACGTGTCGATGTTTTTCTCTGTCTCTTGGGATTTTTTATGGGGCTTGAACCGCTACAATCATTATATTATATTATATTAGAATAAGCACTGATTTTATGTTTGAATATTTTATATACATATAACTGGGGATTTACTTAACTGGGGCATAACTATCTGTTGCTGAATGAGTCGTTGCTCTTTCTGTTTTCTTTATTTCCTCTACCTTCCTATATAGTTAAGTATATTATTTTTGATTCATTTCCAACTTCTACTTCAAAGTATGATTTACAACAAAATAAATATAATATTAATCCTAATACTTGTATGTGGATGAACAGGTCTATCGTTAGAATCTCCCGCGTTCAGAACGAGTAAGACCATCTGCAATGGTTCGACATTTAGAGCGGGGCTTTGTTATGGAACGCACAAACAAAGTGTTCCATGATTAGAAGCAGCAAACTTGACATTTAACTGGAGGAGAGAAGAAAGCATCGGCAAGTAACTAAAAAATAAAGCATAGAAAAAAAAAAAAGGAGTCCTGCAGTTGTGAAAAATGAAAAAAAAAATGAGACTCATTGAATTTTTTAGGAGATTTATAAAAAAGAGAGAAAAATTATGGGATAAATTGATTAGAAATAAGAATATAAAATAATTTATGAGATCTATTTAATTTTTTTTTTAAAATTATATAAATAAAAAAAATTATATAAATTATATTAAATAATATATTATTGTAAAATTTATAAAAATAATATAAATAATTAAAATGTATAACCTAGACGAGTACCGTAGAGATGTCCTAAAGAAGAATAAATTTCTATGCATCTTTTTCTTTTTTTGGTCACAAAGAACAGTAAACGATGTCTACGAAGTCAAAGTCATGCCAGGCATTGCTTCTATCTCCAAAACGGCATCGTCTAAGGATGCGTCGCCTGTATATAGCCCACATGATCCACTGTGCAATCACCCAGAAATTTTGCCACTCACAAAGAGTGCTTGTAGGAATAGCCCAACAGAGAAAAGGAATGAGAAGCCTCTGCTTGGACCCGGAAACGCCGTCGTTTTCCATGTCCCGTTCATCGGCCTCCGGTTTAAGCACCCCGCGATTCAGCTATTCTGAATCCGGCATCGACCAGTGCATTGAGGCAGCCGAAGCCCTAGTGCTGAAATGGAACCCAGAAGCTTCTGCATTCGCCAAAGTGACCTCCCTCTTCTACGAGGACAGACACGAGGCCATGCATTACATCAAGTGCGTTAACCAGCTCCAGAAGGCCATGGATTTCTTACTCTCAGACAACTCTTCTTCCCAGAAACTCGTTCTCGCACACAAGTTAATGCAGATGGCAATGAAGAGGCTACAGAAAGAGTTCTACCAAATTCTATCCATGAACCGGGCCCACCTTGACCCGGAATCCATGTCCACCAGATCCTCTCGCACCTCCATCCGTTCCAGCATCTCTGACTTCGACGACGACGCCACCGCAGCAGAAGATGATGTTCCCAATGCAGGTGATTCCATCTCCGAGGTTGAGCAAGTCTCCTCCATTGCCATGGCGGATTTGAGGTCTATAGCTGAGTGCATGATTTCTGCCGGTTACGGCAAAGAATGTATTGGTGTATATAAAGTTATCAGAAAATCTATAATCGATGAAGGTATCTATCGCCTGAACGTAGAGAAAGTGAGCTCCTCAAAGATCAACAAAATGGATTGGCAAGTTCTTGAGTTGAAAACCAAGACTTGGTTGGAAGCTGTCAAGATTTCTGTTAGGACGCTTTTCACGGGAGAGAAAATTCTCTGCGATCACGTCTTTCGTGCTTTTGAATCCATCAGAGAATCTTGCTTCGCAGAGATTTCCAGAGAAGGAGCCGGTCTTCTATTTGGATTCCCTGAACTCGTCGCCAGAACGAAGAAATCACCGCCGGAGAAGATGTTTCGGGTGCTTGATATGTACACCGCCTTAGGGGACCTGTGGCCGGAGATTGAATCGATCTTCTCCTCTGAATCAACCTCCGCAATTCGATCTCAAGCTTTCGAATCAATGGTCCGAATTACCGAGTCCGTACGGACGTTTCTATCGAAATTCGAGTCTACGATTCAGAAACACTCTTCCAAGTCGCCGGCGAGTGGCGGAGTTCATTCACTGACCACACATGCAATGGACTACCTAGCAAATCTGGCAGATTACAATAACATCCTATCTGAGATATTCGCTGACTGGCCTCCACCATCGTGGCGATCGATGCCAGAATCTGTCCTATATAGTCCAGATTCCAATGACTTGTCGGTACCGGCGTTGACCGCGAGGATAGCTTGGCTAATTCTGGTTCTTATCTGTAAGCTAGACGGCAAAGCAAAGCACCACAAGGACGTTTCCTTGGCGTACCTATTTCTAGCAAATAATCTCCACCACGTGGTATTCAAAGTCCATACCTCCAACTTGCTATACGTTCTCGGAGAGGACTGGTTGGCGAAGCACGAAAGCAAGTTGGCAAAGTTCGTGGGGAACTACGAGAAGTTAATGTGGGGCGAGGTGATTTCGTCCTTGCCGGAAAATCCGAGGACGGTGATCTCGCCGGCGGAAGCGAAGGAGATTTTCAGTAACTTCAATTTCAAATTCGAGCAAGCGTACCGGAAACAGAGACCGTTCATCATAACGGACATGAAACTTCGTGAACAAATCAAAGCATCCATTCACCGAAAAGTGGTCCCCACTTATCGTCAGTTCTATGACACGCATAGGATTACAGTGGGATCAGCGAGAGAAATGGCTGCGCATGTCGTTTTTACCCCTCGAGATATCGAGGGTTATCTGTCGGATCTCTTCTTTGGAGGGATAACTGCCGATGATGTGTCGTCATCGTCAGCATCTTCGGCAACTTCATCTCCACTCCGGCGGCATTCGTAGCAGAGTTGAGAACACAGAACGGTCAGAATAGGATCTCTCCCATTTTTCTGGACGTGTATAATTTCTTGTTGAAAAAGGATAACGAATTATTATACGTCCTTTTCTATGAATTCCGCTACTATCTCTTACATATATTTCGGGAAGAATTAGGCTCTTTTTATTTTTAATTTCTTTTTTTTTTTTAATTTTCTTTTATTAGGGAAGGCAATTCTGGAGATCTACAGAACCGAGATCACATTCTCCGCCCACGCCGAAATAAGTAAAATGTCATTAGATATAACATAGGATATGTTTAATAATTATAATTTAATAATTTGATTGATAATTTTCTTATAAAATAAATTAATTAATTAAAACTGATTTTTTAATTACTTTTTTATATTTAATATTTTTAATTTTTAAAATGTAATATATTTTTTTTTCTTCATAAAATTTTTTTGTTGATCGCCGTGGATTTTCGTTACTTTGGGAGATAAAAGGATGGGGATTGTCCTCCCTATCTTTACCTTATCTTCCTATCGTCATCTTTAATTTTTTTTTTCTTCCATCTTTTTGTGCATGATTTTTTTTTTACTAAAAATAATTATATTTAATTGAATTTAATGAATAGATCAGATGCCTTAAAAAAAAACCAAGAATGAAGGGGTTCTCCCAACAGTACCAACCTACTGCTAAAAGACCGAAAGGATTATGGCTATTTTCTACACAAGACACTAACCAATTAATTAACATATGGTTAGTAATTTTAATGGGCTATTTGATTAAAAATTTAATTTTTAATTTCTTGAACAACCTACAGATTTTATTTAGATGCTTTTAGGTATTGTTTTGACTCATTATATTAAATAGCCAAGACTAAATTATTTAGATTTTATCAAATTTAATAAAATTCTTTAATTATTTGGTTTGGATATCAATTTTATGAAATTTAAATTATGTCAATTATTTCAACGTGTCATATGGACTTAACAGAGCATAAATCATCATCAAGTAGAGTTAGCGCAACATTACCTAAAATATAAACAAAGGAAAAAAAAAACAGACTAGTTTGATGTTCAATAACTAATACTTTAACTTTACGAAGAAGAAACAATTTTGGGCCATGAATTAAGAGAGAATATAGGGATTTCTTTTAGCACCCCCATTTTCTTTTCACACACCATAACCCTTTGTCTACATCGTATGGAAAGTACCAGGTATTACATCTGAAAATGAATGCCTATCCACTTAAAAGAATCGAAGAACTCTATTCAATTTCCAAAACAAACTATGGTCAAATTACAAGAACCATCTTATGGTTAGGTATTAGACAGAGACAGCTACTCAGATTATTTCTCCGGAAGATTCCCTCCAAAATTTGGCCATATTCATTCTTTCCTTCCTAACCTATCTTGTCAAGACTCAGGACCTTGAAATTTCTGGCATCCCCGGTCGTGAAGCAACCTTAAATTGCCCACGAAGGTTTCAGCCACTTGAGTGGTCTACGTCAATGCTTCAATAATTATTATTGTTGTTGTTACCCTGCCCCCAGCTTTGTTCTTGCTTCCTAATGTCAAAATTTCAATCACAGATTAAATAACAATGAGGCTAGCTTCTAGTTAATATGTGGTGGTCTACACAGAACAAATTTATTAAATTAATGTCAGTGATTCCTTCGACAAGTGACAGCCATTTAAGGCAAAGCAATATGTAAATTTATATGTATTCGTTTTCTTTTCCCTTCACAGATAAAGGCTAGTTACTATTGTAGAGGCAGCAAGTAAGCGTCTTCACATTTGTATTCACATGAAAACAACTTATTGAAGCAGACTCCGAGGCAGGAGAGTGAAGAGTCGATCTACCAGCGAACAGTTGCTTTGTGCCACTAAGCAACCATTGGTTGATGATCTGCGGGGCGCGCAACAGATTGCCATCCAGTGTAGTGCTGGAGAATCTGTTTCAGCTCATGTGTTGGAGGTTCCACTGTCCATGTCTGATAATATTGACTAGGATGGAAGGTGCCACATCCAACACTCTCAGTCATTAAACCATGTTGAGTTCCAGTAACAAATAAGTCTCCTTCAGACATTATTTGACCAGCTGCTGTCACCTCCGTGTCTGCTGCCTGCACAGATCTCACTAATTCAATCTCGTCACCCAAATAATAAGCCAACAATAGATGAATTTTTCATGTATTCTTCATAGACTAAGTAATCAATCTCATTTTAAGCCGAGAGTAAGTTCCACACATGAATTGAATTAAGCATCAGCTTGATACTTTGCACTGATTGTGCTTCTCATTTAACAAGGCAATCACCAATAGTATTACACCAAATGAGACAAGCTAACGGATAAGAATCCAGGTTCTATAATGCCAATACTAATGTGTAGCGAGGTTGGTTTACAGTCTTTTGGCAAAGCCCTTTGGAAAGAAATAGAGAAGAAGCATTAGTATAAGAGATCTTATCAAGCAGGCAAGACCAGACTACAATTACAAGTTTAGATTATACAGCTTATTATTAGATTGTGGTCCAATAAGTGGTCACAAATTGCGGACTGCGGTTAGAAATGTGGGGAAAAAAAACTAAAGCAGGAGTTGTAACCACGAAAGGACCACCCGTTTTCCCTCAACTAGAAATCAAGGTGGACTGGGGCAAGGCCTAGGAGTGTGCGAGTTTGGGACAGTTCCAAACACAGATCTCATATGTATAGAAACGTGAAAACTATTATGAATTAAGAAGCATTTCTCGATAGAGATTAAGGCTGTAAATGATAAACCAAAAGGCAGACATAATGAAGAGAACATAAATATGTAAGATCCACAAACTTCCTTCACAAACAAATGAACAAAATAAAGAAGCAATACAACCTATAATAAAAAACAAACAAATAAATAGTTGATATGAATGTTGTAATTTGTTCCAGCCACTGATTGCAAATCATTGAAAAAAAATGGTATTAAAATATCAAGCCACCTCAACTTTAAAACTGTTTATAACAAACTGTTCGAAAAGAAGAAGAGATCAATATAACAGTCACATATCAGATTCCACAGCTTGTCATTTTTGCAAGATCCTTTAAACCCATAGAATGGTTCATTTGTCTGTTTTTCCAATCCCAATAGAAAATTACTCATCCAATAGATATAAGAACTAGACATACCTTTTCAGGAAGATACTTAAATGCCACCTTCTTCTGTCCTGCTTCATAGATATTACATTGTGAGTACACCTGATATCAATCAACACACAAGGCAAATTAGATTTTTGTAAAGCCTTAACAAAAAGTTCCCCTAAAAAATATTCAATCAGTAAGGGCATCATCACCTGTGCTTCCACACTAGCACAAACAGCATATATACCCCAGTTTCTGGTGTAATTATTATACAGATGTACTTTTCCATATCTAACACGAGGATGCCGTTGTCGGGTCCCATCAAAAAAACAATGATGAATGGTTACTCTGATGCATCTATCACCGGTGTGAGAGGGATCAGCCCCAATGAGCATTGTTTTGTCATGTTGAGAAAAATGACATCTGCAGATGATGGAGGAATACTTTCATCAATGAACAATACACAAGGCTAAATAAGGTAAGGAGAGCTTTGTCTATAAGCAATTCATGGCACCTAGAAATAGTGATATCTGTACTTTGTCGAGTGATATCTATCAATCCATCATCAAAATCTCGAAGACTGCATCGGTCTATCCATATGTGCTTTGAATTAGGTTTGATTTGAATGCCATCAACATCATGTCCTCGACCACCTTCAAACTCTAAATTGCATATTATTACATGTTCACATTCCTTGAGCCGCAAACCTTTTCCAGTGAGTTTAACCCTTTGGCCACGCCCATCAATGGTTTTGTAAGATGACACACTCAAGTAAGACGATAGATGAACAGTGCCTGATACTTCAAAGACAATCCATAGGGGTTCTTTCCTACGACATGCTTCACGTAGTGATCCAGGTCCATCATCTAAGTCAAAGCAGACAAACATAAACAAGTTACAAGATAGATTCCAGCGTAAAATCATATTACTTGAAAGTCACCTCACTTATATATTCTATGTTGTTTGTTTCTCCCTGACAAGTCACATTGATAGCACAGAGCAATATTTAATAGAGTGACTGTGACTTGTGAAGAGGGTTGTAGACTAATCAATAATTAAGAGCTCACTTCTGATTTTATATGCTTTGTGTTTCATTTGGAACCATTATTGAATTATCAACCAACCAATAACAATTAAGAGCTCAGATATCAATTCAATTAGCTAGCCAAAGCACACGCAAAGAGAACTGATATCGATAACGTCTAATGTCGTCTAAATGTATGACAAAACTCCAGTTACAAACTCGGAAGTTTCAAATGCATAGATACGATGACAATAGAATCTGAGAAACCTGCTAAAGTTGTGACTTTATGAAGGGGGCCGTGAAGCCCACCGATCGCAAAGCGGCCAAACCCTTCGGCCTGACCGGAGAGGGCTCGTAGGCTGGAGTCCACGTGAGCGTAAGGCAAAGACAACATTTTGGAGCTACTCTGACTCTGAGTTGTACTTGGATAAGCCGAGCTTGGGATTTGTGGATGAGCAGGTGGAGCATATATAGGACCAGGGTTCTGAGGAAGGGGGTAACGGTGTTTGCGGTGGCCGTGTGCGTTTCCCATTTAAGGCTACCTATGCGTTTTCAGCTCTTTGTTCTGTTTCAATTTGGAAACTGACGAGTGAAACTGAATCCAGATTTTACACCTTAGCTACTCATCGCCGCCGACAATTTAGGAGCTCTGATCCGTTACGGCGATAATTTATGTCCGAAGGGAATCCCTGGTATGGTGTAACGGCAATGGTGCTATGAAAACAGCGTTAGATCCACGTTGCGAAGGGATCCTATCCGATTTCAATATCTAAAACTGAAAACTATTAACTAAAGCTACGATTAGTAAAAACACATACTGACGTTATTTGCGGTTTTCTAGTCATTTTCAAAATAGAACAGTTTGGTTTTGCTTCTCTGGATTTTGACATAGAGTGATTTATTTTTTAAAATTAAATAGCGATTTTTATACGAAAAGTAAATATTTTAATTGTACATTAGTGTGGAATGAAATACACTTTATTTATTTTTATTAAATTATTCCACTTTTATTTATAAAATTTTAACGAAATTTTTTATTTAAATTCAAGACCATTTTTAATTAATTAAATTAAAACAATTACTTACCCATTAATCCATGTAACCGTGGTACACATTATTTATTTTACAATTTCTAATTCCACCTAAAAAAAATTGCACCAAAAACAATTTTACAAAGACAAGATAATTATCAATTATTTTTTATTAAAAATCATGTAAATATGATTATTTTTTAGTTTATTTAACCGCGAAAAGGGGACTGAAATTTGGTTTTGTAGTAAATCTGGTTTTCTTCTCAAACCATCGTTTCTGTCTAACTAGTTTCGCAACTTCCGCTTGTAATGCGGATCAGAAGTCCAAGATGCTCTGGCAATTCTTCAAGGTGGGCAATACTCCCTCCGCTTCCAACCTAATCCGCCCATGTATCTGGAGAGGGGTTTCGGCGTCTGCCCTCTGTCTGAACCCACACATCCGGCAATCCCAAGACCACCTTTGGGTCCTTTCCGGTTCCAGCGGGGCTCTCATTGTCTCCCAGACCAGTAAATCCTTGGTCTATCGAATTCCAGCAAGTGCACCGATAAGAATTTCGAAGCAGGTCATCGGTCGCCGCCATGATGCCGAGCTCCACTTGGCTGCGCAGTGCGGCGATGTCGCTGCCATTAGGCAAATTCTTGGAGGAATCGATGCCCAGATGATGGGAACGCTCAGTGGCTCCGAATTTTTATGACAAGGTTGCGGAAACAAGGTACGCCGTTGTCAATGAAGTCAACGTGTTGGGAGTGTTCATTACCGCCAAGAATGGGGTCACCTGCCCTATATAATAAGGAGGGCATTTCCTTGGAAAATCCTTCTGGGTACGATCCTCTGCATATTGCTTCTAGCCACGGACACCAAGGTAATAAAGTTTTTTAGTTTGTCTTCGATTAATTTGCCTCTTTCTTTTTGTTTGTTTATTATCACTGGCTAAAGGATTTATTTTACATTGTCTTAAAGGGCTGAATAACGGATTAGTCCTGTTCTGTTTTTAACAAGTAGTGAAAGGAGTTTATTCTTCTTGGGGACTTTAGCTAGTTCAAATGTCCGGAGTGATGTAGTTGACATTAGCCAACACGGAAATGTCCGGAGTGAAAAACAATGCTTTCTGTCAACGCTGAAGTTATTTAACTACGTTTCTCCGGTTCATCAACCAAGCGCGGCTCAAAATATAAATAAAACTCAGAAGTTATAGTGCATACTGCAAGTGCAACATATTGTTCTTGTGGAGAGTTCGGGTTCAATTTTAACATGTTTGCTTCTTCATGTAAAAATATACTCTGAATTAAGATTTTTTGGGCAGCCATTGTTCGGGTGTTGCTTGATCATGATTCAGAGCTAATAACGACATATGGCCAATCAAATGCAACCGCTCTTGTATCTGCGACTCCAAGAGGACATGCAGATGTTGTTGATCAGTTGTTAGCACAAGATCCTAAGCAGCTGGAATTATCTTAGATCCAATGGAAAGAATGCGCTGCCCGGCAAGGACATGCTCATATTCTAAAAATATTACTTGAAAAGGATCCACAACTTTCTCGGAGGACTGACAAGAAAGGACAGACTGCGCTACATATGGCTGTAAAGGGAGTTAGCTGTGAAGTGGTGAAGTTGCAGCAATTGCTATGCTGCCAGACAAGTTTGGCAACACTGCATTACATGTAGCCACTAGGAAGAAGAGGGCACAGGTAGCATTCCGGTTGAACAATATATGAATATAATCCAGTTTGGGATTATATGCATAAATTATTGTGTTTCTATTTCTTGCTTCTATCCTCGAACAAGAGACATGCAATGTATGTAAGGAATATATGTGATGCCAAGTATAAAAGAAATGCAGCAGTTTTGACCTGCATAACTTCATGCAGATGGTGAACACGCTGTTATCTCTTCCTGACACAAATGTCAATGCGAACGAAGATCATAAAACAGCTCTTGACATTGCAGAGGGACTCCCTCCATCTGAAGAAATACTAGAGAAAAAACAGTACCTGGTTCAAGTTCAGTGTGGTGCTGTTAAACCCAATGATCTTAACCAGGCAAGGGATGAACTAAGGAAAACAGTGACTCAGCTTAAAAAGGATGTTCATACTCAGTTTGAACAAACCTGGAAAACTAACAGAAATATGAATGGGATTGCCAAGGAGCTATGCAAGTTGCAGAGTTGGAATCAACAATGCTTACCAATTCAGTCACAATGGTTGCTGTTCTATTTGCAACAGTTGCATACAAGGTAAAACTTGGTTATTGGCCTCACTTCTTTTCCTGGTTGCTATTATTATAAACTCCACTTTCGCCATGCTTCTTTGGAGTTTGGAATAGAAATATGAGTGCCCTTGGATTCTGACATTCTGTATTTGGACACCAAATTGTAATGCAAACAGGGAATACAGTGTTAACTGTAGTTGTATATATCTGATACCTTCTGCGTAAATGTCAGTCAATGGTCACTGTTACTGTTTGTAGCCTGAATTATTGAATGGCCTGGCTGTTAATGCATTATTATAAATAAAAGCAATCTAAGACTAATATTCACTTTGTCTTCTCGGTCAGCAAAAGATCGTTTTAGATGTGTTGAAATTTTTTATCTTTAATATATCTTCGTTATGCAATTATCTAGAAGGAATAATTTTTTTTTTTTTTTTTATGGTAGAAGGAACTATGTTTTTAACATGATTAGTTTTAGATATTTATAATTAGTATTAGTATTAATACTATTAATACGTTCCATTAAAAATTGAATTAAACTATAGAAAAGTAAGAAAAGAGATTTTCATACAACAAAATATTTGTTTAATAGTAATAAATCGAGTTTTAAAATATTATGATTAAAGATCATGAGTTTAAAAAGGATTAATCTTTCGTTTAAAGATGCAAAAATAACTTTAGCTAAATAATAAGTCTAAAGTTAAAACATCTAACTTATTTATTTATATGAACCTCCAATTTACCGTGTGTTCATAAAAAAGAAAAAAGAAAAAAATGCAGTGTGCTCACGTGTCTCACAAGAGCTGCTGGCGTCCGTAAGAACTAAAAGTCACGATTACACGTGTAAAACGAATCTGAAAAACCGGCTGTGATTTTGTCGTTTGGGCATTGACGGGGTGCCGTAGTGGTCTTAAACTCCCAACTTGCTAATTACAAGATTAGACACGTGCGACAATGCGTCCATAGTCTACGAGAGTGATATGATTTTGTAGCTCAAGACTCAAGTTAGGCGGCTCCCGCCTCCAAGTTCAACCCAGCCTTAGTCTCAGTCAACGGCTCTCACTTTTTGAAACTCTATTTAGTATTTTCGATAAAAATAATAAAAAAGAAAAACCACTTTTTTTGTTTTATTCGAACAATATTGATCATATCAGATTCAGATGTCCCATGCTTTGTGGCTGTTATCTAACTAAAAGTACAAATCGGAGGGAACTTCACTGCAGAGGATACAGATAGAGAAGCAAGCAAAAATGCACGCGTCCTTTTTTTTCTGAGTGCGCGTCAACCAGTGACCACTGACCACCAGTGCAGGCATCACCATCGTCCTTTATTGCATAGCATTCTAACAAACTCGTGCATTTCCTTCTCACTTCCTCCTCCTCCTCTCTTTCTTCTTCTTCTTCTTCTCATGGTTTTGTTGCCAGCATGGCATCTTGAAAAGATGTTAACTTTCTTCTTCTGAGCACTGGGGAATTAAGTGTCAGTGTGATTCAATTGCTGCTCTAGCTTTTCTCGCACTTGGATCCCCGCCGCCTTTACACGGCAGTTTCCCCCGAGATTGCTTGCTTACTTGATTGATTGGAATCATTTTATCAATACTAACTAACTTCTTCAGTATAGATCGTAGGAAGATCAAGTGGGAAGCACTCCCCAGTTTCTGACAGCGTAAACTCCTGGTAATTATTCATGAATTGTTTATTCTATATATTCTCACTGTAGCACTCACGAATTGTTCCTCACCTGGTCGTCTTGGAATTTGTATCGTTATGGATACAAGAAGAAACCATTAAAAACCCAATTCCCGAATAATTTGTTTTGTCGGATCAATATTGCTTAACTTTGCACCTATCTTTTTTTTCTTTTTTCTTTTTCTTTTTTTAAAGTTTTTATCGAATTTGGGGACCGTTTGGGTTTCTCAGTGCTACCCCATTATCTATTCTTATGTCAAATTGCTGCTTTTGGATTAGACTAATCGGATGCTGAATTCTGGATGCAGAAATGATCAGAGTTGAGGAATAAGCTGAACCCTGAGTCTCCCACCGGCACATTTTTGAATTACCTTGCTGTATGGATCCGTGAATTGATCAATTAGGTGACATTGAAATTATTTTTAGCGGGTCTCTCTCAAGATAATGTAAACTTTATTCGTTGGAGCTGTATAGCAGCGGTGAAATTTCCTTTTGAAGAAGATGAAGAAACAACTGACAGGAATGTGGGATGATACTCCCCTACATTCAGCAGTCCGAGCAGGACATTTAGATTTGGTGCTAGGAATCATTGCTGAGAAGGAAGAGCAGGAAGTAAAAGAGTTGCTTTCTAAGCAAAACCGCTCTGGTGAAACTGCTTTATATATTGCTGCTGAAAATGGTCATATAGATATGGTGAAGGAACTGCTCAAGTACTGTGATATTGGTTTGGCCAGTTTCAAAGCTAGAAATGGGTTTGATGCATTCCAGATTGCTGCTAAAAATGGTGACCTGGGTAAGTCTCATGAATGTCTAAAATGCGTAGTATCTTTACTTTATATTTTTTCCTGGTCCATATAACATTTTCTGGCCATTCCCATATGTTTAGTGTGTCTAGTAAACCCATTTCAGTAGGCCTGTGCATTTGCATTGATCTAACTTCATTTTGATGAATATCATGCCTCATTTTCATTTTATCGCAACTCTTTGCTCAATTTTCCCACCAAACTTTTTTAGTCAGTTATAAAGATAAAACTTAAGGTAAGTCTGATAGCATATTTATTTTTCCACCGATCTTGTGAGTTTCGATCAATTTAACCTTTGAGACTTGTCCATGTGATCTTTACTAAAATTGTTTGCAGAGATACTGAAGGTCCTAATAGAGGCCATTCCTGAGCTCTCAATGACTGTTGATCAATCCAATACTACTGCATTGCACACCGCCGCAGCGCAAGGACACATCGAGGTAGTAAATTTCCTCTTGGACAAAGGAAGCAACTTCGTCACAATTGCAAAAAGCAACGGAAAAACTGCCTTACATTCTGCTGCGAGATATGGCCATGTGGAGGTCATCAAGGCCCTTCTAAGCAGAGAACCTGAACTTGCTATGCGAATCGATAAGAAGGGGCAGACAGCCCTCCATATGGCAGTTAAAGGGCAAAATCTTAAGTTGGTGGAGGAGCTTTTGAAATCAAATCCTTCTTTGACTAATGTTGTTGATACCAAGGGCAACACTCCACTGCATATTGCTGCACGGAAAGGTCGTGTAGAGGTGAGAAACTGTTTTTCTAGTTTTGTTTTTTTTTTTCTCTTCTAAGACCTCTATGAGTCACCTTAGAGTATCTTTCCTCATTTACAAGAAGTAATAGTCTGTTTTATATATATATATATTTCTGGTACTTCAGAAAGATAAGTGCATTTTTTACCAGAATTTTCAAGTGATTTAACTGAAATTTTTTAAAAAGCATTTTCATTTCGTTCGCATGCTAGAGAATGAATTCATACAGCTAAGCGCTCTGTGACCATGCACGGCATGTCTCTAACATCTACACATTTATCGTCACAATGTAAATGGATGATTTCAATGTTATAACAAATAGTAAGAGATCGCTGGGTTTACTGTTCCCTTTACTATATAACTGTTACCTTGTGTATAATATTCTAAACAGATTTACTAGCATTATCCTAACTCAAAGTTAACCTTCTAGGTTTCTCTTAATCTTCTTATCATATGGTAACCTTGCAGATTGTAGGGAAGCTATTAGATTGCAGCGAGACAGACACAGATGTTATTAATAAATCTGGAGAAACTGCTCTTGACACTGCAGAGAAAAACGGGCAGTCAGAGATTGTCAATATTCTGCAAGTTCATGGAGCTCAAAGTGCCAAGTCTATCAAGTCAACTGCTACAAACACCGCCCTTGAACTGAAACGAACAGTTAGTGACATAAAAACTGGGGTTCATAACCAGCTTCAACACACATTTAAAACACAAAGACGCGTGCAAGGTATAGCGAAACGACTTAACAAAATGCATGCCGAGGGGCTTAACAATGCCATCAACTCCAACACTGTTGTTGCTGTCCTCATAGCAACAGTTGCTTTTGCTGCCATATTCAGCATCCCAGGCCAGTATCCTAATGACCTAGAGCATCTTGCTCCTGGAAAGTCTCTTGGGGAAGCAAATATTGCTCCAAAAGTTGGATTTATGATATTCATCATCTTTGATTCTACTGCCCTATTCATATCGTTGGCTGTTGTGATTGTCCAAACATCAATTGTTGTTATTGAGAGGAAAGCGAAGAAACAAATGATGGCTATTATAAATAAGTTGATGTGGTTAGCTTGTGTGCTAATTTCAGTGGCATTTATCGCAATGTCATATATTGTTGTCGGGGATCAGAAGTGGCTGGCCATAGCATCTACAGCCATAGGAACTGTGATTATGGCTGCAACTCTGGGAACATTGTGTTACTGGGTCATTGCTCACAGACTTGAGGCCTCCAAATTGCGAAGTCTTAGGAAATCGACAATGAGCAGTAGACAGTCAATGTCTATGTCAATGATGTCAGGTTCTGAGAATGAGTACAAGACAGTGTATGCAATATAAATCAGATGTTACAACTTTCATATAAGCAGTTTTTATATTTTACTGCAATATCTAACGTAATTGCACCTGTATACTTCTTAGTAAAGGCAAACATTAATTTTTAAAGCTCGAGAAAGGTGAGTCTTTGAAGAAGACAGGCAGAAAAGGTAAATCCTTTTGGCAACACTTAAATTTTTATGTTGTAGAATAACTTAGTACTTAAATCGCATGATTAGACTTTGTACTTCTAAGCATCCTTACCTTTGACAAAACTGAGATAGTCATATTGTCAAAGTTTAAGAGCCTGACAAATTGTTTTTGTTTTTAATTTAAAAAATAATTTTTTTTAAAAGTCAAATCTTATTTCACTAATATTTCTTTTTCCTCTTAAATCTAAATGTCTAAGGGATGCAGAATTCTGAAACTTCTGTATAAATCCAACTTTGGAATGATTCAAGTCAATATCAACATAACAAATAAGAGATTTAGTCCTATTCTGCGTACTGTAATCTTTTCTTCTTGTGGCTGAATAGTATACTCTTTAATATCATTTGGTCATGGCATGCAAAACGATGAAAAGCACAAGAGAACAAAGAGGAAAAACAAAGCACCAAGGTTTAATGATTTTGGGGTTACCTGGCAACCATTATGTGTGTGTGTTGATCATAGTGTTTTTAGTACTACTAACTTTGTACTATCCAAAAAATTATCTAATGAACATGCACGTGACAGAAAATGGCACTTGTTTTTCTGAATATCTATCCTAATGTTTATCATCTTTCTGCATGAGAATCTGAAAATTGCAGCTTAGAAGCAGGTGATCCGAATTAGATGAATAACGACAGAAAGCATCAAAGTAATATTCTGTAACGATGGAACATGTTTATTCATCTATCAAAAAAAAGAAAGTCGGGAAGTTTTACTATTGATTTATAAATATCTTTAGTGTTTTAAGTTTTGGTCTTTTAAGATTATCTTGATTTTGACGAATTATTGAGACTCAGTTCAATTAATTTTTTTCTCATAAAAAAGGAAAAAGTGAAAACTGTGACATTTTGCAGACCCCTACAGCTCTGAATTATTCGAAAAGGGAACAAGACCAAAACGAAAAAAAATAACTGGATAAAGCCCGATTCCTTCAAGTTTGGCTTGATGTAGGTGGAGGGAACAGATATTCGTGAGTTATGGAGAAAAGAGGCAACTATATTTATCTTACTGTGCATCATCAAGGAGTACTGACATTATCCAAGCCAAGACATGTTATGTTATATAAAGAAGAAAATGAGTTGAGAAATATCTGCAAGAGGCAGAAAATTCTAGACCAAAATATCTCTGCTGACATTATTCACATGCTGAACTCGATCACTGGACCCGACAGTGTTCACTTATCTTTTTAGTTACCTTAAATTTCAATTGGGATATGGATCAATGTTCTCTTGTATTATATGCATCTAATTATGAATGTGTTCATTTGTACGGCAATGTTCTTTGAGGTTTGAACTTAAAAGGCAAATAACAAATTGCTATCTGCAGAACTGCCTGCTAATAGGACTGGACATAGTGGATAAAAAGTGATTGAACATTCTTATTTTGCTGTTCTCGTGAACCAGGACATAAACACATTCAACAAATCAAAGGGTGTTTCAATTATCTGCTTGGGTCATAAATGGTTTTTTTTATGTCAGCAATATCCTGAGATATTTTTACTTCCAAAAGGCTTGACAAATCAATATCTACAGTTCTGTTTGGCTGATTATTTCTTCTTCTTTTTCTGCTCTCCTAGTTTCGAACACAAGTTGCAAGAAAGTCATAAATTATTTTCTAGAATATTGAAAATTCTCTGATGGTTACTCTTGATAATTTTTCCAAACATGCATGGTCCACAAATATCAGACTGGCTTTAGAATTCTGAACGATTGCAGAAAAGCTATTTAGATTATGTTACATTTTAAAAACCAAAAAAAATGCAAAAATAACAACTGCAAAAAATTATTATTGAGGTTGCCTTCAAAACATCAATATTATCGGGTAATTACAGTTGCAGAGTAGAGTTTCAAGACTTGCTGGCATTAAGTAGTTCTAACGGTCCGTTTGAATTATTTTGTTTTCTTGTTAGAAGTACTTTTATATAGTTTTTTAATATTTTAATTAACTTTAAAAAAAAGTTTGAGAACTAAAAAAAAAGAACTCACTGTTCATTAAAAATTTCTAAAAGTAAAAAAAGAGAGTTGCTTTTAACTTTTAATTTTGTTTTTATATTCCAAAAGTTTTTTTTTTTTTTAAAAACAAAATAAAATGGGGTCTCAAAGTAGTAGGATCCTGATGAGGAAGGGAAAGACAGGTTCTTATCTTGACGACTATGAAGGGCATGCTATTGGTGGATAGAACATTGCGTGTCCCTTGCGTGACAACATTCGCATACACATTAACTTGAAAACTTCGCCGTATCTCTAGTTGTCATGTTTTGCGAGGTTCCATGTTCTGTCAAAATCATAAAAGAAAAAAGGAAACAATTGCACGCCAAGACGTTTACTAGTCTACTTGGATAGTTTAATGTGGTTTTGTTTTTATATTACACGCAGATGACAGATAGCTTTCATATGCCCACATTAACCATAAATAAGATAATGATTTAATGAGCTTTACAGATTGAAATTGGTCCCTCCTAGAATATTTCAATTAGAGATACTACAATACTATCTTGTGATCATAATCATTTTTCAGTCACTGTTATACTTTGGTAATTGCACTAATTAAGCTTTAATCTGCAGTCAACCATGCTTCTCTGCTGGGGGTTCACCATAACTAATCATTAATGTTTTTCAAAAAAGGATATGTTGGCCAAGGAAAAGCTTTCTGGTACCAATTTGTAGCAATGAGATTAATCACTAACATAGTATTGATTTAGTTGCGAGTCTCAAAAAGTGTTGTTAGACAAAAGTTATGGGTTCAAATATTAAAAATGATATGCTAGTTGGTGTTTTAGAATAGAATTAATCTCTCCCTTTGAACTTTTTCTTCTTTTGCAAAGGTGAATGGCTCTTTGTAACTTTCTTTTTGTTAGTGAGTGTTATTTGATATGCTTTTATTCTGAATGACTTTTCTTACTTTCAAGTGAAGGAAGGATAAGTTGATAACTAAGAAGATAAAATGTTATGTGGTACTTGTCACTTGTATGCTCTCTAGCTGCAATACTCCTTTCTGTCATCTTTTTACCTTTGAGAGAATAATGGCTGATAAAGTCTGATGCAGCATTGAGAATCCAGTTCTGTCGGGGAAAAAGGAATCATTTTTCTTTTCTTTTGGGCCATGAAAAGGGTTTAGTTACAGAACACATGAAACTTTGCATAAGAGGTACTTTTAGCGGTGAAATAGTTCTGGGAAAGTGGTCAATTAGTGGAATTTGAGAGTGATGCTTGCATTTTTCTGCCTCAATAAACACCCAAATGCCAAAAAGTTTATGAAGTAGCTCATGTGGGTGAACTGAAGTCAAAGCAATTTGGACCAGTTTCAACTTTGAAGACCCAAAAGGACAAGAACAAAAGCATCTTATTCCTATGATAACTGGTTGTTATGAAGAGTCTTGATGACGACTTGTCATAAGTGTGCATTATTTGTTATTTGAACAAGTAAAAGTCACTTTTCCCAAAGTGAATTTCATCTCCACTGAGATAATGATAATGGTAATAATAGTACGGCTACGCCCTTCAATTTTACTCCTTGAGACGTTATGCAAAATGGGTAAGCATAGAAGGATTGAAAGAGAGAGAGAGGAACAAGATTATAGATTTTGATAAAGTAAGAGGAGCTTGACAATTGATTTGAACATAACGATGTAGAACAACTTACGCTGTTAATTGATACATCAAACTCCGCTAAATGCTAGCATTCATTTCAAGTAAAAATTGTCTCTTTCTTATCTCACTGGATTCTATCTCCTCTCTCTTACTTATCCTCAGGCTCTGGTGCTGCCAAGTGCTGCCGTTTATTGATTTCCATAGACTAAAATTCTTTTCAAGTAGATTGTGGGAAAACCCTGGCTTCAACTAGAATCTTTCTCGAACTAAACTGCTGTTGAGACTGTTTACAATGGGCGATTGCTCCCTGAATGGAATTTTCAACCTCTGAATTTGCACTGATACTCCTCTTGAACAACTGCAAATCATGATACCCACTAGAGCTGAATGAGAAAGATGAAGATGAAGAAGAAGACCCAGATGAAGATGTGGACAAAGATGACGACTTTGTTGGAGAATGTCGCTGAATCGCCCCAGAGAACGATCTCCTGTGGTTGTTGAAGCCATCTTCAAGCATATCTTTGCTTATTGGCTTCACAACAGCACTAGAAATCTGGCGTTTATTGTCAACAATTTCATATGGGCTTTTCCTAGCAACCCTCGTGTACTTACTTTGACAGTTTTTGCATATTGGTTTCTTGTCTGCTCCTACATTGTTTGCTGCACTGGCACAGGACTCGTCTGAACAATAAGACTTGCTAAACAAAGATTTTAGATAAGCTCGTGAAGACTTGAGCCTTTGTCCCAGCCAGTACTGCTTAATCTGCTTCAGCTTCTTGGACCAAGACTTCTTTGGAAGATCACCAACAATCCCATTTATATCAGAAGACCATCCAAAGAGATATTCATCTGGGTTCATCAGTTCACTGCTAACCCTGCAAGATTCTGATGGTGAGATGTTGTGGGATTCAATGGGAAAGCTACTGTCTTCTAAGTTTGATTCCGTTTTGACTAAATCAATGGTGGCATTGGAGTTGTTCTCAACCAGTTTCTGAACCATTTGCAAGCGAGGAGGGAGGTGAAGAGGTAGCAGTTTTCCCTTATAGAAGAGCTCATCAGCTGGAGAAGTTGTGGGCTCTTTCTCATTTGACATTGAATTCATCTGGAATTCAAATTCTCTGGTTTGGGGTGGAGAGGTAGTAGCGTTAGAAAACAAGTTGGGGGAAGAACTTAGCTCCATATCAATATAGTCTTCGTCCACATGAACCCAAGAACCTTGTTTTGTGGCCATTTCATGTGACCTAGTATGATGATTTCTCTGTTTGTGTTTGTCGGAGTATGGAGATGCCTATGGGAAATTGAGCTTCCTGAAGGAAGAGGCAGAGCATTGAACAAGTTGCCAAAGTTTGTTATATAAAGGAATTATTTTTTATACATTAGAAAAAAAAAAAAAAATTGAACTTTACACCTCTATCCTAACTTTACTGCTTTCTATCATTTGAATTATTATATTTTAAGTGAAATAAAATTATTTTTTGAAAAATATCTACAATGCTTCCAAAGCATGAATTACAGCTACTATTCTTACTGACTATTCCTTTCAAACAGTCCTTATCTAATCCCTTTATTGCTTATGTTGTGAATCAAAGGTTTAAGAAATTCTCATTTGCAAATGGTTGCCATTTTCTGATTTATGTATCCCTCTATGGTACTACTACAGATAATGCAGTAACCCAACATTAGCAATCTGTCAAAGCAGCAATAAAGAAAGCAATGATGATCCTTGAAAGTATCTTGGTGGCTTTCACTCTCCTTTTCTTTTCCACTTTTTTTTTTTTTTTTTCTCTTGGTTTACACATCAATCCAAGCTGTAGTTCTTACCTTTTTCACCTTTGTTTTTGTGAATAACAAGAGCTAATCAACCTTTCTCACAAGTTGAGCTCATAATAAGATAAAATTCAATTCATATAACACTCAAATTTTGATTTTTTACAACCAATTATCTTTTAATTTTTAGTGACAATCAATCAATCATTAAACAAATTATATTATTTTAATAATTAAATTGTCACGTAAATAACTATAATGCAACTACAAATAATTTACGTTGTATAACACATCGTTTGCAATAAGTGTCTAACATTATTGACGCAATCCACGTGTTTGATAATATTGATAATATTCTCTTATTGTCCTGTTCCAGTTGAACTTGAAATGCCCAAGTACAGGTTTGAGAATCTACTATTCAGAGGAAGATGTTGACGCTAATCTTGTTTTTTATTGAGAGCTTCAATGTAAGCAACATTACTCAAGATTACAAGTAGGACTATGAAAATGAGAGACCGTACGGGATGATACATCTGCTAGATCAGATGGAAGCTTGTAAAGGTACATATACTAAGTCTCCATAAAATGAATCTAGATATCTCTGTCGTGTCTACATATCCTTATCTAGTTATCTTCTTATAAGATTTTTAGGTGCTGGCATGCACTATAACTAAATAAGAGGACATAACATAATTGTTAGGTAATAGATTGTACGAGAATTATGACTGAATACACATAAACAAAAGGTGGTTAAATGAAACATGAGCATAAAGAGTAATTGAAAGAAGCCAACTTTGGGGGAAAATATGGCAAATTCTCTGCAACAATTCCAAAACCCATCTTTTTTTTTTTTTGAAGACTTGTATGTATTGTTGTATATTCAGTCAGGTGTTACTGTTATTTGTACCAGTGAATCAGTGACCAGCTCTATAATTCATGCTCGTGAAGGCCCCATCTCTCTCTCTGAACGAAAGAAAGAAATAAAAAAAAAAAAAATGGAGATGAATAGGCAATCATTCATGGGTGTGCTCATTTGACCTGGTCAAAATGTCGATCAGCTTTTTTAAGCCTTTCTCTTTTGTCTATTTGCTCGTGTTATTACTGGTTTTGAGGTTGGATCTCATTAAAGAAAATACACTAAGAAAGTGGAGAGTTAAAGGGTAGCGTCGGTTCCGAGATTGAGTAAAAAGATGAAGAAAGGACAACAAAGCTCGAGGACACTTGTTTTGTCTCCCATTGCCAAGTCCCCATTGTCCAGCATACTATTCCCTTTCCAAGTTGAACTTGAATCCTTTTGAATTTGGATAGTTAAAACTTAAAATGACAGCTTAAACGTACAACAGCCACTGAATTTTATGGCAAATTCAAGGAAAGGAAAAGAGAAAAAAAAAGCCTGCTTATGCTTTATCATCTTTAGCCATCTCTCAAAAGGGTACCAGAAAAAGTCATTGCCTCATCACGTGATGCTCATCACACTAGAGTCACGTGATCACCCTCTATATGGCCTTTGAAGACCATCGGTTGGTTCATTCCCAGAGAACAGAGAGAAGTAATGGACTGCACAAACAGCTAAAACAGTGGAGAATGCCATTGCAGGGACAAAGGTTCGTAACTTCCAGTCTTCCTAGTGTGCCCAAATGGTATCAAGTTATCAACTTTAGCTTTTTTCCTTTTACCTTTGTCCTGCAGAGGCAGGTGGCATTTACTTTCTATAATCGCCTTTTACGATCACTAGAAGATTAGACAATGCAAAGTTCTACATTTTTGGGTAAGTGTATCAGTACCACCGTTTTCTGCTTCAATAGATTGGAAAAAGAAACAGAGAAATTTCCATTCAAGTACACTCTATCTATGTTAGACTGTCGCTATAGTCCTTACAATGATTGTCAAATAATTTATTTCCCTGATAAGAGTGTGACTGAATATTTTACCTGATACAAGCCCTGCCTGAGGCTTGCGGGGGCCAGTGAAGAAGGGTAAATGAAATGAGCTCAGTGACTGATAATGAAAATGAACTCTCATCCGACGAAGTATTGCATACAAACATCGGCTTCGCCTTGAAAATCACATTTTTTGATATCTACACTTCATCAATGATAAAATATACAAATACAACACTTCAGCAGACCAAAGTGGGTTTCATACGTATCTGTCAAGGTAAACTGGCAATATAACTTTAGTTAGAAACGATATGGTGTCCTGTACTTGAGTAAGCGTCTACATGAAAAAATGCTATTGCTGTGGCCTTCTCCAGGCACAGCACTATGCTGCTTCTTTGGAGCCATCCTTACTGACCTGATATAAATCAGGAGTCAGATGCATCACTGATTATAAACAACCCAGAGAAGCGGTTCACTATACCCTTGACCACTTGAAGTCAAATTCTCGACCAGTTTTCTTATTTGAGCAACAGATGTGCCCAATTTTTCCAAAGACACAAGTAAGCTGGCAATGAGAAAATAAGAAAAGTGCAGCGGATGGAAGTAAAATTCATTACAAGTGAAGGTGACAACACAATAAATAAAGAATATCTTAAGCTAGGATGATTTATTACCTTGTAAAAAGACAAAAGATGAACAACTGAATTCATAAAATAGTCTCTCCCACATCTCTTCAGTTCAGCACTGGGATAGTGGGATGTGTAACAAAAAAGAATTAGCAAGTATGAAAATTAATAAATGCAAACAAACAATTGAAGGCGCAAAAAGGGGGGAATGTCATACAAGACATTAATCAGTATTCATATTTGATTGCTAATTAGTAGCACTAAGCAACAGGACATGCTTGATCTGCTCGGCCATTTTCTCTGTGTACAAGGTTTGGAGAACATAGGTACTCTCTAGAAATTGGATCCACATGTCGACAACACTGGCTTTCAATTTATATGAAGCAATAGCTCATAGCGGCTCATCTTCCTGATAACAGAAAATTCTATTATTAAATGTCCATTGGAAAGTACAGCTATAAAAGATTTGTTCTTCTGATTAGATCTAGACGTAAGCAAAGGCATGGAATAAGCTTTTGTTCTTTTGTTTTCGAGTGCACAAAAAGGTCGTTGCTTGCTTCATCAAACTGCTCCCTTTCCTCTTCTGCAGTGCGGAGGCGCATACGAGAAGATGCTAAGAAAGCGTTAACCCAGAAAAAGTTCCCAGGCATGTCTCATGTCGGCTTATTGAATAGAATGACCTTGAAGGTAACATTGCAGAGTGAAGAAGGGAGTTCACTTATCTCCATCTGGGCAAAAAACACAGTTATGAATACTCTTGACTCTTGAGGTAAAAGTGAGCTAATCACCAATGCAGAAGCTATATTTCAAACTTCTCAGGTACAATTAAATGTTCCTTTAACTAAGTAATTTTGCAGAAAGTTAATTTGCTACCCAAGAGGGGGTAAAAAACATTTTGAGTATAGCTTCAAGTTCATCTTTCTGCTTCACAAGTTCTGCAACCTCAATTGCCAATTCCTGCAAAATGCAAAGCAAACATTATACTTCCATTTAAACAACAGATTTCATTGACAAGAAAAAGAATTCTCTCAGAATAGCATAAATTCTTCCCTTTAAAAACAGGGTAACTTCATCGTTGCCAACTAAAAATTTTCAGAAATTGGGAAAGGGACAAATATATTGAACAATTATTTTTATGATAAGATACTCTTGAGTCTGTTTTTTCTCTGCAGGTAAGACATTATGAAGTTACTATTCAGACAATAATAGATCTGTGCAGTGCAAGGGTAAAACCAACAGCTGTGCATATAATTGTCCGACTAGTCAGAGGGTAATTTAATTCTTTAAGGATTCCAACTTCGAAAGAGAGATGCCAGCTAATTAATTTCACTTGAACAAATAAAAGATTAAAAAATAGAACTATACAGAAACTGTAATATTTAAAACATTATGCGATCCCGATTACATGAGATTATTGAA
This sequence comes from Bauhinia variegata, assembly GCA_022379115.2. Taxonomy (NCBI): domain Eukaryota; kingdom Viridiplantae; phylum Streptophyta; class Magnoliopsida; order Fabales; family Fabaceae; genus Bauhinia; species Bauhinia variegata. The sequence continues at coordinate 23,411,190 of CM039429.1, read as the reverse complement.
ATGAATAATTGCTCTTTTCTTCAGCTCAAAGAACTCGGCAATAATGGGAATTGGCTCAATTTCCCTGGTTGATTATTTTTTCAGTCGCGATGAGTTCGTGAAAAATGGGAGTGTGAATAATTTAGGGTTGGAAGAAGAGAGAGAAACAAAGAGGCACGGGGAAGAATTACAGATTGGAAAATGGCGATTGAAGGTAGAAATCGAGCGCGCTTCCGCGAGCCGGTGTACTTCGATTCATTTGCCTTCCTTTTCGCTTCCTGTTTTCAAAATCCTACATTTACTAATCTGCCACTCCCTTTTGCTTCGCGCTTAAAAACTATGCTAATCTTGAGTTTTCTTCTTTTAAAAAAAATTATCAATAAATTGACTTTTAAATGAATGGCACAGTTCTACTTTTTATTTTTATTTTTATTGACACTTTATATTTTTCAGTTTACAATTCTTAAAGTTGGTAATAAAACTTCTAGAATATTTTTAAATGAATAAAAGGGAAATTTGTGGTAATTTTATTGTAAAAATTAAAAAGAGAAAGATACGTGGGTTAGCATCTATCTATCTATAGCATTATTCATTGATGATCCAATGAAAAATATACATGGTGCTGTAGTACAAGTGTTGTGCTAATTCCTGAAGATCAAAAAGAGGGAATATGAACAACTATTCAATATCTGGCAATGGCATTCTCCAGAAGTTCCACGAGTTGAAGTCCTCCTGCAAGGAAGGATTCACAATTGAAACAAATTGTTGCTTGCCTATAAAGTAAATGAATATTCAAATAAAATTCTGACCTGCTCAACCATACACGTTGGAGGAAACATGTCATTCACCAGCGTGTGTAGTGATGTATACGATTTTACATCGATCCGATGACTTATAGCCACCTCGCCCTGTTATAGTTTTCGTGCTTAGCAAAAAGGGAGAACCAAACATCATCAAACCATGCAAGTCCAAAACAAAATGCACGTACCTTAGGGTTGATGATAAAAATTTTGCCCTTGGGAATTCCAATCTTCCTGTAGCTAAGCTCATCTGTGTCTCTATTGCCAAATCCAGCGTAGAATGGATTATAATCCGCAGGGAAAAGTCTCTTAATATCCTGCAACACATTATTGATGATGACAAGGTTTGGAATGGAAGAGAATTAAGATTTTCTTTTCAGGTAGTCAGTCAGTTACCTCTAGACAAGCAATCTTGAATTCATGTGGAGCTCTTCTTATTACTTCCACCAGCGAATGGACCAAACACAATGTCGCAAGTCAGAGAAGGACTTAAAAAGCACTTTTCGGAAAGTGAGATAGTTGAGTGAGATTATATCATAAATTGATAGATAATCCATAACTTCCAGCCTCACCTTCTCGGAAAAGAGAGGGAAATAATCCATCTGGTGAAATAACAACAGGCCCATCTGGTAAAGCTTTTCCATCCTGCAAGTATATATATATATATATATAAAACTTATATAAATCCAGATAAAGCAGCATTGTTCCGTTGAAAGTGCATTGATGCAAAGTATGATGCTGAAAATAACCTACTATCCCATTAAGAGACAAGCATAACTTTTGAGCCAGCTTTCTTCATTTACAGAAACAAAGGAATAACAAAAAGATGCAGAATCAGGAAGTCAAACAGTTAAAGAAAAGTAGTTTCTTAAGAATGCTGGATCAAGACCCATATTCCTTCACAACACTTGAAAGCGAATAAAAGTTTTTTTATGTAAGTAGTTTCCAGAAAATCTCAAAGATTGGTTCCCAATCTACAACTACTTCAGAAGCAGAGAAGAAACATAATATTGAAATAGGCAGTTAGTGATCACAGAAAGCCAAATGATTCAGCACCTGTTTCAGGTTAAGCAAAAAGCTCCTGGTCAGATATGCTTGGACTATTGCACGGGCACTCAAAAACAAGAGCTGGTATCCATTTTCCTGAAATAAAAGCACAATTTGATTAGACATTGATCTTCTTGACTACAGTTTATGCAGCTTCGTGCATAAACACTAAGCTGCATGTTGCATTAGATTGATAGCAGAAGTTCAGGTGCGAATAATTAATATTTGCATTCACGTTCCAACGCATGCAAGCAGATAAACAGCAAAGTGAATAAGAAAATAGTAAATCAAAGCATTACGGTGGTGAAAGCAGATACATGGTTACTTTTTGTACCAGTTTAGTTAGATGACTGTAAAAAAGCCATCACCTAGCTAGTTACTGCTCAACTATGCTTGCGCATTAAACAAAACAGACTTGAGCCAGGCTTCAGGCCTGTTTACTATACAAATCTTTAGGCCCCGCAAGACGTTTGGGTCCTTTGCAAATCCATTTATGTGTGTCTATGTTTGCACAAGATTGCCCAAAGACAATACTTGTTACATCACTGCAGATGCAACAAGGACATCAAGCCTGCAGTTCATTCTATCCTTGCCAATAAAGTACAAGAGAAGTAAATAGGAAGTCATTTGGTAACAAAATTCTCTGTTCTGTCTCCCTAACAAAAATCATTTATCCCAAATTCAGACCTCAGTATGTAATGAGACAGTTTAAAAGACAACTGTGAGAAGTTGTGGAGTACTTCTATTATATTCATATATTATTATTATTATTATTACACACACACTCTCTTTGGTATCTTGGGGTACTTGTTTATCAATGAAATATACACACCTTAATGGCAGAGAAAAGCTTTGCCACTCCAGATTGTGTCCAGTCTTTGCCAACTAAAGGCATGAACTGCCCCAAAACATCAGACCTGAAAGAACAAAAAAGATAATGTATTGATTATGACTCACAAACCATGGTTCCTTGTTTTTATTTTATTTTTTGTACAACTTCATTAAGACATATCTGTCCAGTCACGGCAGCGAATGCAATCATAGACAGCATCTTTTTCTTACACATGCAACAAAGACAACACCGATAAATGCTCCCAAACCACTGTGACTTGTTGCTAGATAACAACCAAAACCTTTATCACCTTTCCAATTTTCCTAAGGTAAGACAACTAGAGAGTTGAAAATCCAAATTTCAAATCAAAACCACAATCACCTTTCCAATTTTCCTTTATGCTGTAATTTCATTATAACATAAGTATACCAATTAAACAAGGTAGAGAACGAGAGGGTAGAGAAGAACAACCACATTAAAGTACCATCCATGTCATATTTAAAACATATATATATATATATATATATATATATATATATATATTCTGGTTACATATTTAGTAGCCTAATATACATTATCAGAAATCTTACTTAGTGATAGTTCCATCAACATCTGAAATTACAATTCTTGCATTCCACTTCCATAAGAATATATGAGCATCAACCTGTTAAATGCAGTTGAAATTTAAGACTTGAAATACAGAAAGTCCAACCACTGAATATATTTCATATAGGAACTTGGACTATAGATGAATACCAAACCTGTTGTGTCCCAAGAACCCTGGTAGAGAAACTAAAGGTTACAAAATTTTGGCCATCCTTCAGATTCAAAGATGCAATCTGCTCATTGGTGGGAACATTTGTCCTTATTAACTTCTTGTGAGGAGATCCGAGGTTGCTGGATGTTGGACTTGGCTCTACAAAAGAATTCTGAAAACCAGATTCAGAATCTACAAATATCTCGTCAGTAGACAAGTTGCTATTGGTGTGCTCAATTGTCTTGACTTTTCGAAAAGGGATAGGCCAGAGCCTCCATCTCCGTCCAGATGAAGTGGATCCAGGATCATCATCTCTGGACTTGAGTGCATCATCCTGTTCCACAGGAATTATACCTTTGGGCTCAAGAGGTACTTCAAAACCAAAAGCAGCCATCCCAAGAACAAGGGAGGCAGCCTTTTCCCATGACAAGTACCTCCCTTTAAACTTAATAATGAGATTTTCATTCTTAATTAGGGATGGTGCTGAACTTCTAAATTCCTCTGCAGATATTCGGTGTACTTCAAAGGCTTCGGCAGCAGCAGCCAAACCCATGCCCGCTTTAAGTTCATGGCCACAAAGTGAGATTTCAAGTCCTGCAACTCATATGATGAACAAAAGTGAATATAGGCTCCACCAGAATCAGATAATAATGGAAGAACCAAAGAATAACTAATTTGCAACTTATGTCTAACTTAAACCTGAATGACTTTCGTCCCCTTCATCAGAAGTTGCTATTTGAGGTTTCACTAGCTCACTTCCATTATCATTGTCTTCAGCTGCAGCAATTTGTTGACTATCATCTACCCCTTCAACTGATACTGACTTGCCAATATGCACATCATTCCTTTCAGCATCATTGGAGATAGACGGACTGCTAGAAACGGAATCAACTACCCCTGATGCCTTTACCTCAACCTCTTGATGCCCCAATTCTGAATTTGGAGGTCTATTGTCACCTGGAGAAGCGGAACCACTGGGGGAAGGCAAGTGGTCAACATTATTATATTGTACAATGCTCCCTTGTTCATTTTCAACAGCCACCAGACTATTTGCATTAGATTCACTTGCTGAATGTCGAGCTTCCAATGAAGAACCTCTATCCAGCTGAGCAAATTCCTGTAGCTCCAAACAGCTTTGGAAGACATTCTCCCTCTTGATATCAGTTGCAACCTCTCCTGAATCAGTTTGTTTAAGATCTTCAGTCACTTGAATCGTATGTTCCTCTTCACCTAGACAACCATCCTGCTGGAGGCCAGAAACATTATCGTCACAGTTAGTATTGCAATAACTATTTGGTGCAACACCAGTCGTTGGAACATCCACCTTACTTATATAGGCAGCATCACAAGCATTTTCACCAGAAATGAATTCCTCTTTGCCTTCACACAACTCAGCCCCTTCACCTGGTCCCAGATGAAATTGAGGATTCCTTAACTCCACATTTTCTGCATTCTGCTCTGATTCTGATAGAGGGGCCGTCAGTATGTGACCGTCCACACTCACCAAAACCACCTCTGAATGAGGCTCCTGTGAGTCCGCAAAAATTTCTCCATCTAGATTGTCATATCGAGCAGAACCATATTCTGACAACTCAATTGAATCTTCAAAAGAAGATGGGTCCTCTTGGAATTCATAATATCTCCTGTCACCATCAGATTCTGCCCTTTGAATTCGAGGTACATCTAAGGAATCGCCTTGATCTTTCAACTGAAGCATTCCTGTATCAGAGACACTATGATCAAGTCTATGAACATGATTATCACCAATAATCAGATTACCATTATCTTTGTTATCAATTTTCATATCACCATCTTCTCGAGTAAATTGAGAATTATTAGAATCTTCAACGACTCCTTTTGACAAAAGTCTATTATCGTCATCTACCTCCTTAACAAAATAAGCCTCCCCAGAATTGTCCAGATACATGTGGAAGTTTGCTTCAACGCCATTAACATTTATACGAACAATCTTTTCAGCTCCTTTGAGAACGCCCTGAAATTTACCAAAACGAACATACCATGGCGTGCTTCGAAATGTCCCATCTTGCTGCTGAACAACAATGACATCGATAGCCCCACCAAAAGGGTGAAAAGGGGTAGCAACTGAGTAGACACCTTGAGTAATTAGGCTACCAACCTTGCCCACCACATTCATTTCGTCAGTTTCCAATCAACCTCTTAAATTCTGGGGGGCCAAAAATAATCCTTAAAGTATAATAAGCTTTGTTCTCAATCGAGAAAATTTTGACGTTTATTACTCCAACCAACTTGGCGCTAGATATGAATCATCTCGTGTTCTTTCCCGCGATCATGGTTCTATTTCAATAATCCCACTGCATGGCAGACAATAAAGTTTGAGGATAAAGGAGAGAAGAAACAAAAGAAGATTTAATAGATTGAATGACAATGTAAATAATAAATTTGATGAGAATTTAAACATCAAAGCCACTTGGGTTGCCCAGAAAAGTAAGAGACAGAGAGAAATGAAACTCAAAACTTCGCATTATCCACAAGTATTGTGCTAAAATCCTGAAATTTCTCAGATTAATAAAAATTTAATCTTGAAAATCTAAAAGCACAAAACTTTAAAGAATAATCCATTAAGGCGGTGAGGTGAGACATACAGATTCAGAACACCAAACCAGTCGCTCGAGAAAGGGTATCTCTGTTATGAAGTTTCTTAAGATTATTGAAATCCCTTGGTTGATGTCAACCCTCCGTCGTCGATTTTCTTGTAGGCTTCGAACTTCGAGCTTTCCGAAGGATGGGCAGAAAAGAAAAACCGAAGTCAGAACCACCACCTCCCAGCATTAAATAGGTATTCCCAGGCTAGGGATGGTCAATTATTCCTATTCTATGAAAATATTACAGTGAAATTCTCAGCAAATAAATTGTAAATAATTAACCGTGCAAGGGTTTTCATGGTCATTTCATGTGACTTACTGGGTTCGTAATGACGGAAAGACATCACCGACCAACTCGTAGAGTGAATGATTATTATCTTGGAGTAAAACAAATGTTATAAATCCAGTTTATTTTGATATTTAAAAGAATATTCGTAATAAAATGGGATAAAACCTCACCGAAAGACTATAATGCCCTCTAGTCGTTGATCCTCTTGAATTCTTTCCAACTACCAAATCCCTTTTTTTTTTTTTTTTTTTTTTTCTTTTCGGGTTTTCCAGTTTAGCAGTTTCGTTTTTTTAAAAAAAAAGTCTATCAGCCACCTTAATCATGTTACACTTTGACCATGTGATAAAAAGCAAAAGAATAAACAGCTTGAAATGATCAACATGTGCTACTGCCTAATACTCTAATAAAATGATTTGGCAGTAAAAGCTCATGCTAGATAAAAGAAAAACAAAATATAAACTTAAAAAAATGCTATACCAAAAAAAAGAGAGGGCATTATGGGAATTCTAGTGATGGAGTCAATGGCTTGCTTCGGCCTTTTGCACAGAGAGGGAGTGACTGGTAAGTGGTGTTTAGGATGCGTTCGAGGAAAATTAGGTGTATAATATTTGTGCACGTGTTGCGCATGCATGGTTATATTATCCAGTTTCACACACTGCTCACCGCTCACCGCACCACAGGAAAACAAGCACAAACATCAATTTCTGCAACATAGGTTTTTACTTGAGAGAAACCAAACAGAAACTCAAAACGAAAACCTGGGACTGAGTTGAAACGGATCACCGCAGTTCGACTGCAGTGCATTTGAAGAAAGAAAAAAATTAAAATTTTAAACTTCGTGTCATAATGTAAAAAGAAATAAGCACATATGAATTCCTATAGCAATTTTGTTAAACAAAAAAAAAAAAAAAACTTTTCAACAAAGGAATAAAAGAAAAAAAAAAATGGCGTATAGAGAAAGATTCATTGAGGATCCTGAAGACACGACACGAGTCATATATTTCCTTTCTTATGAATTATTGTTAATATATAATTAATATTAATATTTATGTAGAAAATCGTCTTTACGTAACTTTTTTTTCCTGGTATTATCGTGCAATAATTAGGCCGAAGTAAAAAGATCCGGTCTGAAACCATTTATCCTAAGCTCAATTTTTTCTTGGGCTGCTCAATCATTTTAAGCTGTATTGGGTTAGGCCCTCGTAGCTTACACGACGTCGTTGTTGACCCAGCCAGCCAGATCTAGGTACCATTGGCATCACCGACCGGTAGACATCTGGATTCTGGACTATAGTAACATTCTTGGCGTTGGTTCCAGGGATAATTCTTTCCCAATTTTCCTTCACCTCCGACATCACCACCCGGAACCGCCACGTCGGTTTCTGTAAAAAATGACGAAGACAATCTTCTGCGTCCTTCTTCCGATCCTTCTCCTTTCCATTATCTCCCCCTCCACGGCGGAGACGAAATCCTTGACCATAAATTCCGACACCCGCCCCATGATTCTCTTCGAGAAATTCGGATTCACCCACAAGGGTTTCGTTTCCATTGCCGTATCCTCCGTCTCCGTCGCAGTCCGTTCCTCTGCACCTCAACCCGAGTCTTCTCGTCTCGGCTTTTTCCTTCTCAATGAAGAAAGCCTTCTCCAAGTCCTCATCGAGATCCAGCAAAACCCTGCCTTCTGTGTCCTCGACTCTCACTACATCTTCCATCTATTCACTTTCGGTGACCTATCTCCTCCTCCCCTTGCCTCCTTTAACAGAACTTACCCTGTCCATTCTCCCAATGAATACAGCCTCTTTTTCGCCAATTGTGCTCCTGAAACATCCGTATCCATGGTGGTCCACACCGAGGTCTACAATCTTGATCACGATGGCTCTAGAGACTACCTTTCTGCTGGCCAGACTCAGCTCCCCACCCTATACTTCTTGTTCTCTCTCTGTTACTTTGGTTTCCTGGGTCTCTGGGTGTACATCTGTTATACCAATGAGCGATCGGTTCACCGGATCCACTTATTGATGGCTGGATTACTTCTGATGAAGGCTTTGAATTTGATCTGTGCTGCCGAGGACAAGCATTACGTGAAGGTCACCGGGACCCCTCATGGGTGGGATGTGTTGTTTTATATATTCCAGTTTATTCGGGTTGTTTTGCTCTTCACAGTTATCATATTGATTGGCACCGGGTGGTCGTTTTTGAAACCCTTTTTGCAAGAGCGGGAGAAGAAAGTGTTGATGATTGTGATCCCGCTACAGGTTTTGGCTAATGTGGCTTCTGTTGTGATTGGCGAGACTGGTCCCTTTATCAAGGACTGGGTTACATGGAATCAAGTTTTCCTGCTCGTAGATATCATATGTTGTTGTGCTATTATCTTCCCTATTATCTGGTCAATAAGATCTCTGAGGGAAACCTCCAAGACCGATGGAAAGGCTGCTAGAAATTTGGCAAAGTTGACTCTTTTCAGGCAGTTTTATATTGTTGTCATTGGGTACTTATACTTTACACGCATAGTAGTGTTTGCATTGAGAACTATTGCTGCATATAAGTACCAGTGGGTGAGTAATGCTGCAGAGGAGATTGCTAGCCTTGCATTTTACATAGTGATGTTCCACATGTTTAGACCGGTGGAGAAGAATGAGTATTTCGTCCTTGATGAGGAGGAAGAAGAGGCTGCAGAGATGGCTCTTAGGGACGAAGAATTTGAGCTTTGAAATGGGTAGTGAAGTAATTTCGTTGGTCCTTCTTGTCGACCTTGCTGCCACAAGTCCAACCGTTTCAGGTTGTCAAATGAATTCACTATGATATTTGTGGTTCAGGTCTGCTGCTAGTTCATTGATGTTCCTCCTTTTATCTAACCTTTTACTTTTAAAAAAGCGTTGACACTGTAATACTGCCTGTTTATGTTTAATCGATGAATTTTTTTGTCATATTGCTGATGATAAATTCTGCGGAATAGTAAATGCCATGGTCCCGTTCATGGTCTGGTACTGTTTTATCGCAATATGTCACATGAAATGTACAATCAGTAATTATGAATATTGAGTTTTTTTCTGCTACTGGACTTTCGTTCCATTTCCATATTACCCCTGCTTCCTCATTTTCATTATATCGTTAATGTTCTCCTTTGACGAGTGGCCTTCCTCTCATACGTCAAAGTCTTTGCTGCAATTTACTAGAAGTTGATTTTTTTTCTATAAGTACAATTATTTAGTCTCTTTAGTTAAAGCCTTGGAATGAATGATGTTTGGACTTTCGAGTCAGGATAGTGATGCAATTGTAAAGTTCCTGTGAATAGCTTATCAAAAGTTTAGCTTACGATGAGCTTTTGCAGCAAAAGAATCAAGTTAGGACTTAAAAAAGGTTGAGTAATGTGTAGCTATTTACATTTTAATTATGTGATATAACCTACTAAAAGGGATCGTTAATCCAGAATACCCTCCTGAAATCTATTTGAGACTAGATAGCTGGTCATCCAATCATATGTAGTGTTTTCACTGTGATGGAAGAGGTTGCCAGAATTTGGTAAACTAGGCTCAGCCTTGCTCTTCTATACCTGTGATGGTTTGCTTGGCATTGCTTCGACAGAAATCCAATAAGTTAGTTGAACCAACATAAGTGGAAGATTTGTAAACAGTTAATAAGAATTTATGGACATGCATCAACAAAGCCTTGTTATTTGAACTCCTCGTTATCTTGTATATACATAGGGTTTGTGGACTATGAGTTGGTTTATATTGTAGGTTCATGGGTAGAGAGCAATGTGGACAATGGATCTACCATGCAAGACTCAAGTTTAATTTCTCCTTTCCTTCCTGTGTCTCTCTTTAGAGGGATAGTTGACAAAATGTAACTTACGTGGTTTCAGGGTTGTTTGGGAAGTAGAGAAGAGTTTGAACTGATTAGGAGTGGTTTAGTCATTCTTGAATGACAATGGGGAATTAGTGATTTTGGGTTTTGTTCCTTTACTTTGCAGTTAGGATAATCTAGTTGAGGCAGTACTTCCTGTTGCTCGAGGAAATCAACGAATATCGTTTGAGGATGAATGTACAAAAAAAAAATTCTTTGTGCAGAAGTAGAGACGTAACAAAGCTGATGATATGTTCGTTATTTGAAGAATCCGATCTGCGATTGTGAATCTGGATACAGACCGCTTTCCGTTCTCCGGGAGGGAAACGAGCATGGCCCTTATAATGAGAAAAAAGAATAGCATCTACAAAGCAGGATAGTGGGTTATCCATCCAGCAAAACAGACTGTCCGAAGATCTCCCATAGTTGGCTAAAACAAGTTATCTTCTTAACACTATTGATTAAAGCAGGTTAAAGCGACAATGTTGGGTTAAACTGATGTGGGCATATCCATGCTTGGTATTTTTTAGCTACATTTTTAGTTTAAAATTTAGATCTTACGACAAAATGTGCTATAATGATCCACTTATGCAAAATTACGAACAAAAAAGAGAGTTAGAGCTAAGGTTAGTGGGATGTGATTCAGATATCATCCCATCCGACTTAAGTAATTAAGTAAGGTTAGTAGGGCCAACATCATGCGTGAGTTAGCGAGTGAAAAGTGATTGTGATGAGACTGAGTGGTCATCATCTAAGTGTTTGTGTGGATGATTAGACAGACCCGCAGGAGGCGTAGAACCCCAGCTACTGTATTGTGGTGGATGGATGATTAGATTAGATTTTATCTTGTTTATTCACTTCACACGCCCATTCTTCTCTTGTAATCATCTCCTTTTTTCAGTTCAACTTTAAAACAAGGTGCAGAAGCCGAGTGGGCCTACCACTGTCTAAAAAGTTTCAAATCCAGGAAAGGATTATAAAGCCAAGCTTCTCTTCCTTCTATTCCATGTAACTTGGCAGATATGAAAATGAATGCGACCGTCAGTTAAGCAGGAACAACAAAATTAGTCAAATTTCGTAACTTGCAAACCAGAAAATTAATATACAGACTTACTGTTTCCTACTCTGCACTTCTTAACATTCTTAAACCAAACAAAACATAGAAACAAACGGAAATTACAACGCCAATAAATTCATCTCTCTTAATCACCATAAATAGAAAAAGAAAATGAAGGAACTCGCAGTTCAAAGTTCAAAGCTCCAATAACTTAAATTTAAAAAAGTCAATCCTTTTCATCCACAACATCTACAGTAGCAGCGCAAGACAAGCACCTCTGGAAAATACTAAACAAAGCAGAGCACGAGATTTCGTTAACTTTCTTCCAAACCAAACACTTGCTTTTCCTACCCTGAGTCTCTCTCTTCTTCCCATGAGCCACTTTCTCCTTCACTCTCCCGAAGCACTTCTGGGTCTTCTCCGGCATCGACTCTTTCCGGGAAAATTTGTAGCTTCTCAGATACATTTGCCTGCAAGAGATGCTATCCACCACTCTGGGGTTATCGTACACCTGAGTATCCTTCCGTGCATTGGAGCTGACCGACCTCACGAACTCGGCGTCGGACTCCGGCCACTTGTAGAGATTCACATAGGTGGCCCTCACCGGAACACGTGCGTCGTTGACACAGTTTGATATGCAGACAGAGGACATCGTTGTCAGGGGCTTCCTCCGAAGGGCTCAAGAGGTGGCTATAAACTGTCAAGAGAAAAATAAAGCTTAGATTGCAAGAAAAGGCTACGGAAAAGGAAAATAGAGTTGTTATCATGTGTGATAATGAGCAATGACTATGTTTTTTTCCATACTGTGTGAGAGAAGGATTCAGATCTTCTCCAGTCACATAATTGTGCAATTGTAAAAAATTTAAATTTAAATTTAAATTAGATAACCTAAAGGAAATGCCAGAGTGGTCTGCTTTTTATTTTATTAAAAATAAAAATGGGTTCTGAACTGAGCTAGAAGATATCAAAACACAGGCCCGGTGGAATAATCATGTTCTGCAATTTTTCTTTTCTCTGTTATTAATGATGTGACTTTATTTTTTGGCAATGTATTAATGATGTGACCCCCTTTCAATTTTTTATGTGATAGACGGAGACTAATTCCTTCCTGCATCCGAGATCTCCGTCTATCTCTTTTCCAAGCACAAAAACAAAAAATAATTAATTAAAGTGAACACATTACGATTTATTACTTAATACCTGTTATAAGAAAATAAAAACGTAACGTATCTCTCTATGTTGAGTAAATAAAAATAAACAACCTGTTAAGATGAAATTATTCTGATAAAAATAAATAAATAATATAACGTGACTGTGAGAATGGTCAGATGAAGAACTTCACTCTAGAGGCCTTCACTAATACAATCCCACGTGTGACGATCATTTAATTTTTTGACATCACTCTTATATTTAAATAAGTTCATGATTAAGATTTAAAAACAATCAATATTATTTCTTATAAAAAAAATCAATATTAAATAGTTTAAGCTGATAAAAAGATAAAATGAATTTAAGTGTTGAATTGGTAACTGTTTTACCTGATAATTACTATGTGTCGGCTACACCATACAGTCTATAATCGAAATTTGTGTTACGATAATTTATTTATTATATCACTGTATGATAATTTTAGGTGGTCTAAATATGATTAAAATTATAAAGAAAAAAAAAAAGACATAATTAGTGTATTATCTCACTAAGCCTTTTTTTTTTTCTTGAAAACTTAGTGACCGTTCCTAGATTGGATGCTACTTTCAAGCTAAGGAATGGGATGACTGACTTTACTTGTGTTTTATTTATTGATATGATATGAAACTCGAAAAGGCAAAACCGTATATTTTCGTAATTATGTTTGTTAACAGTTAACGCCTTATTTGTGCATATGTAAATGTTATAATATCATGGGGAGAAATTATTTTATCTCATAGTTAAAACATACTACAGAACTTAATAAAAGTCATATTTACACCAATTTTTTTTTTTTAAAAAAGTTACTGCACAGTTACTGACAAATGACAGTGTGCTTAGTATATTGATGAATCATGTTTACCGTTGAATTACATACAAAATGCTCTAAATCTGGGAATTAATTTGTTGTTCGATAAATTATCACTTGCATATAAAAACAAAAAAGTTATCATTTGCGCGATGTATTTTACATATTGGAATTCGTACGTTGGACAATTGAATATTCATATGATGCATGACCAAATAGCTGAGTGACATTAAAGCTGTCCATATGATTAGTAAGTTTTGTCTTTAAATTCAAATTTATATAAAAATATTATGTTCAAAATTAAAATAATATAAAAATTGTCTAATTTCAACCAAAAACGGTCATTTTATATTAATAAGATATGACTTAATTATAAAAAAGAAAAAATCATCTTATGACCAACAAAATTAAAGTACACGAAGAAGCTTTGCAATAATAGATAAGATCACAAGAAATAAAATAGTGAGGGACGTTGATAAATTGAATAATTATTTTGCCAGTGTCTTGACTCCAATATTGATGTCGTTTTGGACGATCCCGGTAAGAAAACGAAACGTAGGTCGTAGAGTGCCGTGGATCTAGACAAAAAATTTCCGTTTTTTTTTCTCCCTCCGTCCATTGAATTCAATCTTATCAGTTAAGAAAGGATCCATCAAACGACAGTGCCTTGTTTTCACAATTTTACCTGACACGATGAAACATTCATCGTCGTTTTCTCGGCACTAACTTTAAATTTAGAGTCAAAGCACTCATGCCACTACTTTACGATGTTTCCCGTCCTGTGGGCAACGTGCTTCTGAACTTTCTATCACAGCGAAAATTGACTTCGAATGGGCTTTTCCTTAATTGGCCTTTTCGCTCACTGACTAATAATTCAGGAATCGAGGTACGGATCCAAGAATCAAATAAATGGGCCAAAAAAACAATAAATTTTATCTCATTAAATTTAATTTTTAATAAATTTTACATATAAAATTTAATTATAATTTTTTAATATAAAAATGACTTAAGTATTAATGGAGGAGGGGCCAAGACCTGATTGTGTGGATCCCCTTCTTAAACATAATAGGTCTGTTAACCTGTCTGCTTTCGTGGAAGCATATGCTTTCGAATGGGAATCCAAACGCAGCCATTCCCACCGCAAAAGCGACATCAACCGATAATATTTAATTAATATATTATAAAAATAAATAAAATTATTTATTTTATCATTATTCTACATAAGCCATTTTAAAGCAGATACTGGAGGCGTAGCACTACGAGCAAGGAAAGTACCCCGCAACTTAACGTATATATATATTTTTCTCCTGCCGTCACTAACTATGTCGTATTCATAAAATAAAAATTTAAAAGAAAAAAAAAAGGCTAGTATAAACGCATTAATGTTAGTTTAAATGTTCTGGATCTCAAATTGGAGACAAACAAACAAAAACCTGACTCATTGGAGTAATTTGAAGTTTTTTTTAATTAAATTTCATGGTATATACTTTTTTTTTTAACTTTAATTTGAAAAAACTTTAACTCTGGGATGGTACTGATGACCGTACCGTCATTACGAACTTGTGATTAATTAATTGGAGAAGAGATAATTGCTGGCTTTTCCTTCCGGGGCGGGCGCAGGATAGGTTCGGTCCCAGGCTACAGAATCTGATGCTATTGATGGGCCGTTCTACGGTCTTGTAAAATTACTGCGAACTTAGGGGCTGCAACTTTGACTTCGACTCAAGGACATTCCCTAAGCTACCCAAAAATAAAACAAAAAATGCACGATATATTTATTTATTATTTTATTTTATAATGGAAAAATGCATTATTTCTTTACCCATGAGAATAGAGGGGAAAAAAAGAAGAAGAAAGAATGCCATTGAGCGGCATTTGAGCTAACCTTAGCGAGGAAGGGAGCAACATGGGAAAGTTATATAGGCGTGTTTTTAAAATTTAAACTCATTAATAGAAAACTGAAATTGTTGATTGCATTTTAGTCAAACGACTCAAAACTCAAAAATTATGGATTTATCTAAAAAAAAAAAAGTTATGGAATTAAAAGAGGAATATTCTTAATAAAGCCACGTATGTAGCAGTATTTTACCAATTCCGGGTACCGTTGTTACAGAGCGAAAACGATACGCAGCCAATAGGAAAGCAGCAGGCTTTGCATCACTACCAATAAAATGGCGCCAAGAAAGCAGCACTAAGAATAAAATAATGCCAAATCAGCCATGAATTTTTTTATTCGCAATTATTAATTATTATTTGGTATCATAAAACGTCATGTTTGAGTCGCCACCGTTGTATTTGCATCCCCGGATGGTGCCACGAAGTTTCTATTGAAATTAGCTTAAGCTTAAGCCCTTATTAATTTCCATTAAACTCTTCCATAACGCCACGCCACGCCACTGTGAGAGAATCGGGGGAGAGAGAGGGTGTGGACACGAACGCATAGCTTAGTGGGGAAGCACAGTCTTCAATGCGTTTGTGAGCCCTTGAATGGTTTAAGGCTTTGAGCTTTCTCCTTCACACTATATACTCTTTTATCACCTTTTTATTTTTACGGCAAACAAACACTCACAGGTGATTTGAACCCTAGAAAGTTCGGGTTTCATACGACTCTAAACAAAATAGTTGCGTAGATTTTTGTCGTTTTACAGTTTGGATTTGCTGATTTCGGAATCAATTTTCCGTTCCATCGAATCCAGACCTCCGATTTCCTTGGAAGTTTTTGCTTCCGAATCAAACATAATTTTCAAGTAGGGTTTTCTGGTTGCTACAAATTGAATCGTTGCTTCCAGATCGTGAGAGATACTGTTAATATATGATGAATTAATCATTAGTTGCATTTTTCCCACACAGATTCGCCGAGAAATTGTTTTGTTGAAGTTTATTTTGGGGATCTAAATGGGGAAGGGAGGCGAAGACTACGGGAAACGAGAGAACATCATTTCCAAGCCATCCAACTCGCGAGTCTTCCCGGCCTGGGCTAAGGAAGTGCAGGAATGCGAGAAAGAGTATAACGTGAATGTAAAAACAGGGTTAAGTGCCGAGCAGGTAGAAAATCAGCGCAAGATCTATGGTTGGAACGAGTTGGAGAAGCACGAGGGCCAATCAATTTGGAGCCTGATCCTTGAACAGTTCAACGACACCTTGGTTCGAATTCTGCTTGTCGCTGCGATTATATCCTTTGTGCTCGCTTGGTACGATGGGGAAGAAGGCGGAGAGATGGAGATTACAGCTTTTGTTGAGCCCTTGGTGATATTTTTGATTCTGATTGTTAATGCAGCCGTGGGGGTGTGGCAAGAGAGCAATGCCGAGAAGGCTCTTGAAGCGCTGAAGGAGATTCAGTCGGAACATGCCGCTGTGATTCGTGATGGTAAAAAAATTCCAAGTTTGCCTGCGAAGGATCTTGTGCCCGGTGATATCGTTGAACTTAGAGTTGGGGATAAGGTGCCTGCTGATATGCGGGTTGTGGAATTGATTAGCTCAACTTTACGTGTTGAGCAGGGCTCGTTGACTGGAGAGAGTGAAGCAGTGAATAAAAGTAGTAAGCCTGTCAATGAGGATGCTGATATTCAAGGAAAGAGGTGTATGGTATTCGCAGGGACAACAGTTGTTAATGGGATTTGCATCTGCTTGGTTACTCAGACGGGCATGGAAACTGAGATTGGCAAGGTTCACGAACAGATTCATGTGGCTGCACAAAGTGAGGAGGATACTCCATTGAAGAAGAAGCTCAACGAGTTTGGAGAGGTGCTAACAATGATAATTGGAGTGATATGTGCTCTTGTATGGCTTATTAACGTTAAGTACTTTCTTTCATGGGAATATGTGGATGGATGGCCGAGGAACTTCAAATTTTCATTTGAGAAATGCACTTATTACTTTGAGATTGCAGTGGCATTGGCCGTGGCTGCTATTCCAGAAGGGTTGCCTGCAGTCATTACAACTTGCCTGGCACTAGGTACTCGCAAGATGGCTCAGAAGAATGCCCTTGTTCGAAAGCTACCAAGTGTGGAAACTCTGGGTTGTACAACTGTTATTTGTTCTGATAAAACGGGTACACTGACTACAAACCAGATGGCAGTGTCAAAGCTCGTAGCTGTGGGCTCTAAAGCAGATAAACTACGAGCCTTCAAGGTGGAAGGAACTACTTATAATCCATCCGATGGTAAAATCGAAGACTGGCCAACAGGTCGATTGGATGCCAACCTTGAAACAATTGCTAAAATAGCTGCTGTTTGTAATGATGCTGGAGTTACCCAGTCAGAACATAAATTTGTGGCTCATGGGATGCCTACTGAAGCAGCCTTAAAGGTCTTATAAATTGTGTCTCGTAATTCTCATTTACTATTTAAGTTGCTTATGGATAAACTATCCTTCAGAATAAGAAGCGTGCATATGAGTTCAACCTTAGCAAATTGTGTCTTGTACTTTATGTTGGAATTTCAGGTTTTGGTAGAGAAGATGGGATTGCCTGAAGAATCTCATGATGTACGATCAGCGAGCACAAGTACTGTGCTACGTAAGTTCAAGCTTTTAGTGATGTATTCCTTATTTAATAATTTACAGTGATATATGAAAACTGGTCATACGATGTCCGGTTTTGAATAAGCCTTAAATATCTGTAAACTTGGAATTTCATGGTAAGGAAAAAAAGAATATAGGACTTAAATTGGAACATACTTTCTATAGAAATGAATTCAAGTGATTTTCCTGTATTAAATTTCATGGTAAGGAAAT
This sequence comes from Bauhinia variegata, assembly GCA_022379115.2. Lineage (NCBI taxonomy): Eukaryota > Viridiplantae > Streptophyta > Magnoliopsida > Fabales > Fabaceae > Bauhinia > Bauhinia variegata. The sequence continues at coordinate 23,393,229 of CM039429.1, read as the reverse complement.
AACTTTCGTAGAAACGATGTTAATTGGTTGACAAATGATTTTCCAAGTGAAGTCTGATGTTCGGGGCACTTATAATTCAATCCATTTATATAAGTGTAGACATATTTATGAATAATTTGGATTCATGATAGTGAAGTTTAAAACATGGTTGCAAAACATAAGATCAAAATTTGAAACAATTTATAGAGTAACTCTTTGGTGAGAGACTATTACTTGCTAGTTATCCTAGGTTCTTGGAGGTAGCAGACGGATTAAAAATGTCTGACAATCTGTGCCTGTAAGGGAACAAATTCAATAGTAATAATTGTCTTGCCTTGCCGTAAAATTTCAATCAGGTTGTTGTGAATGGTGGAATGAACGTGAACGTCGCATTGCTACTCTTGAGTTTGATCGTGATAGGAAGTCAATGGGTGTTATTGTAAACTCCCGTCAAGAGAAAAAGTCATTGCTGGTTAAGGTACGTCTCTCTCTCTCTCTACCTACCAATCTAGCTAGATAGCTAGATTTGTTGTATTTTCCTCACGAGATTTGTATGCTCTTGTTCTAAAATTCATGCACCCAATCATTGCTTGGTGGCAATAATACCTGCCTGCTTTAGAAGAATGGAGAAGAATTATCTCTCTTTGGTAGTAAATGCTAGTGAGTGAATCCTCTCCAGCAGCAATAACAGGGACTGCTTTCGGACTACAGAGGCAATTATTTTGTCCATGGCTATCTATGATTGCAGTCCATTTCTGAGATAAGATTATCCAAAGAACAGGACTTGGGTCTTTTGGCTAGAATACAATTTCAGTTACATGGATTCTGGCGTTCTGTACAACAAAATGCTTTTGCATACTTCTATTTGGAATTTGCCATACAGCAAAGTGCTAGGGCATTATTTAACAAAGTAAATGCTGTAACAGTGTGTATCGAATCCTCTACTTTTATTTCTCTCATTTTGTGTGTATATTTAGAAGAAAATCTGTAGTATACGTTATACATTACATGAGCATCCCTGCACTCCTCCATATTCTGATATTACTTGCATTTTTTGAACTGTAGTTGAATATTTTGGCCTGACATTTGACCCTAAAATTTGGCAGGGTGCTGTAGAAAATCTGTTGGAAAGAAGCTCTAAAATTCAGTTGTGTGATGGTTCTGTTGTTGAACTGGATCTTAATACTAGGGACCTTGTATCGCAAGCTCTTAATGAAATGTCAACTGGTGCATTACGCTGTTTGGGATTTGCATACAAAGATGATCTCCCTAAGTTTGAAAACTACAACGGCAATGAAGATCACCCAGCTCATCAGCTTTTGCTTAACCCTTCCAACTATTCTTCAATTGAAAGTGAACTTATTTTTGTTGGCTTGGTTGGATTGAGGGTAGGCTAGATATGCTGTTTTCCTCTTTTTGCTTTCTCTGTTGTATCGTGTCTGTCTTTTGTGCTAAGTCTGTGAAATTGATTTTAAATTTGTTAGGATCCTCCTAGGGAAGAAGTATACCAAGCCATTGAGGACTGCAGAGCTGCTGGAATTCGTGTTATGGTAATTACTGGAGACAACAAGAACACAGCAGAAGCTATCTGCCGTGAAATAGGTGTATTTGAATCCAATGAAGACATTAGTCTGAAAAGTATAACAGGGAAAGATTTTATGGATCTGAATGATAAAAAAGGCTATCTCAGACAAAGTGGTGGACTTTTATTTTCTAGGGCTGAACCTAGGCACAAGCAAGAGATTGTAAGGTTGCTTAAAGAGGAAGGGGAGGTGGTTGCCATGACTGGAGATGGAGTGAATGATGCACCTGCCTTGAAGCTTGCTGATATCGGTATTGCAATGGGCATTGCTGGAACTGAGGTATTTTGTTTTATATGACCATATCATATCATTGTGATGCAAAAGTTAGTAAAATAAACATGATATTAATGATGAATGTGGGATTCCTAATGGATGATTTTGACTTTTTAATGTTACAATAAGTTCCAAGTTTGATGGCCTTTGAAGTAGTTTTTACCTATTTACTTCCTTAGGTGTGAACTTGGATTAATGACCAGAAGAATTTAAGTTAAGAAACATTGAAACAACATTATTATTTAGTCTTTTGCAATTCATCTCTTTTGCGTTGTATATTCCAATGTATTGCTGTTTGTTTTTCTTCACTTTTCATCTCATGTTTGAAATGACAACTTCGTCTCTCCTAGGTGGCTAAGGAAGCTTCAGATATGGTGCTGGCAGATGATAATTTTAGTACAATTGTTGCTGCCGTTGGTGAAGGCAGATCAATATACAATAACATGAAAGCTTTTATCAGGTTTTTTTTTTTTTTTTTCCTTGTAGAGTCATTCTTTTTATATCAAGAATGAACTTAGTTTATACTGGCTGCAAAACCGTGTTAGAAGTCATTAGTTTACAAATCATGTGTTTGATTTATGGCAAGCAGTGGGTATCGTTTCTGACAAACAGATCTCAAGTAGTTGGGAGCAGATAGTGCCCATGATTTTGAGTCTGCTTACTTTCTATAGCTAATGAACATAATTTCACCGACAATCTTGTTTCCAACAATCCTACAAAGATTACTTTTGAATATTCTCCAATATTTCAATAGATAAAATCTTTTTGGGAGTAGGGATGCCTTTTTTTTCCGTGTTACCATTCAAATTCTACTTGTACTTTTTAATTTGTCAATGTATGCACTTATTTTTTAATCTTTTCTGGATAAAATATAGGTCTAATATATTTTCCTGGTGATTTTAAACCCTATTGCAGGTATATGATCTCATCCAATATTGGTGAGGTTGCATGTATATTTCTAACTGCTGCATTAGGTATTCCTGAAGGCTTAATACCAGTCCAGCTTCTGTGGGTCAATCTTGTCACTGACGGACCTCCTGCGACAGCTTTAGGATTCAATCCTCCTGATAAGGATATAATGAAGAAGCCTCCTCGTCGCAGTGATGATTCCCTCATCAATGCATGGATTTTGTTTCGCTATCTGGTAATATATCTGTGGTTGGTAACAATGATAATATATCTGAATTACTTGCGCAAACTCTAAATTGTGACCGAATATATATGGCCTCTGTACAGGTTATTGGAATGTATGTCGGATTAGCTACAGTTGGCATTTTCATAATATGGTATACACACGGTTCTTTCTTGGGTATTGACCTGAGCGGAGATGGCCATACTCTTGTCACTTACTCTCAACTTGCCAACTGGGGTCAATGCTCCTCATGGAAAAATTTCACTGCTTCCCCCTTCACTGCTGGTGCTGATGTCATCTCTTTTGATAACCCCTGTGACTATTTCCAGAAAGGAAAAGTGAAAGCCATGACTCTATCCCTTTCTGTTTTGGTGGCCATTGAAATGTTCAATTCTCTCAATGCCCTCTCTGAAGACGGAAGCCTTTTGTCAATGCCCCCTTGGGTGAATCCCTGGCTTCTATTGGCAATGTCCGTGTCATTTGGTCTGCACTTCCTAATCTTGTACGTGCCATTTTTAGCACAAATATTTGGCATCGTACCCCTCAGCTTCAACGAGTGGCTTTTGGTTTTGGTTGTTGCGCTTCCAGTTATCTTAATTGACGAGATTCTGAAATTTGTGGGGAGGTGTGCAGGCGGGTCTCAAACTTCAGCTGCAAGATCTAAGCAAAAGTCAGAATAGACAACTTATTATAGCTTTTGGACAAGTTGTTCAACCCTTCAGCGCTATGATCATTGAAATTCTTGAGGCTGAATTGTTGGAGCCAACTTGAAGATGTCATACGTTAGTAGCCATTTTAGATCGCGCTCTGGTCCTCTTATCCTTTTTTATAATAGGGATGGATGTCCGGCCTTTGCATTGGAACAATATGTATTGCTTCTTTTATTCATTTAAATATTTCTAGACGTTAGAAAGAGAAGAAAAAAAGACAACTATAATTTCTTTTTCACCTTTATCTTCTGAAAAAGGCACAGAAGATTGTGCAGTTTCTTATATCTTTTTTGTTTGGTATTTTACTGTCTATGCCCATCCCATGGAAGGAAAGCGTTATCAAAGAAATAAATTTCATTTCTGTCACCGTTGTTCATAACAGGCGTGTGGTTCTGCCTTGAAATTCATAGATGAAATGCTCTACATGCCTCTTTCATCTGGTTGGTCTTTTTCCCGTGGCAGTTACTTGATCATCCGAGGTTTTGAATGGGGGAGCAAGTGTTGATAATATTTCATAGACAGAGACAAACCTGCAGGGGCTCCTCCGTTGGGTCTTCAGAATTTTTTGTACGTTACATCAATTGACGATTTCCTTTGGTACCTCTTATTAGAAATACTATTAAACTCTGGCAGGCAACTTCATATCTTACAAACAAAACCTTAAAGGTAATGGATGATATAACTATTATCTCTTTAGTAAGTAATTTATAAAGGTAAAATTATAAATAGAAATATTAAAAAATTGGTGCACGTGAAAAAAAGTATATATATAGTATACCTCATTTGAGAAAAGCGTGTAAAACCGTCTATGATTTTTTTTTTTTAATCTCTCGTCAATGTGCAATATATGTCAAATTTTCAGGAAGTCCCTGAGCAAGATTGTCAGGATAAGTTGGTATTTGCTTTCAGATATAATATTATTGCCAAGTCTGTTTAATTTTACATCAAGTACAAATAGCATTGAGATTTGATTTTCGGCGTATTGCAAGGCTGCATGGGCTTATGGTTAACACAAGCCCATCATGGGCCCATATACAGTATGCTAGGCTTACTATGTTATTTTAGCCGTCTTAGCCTCTGTCGATACGATCTATAAAAATCGCAAAACTCATCTGCAAACCTCTCTTGCGTTAGAAAGGGTTAGGAAGAGATCAGTTTCTGCGACTATAAACTCCGGAGGTACGACCTCTCACAAACTTTATGCTTTCCCCCTCCGATCTCTCCAGTAATTGGATTTCCCTTGTCGCTTTTTCATTTTGTGTTTCGGATTTCTCGTTCAATTTCTCCATTAGTGTTTTATGTCGCTGCCAAGGATTTTGAATTTTGGATACTAGATGCTTCTGATAATCAATTTTCTTGTTTTAGGGTTTATTTTATTTCAATTTTTATCTTCATTTTGTGCATCGGTTTGTATGTTCTCTACGATTTTGGTTGTCAAATTGATTCGGGCGTGGTTGGTCACGTGTGCAGGTTTTCTTATGAAATTGAATTAATTTGCATGTATCTCTGTTTGGATGAATGGCTATGTTGCATACGATTTTTGCCATGAGAGTATCTTTGCTGTTTATTTTCTTGGACCTTATTAAATTGAATTAATTTCTCTTGTATAAGATTACTTGTCTCTTGTGTATGCGATTTTTGCCATGTATCTTTCGTAAATAAGGAAAGCTATGTGAACAAAGTCACTTTATAGCATCTTGACATATTCTCTCGGACATGTTTATTCGCACAACAGGAATGCCTCGCCATGATGATAGATATGGTAACACCCGTCTCTATGTGGGACGGTTGTCTTCGAGGACCCGTTCACGTGATCTGGAGCGAGTCTTCAGCAGATATGGAAGGTAATATCCTTGTTATTATTTTAATCATTTTCGCGATATGCAATTCGCTGCATTCTGATTGTTGCTGTAGTCCTTTTCTTTTCGCTAAAATTCATTCTATTGGTGCTGTCATATTACGTGCCATGAGTTTGTTCAATTCATTTCTTTCTTTATGACAATTTCAGAAGGTCTTATTGTTTATAGATTGTCATTTCAGAATCAAATCCTTTTATGTCCCCTTGGTACTGATTGGTGTGGGGCGTGGGCTATGTCTTACCTGAAAATTTATGAGATAATATCTAGGATTTTGCCAAGCTTTGTTTTGTGCTTGGATTTATATTGGTTATTCGTGATGTTATGCGTGGGAATCATATCCCCTAGGTGTCGTGTTTTAACTTGAATGATCTTGTTGAAGGTTTCCGGGCTTTTGCCTAAACCTGGAGGTCTATGGTGAGAGGGTCACCGCCTTGGTGGAATTGGTGGAAATTTCTGCCGAGTATTGACTTTGGCGATTCTTTCTCTAATGTTATTGCGTGTTTTTATGGAAATGGCAACAATCACAAACTGGTGTTTAGTTCGTTTTTGAGGGGCGAAGTATCATACACTTGCAGTAGTTAAGTAATGATGGCCTTACTGTTTCTGGAAACCATTTCCGCAGAATTCGAGATGTGGATATGAAGCATGATTTCGCCTTTGTTGTAAGTTTTCTCTCTTGTTCTGTCTTCATCTATTTTTTTCCTTTTCACTGTGCCTTTGCCCAATTGTGTTTTCTATTTTATTCTTGCTGAGATTCAATTATATGTTATGGTAAGAAAAGAATGTCTGTTATTTTCCTGGTTTGTTCCTCATATCTGTTTACAGGAATTTAGTGATCCTCGAGATGCTGACGATGCAAGATATAGTTTAGATGGGCGTGACGTAGACGGAAGTCGGATAATTGTGGAGTTTGCTAAAGGGGTAAGACTTATTTCTCTAGCATTGCTTCTTATGTAATATATTGGAATTGGATATTCTATTGTGTTAATGCATTTATAACTTGTTATCAGTGGAATGTTCCCAATCTCTTTGTTACCATTGTGTTTGACTTTGAAGAAATTAATGACGTCATTGAAAAATGCTTCCTTTGTGTTGATACTCGGTCTCAAAATGGTGCATTAATTGGCAAAAGTAGTTCCTTTATTTAATATTGTTGTTATTACCTAATAACGGAACTGTCTCTTCGTAGTGCCTCCATTCTCACTGATGCACCATAAAAAGGGGAAAAAGATTTTTTTTCCTTTTCTTTTGTAATGTTATTTGTTCATACCATTTTATGTATGTTGCTTCTGGCTTTTCTGATATGGTTCTTGTTCTTTGATACATGAGTGAGTTGTTATTCTTTGTTCACTTGCTCCGCATTTTAAATGGCTTGTGATTTTGTTCTATTTTACTATTACCAAAAAAAATCAGGGTCCGCGTGGTTCTCGGGAGTATCTGGGTAGAGGTCCTCCTCCTGGATCTGGCCGCTGCTTTAATTGTGGCATTGATGGTCACTGGGCCCGAGATTGCAAAGCTGGAGACTGGAAGAACAAGTGTTACCGTTGTGGGGAAAGAGGCCATATAGAAAGAAACTGCAAGAATAGTCCCAAGAAGTTGAGGTAACCCCTTGTTGTGAAGTGTTTCATATTACTGTGTTGTAATTAGTCTTGTTTCTTTATGGTTTTAGCATTCCCCGTTATTCTTATATTGCTTTCTTGCAGTAGACATGCACGTAGTTATTCGCGTTCACCTGTCAGGTCGCGCTCTCCTCGCCGTGGTAGAAGCCGTGAACGAAGTTACAGCCGTGACCGCAGTTACAGGTTGGTTACTTTTATCCCTAATTCCATTGGATATAGTGGTTCCCATGACATTCACGGACTTCTCTTGTCTTCTTGTTTTTTTTTGCCATGCTTTGTATATATACCTGTTTTATGAATTATTTGTCATAATAAGACCCTGTTTTCTTTTCCAGCCGGTCAAGATCTCCCGTTAGAAGAGAACGAAGCCCTGTTCGTGAAGACAGATCAAGGAGTCCACGCTCTGCAAGCCCCGAGCCCAGAAATAGCTCTTCACCCTCCAAGAGGAGGATGCGTAGTCGCACACCTGATGACAACAGCCCACAGAATAGAGGTGATGCGTCTCCTGGAAATGGTAGGGGGAGTCCGCGAGATGGATCCGACTACAGTGATGGTCCTAGGGGAAAGAGCAGAAGCAGAAGCCCTGTTAGTCCCACGAGGGAGACTCGTGAAGATGCTAGCCCTAAAACAAACGGTCGCAGCCTCAGTGCTAGTCCTAGGGATGATAGGAGCCCTGTTGATGATGATAATGACACCCGCCGTTCGCCTAGAGGCAGTGAGTCACCTTAATCGTACTCTTCTAGAAATGAGTTTGTTGTTGAGACAACGCCTAGAATGAATGTGTGCTTTTATTTATTTCTGACTTTCCCTTGAATTATTATATAAAGTGACGCTTCATATTGTTATTTGGAGACCATTTTATTATACTATTCAAGTTTTCCTATTCTGGTTAGATGCGCGAGTATTTCCGCCGAAACATTTCACGTTTAGTGAATCAGGCCTGATGTGTGTAGGAGCTGTAAGACCGTTGATTTATGCAAGATTTTCTTGCTGTGGCTTGTGAATGGTTTCTTAAATGTCTTATAGTAATATATCATTAACTAGTGTATTACATCCAATTCGCTTAAATCTCAAAAGGCTTTCTGCACAAGCCATTTTTCAATGTGGTTGAATTATGTACTGTATTTTTCTCTCAACTGATTTTACTTTCCATTTACGAAATTATCGGAAAAATGCTAATATTGAGCGAGAACGTTTAGAATCCTCAGACACGAGAACAATTATTGTTTAGTCCATTTGACAAGGGTGTCCAAGAACCAGAAGTGACATACTGGTACTATAGTAACAGATTTGATTCCGAATCCTAACTATGGTCATTCATAAATTATTGATGGCAGATTCCTTGCAATGCGTATCCATCAAATATGGTATCTTCCCCAAAGCAAACAATCGAATAACATGAGCTCGTATAATTGCCGTTTGGTCGCTTCCTCTTCCTGCTAGAATCCTAATCATCCGTTGGTCTAAATTACAACATAGTCCTATATACATGTCGGAATCAACAATGGTACGTTTCTTTCCCCTTTGACAACAAATCTCAAGGATGCGGCAAGTTTCTATGTCATATCAAATATTACTCTCTACTCATTTTTTTTACCAGAAGAAAAAAATTCGAGATAAATGTACTGTACAGAACGTACTTTTTTTTTTTTTTCCTTTCAGTTAGATCATATGATAGTGCCAAGGCCGAGCTCATCCTCAATGTCGTCCCCTTCTTCAAATAACTTGAGAAATCTAGCCTGATCCTGCTGCCTCTTCTTCCTCTGCCAATGTTTAAATGCGCCGACCACCATAAGAATCAATATTGTTGAGCCTAAAGCAATCAGCAAAACCAGAACTGCTACATGAATTCTTTTTCCCCCAACGTGCCAGTCAGATGGAGAGCTAGCAACTACATAAATCAACGAAACCGGTTACCAATATTGGCAGACAAGGACATACAATCAACATTAGTATTCGCACAACTACACAAAGGGGGATTCCCTTTCTTCTGTGTCCATTTTTTAAATCTTTCCAAAAGCTCAACATGCCATCTTCCTAACATGAAAATTTGAAACTCTGAATAGAAAAGTCAAAATAAGTGCCTTTTCATTAATATGATTCCTCTCTACAGTTGTTAACAACAAATTATCCATGGTAAGCAGGTTCGAAACAACAGGAATAGAAGTTAATTAATATGACTCATTTGAAATGCTTGCAATATGAAATCAACCATCGACATTGAAATAATTTTTTTTAAAATAAATTAAAAAGAAATTTGCAATGATATCTCCTAAGTTACCAATACTTGTGCAAGTAATTCAAAAAAAAAAAATTAATCACCGAGTAAGCTGCATAGGTCTAATAGCATAAATGCAGTAAAGGGATTTGAAGATGATAAAAGTATCAAGACACTGACCACCATCAAATGACAAGCACTCTGGGCACAGGAAAGTAGCATTGAATTCTTTTTCCTTGGATCGTAAATATTTTCCATCTGGTTTAGTGAAATCAGAAGGGCAAAACTCCCACTCATCAAATACAATATCCGCAACAATGTTGTCTTGCACATAGAATCCACATCGCTTACATTTTACACTTGAAAAGTTAGTCAAAGGCTGGAAACATGAAGCATGATATCAGTGCTAGCTTCAAAGTACAATCAAGAGATATGTAACTAAAAATGTCAAATACAAATTCTATGCTATCATAGATTATGTTTTGGGATTTTAATATGCTCCTGATTACCACCTCACAAAATATTTTATCCTTATTAACTAATTTACTCTTTCAGATTAAAAATTTATGAATATGCTTTGGTTGTGTTACTATATAAATGAAACTAGTTTTTATAAGAGCTGCTCACAAACTGATTAAAAACCAAAAGCAATAGCGAAATGTAATGACGAACCTGCCAAGACTCTTCAAGCTTAAAAGTATAAAAGACGTTCGCTTTCTTGACATCTGGGAGTATCGTCTTGTTCTCCTCGTTGCATCGGAAATAAACCGTTGGAGTGGCTTTTAGCCACTCATGAGTTCTATAAATCTCGATTGAACTTAGCGACACTATTGCAGATAGTATGAATCCTGTGCAGCCATGAGCCAGAAGCCACCCTCGTTAGAGAACCATTTCCCTATAATCTTATATTGATTACACAGTAAATTCAGATCCCTTTCTAATCTGTAAAAAGCAATGATTGCCACCAGATTCAAGAATCCGATACCTTACAAATTGAACACCATCTTTGCTTTTAAAAAAGTATAAAATCGTAACCTTCACACTTTCTAAATCTATTGAGGAATTATGGTTACTAGGTTATGAGCGGTTTCACAAATTAAAGAAACAATGCAGGAAAAAAAAAGCTTGTTTTTTAGGAAAACACACCTGGAAAATAGCTGAAGAATATCAAAGAGATTAAAAAGACATTATAAAGCCTAGAATTCAGCATGTGGGGAACTGGCATGACAAGAAAATGTCGTCGTCAGGGATTAATTGATGAGTAACATCCGAAAAATCTTCAGGTGAGCGACTCGGACCGATCAGGGATATGGCGGGAAGGCGCACTACGGACCTCTCTCCTTCATATGTGGACAACAACGTTGAACAGGAACAAAACAAAAAACATCCAAAAATCGATGATCAACAAACCAAACCAACCATGAACAATGTCGGTTTCCGAGCTACCTTTCGCTTGCGTCGGAGCAGAGACCGGATCGCACTGCGCGTCATTGGACACAGGTTGGCGGCATCACGTCATTTGTACGCACAACCGGATCCGGGAGAACATAAGTTGACACGTCATATTCCCTACATGGAAGCGAAGCGCTGTCGTTCTCAGACCATTCTAAAAAATTGGTCGTCAGTTGTTTCCCCTTAATACGTTGTCATATCAAGCGAGCAGAGAAAGTATGGTATTGTATATTTTTGTAGAGGACGGTAGGGAGCCATAGCCGTTGCCAATGCTGTGTTTGCTAATTTATTTATCCTTCTTTTTTTTTTCTCAAAAATATTTAATTGTCAATATTTTTGAGTTTTATTTATTTTGAAAGAAAAAATCATATCTAAGAATAAATAATTTTTATATACTAATAAAGAATATATGCACAAAAGTAATTTTTAGGAAAAATCCAAATTACACTATGACAAAACATAAGATTGAATCTATTATTATACTTTCTTCTTTTATTATCCTCTATATTTTTGTGACTAACGAGAATGCTACGACAGATATGAATTAAAATGACAAATGTAGCTCTAAGACTTCAATATAGAAACAAAACAATAAAATGTATTATGGTATAAAAAAAAAAACGACAAATTTATAAAGAAAAAGCTTTGGTCGTATTGTTTCCATTCTGGAGATGAATTTAATTCAATCGGTTGTGTTGGTTTTGATTAATGATTGGACACGTGGAGCCCAAAAAGAACGCTGTTATGTTCTCTCTCTTACAGTTACAGGCACCAGTAATTTTCATTTTCTGAAAAATGTCCAACTATAAAAACACCATCGGCGAATACCTCCGTTCATTGATAACTCGTCGCAATGCGGCAAGCAAGACCTCCGTTCATCGCTACCCTCGTCTTCTCCATTTCCCTCCTGTCCCTTGCCGTCATCGCCTCTTCCGTACAATTGAATCGCCGCCATCTTGGTCGTGGTCGTGGCCCAGTAAAAATCCCAGACTCACGGACATTTATTAGAAAATCCAACCAAGGAGTTGCCGGAAGTGCTCGCCACAATCGCCGTTCAGGCGGCACTGGGCTCGCGCACCATAGCCAAGGGCAACCTGGGAAAAAGCACGGGCACCATTCAAACGGCACCGGAAATGCAAATCAAAATCAAGGCCAAGGGAAAATGGGAAAAGCCAAGGGGAACCATTCAGGCGACACTGGAAATGCAGGGAAAAACCAAAACGAATGGCAAGTGATGAAAGCGTCAGGGAACCATTTTGGCGGCATTGCAATAGAGCAAAGCCTAAACCAAGTGCAAGCTTCAGGTGTCTTTGCGCGAGAGTTTCTGTTAGCACACAACGTGGCGAGGAAAAAGTTCAATGAGCCTCTGTACAAGTGGGACAACAATCTCGCATTGTACGCGCAAAAACAAGCAACGAAGCTATCCCGTAATTGCAAGATGATCCACTCGGAGGGGCCCTACGGCGAGAACATATTCTGGGGATTGAATTTGCAATGGAAGCCCCTGGAAGCGGTGACGCTTTGGTACAAGGAGTACAAGAACTATGATTTTAACAGCCACACTTGTGCGACAGGGAAGAAATGTGGCCACTTTACCCAGATGATGTGGAGGGACTCCGTGCGCTTGGGTTGCGCCGTTCACATGTGCCGACTAGGTACCGGCATGTTGATAATTTGCGAGTACGATCCTCCTGGCAATTACGAGAACGAGAATCCTTTTGACAATAACAACGACAAACAGTAAACTCCCCTTTATTCTCACAGTTATCTACTAATGTATATAGCATGAAATTTGTATATATTCCTTCTATACTAATTGATTAAGATGAATAACTAATGTATATAGCATGAAATTTGTATATATTCCTTCTATACTAATTGATTAAGATGAATTAATTGCAACTTTTACATGTCAAAATTTGTTGAAGAAACTAATCATGTCTAAAACGGAGTAAACATGATATTCAAAGGTTGTTTTGTTGGGGAGGGTGCGGATTGATTCATTGTGAGAAGACTTTGGTATCTAACTGGTAGGCCTTGGTGAAGAAAGATGGCCAACAGAGGTATGTAGACATTATGCTGCTTATAGTTGATGCGCCAATAAGCATGTTCATGACCACAATCTGTAGTTGAATGGCTTCCAATGGAGAAGCCCCTCCCATGATAAGACCAGTCATTGCCCCAGGAAGCGAGATCAAACCCACCGTTTTGGCATTATCTACCACAGGAGATAGCGCAATTACCAGAGCTCTTTTCACCTGCTGATGCGTCGCTTGCCTAGGAGTTGCCCCAAGTGCCAAAGCTGTCTCAACCTGTAACGTAATTAACTAGGTTAGAAATGAGTGATCCTTCTTAATTTTGCCAAAATAACAGAACCATGTATTTGTATTGGAGTTACCAAGTTCACTTGTGTTTTTATGTCGTCTCGGAGTCTTTTCATGGTAACTCCGGTTACGGTCATGGCGTTTCCGACCATCATTCCGGCAACGGGGATGATATATCGTGGAGTGAAAGGGAACACGCTCAGCAATACTAGCGCCGACATGGTCACTGCAGTTCCAGTTAGAATTGAAGCACCCGCCACATACTTACCGCGAGGGACTTGTTTAGCTCTTTGACCCGCTGTATAACCAGCCACTGACACCTGAAACAGGGGATATTCCCTTATCACTAATAAGAATAATCACTTCTCAATTTTGTAAGCCCCCAAATTAAAAAAACACAACTTTTTGGCTTGGTTTTGAAGCTCAACCACTGAATCTGCCCTTTCAAACTTGATTGGTATAGATTTCCATTGCAGCCAAACCCAGAAAAGAATATTAAAAAAGGTTAAACGAAAAAAGAAATATGCCAGGAAAAAAATCAACATATACAAAACCAGAGGCGCCTCTGTTTTTTCATCATGAAGACCCAAGAGTTCTCGTTTGTCAGATATAAATTCAAAAAACTTTTCCTTCTCTTTTATGTTAGATGGTTGTTCTCTGTCAAGGAAAACTTCACTTTCACTTTTAATATAGCAGAACTGGGCTTCGTTTAGTTTGTGAGCAATTAATGAGGCATTCTCATCAAACAAATTAAAGACATAAAGGCCCCAACTTCCATTAAAACTTTCATGATATGTCCTTGTTAAAGCTTATGTTTAAACGTATCCTCTAAGATTATACCGGTAAAGAATAAATAAAAGGGGTGAGGAAGACGAACCATGAAAAGGTAAGCTAGAATGATCCATCCAGCGTTGTCCTGGTTGAATATGAACTGCAACACAAAGCCAATAACAGAGAGCTGAAGGAAAGCCCTGAAAATGGCATAAGCCATCTCCGAGGATAAGCCTAGTTTCTGCCAAAACGACAATACCACAGCCAAAACCACCACAGTCGTAGCGGCCACCGGCTTCACCATGCCCTTGAGAAACTCAAACATCCATGAAAAATCCATAGCCAGCGTTTGAGCCTGATGCAGAAACGTGTGGTTCTGGGTCAGTGTCGTTTTGAAGTCGATTGGGATATTCATGGTGATAGATGAGAATGATAAAGGTACTCTTTTGTTCTTACATTCTTTCCTCAATGATATGTACATACATGGAGACAAGCCCAAGGCTGTAACGACCTTCCCCTCATTCTGAGTCATCTCGTGGAGTTACTAACTTGCTACTAGTACTATCTTAACTGTTTTCTTTCTAATCAACGATTAAAAATACTTTATTAGCAATGATTAAAAAATTGAAAATTCGTTTTATATACTGTTTTTTGGGAACAAACAAGACATTCGTACGATCCAGGACGGGTAACCGTAAGTCAGAAGCTCGGATTCAATGATGGTGACGTGGAACTAACTGAGGAACGGCGTCGTTTCTGTGTTTTATTTATTGTCTTAGCAGTACTAGGACAAATTCTTCTATGATAAATTATTCATTATAATATCAGTCTAATCTAATGGTCATTGCTTGCACGTTAGAAGGTCCAAACAGTCATGGTGGGATTTACTTTTTGTTTATATTTATTTATATGTGTATATACTTAATCAGCAAATAGAAAATTCAGCAGCTCTCGAGAAGGTGATGCCACCCATGATTTAGAGTCTTTAGACAAAATACATTACGGCATGATAATGATAAATAATTCATTAAAATCATTATTATGAACACTCATAACTTTTTATTTTAACTTGTTCTAACCAATTTTTTTTTTTTAAAAAAAAAACATTATTTAACTTTTTATAAACAAAAAAAAGAACATTGGTATTCTTTGTCCACTTCTCCATTTTTTGTTATCTGGTAAGGTGCTTACCGGGAGGTAACCGACCAGTGCATATCGATATTAATAAGATTACACATCTATATTGTAATTACTAAACTAACATGGTTATCTGGGAGAAGAAAAAGTTAAAAATAAAATAAAACCATGTGCTGCCATACGTATGGAATTATTATTTTTAAAATTTAAATCAGTTTTTTTTGTTTAAAAAAAATTATAATTACGACTAATTTTGATCTCAACTTTTTGTGTTGCAAAGGATTTTGGGCAGTGGGCCTTACTAAAATGCCCAATGGAAATTCTGGAACTAACCCAAGCCCAAAGATGCTTTGCTTACTGGGCTGCAATATATTAATAAAACCTAAGCCCACTAGCATTTGGGTGGGCTTTTTTGGATCAAAACACCTGTAAGTCGAAGAAGCGCAGCTGAACTCCTTCCGGCTGCTTCTTCGTTCATTGCGCTCTCAGTCAGAGTGTAGCTCCATTAGCTTCGAAGATGAGTTTTCTCAGAGCCGCCTTGAGATCGAACTATGCTTTTTCTGCACTTCAAAAAAGTAATGGCCTTCCATTTCTTCTCCGGGTATCGCCTCGGTGGTTCTCCACTAGCGAAGCACAACAACCGCCTCAGGATTCAACGGAAAATCCATTTTTCGGAACTCCTGATACTGGTAATTCCATTTTATTCATTTCTTCTTTCCATCACTATACTGGAGCATTGACACTTGAAGATTGGTTTGGACTTTGGGGTTTATGTCATATCAATTTTTAGCTTGAACTTGAAAACTGAAAGATTTAGTTGGATCGGTCACAATACAAGAATGCAGCTATTTGACTGAAGTTTGGTTTCCTTTATTTGTCAGTGACACAAATGAAAAGAGTAAAAAGAGTAACCTTTTTGGTTCGACATGTTTACGATCATTCAACTGAGTGAAAGGGTTGTTACCATTGATCATGATTTTATGCTTTCCTTTGAGTCACTTTAAGGTTGTTTATTTTACGCGTGTGAGAAGATTTATGTCAATGCTAGCATAAAATATCTAAAATAAACATCCGATTCAAGAACAATGTTATATCAGATACATTTAAACCATTCACTGCTATATACCTTTCGAATACCTCTTCAGTCTTCGAATTTTTCTTGTTGCCGTTAGTATTCAATTATCCTTGCTGAAATTACGTCTGTGGTTTTTCCTCTTTTTCTTTTTAGGTTTGGTATATGGTAGATTGCAGGGCGTTAATAGACACACACTGAAAACAGATATCATCAATCTGCTTGAGGGTTGTAATTTGACTCTGGAGGATGTTAAAGTGGATTACAGCCGTGGTGGCTATATGCCACTTGCAATGTAACTTCACCCTTCTTTTGCTTTGCTTCGAGATTTTTGGTACTAGAATTATCGTTCACTGCATTTCATATCTATCAAAGTAAAGAGTATCCATTTTCTTAGAAGTGATTGGGAAAAAAGTGGTATTTTATAGCTGATGACGTTTGACAAAATATGTTTTATCATAGATTGTGTAGTTGGACAATACCGTTTGATATGAGGTTTTGACTGTCATCAGGATGTTGCAATTCCCTTCTCGCTCTGCCTATGAGCAGGCTTTAAGAGTTATTGGAAGGAAGGGTCGCTTGTACAAGTTGGAAAGGGTATGCTGCTCTTAAAATATCTGCTCATAAATATCGGTCAGGATGTATCGCTGTTTATACCTGTCATTTGTTAATTGTATGTGTATGATGATTTTATTATTTTTTTAATCAATTTTCCTTTGGCATCAGGCTGATCGAGCTCAATGGGATATTGTTACTCCTTATGATGGGAAAACCGTAAGTCAAAGTTCTTAAATTTCATCTTTATGATAGAGAATAATTTCCATTTTATTATTAACTCTAATTATACAGCTTAGTTGCTTCTATTGGTCTGTTCAATTAATGAATCTGTGCTATGCGTTTTTAACATTGAAAGAATTAAGATATGATAACTCTGGGTTTTAATAGCCAAAGAACAAAGAGAGGAAAGTAACTTTATTGACTGAGGAATGATAGGGAGACAATAAGAGGTAGTCATGATCAGAAATCTGACACATTGACTTTCCTATTATCATATTTCATTATTGGGACCAAGCTGTTTGAGGCATTTTATCTGTCATTATATATTGGTACTGAACTTAGTTGCAGCACTGGAGTTTCATATTACTTGGATAGTAAGGGGAAGGTGAGAGTTGATTTTATGCTCTAATGCCTGTATGGTTGGCCAATGCATGGAGCTTTTCTTTAGTTTGAAGTTTACATTAAAAACATTCTGATTCTCGATGGTGGATTTTGTTGCCTCGGGAAAAATGCTGCCGTTTACAAGATTAAACCATTTGGGTTTATGCATAACTTCTGAAGACAACCTATCTAATAGTTGCCTGTTTTGTCAGATTTTACTGCAAGGGATTCCTCGAAATGCAATTGCAGAGGATGTAGAACGCTTCTTGTCTGGTTGTGAATATGATCCGACCTCCTTGAATTTCTTTACCAGGTTATAATGTCAAGGATTTTTTGTATTTATATTTATTCTCAATGTTGCGATTTCCTCAAGTTGATGGCTTTTATCTTCCGCAGAGCTGGAGATACGGACCCCATTAGAATGGCAACAGTACGTTTCCCTGAAAAGATTGAAGCTACGAATGCATACATCAAAAAGAATGGATCTTTTTGTCTTAACAACCGAATTTCGGTACGCGTTCTCCAGTAGTGAGCCTGTTCCCCTTCCTGGTGCTGGTGTGATAAGAGCATTGCTTTATGAGAGAGCATAGTTTCGCAGCATAGTTAAATATTTGTTGCTAATGTGATTTGGCATTCTGTATTAGAAAGAGTCAACAAAAGGCAAATTTCTGATGTAAAATTTAAATTTCAATGTTTACCTGCAAATGCAAAGCATGTCATTAACTTCCCTTATGAAATTTGAACCAATAATATGAAATGAATGCCATTGGCTGAGGAGATAGATATTAACTGTTAAATAGTTGCTATTAAGTGGCTAAACTGGCTTCTCATACCAGCAGCATTTAAGCAAACAAAGACTTCATATTCGCGCAAAATTTAACCTGCTAATTTAGGATTCAAAATGGGAGTTTTCCCAGAGAAAGTATTGACTTTCAGCGTTATATATTATATCACTCCTCGATTCATCAAACAGTTCTCACAGAGAATTGGGCTTTTCTCCTTACAAAATAATTTGTTGTCTTCCCAGGTTTAAGATTTCCATCGTCTTAGGTAACGCCGAGGTCCCATGAAGTCATCCCAAGGCTGACATTTTTACATTATATAATCAATGTAGGCGGATTGGAAAAAAATTGACAATTTACTATAGAATAGTACGTAATTTTACGTTGTTCATCCTTGTGAACTGTTACATCTCTGTCTCTGGTATAAATTCATCTTTTGTGTCTCCAAAATGGGGTTCTGCTCCATTGGCATTTAAAGACAACTAATATGTGCAAGAGAAACTTACCATGTATAGCATGTGTTGAAGACACTATTATATGTTTTCTAATTCAACTACAAAATTTTGAATTTTCAGCGGGACCAATACCCTAACGACCCTCTTTGTGACGGCTTTAGAATCAGTAAATCTCTAGTTGATCCCGAAACGGTGCCACAACCTACACGCTCTGCCCTTTACAAACCACTAAATTCATCGTTTATGCAAGGCTGGGTTAATTGCCTTACTTTTGAATTGAGGATTTTGTGAAAGAGCTACATTCTGCACAGATTTGTGCATAGCTTTCTTGCTTCTTCTGACAATCTTGTGTGCCAAAGTCTTGAGTGGAACTGTAACATCCAAAGGCAGAAGCACCTCTTCCAACTCTTTCCAATCAAGATCTTCCGAGTCACCATCTTCATAGAGGACCCTGTACCACCCAGATTCTTTGTCAAACTCCATCACTGTACCTGAGTAATACTGCCCCCTATATAACTTTAGAACTTCTCTTCCTTCCAACCATTCACCAAAATTTGAATTCCCCTGGGTAATGACAGTGCTTGAAGCATTATGGAAAGGAATAGTGCTGCCACTGGGGATTATGTCAGGCACCCCATTAATTACAATAGCAGGTTCTCCTGGTAACTCAAAAACCCTTGCTACTGAGGCATTTGATTGCTGCTGATTTTTCACTCCTTCCATTCTAAAGGCTCACTACAGAAACAGTGTAAACGACTTAGGAAAATGATAAACGACCAATTTATGTTGACATCACCAGTGACATTGAAGCATAGAACATGATATGTGGCTAAATAAACAACTAGAACAGTTGAACCCACAATGAACAATTCGTAAAACATGTGAAACTCGGCATCCATTTAAAAATCAATAGAGGCCAACATATTACCTCAATGCCTTGTGGAACGACCAAACAGCATATAAAATCAAATAACAGTAAACACTTCGAAATTAAGAAAGGCAGAAAACCAAATTCACCATACCTGAAATACAAGGGATGAATGAAATTATCTGAGGAATTCAATTTGCGATGAGAAAAATCCAATCTCGCTGAGTTGTGACAATCTTTCCGTTGCAATGCGGGAGCAAGAAGTAGCTGGGATAAGGAATTTGCAGAAAAGTGAGAAAGAACCGGGACATGGATCCGGCCCATTCTATAACCCAATTCAAGTCGTACAGATTAAGTTTGCAATTGAGGGAGCTAGGCCCGATGATATTAAAATTGGGCTTTAAAATAGAAGAGTGAGGCCCAATACTAACGAATAGGCATATGGATCCATCCCACTCCATCACATCCGGACATGATAATAATACCAAGACGAAAACCGGGAGAAAACATAACGGAAGATAGGAATGAGGATCGGGAATCCATTGTGCCGGAGCATTCAAATAAAAGCAACCGCTGGCGGCAATATCCGACGAGTCATTAAGCAAATCGAAGGCGTCGATTATGCCGCTTATGGTAGCGCCATTCAGCACTGTACCAACAACTGCCTTGTCCGGCAAGCCAAGCAACTACATGCTCGCCTTGTCATGCTCTCTGTCGTCCCCGATAACTTCCTTGCCTCCAAGCTTATCAATTTTTACGCTAAATCCAACTACCTTTGCGAAGCACGCAAGGTGTTTGATGCAATTCCCCAGAAAAATATATTCTCTTGGAACGCCATGATTATTGGCTACTCCCTTCGTGGCGTGTTCCATGACGCGCTTAAGCTGTTTTCGTCTTTGGCCTTCTCCACAGATGTCACCCCTGATCATTTTACAGTTACAGGTGTTTTGAAGGCGCTGGCTTCTTCTTACTCTAATTCGAATTTCGCCAAAGAGATTCATTGTTTTGTTCTTCGTCAGGGATTAGATTGGGATATTTGTGTTGTCAACTCTTTGATTACGTACTACTCGAGATGTGACAAGCTTGGACTGGCAAGGACCATATTTGACACAATGCCTAACAGAGATCTCGTATCATGGAATTCGATGATTGCTGGGTATTCGCAGAGTGGGTTTTATGGAGAATGTAAGCAATTGTACTTACACATGTTGGATTCTGCAGGGCTTTCACCCAACGAAGTAACGCTCGTCAGTGTATTGCAGGCTTGTGGACAGTCAAACGATCTTATATTCGGTATTGAAGTTCACCGCTTAGTAAATGAGGGTCAAATTAAGATGGATATTTCGCTTTGCAATGCTTTAATCGGGATGTATGCAAAATGTGGTAGTTTGGATTACGCACTAGAGCTGTTTGAAGGAATGAGTGAAAGGGACGGAGTTAGTTATAGCTCAATTATATCTGGGTACATGGTATACGGGTTTGTTCACAAAGCCTTGGCTATTTTCCGAGAGATGAAAAACCCAGGTTTAAGCGTCTGGAATGCTGTCATTTCAGGAATGGCTCAGAACAATCATCATGAACAAGTCTTAGATTTAGTTCAGGAAATGCATTCTCATGGTTCTAGACCGAATACTGTCACACTT
Organism: Bauhinia variegata; assembly: GCA_022379115.2. Taxonomy (NCBI): domain Eukaryota; kingdom Viridiplantae; phylum Streptophyta; class Magnoliopsida; order Fabales; family Fabaceae; genus Bauhinia; species Bauhinia variegata. Next base: position 23,372,194 of record CM039429.1, on the reverse strand, counting down.
TCTAGCATTCTTCCTACAATATCGTACTGCTCAAACCTGAGAGCAGGGAAAGAAATACATTCTTATGCTATCAGAAGAAGTTATGACCAGAATATATATGTCGCGACTGCCATTATTGATACTTATGCTAAGTTAGGGTTTATTCACGGGGCACAACGGGTTTTCGATCAATCAGAAGATAGGAGCTTAATACTTTGGACAGCGATAATATCTGCTTATTCTGCCCATGGAAATGCTAATTTGGCACTTCATTTATATAATGAGATGCTAGATATTGGGATTCTACCTGATCCAGTGACATTAACAGCAGTATTGTCAGCTTGTGCCCATTCTGGACTAGTAGATGAAGCCTGGAAAATCTTTGATTCAATGTCCTCTAATTATGGCATTCAGCCCTTAGTGGAGCACCATGCTTGCATGGTGAGTGTACTAAGTAGAGCTGGAAGGCTCTCTGAAGCAGCACAGTTCATTTCTAAAATGTCAATTAAGCCAAGTGCAAAAGTTTGGGGTGCTTTGCTAAACGGGGCTTCAGTTCATGGTGATGTTGAAATGGGCAAGTTTGCTTGTGATCATTTGTTTGAGATTGAGCCTGAAAATACTGGGAATTATGTAATTATGGCAAATTTATATTCGAAAGCTGGGAAATGGGAAGAAGCTGATAAGGTTCGTGAAAGAATGAAACAGATTGGATTAAAGAAGATCCGTGGGAGTAGTTGGATTTGAAACAAGTAGAGGGTTACTGTGCTTATATTCCAAAGATGTGTCGATTGGAAGATCTGATTAAATTCATGTACTTGGATTAATGAGAGAAGAAGGATATATTGTACGGGAAGAGTTATATGATGGGATAATGATCAGAGTGCTTTTAGTTGACTACTGACACAAGCTCATCCTCACTAAAGACTCAACGCAAGTGGAGTCTCAAGCTGTGATATAAAACTAGCGCCTGTATATGAGCACTCAGCAAGAATACCAAGCTTTACTGGTACATATGGGTTGTGTTTTCTTTCAATGTTAACGAAGAATTTATACTGTATGATTACTGATCTTATACCTGCGAAGAGAGTCAGGGTACTGAAACACTAACCACCAGCTGGCTGCCCTTAGGCGGAAAGGGCATTGAATATGTTGGTTTCGTTATGTTCACTGAAGATTGTAGGAAAAATTATGCTTGATAAAACTGCCCTGTAAATTTCAACTTCTATCTAGCTGTGCAGAGCCGATTCTCAGATTGATGTCAATCGAGTAGAAGTTCCTCAGATTGCATCTTCCTTTGATTAGCAACTGGGCGTCATTGCGGGCAGTTTCTCCATATGCATTATGAACATACGATTAGATATGATTGAGATTAAGTTATATGCCCCCCTACATTTCTTAGGCACTTGATGCTAAAGCAACCTTCATTGTTAAAAGAAAAATGGGAACTTAGGATTCCTGAATTTTACAAGGAATATGTTTCATTTTATGTTTTTTCCTCTTATTTATGGACATAAGGTTGATGCGGTGGGGGAACGGCGAGATAAGGACCAAATATTTTGTGAAAAGCCAGAGCAAAAGTGACAGTTTCTGCTGAGAATGGCTCCACGCACAAGGCTTCTTTTAAGGTCACCAAACTAGAAAGATGAAAGCTTTTGGAACCCTCCGGGCATTGCTTTTGACATAACCAGTTTTAATTATCACTTTCGAACAGGAAGCATAATCAGGATTCATTTTTTTAGGAATTAGGACTTTTACTTTTGGGGATTGCGCTACATTTCCTTCTTGTTTCCTCTTTTCCCTTTCACATCCCTACCCCATTCTTGTCTGGAAAATAGCTTTAACTTGTAAGTAAAGCGTCCAATATCAGTTGAATATCTTTTCCTTTATTCTTTCAAGAATCCATTACATGAAATACCTAACAGGCCTTATATTATAATCTTTTGACCATAACGCCCATCCCCCAAGAATAATTTCCTTCCACATAGACACAATAACGTCATTTGGAAGTCTTGCACAGAATGTTAGGACTATGCACATAAAACGAATGGCGATAGAGAGGCTAGCATTCATAGGTATGAGCAGAGTATATATTTTGGTTGTCGAGTTTTTTTTTCCCCAGCATTGCATTATTGTCTTGGTGTATTTTGTAGAATGTGACAAGGGGAAGCAGCCATGGACATGAGCCAATATTGGAAGTTTTCTATCGTGCTTGTTTTGTCGCCGGTAATGCAAACAATTGAAGGTCATCCATAGAAAGAAATAAGAAAAAGCAGGAGAGGGAGAAACGTGCATGTGAACAAACACTGCTACTTCATTCTATCCACAAGTGTCACAACATATTTGGTAGGTTCTCCTCACATTTCTTGCTGAAAAATACTATACACACTTGTAGGGTGTACGCTCAGTGTTGTTAAAAGAATCTTCCTTCATTATTATGGTCTACTGATGAGTTCTTGTCTTCATTTTTTTTTTTTTAATTTCAGTTAGGAATGGCTAAGTTTTAATGCTAGAACTAGAAACAGCTAAACGCAGCATAATATTAGTAACACGGTTATACTAAACAAACAACATAACTAACTTTAAACATTAGCGTATTAGTAGTTAACTTTTAAGATTCACCACATGGCAATTCTTAGATATTTGATCAATTGCCTATATAAAGAGATATTGAAGATCGAAAATTACTACAAATTAAAAAAAGTTGATTGGTGGACATAATGGTCAATGTGATGAAGCAAGAGTGCCATAGCCGTAGCGCCCGCATATAAATAAAAGGCCACACGTTCATCAGGCCTTGCAATTTGCACATACTTGTTGAATATCCAAAAAAGCCAAGCACATGATCCCATAATGGAAGAAACAGAAACTATCATGGCTGCACTCTCAACCCTCACTCCTGCCCAACTCTCAGATCTAACCCGTTCCATTCTCTCCGCCACCCTCCGCCACCAACGCCGCCTCTCCTCCCTTCTCTCCTCCCCAACCCTCTTTTCCTTGACCCTTCATTATCTCCACAAACTCTCATTGTCACAAAAGGCCCTCCTTATTGCTCGCCACCTTATTTCATCTCTGCACCTCTTCACCCACCACTTCCAACCCAGCAAAGCCGTATCAGCGCCACCCTTATCCACTGCCATCAGACAGCGTGAACTCGACGCCGTTTTGCTACTCCTCTTACTCTGCGAAACCCACCAACACAGCCCAAAAGCTATTGAAGCACCCTATTCAGCTTGGCGTGAAAATTTAACCAATCTCTTTTCCGAGACATTGTTAACGGTCTCTTCTTCTAGCATTGGGGCATGTACTGCCACGATTTTGATTCCTTACATTGAGATGGTGACGCGGTGCCGGAGATTCATGGGTTTAATGGGATGTGGGGGTAGCAATGGAGAAAAGGAACCGGCGGAAGTGGCGGCTGCGGCGACGGCAGTTGTGGCGCTGCCAGCGGTGGAGGTGACAGTCGGCGGAACAGAGTGTGTGATATGTAAAGAGGAGATGCGAATTGGGAGGGATGTCTGTGAGTTGCCATGTCAGCACTTGTTTCATTGGACATGTGTCTTACCGTGGCTGAGCGAGAGGAACACGTGTCCGTGCTGCAGGTTTCGGTTACCGTCCGATGATGTATTCCAAGAGATCGAACGGCTCTGGGAGGTCTTGGTTAAAATGGGTGGCAGAGAGCCGTGCGATTGATGTGGAAGGTGAATGCGCGTACCATTTTGACTTTGATGGTGACTCCTGTGGTCAAGGTTAGAGATATGTTTGTAGCCAAACAAACGAAGCGATGTAGCGTATATTATGAGGTTGCCATAGCCATACTTTTGAGATCTTTCAATCCACAATGGTAGATATGTATAAATTTAGATTATCTTTGTCCCATTACCACTTACAATGGTTTCGATCCTTATCTAGAAAGTAAGAACCAAAATGTTTCGAGACAAAATTCATTGTGTTAAATTGTGTATTCATAAATTATTATAAAATTTAATATTAGAAGTTGTATTAATCTATTAAAATTAATTTTTTTAACTTTTTTTTTTTTTGTAATAACCATCCATGAAAAAGTTATTTTTTTATTACATTTTACTCTAATTATATCACAAGATTTGAACTCATATTTTTTATTAAATTAATAATTTACTCCTTAATAGTCTAATCACCATCCCCCTCTCCTTTACCATCCGCCCCCCCCCCCCCTCTCCTGAAAATGACCCAAATGCTCTTGTGTCGCCTGAAACAAAATTTTCCCTCCCTCCCTCCCTCCCTCCCTTACACGCAACGACCATCCCCTCCCCTCCTTCGAAGCATCAAACCCTTACTCATCTCCTTCTTGGTCTTATTTGAAAGGGTAGATCAAAACGAGAGATTTTGGTGTTTATTATTTGTTTAAAGTTTGTCAATAGTATAAATCAGGTGTGCACTTAGTATTTTGTGTAAAAAATAACCGTCTGTAACATATTATGCAAAATGGTTCTAGAGAGCCATCCGAAGGGAAAAATGACTCTACACAGCCGTTTGAACACTTAAACAGTTGTGTAGAGTCATTTTTTCCTTCAGATGGCTCTCTATAACTGTTTTTGACATCAAATTCAAACAATTTAAGTCAAGTTAAGTGCCCAAAAAAAGTGCAAAATAGCAAAACAACTCTGTATAAGCAATGGGAGAGCTAAATGGCTGTGGAGTGCCGTTAGGCAGTCCAAACGACTCTAAACAGTCGTTTGGTTCTCCAAGCACCTGTACACAGTTGTTTAATTGTTAAAAGGGATTCACGAGGTGAAGTAGAAGGCTAAACAACTGTCTACAGCTGTTTGAAGAGAAAAACAGCCCTAGAGAGCCGTTTGCTTGTCTAAATGGCTATTTAGAACCGTTTTCCTCTTTAAACGACTGTAGACAACTGTTTAACCCACCGCCTCAAACCAAGCAATTTTTCCTCCATTTTTTCTTCAAGGATGAACAAACTTAAATTTTTTTAGTTAAGATTTGTCTTCAAAATCCAAGAAATCCCAAGAGTAACTTGTGGTGAAAATGGAAGAGAAAATAAGAGAGTGATGTGTGGCGGGCTAGGGTTTTGAGTGAGGAAATAAGAAGAGGGTAGGGAGGTTAAACACTTGAGGGCAAATTTGGTATTTAAAAAAAAATGAATGAGGGGGGAATAGTAAAAGAGGGTGTTATAATTAAATCCCAGACTCTTTGAGCATATTAACAAGGTGATTAATTTTAACACCCCTTCCCCTTCCAGAAATTTGTTTTCAGAGAATATGTTTGTATATTCGAAAATTAAAAATGAATTCCCTATTAGCAATAATAAGTATCCAGGCCCACTAGCGAATCTGGGCCTAATATTGAAGAGAGTGGTAATCCCCTTTGGAACACATCAATGGAGGCCCATTTCACCCCAGTTTTAGACTGCATTTTCGGTTTTTGACAAATAAAGGAAAAAAAAAAGAAGAAGAAGAAGAGGTAACTGGTTAATGGTTATATTTTCATCTGCTTTGATTTGAAAGCGTTTTACTCTTGTCATTTAAGTTATCTCCAATATGGTATTATAGAGAAGTGCACAATTTGTATAACTTAAAATAATAAATTATAATTATTAAAATACAAATTATAAAATTCATATTAGGTTATTTTAACAACTCAATTTTCTTTTATAATTTATTAAATAGGTTAAAATATTTTATTACATAATTTTTTTAATATGCACAATTAATTTTATAAAATTGCATCATTTAAATAAAAAATAGTGAAAATTGTACAGAATAATAAAAATGATATAATATTAAAGAGCCTAGTAAAAAAATAATTAAAATAAAATTATGTAATCCAACAAGAGCTATGTACCTTGGTATGGAATGCTTCCTACTCTCTTTTTGACCATTTAATGCTCCAAACGTAAAAGCAACAATTAAAGGTCAAAAAAATTGGTACAAATAAGCAGCTAACATTTACGAAACTCCAACTCCTAATCATTCGGTGATCTTTCCAATTAATAATTGTCTATTGCTTTGTTGTTTTTCACCAGCCACGTGTACTATTAAGCTTCTTGCATCGTCATTAGGATTTCATGCTCTAAGTCACGCTTTCATAGCTTTAGCCACCATTTCTATACAACCAAAAGATAATAACTTTCTCATGATTCCAATTTCACACATAATTATTTTCTTTAGGGAACACATACATAAATGTTTGATATAATACAGTTATTTATTTTATGATGTCAAGTATGACGGGGATGTTTAGATCTCAAAACAACCGATAAAAGAATAATAATAATAATAATAATAATAATAATAATAATTAAGCTTAAGCAAACTGATAAGTTTATTAAAAATATCATTAATTTAGAAAGTTAAGTTGAGGATATGATATCTGGGTTGGTGACCTCAAAAGGAGCTGAAGTGGTCCAGTCAAATAATAAAGGATGAGGCTGCTTTGAATTGCCTATACAGGTTGGTGCAAAATCAAGTAAAGATGAGATGCTAACTCATTTCTTTTGAGTAAAGTGCAAGCCAAATACGAAACCTCATAATAGTAATTCAACATTTTTGCAATTATATTTAATTACTTGGCCCTCAAGAATTGATGGACATCACGTGACAGTGGAGTAACAGCTAGGAGTGTAGAAGGTGGAAAAAAATAGGTAGGTATATGAATTTTATTCTATTCATGCATGTTCAAAATTTGAATTTGTACTAGAAACTCGTGAGTATTTGTTTGTATTAGAGATTAATTCAAAATGCAGGAGCCGCGTGTGCCTCGTGCCTATACGGCATAGTTTTCAGTTTTCATACTTGGTGATTTTGAGAAATTTGACCTCAAACAATGACAGAAAACCATTCCACACAACACAACCACATTAACCAAATACTCCTAAAATGGATAATCAAAGAAATCTAATCCAAGTCAAACGCAAGCTGATAAAACAAGGCAGTTTTACATTTTATTTTATACTATGTTTTTAGCATTAAAATATAAAATAAAGTTTCGTAGTAGCTCTTGGCCGGTTGGCCTCCAAGAAAGCACAAGGATAAAATAAAAAAATATAAGAAAGGCGATGAATGTGATGACAGAAATAGTTACGGCTTACGCGTTGTAGTAATGCCATTACCGAGACAGTAAATAGCAGACGAGTCAGAGTACCTTCCCTTGGGAGGTGCATATATATTCATAATGAGCAGCAGGTATGTGTGAATGAGCCAGATTCCTTGCCTTGGTTTTCAAGTGTGCAACATTGACACTACTGCCTCTGATCTGAACCTGTGATGGGAACTTGCTATGATGATAGGATAGACAGTGAGGAAATGATGGCTGATTCTGGCAAGGAGGATCATAAATGGAGGTGGGTTTTTCAACTTTCTTTTCTTTGATCTCTATTTCCTCTACATCTGTTATCCTACATTGTGAAATGGGTTTATTTCAGTGGCGAGAAAATGGAAGGGGACGAGGGTTTGAATACTGTGGAGTGCCTCAGAAAAAGATTACTCGCAGAGAGGCAGACTTCAAGGCTAGCCAAAGAAGAAGAAGAGTCTATGGGCAACAAGGTAAACAAACTTAAATTTCTGATTTTTTTTTCTGACAAAGTGACAAACTTTACTCACTCATTCTATTTCTCTTCTCAAAAAATGGAAAATTCTGGTGGGCTGTGTGGCAGTTGATTGAGCTAGAAAAGAAACTAAAAGAAGAGGTGAAATTGAGGGAGAAATACGAAAGAAAGCTTAAATTTTTGAAAAAGAAGCTTGAATCTTTCAACATTGCCTCCATATCAGGGGAATCAGAGCAATCTTATTCGTCCGAGAAACGTGATAATACTTGTAGATCATCCAGTAGTTCGGCTTCCAGGGATCCAGAAGAGAATGAAATCAAGTCTCATATAGCAAATCCAGCTGCGTCACAAGATTCATCCATTGCGAAAGACTCTGATTCTCAGGTTACTGATGATTCCAGTTCAAGTTCAAACCCAAATCCAAGCTCTGAAGATGGGAAGAGAGATGAAAGCAGGTAATTAATTGCGAAATGAATCCCCTGCATTTGACTGCAAAGGCAGTAACTGAGCGAAAGGAAGAGAGGAGGAGAGAGAAAGTGGGCTCTTGCTTTCTCTCACTTACTGCACGCCAATGCTTTGGATCCATTTCAAATTAATTGAGCATGCAGAGCTATCACTTCTGATGAAAGATTGCATTTTTTAACCTAGCTGATATTTCTAATTGGGCATTATGTGCCTGATTTTCCAGTTCAAGCTCAAAATCATCAGCAAAACTTACTGGTGATTCCATCCCTAATCTAAACCCAGATAATTTTTCCACTAAAAATCCTAGCTTTAAGGAATTGAAGAATGACGGAAACAGGTACTGAATTTGAAACATGCAGATACATTTGCTTAAATGAATAATTTTTATCTTTCAGTAGTCTTTGCTTAATCTAACTTATATTTTGGATTTGCGATTATGTTTCAGGGTCTCAAGTGTAAGCTCAGAATCATCGGTGACAGTGACAGTGGCAGATAATGAGGGTGATGATGGGGATTTCGTGGACAACTCACTGGCAATAGTTCCAGTGAATTTGACAAGCACAAAACAGGCCATTAATCCCAAGCCAGTTAATGAAAGTGTGATTGAAGTTCTAGATGCATTAAGGCTTGCCAGAGAAAGGCTTATGGGCTCAATGGGGACAAGGCAAATGGTTAAAGTTGGGACTTAATTTTCAGACAGTCATTATGTTAAATTATTTTCATAATTATTGTTTGTATGATGGGGAATGTTAATAAGATGACTGGTGAGTCATGAGTGGTACACTTCTTGTGAATTATGGTTTTCACTTATCACAAAAACCATGTGAGGTGGGGATTTGGTGTCAGCTTGAGGCTTCAGCTTCTGGGGTCCAACTCTTATGGTCATATTCTTTACATGTGCTTTTTCTTCCTACACTTTTCTGGTGTAAATGAATTTTTAGCTACTAATGAGGTCACTTGTTTCTTGTGACTTCCCTTTACTTTAGTACAACTGGGCCTTTTGTTTCTGGTTTACGAACAAGTGTAAGGTCACACCATAAGTGTAATAAGTGGAATCTGCATTTGTTGCATCATACTGCAACTGTAGTTATTGATATTGATATGATAAATTTTATGATCTTATTTAATGGTTGTTTTAGTATGTTAAAAACTACAATAAAATCTAATACAACAATGGATTTGTCAAACAGTATGTTTATGTTTTTACCATATCAATAAGGATAGTTGCAATCTAATGGAGCAAATTTGTCTTAGATACCTGCAAAGAACTGCCAAATAATAAACAATTCCCTATGATCTTTCATGTTCCCCTCCAGAATTGAGTTTAATGTGCTTATCACATGTATAAGCACACTGACCATATGCTAGTGTTTCCTTCATTTGTTAACGTAATTTAACATAAAACTATTACCATTGTCTACTAATCTCAGTCTCGAAATGTGTATGCACATGCAAAGCAATTGGTTTTTCATTCAAAGTTTCAAGATGTTTGATGCGTGTATCCAAATGTTTTTAAAATCATAACGTGTTTTAGTTTATTTTGCTAACTAATTTCGGTTAAACTGAAAGAAAACGTGAATGGTTCTTTTTTCACTAAAAACTCTATCTCACCATACAAAGCAAAAGATTTTGTCCACGAAAACAAATACGTGAGTAGTTCTCATTCTCAAGGATCATTTTGCCTAAAGTTGGGAATTAAGAAACAAAGAGAAGTATAGCTCAAATTCAAATTATTCCAGAATATATTATGGGGTCGAATGTTGAATTTTTTTTTTTTTTTTTATAAAAAAAAAAAGAGAAGTAAAAAACTATTCCCTTGACAAAAGTTTATCTTAAAATTTTATAATTTACTTACTACTTTTGTATGTGCATTTTTACAGTGACATGGAGTTTATAAGTTAAGGCATGGTTAAGAGGGCGAGGAAAGCTATCAGTCATAGACTCTGAATCTGTTAAAGTTTTGGATTATCACGAAAAATAAACAAGTGAAAAGCTGACGTTTACCCAGAAAGATGGAAAACTCTAGTTTTAGACTAGCAAAGTTACCTAAAACTGAGGATTATTACTTTAAATGGTGATGTAACTCAAAATCTCAGCCATGAAATTTGAAGACCCTCCCTTGCCCCCCTTAAGAACCCACTTGCCCACAAGATCATTAAATCATAACAGACAAATAAAAGGACAAGAATAATAATGTCAGATCAGTTTGTAGTTCAAATCTCTCTTCATTTCCTCAACTTAGATCTCATCTGACAATACTCTAAAAGATCATCTGTCAAAAAGCTCCTAACTTTTCTCTTATCCATTGCTCCCTTTGATCACTTGGATCTTCGACCAACTCTGCCATATTGAATCCATATCTGTTTTTACAGTTAAGTGTGTTGCTGGAATTTGGCACACCTCTGAGGTCCGAAGGCATTCAACTGAGATTCAAGGTACACGTTTCTCCTCCCAAGGTACACTTTTCAGTTAGTTCAGTCTATACCCATTTGGTCTTTATCTCAAATTTGTTCATATCTAATGGTGTCTGCTTCTGCTTCCGCTTGGTATATAGCTTCAGGATTTGAGATCGTGGTCAGCTTCAGCTTATTAGGTTGGGTTTGGGGCCTTTTCTTGATCTGGGTTTCATTTTCTTGAGCTTTTCAGTTATTGGATCATTTGGATGATACATATATAAAAACACAAACTTTTTAACTCAATATAATCAAGGGCTTGCCTTAAAAGAATGGTTGGATCCTGCTGGAAACCTTCTACAGAGGGTGATGATGGAGATGTAAACGGGAGAGTTGATGGGTTGCTTTGGTATAAGGATTTAGGGAACCATCTTTATGGGGAATATTCAATGGCTGTTGTTCAAGCTAACAGCTCAATTGAAGATCGAAGCCAACTTGAATCTGGGCCCTTGAGTTTCAATCATGAGGGTCCTCAAGGGACCTTCATAGGGGTATATGATGGCCATGGTGGATTTGAGGCCTCGCAGTTTGTCAGTGAAAATCTTCTAAGCAATCTCAAGAGTATATTATCATCTTTACTTTTCTCAGATGTTGCTCTATCTATCTTAGGATCTTATAATGACCCCTTTTTCTGTTTGATCCAGGGATTGTAGGTGAAGATGAAAACATGTCAGAAGATGTTATTAAGAGGGCATTTTCTGCAACAGAGGAAGGTTTTCTCTCTCTGGTGAAGAAGCAGTGGCGTAGCAATCCCAATATTGCATCCACTGGGACATGTTGCTTGGCAGGGATCATTTGCAATGACATGTTATATATTGCAAATGTTGGAGACTCGAGGGTTGTGTTAGGAAGAGTAGAGAGGGGAACGAAGGTAGTCGGAGCTATTCAGTTATCTGCAGAACACAATGTGAACATAGAGACCGTAAGAGAAGAAGTTAGATCAAAGCACCCTTATGATTCAGAAATCGTGGTTATGAAAAACACGGTTTGGCGTGTTAAAGGCCTCATACAGGTATAGTTTATGAAATTGGAACAACCTTTGCTTTTAGCTTCTGTTTCATCTTAGAAGCACTTTTTTAAAGTCAATATTCTGATTATTGTATATAAAAAACTTCTCAAAATCAAAAAACTTACTTTTGCTTTTGTTTTTATCTTAAAAGCACTTTTTTTCTTTAAAAAAAAAAAAAAATCAATCCGAACATAATCTTACCATTTATAAGATTAAAATTCTACATTGATCAATCCTAGTTGTGTTGTGTTCAGGTTTCAAGATCGATAGGTGATGCATATTTGAAAAGGGCAGAATTTAACAGAGAGCCTCTACCATACAAATATAGAGTTCCTGAACCCTACTTCAAGCCAATTCTTAGTTGGGAGCCATCAACTTCAACGCATAGAGTCCATGCTGATGATCAATTTCTGATCTTTGCTTCTGATGGTTTATGGGAGCATCTTAGCAACCAAGAGGCTGTGAACATAGTCAACAATTACCCACGAAATGTAAGCTAATTTCTATCATTCTAGCTTTTCCAAGCAATGATGGGTTTGAAGTTTTTCTCTGATCTGATTCTGACCATTGATACTATTGAATAGGGAATTGCCAAGAGGCTCGTGAAAGCTGCACTACGAGAAGCAGCTAAGAAGAGAGAAATGAGATTCTCAGATCTGGAGAGGATTGAACAAGGGATGAGGAGAGACTTCCATGATGATATAACTGTCATAGTTGTATTTCTAAATCCTAAACTCACTGATAGTACTTCTTCTCTTTCGGGTTCCCCTCTTTCTATCAGAGCTCCTGCCAATCCCTAGTGCAACTGTGTAAGATCATTAACACCGATTCTACACAAAATAGTTAAAAGATTTAAATTATATGTGCAGATTATGCAGAGGCAACTGTCATTGTAATTAAATAAGGTTTAAATTTACTACCTTATTCCTCTGCCGTCAACTGTAACATATGCTTAACATGAATATATATATATCTTGTTTAATCTCCTCGTTATTTCTTTTTTCCATTAGACATAGAATCTAAAGCCAAAACTGTTGGTTGGCGGACCCAGCCAAGAGGGCGTATTGTCTCCAGAGGTTAGGATTGTTGATGAGGGCAGGCCTCGAACCCAGGACCTTGGGGTTTTGTCCTCTTGAGTTAGCGGTGTAACCACTAGACTAAGAGGCGCCTCTTAGTCTAGTGGTTACACCGCTAACTCAAGGGGACAAAACCCCAAGGTCCTGGGTTCGAGGCCTGCCCTCATCAACAATCCTAACCTCTGGGGACAATACGCCCTCTTGGCTGGGTCCGCCCACCAACAAAAACCAAAGCCAAGATATTGTGTTTATGCATAAAACGCAACCCTCTGTTTTATTTGCGCTGCTGCGACTTATTGAGTTAGCGAGATCATTAACTAATTCACAAAACCAAATCCCTAAAATAGAAAATTGCCAATGCTTTTTAAAAGCTCCGCGATTCAAGTTTCCAGAGAAAGATAATAATTCATAGGAAACAGAGGTTAAAGATCAAACGTGGACTGTCTAAAAAGTGGTTGGACTTCGGCCGAAATGAGAGACACGGGGATGTCACAAAGACAAACACCAGATAGAATGTGACAAAACATTTTTAGCTGTTTTTCTTCCCCATGAAAAGAACAAACAAGCACCCCATTTTAATAGTCTAATTTTACCAAAATGACTTTTGTTTTTCCAGATTACTATTACAATCATCATGGATAAATTGCGAAATTTCCTTTGCCATTAAAGCAAACACGCAGAGCTACCAAGATAATACAAACGCGAGTTTTCTTTCAATTCCTACCCAGGACATTCTGAGCACATCAAAAGCCCTGTTAGACCAGGTAACATCCTAAATAGAGTGTCTCTTTTTTTTTTTTTTTAATGGTTGTTTCCAACAATTAGCTTTTCAGTCAAGGTTTATTGAAAATAAGTGATTGCAAAAAATTAAAAATAGCTTGACCAAAAGATAAACGTACGAGTTGGTGCAATTCACTGCCATTAGAAGAGAAGAAAACAGCTTTCATTTCAAATACAAGTAAATTACCTTCCATTTCCAAAAGGTCACAACAATTCAAATAGGATCATTCCTCACTTTGAAAATAGCTAATTTCACCGGTAAGACTAGAATATAAGTAAATAGCTTTCATTTCAAATACAAGTACATTACTTTACGTTTCCAATAAGAAGCTAGAAAGAGAGTATATCGAATTCCCACACAAACAAGGAATGGTCCTTCCATTAATTTATACATGACAAACTAGGAACGACAGTTAAACCCAGAAACAGGATACCTCCCAACATTTGCCCCAAGGAAAACTATAAAATTAAATTACAAACTGACATGACCCAAAAAATACTCAATTTCTTATCCTATCTAGCAGACTTCATGGTTCACGAAGAGACAACTATGAAGATTAACGAACACCTTCGAAGAGTTTGCCTACCTCAACAACAGCTAAGATCATAAAATTGGTAGCTACAGCCATGGAAATAATCTGAGAACATACTTCAAAATAGATTCAGAGCATACTTCTAAAAATTTTCATTTGTCACATTTAGCTTCATGACATTCAACCTTATTATTTTTTAAGAATAAACTCCAAAAGACAGTACTGGGAGCATAAGCCATTAAAATCTCAGCTGATCCAGCATAGTAGTGCAATAATTCTACTGTTGATGGGGATATTTTTCAAGGACTAACGCATATTATATTGATGAGTTTCCTAGGAGAATGCATCTGGTTCATACTCGAATAAGATAAACATGCTATAATGACTACTTTCAAATGAGATCAACAGACTATATGAAAACGGAAAAAAAGAGTGCAGACAACAAGAGACATGCACATTCCTCGAAAAAGTGACAGAAATTACGATGGAGGGAAATGTGCTTTAGATGCCTAATGCAACCAATGTCAACTTAACCATTATTTTTTTATTTTTTTTTGATGCCAATATCGATGATGAAATTATGAAATAATATTTAACTGTTAAAACTTACCTGGAATTTGGAAATAGTTCATTCTATCGACATGTTATTTTGGTGTTCATAATCTCAATTTATCAACACTCTCCAAGAGATAAAATGAAGTAACAACCTATACTGACTAGCAGATTCTGGATCAGCAAGATGTAAGTTAACAAAACCAACCAGTACTGCCTTTTAGCAAGTGATCATGAGCATCTGACTAAAGCATATAAGAGATACTGGTCGGATGGCAATGATAGGTATGAAAAAGAATTCAAGGAAAAGCATAAAAATTCCCAGGCTAGAGATTCCAAAATTCTGATCTTAAGGGAAATTGAGATAAGCAGACCCGATGAAGATAGATGTTAATTACCCCCAATTTGTCACCAAGTAAACCAATACTGAGATAAAATAAAAAGAAAACTTCCAAGAAATTTTTGTCTTAGCCATCTCTGACTGAGGCAATGGTCCACAAACTGAGGATTGCTGCATCTGGGGATTCATATGTCAAAAAGTAAATAGATACGAGATGTATGGAGGCCACTATGGGAATCTGAAATGTTAGAATCTAGACCTGCAAAAACATATAAAGGAAAAGGTTATAAAACAAAGAAATGAAGACCATGTGGTATTCATCAAAGCAATGGGGAAAAAAAGAGAGTAAGAGACCATCGATTTGGAAGAAAAACTAAAAACTAACAGAACATAGTAACTCACATTAATATTTCCTATTACTAAGGAAGAACGCTGCCAGTCATGCCCCTCCTCCAGCTTTGCCTACAATAGCTTCCTTCTAGTTTAAACCAAAAATTCGAAATCAGCATAGCAAATAGAGCAGGGATATTCTATTGGTTCTCATAATTAAGGTGTGTCAAAAGTGAATAACGGGTCTTACTGGCTCAAGGTTTCCCTTGCCATTAACTTGTGATAGAGAACCTGATCGTGGAGTTTGAAACCTGGCAGCAGAGAAGAGAGTAGAAAAATAAGCTATTATGCACACTCAAGTTATACATTATACGTTGAAACCTTGAAGGAAGTATTTCTACATGGTATAGGATAAAGAGATTTTGATATGCACCTGACTGCTCTTGCTTTCCTTTTATCTTCCTCCAGAGGATCAACCTTTGAAACAGGAGCAAACCTAGCAAGCCGAGCTTTCTTCTTTTCCTCCTTGTCAGTAGGAGTAGATGGAGTAGGGATACCAAACCTAATGAAGATTAATAAGAGCATCCATTTGAATTATGAAAGGTAAACCGACTAAGAAGAGTTTCATCAAACCAAAAAAAAGTAAAGTTTTAAGCTCATTCACAAAGAAATTATGCAAGTATAATTAATAGAAAGAAGGGAAAAACCTCTCAGATCTAGCCTTTCTCTTCAGATGCTCTGATTTTGCTGCCTCTGATGCAGGTAGCCCAGTGCCAAACCTACAATAACTCAAAGGTGGTGAATGAACGGTCAAGTCAAACCTTAACGTCATCATCTATACATTAAATATATTGGTAAAATAATTTATCATACCATCCAATAAGCTTCACTAGATCAAGGGAAGATGAAAATTTATTCGTTTTGACCAAAGCAATAGTGCATACATTTCTTGTTTGGTATGTCGCATGAAAAATAAACTTACGCTCACAATATGAATTAATTTGAAGATACAACCTGAAAACCCTAATTTGACATCCGAAAAGCAAGCAAATTCACATTCCCAAAATCCCAGTGGAGGAAACCAAAAAAGGCAAAGCTATCCGCTATACCTTTCCGCTCGCGAATTGCGCTTTTCTTCCTCAGACAGCTGGACGGAGATCCCAAATCGCTCTGCTCGACGCATCTTCTTCTGGGCATCGGAAAGTGGAGCGTCTTGTCCTGCAACAGAACCCACTGTAGCAACCGTTTCTTTCGAATCCCCGGTTCCCTTATCGGAGGTGGCACCGGCGGTTGAGGTAACATCTGAAGGTGCCGGCTGAGCAGAAGACGCATCGGTGGGATGTGGGTGTTGGTCAATACCTGGGTCTGGTTTGGCGGTTGGGGGATCGGTGAGGTCTAGGGTTTTGTTAGGGTTTTCCTGTGGAGGATTCTTGGCGTTGGGCTTCTCAGTATTGGTAGCCATTGGAACAGAGATAGATGAGAAATCGGAGACACCGTGAGCTGAGAGAAGTGTGGATTCCCGCGACAAGAATGTGAGAGAATTGACCTTTTAAATTGTTAAAAATAAAAAATAAAATAGTTCCCAACTATAACAATTATTATCGATTGTGTAATACGTAATAATTACTTTTTTTAGGATTTTTTTTTTTTAAATATGTTGTTTCATTGGTAGTTGGCACTTGGTAGTTAGGCAGTAGAAGTGTGGAAGGTAAATATTATATTGTAGTCATATATGATAATAGATTTAATTTGAAATTCCTAATAATAAGCTATTTTTCATGGCACCTAATAATAAGTTATTTGAATAATGTTGGAATTCGCCAGATTAAAACATAAAATACAATCAAACTCATTTCACAAACAAAGAAAATGAAAATAACATATAATGAGAAGATGAATACAATTGATGATAAAATAATTGAAAAAAAACTACAAAATGTAATGTTTATTATATTATATATTATTTATTTAAATTTACATGGATATTTTTTCCTTTTGTACATTTCTTATTTGAGTAATTTTAAAAAATATTTATCTTCGGATTTTGCCATTTGGTACATTATCTCCTTCAAATTCCAATCATATCAAATTGCTTTGTAGTAAAAGTTGAACCACTCACATCACACGTCAAAGGCGGTAGCAGCAGGGGCGACTTCATAATCTAAGGCTCTAAAACCGTCGCTCTTTCAAGAGTTTTATCGGACGAATAATGGCCATTAGGATTATCATGCCCGTTACTTGATAAATAAAAATAAAAATTTACGAAGGCTTGTGTTACACACGGATACTGTGCTGCTGTGCTATATCTCCTCTGGACCACAGCTATGGACTTGGGGGTCACTCTGAACCACTCGCTGGCCGTACTTGTCAATGCTAAACTACAATACATACCAGAAACAACAATCTACTTTTTGATTCTGATTCAGGTGTAAACACATGAGAATCTTTCGTCAATTCGCCTATTAATCAGCAGCAGATAAGATCAGCTCTTCGCTATCTCTTTTCCTTGTTCCTCCTCTCATTGAAGATTTGTGCGTTTACCAGCTTAAATTATAGAGCTGAAGAGTTATGGGATTAGCTTCTGTTGTGCTTAATGGCGTCCAAATTCCATTGAATTTTGATCTGGGTATGCTCAGGGTTTCACCGATTCCTCAAGCTGCCAAATGGTCTCGGGTTCACTTTGGTCGTCGTCATATCGCTCGCGTTTCTACAGGTTATCGCTCACAATTTCTCACCCCATTCTCTCTTGTGCTGATTTTTTCTCATATATATATATATATATACACATATATATAACCTCAAATGGGAATGCCTGTTCTTGCTTCTGACGAATTTTGGATGGCAGAGTATCATTGTCGTCGTGCTCAGCGTTTTCCAATTTCATGCTCCAAGGGGATTGATCAGGAGCATCACTTATCTGCCTCAGGTGACTACTTTGACATATAAGCATCTCTGGAAATCTTACATGTACCCATGATAGCACAGATAATTTATTTCAGATTTAAAAGCTGAATATTAATTGAAATTTAACTATACACTCTGAAGTCATATGACTTGCGTTACACTATATGAAATTTAAGATCCCATTTTAAGATCAGGCTTACAATTTCTCTTACTTATATTTTAAATATTTAAGTTTCATGCTCTATCTTGCATATGTTAACTACAAGTGTTAGTTGAATGAATTCACAGAAGGCAAGAGGGTCAGTGCTCAGCCACGTGATGACAATAACAATAACGGAACATCTAGAAATCAGGCCTCGGTTAATAATAGTCAGGAATCTCAGGGACATGGATCTTACATCACTTCTGCTAGAACCGTTGCTTTGTGGGTAGGTGGATCTCAGATAAATATGATTTGAGTGCTTTCTTTTACAATTTCCTCCATTATCTATTTTCACATTGATATAGTTATTATTTCTTATAGGTGTGCACTTCAGTGGCATTTGGTATCGGTTTGGGTTTTAAAGACGGGATCGGCAAGGCATCTGAGTTCTTTGCTGGGTAAGCAGAATATATATATATATATATATATATATATATATATATATATATATATATATATATATATATATATATATATTTGTGAAATAGAAAGCCCGCTTCATATAGGTCAGAGTTCAGTGTGTTTCCTGTTTTAAACACTGCAAGAATGACCAATACCTAGGGGGAGTAAAAGTCAATAACTTGCAAAATTTCTGGAAACAATTATCATTTGGAGAGGTGTTTCAGGTGTCTTCAAATTTCCTGCTTCTGCTTATATATGCGTCTGTTGAGTAGTAAAAAAATGAAACTAATTAATTTTTTGCATTATAAAAGGAGGGGTACCTTATTGCATGGCTTTTCAAGTTTGTGCATGCATTTTTGAAATTTATTTCTAATAACTTTATGATTTTTATTAAGTTTGCTTTCATACGGCTATCTTATTTTCACTTTGTTGAACATTGTGCCAGGATTTTCTCTTTTCACTAAGATGACCATTGTGCATTTTTTCAGATATATTTTGGAGCAGAGTCTGTCTGTAGATAATCTCTTTGTCTTTGTTATGATATTCAAATATTTCAAAGTGCCAATTATGTATCAGGTGATGTATAAACTTTCTTGCTAAGTGTGAACTTGAGATTTCAACTTTCTGTTCATATTTTTTAGTTTCTTAATGTTGTTTTAACAATAAAAGGGACTTTTGTTGCAAATTATGGATTATTGTTTTCTTTTTTTCCCTTTCTTAATGAACATACAGAGTCGTGTCCTATCCTATGGTATTGCTGGTGCAGTTATATTTCGCCTGACATTAATACTTCTTGGAACAGCCACCCTTCAGGTGTGTTTCTTAGCGGGTGGATTTTTGCACCTGCTTGATACATGTACATTTGTTTTTAGAAGGCTTTTGTCTTTTAGGTAATGATCTTGAATAATTCATTGTGATGTTGTTTCAGAGTTTTGAGGCCGTCAACCTTCTATTGGCTTTAATATTACTCTACTCATCATTCAAGGTGAAGATTGCACTTTTCCAGTTTTTAGATCCTCATATCAGCTTGTACAATATCTTCCGTGTTCACGTCCTTCTGAATTTTATTCTTCTGGTGGTTGTGGCATTTTCTAATTCTATGGCTCTAATCACTTTTTTTTTTTTTTACCTTAATAGCTATTGGTCAGTGAAGAAGACGAATCTGACTTATCTGATAACTTTATCGTGAAGACTTGCCAGAAATTTATCCCTGTTACAAGTAATGTTCTCACACACCTGTTATTTTTGTGTTTTTGGAATTGTCTGTTTGTGTATCTTGCAAACTATGTGCGATAGGATTTCTTCACTACATGAAGAATTTGGTTCCATGAGATTCTCATAAAATTGAACCACTATCTCAATAGCTTCTTGCAAACTCTGTGCTGTAAGTCAATTCTGGATGTGGTATATCCTATCGTAGCTTCCTTTTAGAATAGATTAGATTATCCTAATTTGTATGATACAGTCTTCCATGTCGGATTGTTTGATCAGGAGATAGGCATGGCGCGATGTATGAATACCGTCAAGGGCAAAATACATCGTTGGCATATATAGACTTCACCTGACTTGCGGTTGCCTGCATTGTGTTTAATTCAATTCGTACCGACTGATCTTATCATCCAAATTCTTACTTTTACACAATCTTTTGCAGCATATTATGATGGAAATCGGTTCTTCACCAAACAGAATGGGTTGTGGAAAGTAAGTTATCGATGAGAATCAGTTACAGACTGAAACTACTTCCTTGTTGACTTTGTTTCATCAATTGTCATCTATAACTAAAAAGATCTTTTATTGTCTTAAATTAATTTCAATTTTATTTCTAACAGGGGTCAAACATTTTGGGCAGGCCACACCTTTGCTTCTTACTGTAGCAGTTATTGAGCTCAGTGACATTGCATTCGCAGTAGGTTTTTTTCATCCCTCTCTTGTATTAGGCCTTTTCTGGTTAATTTTCCATGGGAATGTTGATTGAAGTGTTCTTCGAATAGGTCGACTCAATACCTGCAGTTTTAGGTGTAACGCGGGATCCATTCATAGTTTTTACGTCCAATATCTTTGCCATCTTGGGTAAGTTTCTTGATTTTTCTTTTCTCACAATCTATCTGTGTTCCACAGTAGTTGTAAAGGTTGTTCGTCTGTTTGCTGCTGGACAAAATTGTAATGTATGGTTCCAGAGCAGAATATTTTGGTACAAATTAGTGGTTGTTTTATAACTTTATTCTTCTAATTCTATGCTACCATCTGAGTTGAATTGGCAGGATGAATGCGTTATAGGCAATGATTAAACGAATGTTACTTGTCAAATGTAGGTTTAAGGTCACTTTACACAATCATTGCCGAGGGTATGTCAGACTTGGAGTACTTGCAGGTAAATGTGAATTGTTTTATTTGAATATTTCATCCTTGCTTCATGACTTTGTGCTATTCAAACAACCACGTCTGTCTCTGGTCTTGTCAGCCGTCCATTGCTGTTGTTCTGGGCTTTATTGGGTGTAAGATGATCCTGGACTATTTTGGTAGGTCTATATACTAAAACTGCTTCAGTCTATTATATTATCCATTGTGCCTCTAGTTTTACATGTTCTCGTTTCAACAGGAATCCATGTCTCAACGGAGGCATCTCTTGGTTTTGTAGCCTCAAGTCTTACCATTGGGGTGCTATTAAGCCTGGCAAAGAAGTCTGATTAGCCTAAAGTAATTCAACCACAGGAATCCAATCTGATTACATTATATTTTTGCTGTATGCCTTATTATTGGATTTTTTTTTTTTTTAGGTGGATTTGAGAAAAATAAAAATAAAATCTTTAATCGGAACTACGAAGATATTTGCCCTTACATATCAGTAATTCCTTTTCCGTGAGATATTATTGTTATTGTTACATATTAGCGATTAAAAAGGCCGTACCGTTGGATTTTTTTTTTTTTCTAATTGAATTAATAAATAAAATCAATTATATTATTTTTTTATATGATAAGAAACAATTAAAAATAATCGGTATGAACTATGCCAATGAAATGAACTTTCATAAAAAAATACTAGATTTGTCAATTCAACTCAAACAAATTGAGTGTATAAGATTGACTAAATGAGGATCTTAAATGATTCATTTCTCATTAAAGTAGCTAATAAAATGACATCAAATATATCATAGCTGAGTAGTACAAAAGTTATTTTAAATTTGTAAGTTTTATATTTTTTTTTTGTCACACACCCTAAATCCTTTACCACTATACCATACCATACTTAATAGTTAATAGCTTATAGCTTTTAGTAGTATTTGAAGTTGTAACTAAAAATATAAAAAGGATTAATTAAAATATTATTTAAAAAAAAAATCATTGGACGGCATAATATATAATTCATAAAAATAGCTTGTTCAAAACCGCATTATTTGAATAACATATTCTGCGTAGTTTGAAAAAAAGCATCTTACTTAAAATTTATTTAAAGCTTCCGTCTTTCTTGACAATAAGAAAATTGGTGACTGACTCTAAACTTCGAGAAGTTTCTAATTTTTATTCCCTCCCCAGCTGATGGGAAACGTATACACTTTCGTCATTGCCGGCGACTTCATCGTCCTACCAACCCATATAAAATTAAGGATCATTTGTGGAATTAGATGGCATTCTACATCACATTGCTATTCAACGCTCAGTGAATTCTCTGAAGAACGACATCAATGGCAACCGTGCAAGAAGTTCGTACTCCACCGTTGACTTCCACCTCTGAGCCGCCGCCTCTTTTTGATGGAACTTGCAGGTTCATTGATTTCTATATTCTTCTGCTTTTCCTGGGTTGTTTGACCTTTGATCATGTTCCAATTCACCATGTTTTCATGGTGTTTGATACAAAGCTCACTTGAATTACACACATAATTTGTCTTGTCTTAGGTTGTACATCAGCTATACATGTCCTTTTGCACAACGAGTATGGATCACCAGGAACTACAAGGTTGTTTCCCTCACTCCTCTGCTTCCATGTGTTTGCTTTGCTGGCTTTATTGGTCTTGAATCTTGATCTTCTCTGCTGACGCTGTGCCTGTTTCTTTGTGTTTGAACTATAGGGACTACAAGACGAGATCAAATTGGTTCCCATTGACCTTCAAGACAGGCCTGCTTGGTACAAAGAGAAAGTCTACCCTACAAATAAGGTGGGTAACTTAGTACCTCACAACAAAAACAGAGTTCTTTGTGTATTTGATTTGCCTTATTTACCATCATGTTCATGCTTTCATTGCTACTGTTGTAGGTGCCATCGTTGGAACATAATGGCAAGGTATTGGGAGAAAGTCTTGATTTGATCAAATATGTAGATTCCAACTTCCAAGGCCCATCTCTATTCCCCACTGTAAGAACTAAGAACCACTAACTCTATTTGACCATCAAACCAATTCCCCTCAAAACTGAATCTCTATTTTCTTTGAGTTGATTAATGCTTGGATGACAATTTTAGGACTCTGCCAAGAAAGAATTTGGCGAGCAATTGATATCCGATATTGGTTCCTTCACCACGGGCGTATTCTCTTCGGTCAAAGCAGAAGATCGAGTACAAAAAGCCAGTAAGATCTAAGTTCTTGACGTAATTTCTGAGAATGATATCAAATAAAATGGAAAATTTGAAAAGGGGTACTGATGCTTTGAATGAATCAGGTGCATCTTTCGATCACTTGGAGAATGCTCTCACTAAATTCGATGATGGACCATTCCTCCTTGGCCAATTTAGTCTGGTAAGTTTAAATTCAGCAATCTGCACGAGAAGATGAAAATGGAATAGTCTTAATTATATTTTGACGATTTATGAATATCTGGTTGATCATCAGGTTGATGTTGCCTATATCCCATTTCTTGAAAGATTCCAAATTGTGTTTTCCGAAGTGTTCAATAATGACATCACGGATGGAAGGCCTAAACTAGCAGCATGGTTTGAGGTACATCAATGTCACTAGTACAACAAAGTGCTTCAGATTTCACTTTGATTGACAAATTTGTTTTGCAGGAGCTGAACAAGATTGATGCTTACAAACAGACAAAACCCGATCCTAAGCACATCGTTGCACATTTCAAGCGCGTCGTTTTGGTACTACGGCTTGTTTTTACCTCCTCTTCTTCTTGCCATGTTGGTAACTTTGACATTTCTGTTATGCAGGGTCAGCAGTGAACATTGGATGGCAGCAAGTGCTCAAGAAATATAGGGTCAACAAAATGATGTCCGTGTATGGATTTGCTTCTGTTCTGTAGCTTGAAAATATAATCAATAAAATAATATCTGCAAGAGTTGCAGATTTGACAGTGTATGTACTATTATTTACGATGTACTATGTAGTACTGTTTTCTTTCTTTGGACCACTGTGTGAACTGATCAACGTTGTACAACCCTGCAATAAAGTCTCAACCGTGTTTTTTTCTTTTCTTTGGCCGCAACCGCCAAACATGCATTGATTGGTGTGTTCATAAGGGAATCTAAGTATCAAACAGATAATGCGTTCAAGAAAGACATAGAAGGCTCTTCTTTAGTCTTTATTTATTCATAAAAAGGTTTTTAGGATTCATGCACAGATGTAGGGTTTATATTTTAAGATTTATGATTAATATTTAAAGTTGGAAGGTCTATATATTAATATTTAGAGTTTTAATTATGCGTGTCGAGGACTCTTTTCTCTTTTTCAAACCTCGATTCGTATTTTTTATAAATAAATTTTTTATCAACGATAGAACAAGATCCAATTTGAATCATATTTAAGGGATTCCTTGGTTCGAGCCAAAGAAGCAATGTCACTCCATCATTATCAAACTGATTGCAATTTCGAAAAAAAAATAGGTGTTATCATATAGCTTTGTATCGGCTAAGTTCACAAGTTGGAGATAAGCGGACTTGAACTTGACATCCGCCACAGGGTAAACCATCGCCTCTCAAGCTCCCGACTGATTCCTGAAGCGATCTTACCTAGGATTGCAAATCCCAAGTTTGTCTATGAAGAGCGGATCTACTTATATTAGTGTCTATAATTGATTTCTTTTGTATAATACTAATTGATAGGGCTATGTAATTTTAACAATATTTTTAAGCATAAATTCTAAAAACTTCAAACTTTAAATATAACTTTAAAATTTTAAATCTTAAATGTTAAAATATAAATTTTAAAAAAACCTTAAATCTTAAATTCTAAAATATAAAATTTAAATTTAAGCATAAATATGAAAAAATAAAACTCCGGTAAGAATAGTCTTAAAATTATAAAAATAACTAGAGTTATCATAATAAATACAGTAGTTATTTTTAAATTTTATGTTTTCAATAATTTTTATTAATTGTTATTATGTATCCATGTCACACAATAAAACAACCCTTCATAAAAAGTCTTCGGGTACGATAATTTTTTACTAGATCAAAACCGCTTGAGAAAGAGGGCAAATATGTCTAGAAAAATTTGAGAACTTGAACGATGCATTAAAAATTGATCCTGAATGGTCGTTGCCTGTAGAACTTTTCTCAAAAATAAAATAAAATAAACTATGTATTAAAATCAGAAAATTTTAATTTTATTGATTCTGTAATTTCTGTTACAAGTGTTCTCTTTATCGGCTGATGGGCTTCCATTTATGTTAACAATACATAGGCCTGAGGAGTTACAGGCCCAAGAAAATGGCTAGGTCATTTCTTCTGGCACACCTTTTGTTCCTAGATACACACCCTAAGGCCGAGTTCTATTCAGTATTCACATGTCATTCTCGCCCTTTCGCGATACATTGAATGTGGACACCATACATCATCCAATTAGTGTCCCATTGAACGTGGACTGTATTCTGCACCCAATTAGTGTTATCGGCAAAGCTCCTTAGGTAAGCGGAGATCAATGGCAGCTCCTTCCTAAGGGTTAACACCTTTATTCGTATGAATATATAAAATTATAAATCATTTAATTATTACATAAATATTCTTAACATCTTATTTTTATCTATTTTTAATTTTGTAACACTAAATCATATTATTATAATACCATATATATACATCTTAGTTTACTGGCAAGCGGTCTCTTCCACCTTAAGAAAACGTAGATGACGACACGTGAACTGCCGAAACGGTGCCAATTTTACGTGACGGAGACGGGAACCAAACAGCACTGGCGAACGTTTCGTCACTGCTTGCGAATGATGACACTAGAATGTCCGATAATATTTTGGAACAAAGAAGAATCCTATAAAGGGGGCACTCCACTACCGCTAGTCTGTAGACTGCAATCTGCATCAAAGCTCAGTGAATTAGGAGATAAATGGCAACCGGGTAACCGATTTCTACACATTCTCAACCTTTATTTCATTATTAATTGCTAATTGCTAATTTGATTCATTTAATGTTTTTTAACACTTCTCTTTCGACAATTTAGGGAAGTTTTGCCTTCACCTTTAACCTCCACCTCCGACCCACCTCCTATTTTCGATGGAACCACCAGGTTCAATGTTCATCCACACCCACTTGTTTTCTTCATATTCACAATCCAATTTGCATGCGTTATTTAATGCTATTTTTCTCGGATTCTTTGTTTAGGTTGTATATCAGTTATGTTTGCCCTTATGCGCAGCGTGCATGGATCACCAGGAATTATAAGGTTGTCTTCTTTCTTCTTCACGCCCTTTTCATTCTTTCATTATCATCTAATATAATCTATTATGTCTTCGCTGGCTTTGTTTGCCACCTTTTGTGACACTGTCTATTTCTTTTTTCCCTTTAATTTTTTGTGAAGTTTTTAACTATTTTCTATTTTTTAAAATCTATGTCCGTTGTTTCTTTTACTTAATCTTAATCTTGTCTCTTACCCTGGGTCACAGCCATTATTTTATCCCCTC
Organism: Bauhinia variegata; assembly: GCA_022379115.2. Classification (NCBI taxonomy): domain Eukaryota; kingdom Viridiplantae; phylum Streptophyta; class Magnoliopsida; order Fabales; family Fabaceae; genus Bauhinia; species Bauhinia variegata. The sequence goes on along the minus strand of CM039429.1, from coordinate 23,345,781 downwards.
AACGAAATTTATCTCTGTTTCTAACTCATCGATCAATTCTTTCAAACGTCAGGGACTACAAGACAAGATCAAATTGGTTCCTATCGACCTTCAAAACAGACCTGCTTGGTATAAGGAGAAAGTCTATCCTGAAAATAAAGTGGGTAACTTGGTGCATCTGAGAAAAAAAAAAAAAAAGAAAGGTTGTACTTTTGCTTTATCGATCATAATAGTTGCTCCTCATGTTAACAGGTGCCATCATTGGAGCACACTGGGAAGGTTCTGGGAGAGAGTCTTGATTTGGTTAAATATCTAGATGCCAACTTCGAAGGCCCATCTCTATTTCCCAGTGTATGAACTATGAACCCCTATTCCTCTTTACAAAACCCATTCTTCCATCCTCTATTCAGCAGTGGGGTAATGTTAAGAAAGCATTTTTCAGGATCCTGCCAAGAAAGAATATGGTGATCAGCTGATATCCCATGTTGATACGTTCACCAAAGATTTGTTCTCTTCATTGAAAGGGGGAGACCCTGTGCAACAAGCAAGTAAGATCCAGATTCTAAACTGAAGACGATGATTGTATCATTAAAACTAAAGGGGAATGATTAAAATTTGTAATTGGAATCAGGCCCTGCTTTTGATTACTTGGAGAATGCTCTTGGTAAATTTGATGACGGACCATTCTTACTTGGCCAATTTAGTTGGGTAAGTTCAAGTCTAATCATCCCTCAAGAAAATAGTCATGTCTCGTTTTCTAATAATATCCATGATTTCATTGTTAGAGCTTTCTCTTTCTGATGATTAATAAACCATGGTGGTTATTAGGTGGATGTCGCCTATATTCCTTTTGTTGAAAGATTCCAAGTTGTGTTCTCTGAGGTGTTCAAGCATGATATCACCAAAGGAAGGCCAAAACTTGCAGCTTGGATTGAGGTACTGGAAGCCGTCATGTGCAAATTTCTCCACTGGGTTAACAAAAGAAGGATCTTTCAATTCAATTCTAAAGCAGATTGATCATTATCTTCAATCTGAACTTGGATTAGTTTCTTTATCTGCTCTAAAAATGGAAATGGGATGGTCCATTTACATTAGGTATACTGGTTCCACAAAATACTTATTCTAATGACCAATGCTTTTTGGCAGGAGTTGAACAAGATCGATGCTTATACGCAGACAAAAGTTGATCCCAAGGAAATCGTTGAAATTTTCAAGAAGAAATTTTTGGTATTACTACAATAAACATATTCCTTACACGAGTTTGGTTTGGAGATCTGTGGTTGGTTTCCACTTTATTGAACATTTACATTTCTGTTCTGCAGGCTCAGCAGTGAACGTTATGTTATGGCATCAGGTCTCTGAGGATATCGCCACTAATTGATATTTGTTTGTATGATTAGTATTATCTTAAAATAAAATGTGGTGCATGTGTGTATGTATCTAGGCCAGCTGCAGATGGTTGGCTTCCATGCAGTAATAATATGTTCTAGTAGGTCCCATTGTGTGTCCCGAAAGCGTCGTGTGAAACTCTATAATATCATAGTTGTGACAGGTTGCTTGTAGAGAGCATGTTCGTTAAAAATGTTAGAAGTTCGTATGAATTTCTTCTGTTTAATTTAGTTTTGGGAATCGATTTCCATCTTTAATCATTCGAATATATTGAGATGATCAGGGCAACGAAACATATGATTTGTTGATGTGTCATTTGAAGCAGAACCTGAATATCTAAAGAAATTACTGAGCTTCTAAATAATAGGGAAACATGATCTTATGAAGAAGACAAATCAGGCACCACAACTTCACAATCTTTAATTGGCTTGTGTAGTGCTCGAATTTGTAAGAGAAATCATAGCATACATCAGTTCCAATATAAAAAGAAAACTTGGATGCCTTTGGGTAGTGTTTGGTTCGAGGAAAGTTGATGCAATTTAACTTGATAATTTGATTGTCAGCTGCGTTTGACTTAGATTTTATGGAGATTTTTATTTTCTTTTCAACCTCACAATAATTTTGGGACTCAGTTACTACTCCATGAAAAATGCTTCATGGGCAAGCACTGAACAAAAAGATGTAAAATGCTAGTCACACTGTATACAGAGAGAAGCAGATACACTTCCAAATAATTAAATCAGGGCAGAATGTGAGAATTTGATCTATTTCTATAGGGCCTCATAACTTGCAGATTAAGCATAACTATACAACGGAATCAGATAAAGTGGTAGATGCAAGCAAGACTCGAGCAGACACATGAATCCAGAATATTTGCTCTTAGAATAAAAATTTAGAGAAAAGGAAGTCAGAATATTATCTTAGCCCCAAATGGAAATTGGAGCAGCAGTGTGCACCCTCTTAACATGAATAAAACAAAATTTCACAAGGTTTTTCGTAACTATGATCTAAAGCAAGAAAACACCGTCAAAAGACAACTGGTATACATATGAACAGCTATAAACCTATACCTCGCAGTGTGTGGAGAAGCCCATTAAATACACGATATTTGAGCTTTGCTTCAGATTTTCTTATCCCCACTAACTTTGAGCTCTGCATCATTGTCCCCTCTTGGTTCTAGGAGGAGTAGGAGGGGCAAGGCGGGAACTTTGGACTGTCTCTGCATTGGGGTCATATTTTTGTGAAGCAAGATAAGTTAAAGCTGTCACAACATCAGCTATAACTGGGCGCATATTGGCCTGCTCCTGTACACACATTGCTGCAACGGCAAGGGCTTGGTATAAGCCTCTTGAAGGATACTGGCCTTGAAGCATTGGATCAGCCATTTGTGAAAATTTTCTTCGATCTTTAAACAAGGGTCTAGCCTGAAATATATTATTGAGTTTAATCAAAATTACGCAAACAAGGAAGTCATTGCATCAATTTCAATTTCACAAGAATCTCAACTTAAGGTATTAAATACTGTCAATTTCTTATAGATAGCTATAAGAAAAATGCAAGAGTTAAAGAGGATAATGGTTTAAACAGCTCAAAAAGTTCACTGTAACTTTGACCACTTTCAAGCACCATTTTAACGGGAATTAACTCTGAAAACATTGTCCACCCTCAATCATATTCTGCTTTTAGTTTTGTTTAAGATGTGACCGTGGACTATTGGAGTGAAAATGACTCATTGTACCATAAATTCTTTCAACTAAAGTATAACTGTTCTGGTAAAATTTTCCTGGCATGGTAAATTCACGTTGGACTACAGGCTACCCCCCCTTCCCTCTCTTATTTGAAACGATGATACTAGCAATCCACAAGGACCTTTCTTTAACAATTTATTTTATATAGCGAGAAAGTGTATGTTATTCAAACAAGAGCATTTCTGTGGCTTTTGAATCAACAGCAACCCTACGAGATGACAGACTATATGAGTGGCTTACCCATGCAACAAGATTCTGCTCTCCTGCAGCTTTTGAATTGTCAATTGCTTTCCTTCCAGTAATTATTTCCAGAAGAACTATGCCAAAACTATAAACATCTGATTTGAGAGTCAATTGACCTGTCATTGCATATTCCGGAGCACAATATCCGTAGGTGCCCATAACCCTAGTTGATACATGGGTGTTTTCCCCAACTGGTCCAAGTTTAGCTAAGCCAAAATCAGATAACTTTGGATGATAGCCTTCACCAAGTAAAATGTTCGAGCACTTTAAATCTCGGTATATGACAGGAGGGTTAGCTTTGTCGTGAAGATATTCCAATCCCCTTGCTGCCCCAGCAGCTATTTTCATTCGCGTATTCCAGTCAAGTCGTTTCTTTCCAGGAGAAATATCTGCAATCAAACATGTTAATACCATTATCTACTAGAAGACGTTACAAAGTTTAAAAGACCAGAAAAGAAAGAGTATGTATGTAGAGTTTAAGCAGAAATACCATGTAAGTGATCTTCCAAGGATCCTAACGGCATATATTCATAAACTAGAAGCCTTTGATCTCCGTCAGCACAATAACCAATAAGGTTTACAAGGTTAGGGTGGTGGAGTAGACTTAACATCAACACTTCCACAAGGAACTCTCTATTCCCTTGCAGCCCATTTCGGTCAAGTTGTTTAATTGCTACAACCTACATTGAAAAATACAAAGGATGAAGCATTTGGCCAACTCAAACTATATTGTGTAACTTCATTTCCGTGCCACTTACTCCAGCTCTTCATTAAAAATGAAATCTTGAGAAAATATACTCACCTGATTAGTACTTTCCAGACGCCCTTTGTGTACTCTACCAAAACCACCCTCCCCCAAAAGAGATTCTGTTCTAAAATTTCTAGTAGCAGTTGCCAACTCGCGGAACGTGAAAGTCTGGGCTGCAATGTGATCAGGATTCCCATTTTTAGAGCCGTCACTAGTCTTCGATTTCCCTGTATACAAGACTACCAATTTGAGGCAAGAAAAAAAAGAGGCAAAAGCTGAAAAGCAGGTTTAGATTTGATTACTCAGACCGATCAATTCATTCTGTCTCTTGGGCTCGTGAAATTACTACATGGCATGTTTATTATCCAAGCCCCAAGAAAACAATAATCATCCAATCAAAACCACAAACTGATTTTACCCTCTAGGACGCATGTTACAATATTACTATAACAGGAAAAATTTACGCTTGACGTGTATTTTGTAAACTAAGAAACCAATATGGTGAAAGGAAGCAACACAAGTGACAAGTTCTGCATTATTGTAAAAACTGTCAACACAATTTTATTGAAGTTTACTAATTTGGGCAACTGTAAGTAGTAACTTTAGAGCATAACCTGAATGTTAGTAATACAGAGATCAAAGGAAACTATTTTAGATAAGGATGGAAGATAATCTAAAAGCACGCAAAATTTACTGTCTACAGAAACTTTATTCAAATTAGCTGATCGACAAATTCTCTTGAGATATATGACCAAATATAGAAGATTACTCTTTTTATGAAAAAAAACGCAGGTGGGCGTGAGCCATCAGTTCCCAGCTATTTTTATCCTGGGAATTTCACACATCCAGCAGACCAATCGGGTTTTGATTTTCCAAGAAAACCATACAAAGCAAGAGAAAAATTAGCATAAGTGATAAGACACAAAATATTCCCCAAATAACTTCATCAAGAAGACGCAACAGAAATCGAGTGGAAGCATGATTGACCCAAGAGGGTCTCACTATCAAGCTTCTGATGACTGTTTTTCCATACTAAAATAAGCGTACCGGTACCTGGTGCCTGCTTGATCTGATCAGACAGATTATCCTCCACTTTCATATTCTTCATCTTCTTCTTTATCTTCTTCTTAGTGTTTGAATTTCCAGAACAGGGAATCCAACCCATGATTGCCCTTTCCTGCTCTCTTGAGATTCCGGCACAATAGTAACCAGGGAAGACCAAATAACAGAAGAATCAATCACTCGCAATTCACAGTAACACTCATATTGATCAGACCCGACACCAACAGCCACAGATGGCTCGGGCAGCTAGCTACAATTGGAAGAGAAAAAGCCTCGCTTTGTTGTTTCTCTCACTTCGTTTTTATTTTTTCCTTGTGAATTCTTTACTTCTCTTTTTTTTTTGTTCCTTCCTTTTTCATATTTCCAATTCCCCCACAAAATTCCTCATTGGCCTCTTTTTGCTCGGAAAAACCTCGTTATTGGCTGAAAACACGCCTCTCCCTCGCTCATCTCCGAAGCCAACTAAACGGCGATACCCCTTCAACGATGTCGTTTAAAAGCCCCCAAGCTTCCATAGAATATTTCTATTTTATATTTTGCTAAACATAGCATATGCGCTTTTGGATTAAGCTATTTGCTCTCTTAAATTGTCATGCTTGCCACTACTATCGTTTCCATCCACAGACTGCTTATAAGAATCCACAAAATAAGATGCTTTTTTTTTTTTTTTTCTTTTCTGTAATTCCAATTTTTTTAAGGAAAATAAATATTTTTAAAAACTTATTTGTAATGTAACTCAATGATAAAATTTTTGGCCGCCTTCAAAGGTTCAAGTTTGAGGAAACAATGGAACAAGTACTAAAACAGCTGTGATTGTGAATGACATTCCTATAATAATTATCACAAGGTGGGTCTCATAACGCAAAAGAACTTCTCTTCCTTTCCTTTTCTATATGTTGGCTTTTTTAAAAAATTAAAAAATAAAAGAAATAAAAAAGTTACTCTTTGAAGTGAAAGAGTTATGATTTTAACCACTGGCTTTTCTGTTGAAAGCAAGCAAAAAGGAAACACAAGGATTTACATCAAAGCTGCCTGGATAAGGTTTCCATTCAAATTTTACAGAAGAAGTTAAAGACAAATGATTTTGCTTTGGAAAATTGGTGAGAATTTATGTGGAGGGTTGTCCTTCTCCTTCACTGTTGATAAATCAATTGCAGGAGACAGCTAGTACCAAACGGCTCCATATGATGGGCATCTATTGTTGAAGGGAACAAGTATGTCTAAATCTCTTCTTTTTGCTCACTGATCAAAGTATAGATTAAAAAAATTATTTTAACACATAAATATTTGGTATATGCTTTTATTGTTGGATAGGTATGGATATGACAGACAAAATATCAAAATGAATATGTTGCATATTACAAAAAGAAAAATGTATAATTTCGTTTTGTAATTAAGGCTAGAAGAGATTAATTTATGATTAAAATACATATTAAAAAAAGAAAAGAAAAGTAAAAGGTATAGTAGAGGTGGGTCATCCAAAAAATGTCTTCCGTGAAGGCCTAATGAATTTAAAATTGTTTTCAACTAGCAAACAAAATAATTTGGTTTTGGGGGCAAGTGGTAACTGTTTACTTAATAATTATTCATAGGGCGGCCAACAGATTTCATGCACACTTGCATTCAACCTACATCAAGAATTTTATCCTTATTTGAACGCTTGGGGACAGAATTTTTTGGGTCACATTGATCTTGTTAATCTAATCAAGTCTCAATCATGGAGAATCTCTTTCAGATGTCACAGAAACTGTGTTCCTCATTGGCATTCATGGTTGTGCTTTCCCTCATATGTAGTGATGAGTGCACTTGGGTCATCTATTGCCCTTTCCACGTGCTTCCGCATGTTACACTTTGTATTAGTGCATCTATAATAACTCCTGCAATAAAAATCAGTTGCTGTTGTCAGAAAACGCAATGCAAGCCAACAGTTGCTTGAACAAGAAGCAAATAAAGATTTTAATCCACCATGCAATGATAACAACTTGCAGTCATGGGTTCAAAAAGTCACACCTGGGATATGGATTGCCCTTCACGGCCTTTTGCCCATATTTCCTCCACCGAAAGCCATCTCCGACCATTTCAGAATTTGTAGGATTTTGTACCACAATGCGAGGCTCTATTAAACTTTCCTCTGACACTGCTGCTTCATTAGATTGATTGTCTTTTTTCCTGGAGTTAAGAGCACTGTCAAGTTTCAACATGAATTAGAATTACCCTCGTTCAACTAGAATTGAAGAAATATTAGAAAAAAAACCTTTTTTTACTTCTGGGTTCATCTTCTTCTGCCTCAAATCCTTTGCTTCCTTCCTCACATTCCCCACTAAGACCAAAGGAATTTTCAGGGGTTACTCCACTGGCATTAATGGCAACAGTTACACCAGAATCATTAGCCTGTGGAGCCTTGACCTGATAAGTTGAATGTGCAGATAGTCCTGTATCATTCTGATTCTCAATTCTGCTTTCATTCCTCTCATCTGGGTAATTAGTATTACTATTACTCCATAAATTGTTGTCAGCATTTTGAGCCAATACATCAGATACGAATCCTGGTCCTGACTCTTGTGACACTGCTGAGTTGCGTTTAGGAGGCTGAGGCTTTGAGTGGTCATGCTCACCTTTATAAACAATTTCTTCAATCTGTCCATCAAATGACCGTTCAACTTTCTTCTTCACTGGACAATTAGGAAATGTGCATTTATAGTAACTCCGCGGATACTCGCTTCCCTTAACTTGCTTCTGACCATATTTCCTCCAGTTGTATCCATCATAAGAAGGTCGATCACCATTGGCATTACTTGTGGATGGCAAAGTCTTTGGGTCCTCCTCTTGGTTATGTGATACTACCTTACTGGCTTCACTTGTCTGATTTAAATCAGCACGAGCGTGAAGAGTGCTACTCTGAATCTGAACAACATTTGAGCTCAAATTTGTTTTAAACTTCTCTGTGTTGACATATTGCAGACAAGCTTTCATCGATTGCCCTGGTTGTGACTGACCAGAAAAGCAGTTTCCCTTCTCCCAAAAAAAGAAAAGAAAAAAAAAAATAGAAAAGAAAGTCAGATTTTCAAGCAAATTCACGTGAACAAAAGAGCCAGATACCAAACATACAAGCCTATAGATACAGATACTAACCATATTTACCAAAAGAGAAACAGTGGACTTTGATACTAGTTTCGCCTTTGGCTTGTATATCACAGACTGTCTAGTGTCTGGTTCTGAGGTCTTGTCAGAAGAGTTACAAGGTGCAGTTTCAGATAAATCAGCCTGAAATCGTCCAACACATCAGTTATTGAAATTTAAGAACAGTGTTACTGAGATCGTTCTCGTAACTGATGGGTTTTATGTTGGAACATAGAATTAAGAAAGAGATATTTTGTCCTGAGCATTCACCTGAAAAGAAAGGAATCCGGCAGGGGCAGCGCGATTCATTGCCGGCTTGAATCTCACTGTCTTTGGCCTAATGGCTGCGACTGTAGTTGGAGGAGACCCATCATTGATGGCACCGGCAAGTAGCTCTGAGAACGATCTGAAAGTAGAGCAACTAGGTCTAGAAGCAACTGGTTTAGCAACAGTTACTCTTTCTGCTTCCTTCACATTCATCTTCACTGACTATGTTTTGCAAAGTTGCTCGCTTTATGTTGATAATTCAGCACAAGAAAAAGAAACTTCTGACACCAGCATTTTCCGCACCTTTTAAAACTCACTAGTCTTGATTGCGAACCATCACATAATGAAGAAAAAAACAATTGCCGTACGTGAGAACTTCTGTAACGATTGTCTTCTATTGGCCCGCAACCAAAATCAACCTCTTCATAACTGCAGAACTTACTCATGCAATGACAATAATTAAAGACTATATGTAGATAGAAGTGCACCCAAATGTAGCATAGTTTATTGTACTAGAGGATAATATATGATCGATGTATTCATAACACAACCAACCTTTCTAAAATTGAGATAAGAAGTAGCATTGGGAGAAGGAACTTGAAGACTTAGAATTATAGACGGAAAAATCAAAGTCCCTTTATATCTGCTTCTTCCAGGAGAAAAGCTTTATGCCCTTAAATCCTTCAGAAAATGAACTTTCTAAGCAAGGAAAGCTATTTATTTTATTCCTAAAGCCACCTAACTGTGAAGCTGATTTTGATTCCATTATGATTTCATGGTTTTGATTCCGTGTATCAAAATGAGGCTAAGAAACAATTTCGGAGAATAATGAACGATAGCCACGTTTTGGTACAGAGAGTTTATCAGTACAGATTCATTGCTTGCTCCTATGAACTCCGCTCCAAATCCACCTAGCTACTTTTCCTCTATCAAATTCTACTCAAGTGCAAAATATTCCCAACTTCAGAATCTGTCATTTTATGTCTACAAGAGTTGTGCAATCAGTTGTAGGCCGTCCGATCTGTGTTGACTGTGCAGTTTCAACAGATCGGACGGCCTGCAGCCGACTGCAAAAAATCCGGGTCCACAAGAAATATAGGAGTCCACTGCAACGTTTTGTGGCCTCCAACTTAGTTGTCTACTCTCCATGTGCACATTTGAGTTCATAATTCTTATGAATTTCCATACTTAGAATACATACATCTGTATCCCCTTCCTCCTTTCAATACAAAGAAAAAGGAAAGAAGAAAATCGCCCTAACTAAAAACAACGAGAAGAAAACAGCACAGAAAATATCACCCCATTGTTTTGTACTGTTTAAGGGAATTTGGATTCTAGTTCCTTTTAAAAAAACCAAAACAGGAAGTGTCAAAAATAGACAAGAGAACCATGCAGAGCCTAAAGCAACAGTTAGAAATTTAAATATATCAGAAGAAAGAAAGTGGGAACTAACCAGTGAGACAAGAAACAGCACAAGCTAAGAGGTTAATGGCTTCCTTGAATTCTCATTCCCAGAGATGTAGAAAATTCAGTTCAACCTCATGAATTCCGCAAAAGCCCAGAACTTTATAAGAAAACAAAAAAATAAAGAAAAGAGAAGAAATATCTCTAAGAAAAAAGGAAAACAAAAAATGAAAAAGATCAGTTCTTTCTCTCTCTATATATAATACACAGACCACGGAGAGAGACAATGAGAAGGGGATTGAAGGAGGGGGAGATACAGAGAAGAATTCCGGTATCAAAATGTTCAGAATATGAATCTAAATGAAGTAAAACTGTTCAAATTTACGATTGTTGCTACCTGATAGTTTTACTAATTCATTTTTTAATCCATAAAATGAGACTATAGGTTAGAAGATTGTGAATGAGTTTTGTCCCCAAAAGATTTTTGGGAGAGGTGGTTCGAAGATGGGAACCAGCAAACGCTGACACAACCCACAAACCCAGAAACTGTACGGCCAACCAACCGTCTATGTGTGAGCTAATTTTGACTACTTACTTGCACTCTAGCGGAGCACAGCCACAGGAAGCTCAGCTCGTCCCACATATCATATCATGTTATAATAACAATTAACGATAGCGTAGCGTGTCATGCACTCGGATTTCTCCGACTATGCATGGCACAGTGGTGATATTATAAATTATATTTAATACTATTTTAATTATTCTATTTATATATGGTTTTTTAAATTAGTTTTACTGTCAATTAACCCTTGATCAGCATTGGCTCAAATCTTGAGTCCCCTTTCACAGTATGTGGTGACATTATGATACATTTTATGTAATAAAGTAAACATATAAAAAGATAAAACGGACAAGTTACAACGTAAATTTTTTAAATTTGACTTTTAACATATAAAAATGGTTAAATTTAATTTTGAAATATTAAAATATTAAAATCTTATCTCTATTATTATATTATTATACTAAATCATTTTCATGAAAAAGTATAATTCTTGCTAAATGCAAGCGAATTGAATTAATATCTATGATTTGTCTTGTAATAAATAGTAGTGTTTGAGCGCTAGTTCAGACTTTTGAATGGTAGTTGGGACCTGGGAAATGAAGCGGACATGTGGTGTGACTTTAAAACCAAATTGGTTCTAGGGTTATACTTGGTAGTTGGGCTGCAACGCACGTGCCAACTCAATTTTGAATGATTTCTGCTTCAATAATTTATTTTTTTTCTCTTCCTCATAAATTTGACCTAGAGTTTTATGAGCTAACGCATTTCATGGAACCGAAAGGGAAAATTGGGGCTCTGGTAATAAGTCTAGACATTTTTATTACGACCATAAAAATGGGTTGGTTCAACGATCATGGTAGGTGATTAAGCTTCAATCAAAGTGGTCTAGATTTAATTTTAAAACTTTAAGATTGTTGTTATCAAGAAAAAAATGTATTATAACATGTAAGAACACGTGAATGTAAAATTGAATTTAAAAGGACAGACATATGGCCACACGCACCTTTTTGAATAAGTAAATAAATGTCTTGTCTTTGGTTTTTTTTTGGTACATAAGGAAAAGAAAGAAAAACGCTACAGCCTAAGAAAAGAGGTAGAGGTCAAATGAGTAAGGAGATCCAAGTGCAGGCATGATGGGGTAGCTTCTAGCAATTGAATCGTAAGGCCATCCTTAGCAGCTTCCTTGGCAAGCCTATCAGCACAAACATTGGTTTCTCTGTAAGTATGCTTCGTGATCACAGTCCAGTCCCTATACAGTAAGGCTTTGATATCTTCGATGATTGTGATTACAAGTTCTGCCAGAAGAAAGTAAGTTGATGATGTCCAAATTGTCTTTCTATATAGAAATGATTTTATATTTTTCAATAAAAAACTTTATAAACATGATTTTATATTTTTGATGGAAGTGTACACTCCATATGCAGCCAACTTTGGCCTTAGCTATTATCACTTTTTAATTTTTATGACAAATGGGAATCGGAATATTTTTAACGTGCAAACTAGGATTCTACTTCTCTGTCATGTAATACCTACTCTCTAGTTGAAGAATAATGCTCCTTTGTTGTAATGCATATATTGATTTTCATATAAACACACCAACGGCTTCCACTGGAGATAAAAATCAATTACTTGCGAATGCTTTCATGAAATCAAGTGAAATTTCATCCTTAAATGCTATAACTACCAATATCCATTGGTAGCCAAAATTCTGTATATTTGTGACAGATGCACATACTCCTTCAATTCAATTCTAATGGTTTACCTTCTTAGAACTTAACCACGTTAAGGAAACCATAATGCACATTTGATTCATCCAGGTCCAGTACAATATCAATCTCAAGTCTTTGTAGCATCCGATGAGCATAAACAATGTCCGTAGAGAGACAGACGCCACACCATAAATTGATTTTCAGGTATCAAATGAACACGCTGAAACTGATAAAATTAGAGTCCACTTTACAACTAAACAATAGTAGAGTGAATAGAGACAGAGACACAAATTCCATATTCTACGTGATGGCTCGTCAACGTCTTTCTGCATATGTTCATCGTTATGCCATTCCAGCAGATGATCTGAATCAGCTATCCTTTGCCTCACTTGCATCTTCATTCGAGGTCTGTCGCACGAATTGTCCACGAAACCGAGGTCGTTGTTCGGCTAATTTCTTTCTGCTTTGATATCGGACCTGAAATTCCCACCATATCAAGTTAACTTTTAAAGTCATAGGAGTACCATGAGCAATAGAGAAAGAGCTGTAAACTTGTGTGAAAAAGCACCCTACCAGGTGCCATTCAGAAAAAGAACCTGCATTATCCATTCCCCTCTCGGATTCGGTTTGCATGCAGTTACCTATCCATGCAGTCACCAAATTTCCACCATTTGATTTTTATCTAATAACTCAAATTGAGCTATGTCACAAGCTGCGTTTGTTGTGCATTAAATGAAGAGATGCAAACTGAGCAGTTGAATGAAGATTGAATGGGGAAAATTTGGTGACGGCGGGGGTTGATGACTGCATTCAATCTGAATCCCTCCCTTAGTTAACCACTATGGAAGTTAACCTCAAGTCATATTATAATTCAGTCATGCAGCAGAGAAGGGGGGGTAAAAATCTAGTCGAGGGGTCCCACAGGAAGATGAAATTTGACTTATAGGCTTATACAAATGGAAAGACATGCAAAGACACGATGATTATCATAGTTCCCAGCCATATACAGTAGATGCATGAAAGGTGAAAAGTGTAAGCTGAGCGAAGGCAGCACCATATAGCAAGAAAATGTCAAAAATCAGCACCGTATTCGTATTCATAATTTAACGTCGGTTACCTTTTTCCTGAAGCACCTTTCCTTTCTCTTCTGGCGAAATTTAGTTAGGGCTGCTTCTCTTTGAGAAGTCGTGTTTTGATCTACTCTGTTAGCACTCCCGCTTCCACTCCCACTAGCATCACCGCTTCCACTATTCCCTGCAATTTCTATGTTACTTTCTATGTTCGTACCTCCAGCATTAGCTGCAGTGCTGCTCCCATTTTGTCCATTGCTTCCATTATTGCTGCCTGATGCACTTCTATTGACACTGTAATTCCCCATGTTACCTTCAATGAGAACTTCCACTACATTTGATGACCCACAATGTGGTGCAGCAGCAGCCATTTTCTTTATTGATGCATCATCGTGATCAGATGGCAGCTGGTGTTGCAGGTGGTTAGCAATACAGTTATGGTTTTCATAATGACAATGGAAGTCCTGAATTGTAGAATCCTTGTGCGTAACTCCTCTTGGAGGTGCCAGCATAGTTGTAGCAGTCATCTTGCCATTGTTATGTGATGCAACTTGCTGGGAGGTACATATAATGTTCTTCTTTATAGGCTGGAAAGCAGATGACTGATACAAACATTTGGTTGTTGATGCAACCGCTGGCTCACTGATAATTTCAGATTTAGTAAAAGCATTATTAGTAGTGGAACCCATATCGATGTTGTTGCTTGCGCCATTTGAGTTCTGGTTTGGAGGATTACTGCTAGAATGAGACTGAAGGTCACGTGATGAATCTTTCTTTGTAACTTCTAAGCTATTATCATGTGGGGAATTGCTTCCAACACGTCCAGTAGGAGACTTTTTTGCATTTGACGCAGCATTGTACCTGTGGCAGAAGATTTCTAAAAAGTATACTGTTACCCGTATTAAGATTTATGTAGCAAAATACTAAACTGTAATCAGGTCATCAATATCATACCTTGAGAAGGCTGAAAGATCTGAACGTCTTAAAACATTTCGTTCATCCTTAATTGTAATCCCCGAATCTTTAACCCCTCTAAGTCTCTTTAAACTGAGCTCAAGAGATGGAAATTCTTCATTCTTGTTAGTAGATTTAATTTCGATATCTGAGGTCTTAGCTCTTCTAATTGGGGTCTCAAAATCTCCACCATGCATCTGGGAATTAGAAGTGCTATTAATGCCATCAGAAAGTGAAGGTCCTTTGCACCTGGGCTTGCTAGGCAGATTCTCACAGTTAAGGTCCAGCTGTCCTCTATTAATATGCTCATTGAACTTGGAGGAACATACATCAATTGATTTATTTTGTTTTGCACCCGCAGTTTTGACCGGAACCTCATTTCTGTACTCCAGAACTAAGTCAACATCTTTACTCGGGTCAACTTTTAGTTCTTTGACATTGTACACCAAAAAGAATGAAACATATCACCACACGAAGTAAAGAAAAAAGTATTAATCCCCAAGCACATTAACACATAATACATACATGTAAATAAAGGCAAAAATGAATGGAGGGTCCGCTTGCATATGTATAAATGCAACCCCGCCTGTATGTTTTTGTTTCATCAAGTCTGGATAAAATGAATCAAGAATAACACAACGAAAGTAAAACCCATGCAAAATGTAGAAATTGGTTTCCAAAAATTGTTGCATTCTGCTCCAAGCAAACATACCACGTTTTCATAACATAACCAGAAATGCTTTTGCAGAGAGAATAATAGGTGATAAAGGGTCAATGCAGCCAACAAAACATATAACCACAACATCTTACGCCTAAAATATTATGTGTGCATGCACC
Organism: Bauhinia variegata; assembly: GCA_022379115.2. Lineage (NCBI taxonomy): Eukaryota > Viridiplantae > Streptophyta > Magnoliopsida > Fabales > Fabaceae > Bauhinia > Bauhinia variegata. The sequence goes on along the minus strand of CM039429.1, from coordinate 23,330,689 downwards.
TAGGAAATCCAAATATTTCTGCCTTACCAAGCTGTTCCTTCTTTTCTGGACAGTCCTTTGTGGCTAAAACCATAGTATTCCTACAAACTTCAGCATTAGAATGAACAACTTGAGCACAAGTGCTATCAGGGCATTCGGCAAAATGATCCCATTGAGACACTGGTTTGGGACTCTCAACTTCGACAGCTTGTTTGGTCCAGGAACTCTGCAAAAATAAATCATAATAACAAAATTTGCGTGTAGCTTTTACTCACCAAAATTAATGCATGGCCTTCATTGGAAACCAACTTGAATTTACTCACAGAAATAAATTATGGGATTTGATAACACTGACTGGTTCCCTATAGCCAGTACATTCATGGTTTGATGAACAATTTTGGTAACCACATCTACAGAATATTTGATGTATTCATGATGGACGACATCTGAATGACTGAGACATGGAGTTTTATGGTCCTTTAGAATTTAAATACTAGAAAGTGAAACTGCGATTCAAGCTAGTGAGACAGCAGCAACTACAAAAAACCTCTTACCGTTAAAGTAACTCAACTTTTGGCAATGGCTGTACAAACAGAAACATTTTTAATTTGTAAAGTAGGAGTCTCTAACAAGGAAAACCAACACGTGTGCTCTCACCAAAGAACAAAATTTCCTTGCAGTCATACATATATCTTTAGGTAAGGGCGATAACTGCTTCTACTACAAATTTAAATCCAATATTTCTTAAGCATCTGGTAAATTAACCTACCTGAGTGCCACTACCATCGTCACTTCCATCTCCATTATTCAGACCAACACTTCCATTGTCATCCTCATCATTGCTGCCAGTGTTGTTACCAGACTTCTCAAGACCCTTTGATTTTATAGATTTCTGGGTTTGTGTGCCACTTTCACTCCCACTTCCACTCCCACTCCCACTAGACTGAGAAAAGCATCAAGTAAAAATCAAACTAATCAACAAAGTAACAGAAAGGTACACTTCAGGCAATAGCATATAGACAATAAACGCATTGTTTACAAAAACTATTAGATATTTATAGCTTTTTCTTTTTTAATAATTAAGTTGGGCCTAACATAATCATCATCCTTGAAACAATACTGCTCCCTTGTAGAATTTTCAAAGAAGGTAAATCATCACATAATTTTGCACAGTCACAAATATGCTAGCCAGCAGATAAGATAGAAAGTATGATATCTGGAAAGGAATTTTGATTCAACTCACACTATGGCATCTCCTCCAAACATGCTGCCAGAGGTTTTTAAGCTCATTCTTCCGTATGGGCTTCACCAGAAAGTCAATAGCACCCCTTGACAAACACTTAAAGACTAAACCCATAGAGTCATGAGATGACATCACTGCATACCAATCTCATTAGAAGCCATTAAAAAAAAGAAAAAAAAGAAGCCTTTTTACAGCATATCATGAGAGACGGAAGTAATTCAATGAAACATTTATAACATCGCACTCAGGGAAAACTTACTAATTACAGGAATGTTTTTACGTGTTCTGTGGTCCATGATCTTGCATAGAAGACCAATGCCTGATAAGCAAGGCATTGCCACCTCAGTTAAAACAAGATCAATATGATTGGTCAGATCCTGCAATATCTTCCATGCTTGCAATCCATTAGCTGCTTCAATAACTGAGATCAACCAAATTATATAGAATCATGTGCACATTAAACAATATCATTTTCTTAAGTAAATATGTTGTGGAACATAAAGATATATAGAAGTTTATATGAGCAATTACTTTGACACTACAAGCAGATTACATGCTGAAAGAGTCAATAATTATATGTAAATAAATATTAAAGAATTACTTTTTAGCTGTAAATAAGATTGCTCGCATTCTATTATTCCCATTTTTCAATCATAATCCACCCGCATTCACAATAAGAGGCCATGGACCAAAGAGCTGAACATGTAAAACAAGCACACTATTTTTGCACTTGATATTTAAATCATAGAGAAAGCTACCCTTATCTACCACTTACTTGGTTGTTAAAAACGAATCATAAAAGCTAGGCAATTAGCAGACAAATCTAGTAACTAGTATTGAGCATTGCCATTTTAGTGGGTCCAAGAGTTGGGCTCACATATCTCAATATAACCTACAAATCCAGATCACGATGTAGACTGGCAGAAAGTATACTCTCTAATAAAAAATTCCACTTGATGTAAACAACCTGTTTTACTTTAAAATATATTGCATATTACGAAATGATCCAGGAAAATCTTAATAAATGCACAAACCTTTATAATTAGGACATAAACATCAGAATGAGAGACAGACTACTTATAAACCCTATAAACCCCCCTATCTTTGCAGGATGACCACTAATGGTCTATGCAAAACATATAATATAATTGGTAAATTAAAGGATTATTATTTCTGTAATTTTGCTTATTGAATTCTTCTAACTAGGATCATATATTGAACTTTTCTCAACAAAAAATGTCATTCTTGCAATAGATCCTAACAGTCTAGGGATAACTATGACAACACCAAGAAATGGTAAAACGTCAAATCTTCTTTGCAATCAACCTGACACTTTTCATGTTACCCTGGGAAGGGATCATCTTCTGTGCTCTATCTTAGGCACTGAATCTATAGTAACTTACACACCACATGCTCATTTCTACTGCCATCACCATCCCTTCCTGGTTTTGGATGACTTGAAATATGGTGTACAATAATTTACACAATAGAGTAACTCCCCCTTAGCCACATATGTAGCTGGCAAATATGAACTTTTTCTCAAAACATTTGTTTTATTTCATGTACTTAACAACCTTAGGAGTTTACATATGTTCTCTCACAATTTCATTCTTCAAAGGACATACTTGTTCTCCCCTAGACTATCTTGTTCCCCACACCATACACGACTCTGTAAGACTGTAACCCAATTCAGCCTAGCACTATCCTCTGGTTCAGTAAATCAACCTAGCTTGCATTAAGAGTAGAAATGAACTTATCAAACATTTATCGCTGTTAGAAAATGTTGATAAAATACTGTTTTCACCCAAGAATTCTTAAAAATCATATAATCCCCTTACTTATGCAATGTCTCAGATAAAATCTCTAAAAATTTAAACATGTTAGAAGATATATCCCTCACCCAAGTACAGAGGGTTCTATTGAGTGCACGGTAAATCAACCTAGCTTGCAATAAGAGTAGAAATGAACTTATCAAACATATATCACTGCTAGAAAATGTTGATAAAATACTGTTTTCGTCCCTCAAGAATTCTTAAAAATCATATAAACCCCTCACTTATGCAATGTCTCAGATAAGATCTCTAAAAATTAAACACGTTAGAAGATATGTCCCTCACCCATGTACGAATGGTTCTATATGAGTGCACAGAAGGTTCTATTTGAGCATTTTAATTTTTGGAGGTCTTATTGAGACATTACATAGATGAGGAACTTATTTTATCCTTGCCTATGTCTCTTTCTCAAGTTACTGTTCAGTATTCCAAGGGGGGAAAAAAGTAAACCCTGCAACTTCTTTCTTTCCTTATTTCCTTTCCTAACTAATATCCCCCTTTCAGATAAACATTTCAAATGTATAGAGATATATGATGTTGGAACCATAAATGGCTTTCAAATAATATCTGCACATCAGTTTCTTTCCATAACTGGATTTCATAGAAACTACAGAACAACATTCCTCTGCTCAGACAGCATTTATGATTTAACATTTATACTTCTGGATTACTAAATGCAAATGTCAAATAGTTCTGGAGAGGTAGAAGTTCAAACTTCAAAATTCTTGAGGTAATTTTGAATGGTATGAACATGCCAGGATGGCATTCCACCTAAAAGAATGTCTGTTTCTAGTTAGGTTGTGCAGCAGCTTGCACATATTTTAAGTTAAAAATGTTTACATGCATTAATTGATCATCAGGAGTGTCGATTAATTGGTAATGATACAGCTATTATTAATGCGTACACCAGCATGTATAATAATCAAAATAAGAAGGAATGCAACTTCAAATTTGATAATGCGCAAGCAGCAAGCACTATTTAAACAGATCATAATCTCCAGGTCTAGCAAATAAGTAGTGTATTAAGTAAAAGAGAGAGTCACTAACCTTCATAACTACAATTGCGAAGCAGTGCAGTGACAACATGGCGAGTAGAGTCATCATTCTCCACAAGAAGGACTTTTAGGGACCTAAGGTGTAGAAACCTCTCCCAACAAACAACTGCCCCTTGAGATTGTTGCTGTGGTATATGCTGGACGACAGGGGCATCCACAGTCCCCCCCTTACCAACACCGACTTCTTCAGCTATCCCATTACTTTTCAACTCATCATCCTTATGTAAACTGTGTTCCCCACCAGCAACTCCACCTTCAAATCTTTTCTTCCCATTTTGCGGACACTGAGTCAATTCTTGCAAGTCCTTATCATCGCCATCAACGCTCATCAGGATATCCCTTGTCATTCAGATTTGGAAACACAGATATCAACTTTGTAATGGTCATAACCAGTCCTCATCCACAGCTAATAGAGGATGCAATAATCTTTAGGAACCAAACCTTGGCTATAGAATCCCAATCCAATACCACCGCAAATCTCTGGATATGCAGTCAAAGAATAGTAAAATCTGTACAATTAAGAAAACTGTATGTTTGTTTCTGATTTCCTACTGGGTCCGGTCAAAGATCCACTCTCCTTAAGCTGATGTCACCCTGTAAGACCAGAGCATCAAGCCAACCAAACTATACCACTCTATGCATTCATATAAAAGGAATTACAGAGACTCCTCTCACAAAGACAAATAACTGAAAATAAAGCAGCCGAAGAGAAAACCAAAAATAAAAGAAGAAAGCAATAAAATTAACATTACGCACAGTACCTGTACAAAGAATACTCTTCACTTTAATATAACAGTTCCTTGATGGGATGTTCTTTAAGTATCAAAACCAATAATCAAAAAACTTGGATAAGTATCTTCCCAAACCCTAAGTCAACGGCAGAACACTGAAGAAGATTGAAAACTTCTATATCACACAACTCACATCCTCTGAAATCTACAACTAACTATGCTATGCATATTCAGATACATGTAAACGAATAAGGAATCTTTGCTTGAAATGAGGATTAAGTAGTAAAAGGAAAAGAAAAAAGGGGAAACTACTCATATGTACTATATTGTGTGATACCTATTTGACGCCGAAGAAAATTAATCAACAGATGAGCATAATTTCATCATAAGTAAAAATAGTGACAGATCCTAGGACGAAAATTACCAGTTCAGAAGCATCACTAGTCGCCATTATCGAGCTGGATCCGGAAGAAAACCATTTTCAAACATTATATTAGTTGACAATGATTAATATTTCAAACCATAATTATCAAATTAATTTGGCGACAATTTTTTTTGAAAAAAAAAAAAAATCTCCTGAGTTAATCCTGTCCGAATATGAAGAGCTTGACCAATATCAGACCAGGGGAACTGCGGTAAGAAAGCGGATAACACCGACTTTCATTTTAGGGAAGAAGATATTGGGCGTTGCGTCCCCAGTTGCTGACGTGGACGAAATGGAGGTGTGTAGCGTTCGAGGATTGCCACGTTAGAATAAGATATTTCCAGGTTGTACCATCTTCGGGGACGGGATTTTGCCGACGTGGACGAGATCTAAAGCCCGAAACTCAACAGCGGACATCGCATCTTACAAGATCTTATAGATCTGGAAACGAACACGTGGCGCGAAATAGGAATGGGAAAACGTTTGGCGTCAAGTTGCTAGCCCCGTTGGATGTTGAAACTCAAACGTTTGTGACGGAGTTAACTATGAAATGACGGTAATAGCCAAAGGACGGAAATGACCAAAGCATCCACATTTTGATTTTATTAATGTATTTCAAGGAAAGTATCTAGGCTGAGCGTTCGTAATCGTGGTAGGGGGCGTACCTTACTTAATAAAGGCTGCTTTCGGATTATTCTAAACTTTACCGTTTTATTGGCAATTGACTGATCATTTTCCCCTTTTCATTAATTAAGACTATAGTGGAAACTTTTCTTTTTAACCATAGCGCAAACAAAATTTCATGTTTCACTATATTTTAATTTCTTGTGTAATTTTTTTTTTTCTTTTGGAATGCAGCAAAACTTTGACATAATTTAAAAAAAAAAAAAACTTATCTTTTCATATCAAATTAATGCGATAAATAGATTAAAAAACCACCAAGCAACAAATCTCTTAATCATCGTGTACTTTAAAAAGATCACTTTAACAGCCATCCGGAATCCGAGTCTAGCAGGCAGCAGCTGTGTTTTAATATAAAACGGGGAGAGAATGACTGAAAAAGATAGCTGGATAATTTGAGGCCCAAAATTAAACATGGCACAGCTTTAATTTAACTACATGCAACCTTGCAGGAGGGAGGTTTCCTATCAAAAATCATAACATACTATAGAAGAAAAAAATCGACAACCAAAAGATTAAATATCTGAAAACCACAACAATGCAGCCACCTATGATATGCTCTAGTTGTTTGATACTGTACCAATAAAAATCACCGCAGAGAAAAGCAGTCGCCATAAAATAATAGTATAAGGTAATTGATGAGCCACTCTCTAGCACGAAATTCACTACATTTCTTGAGCAAATAAGACTGGATCATTCATGTTAATTTACAATAATACAGGAATAATGTACTATTCCTATTGAAGCTTATTACCAACCATCCAGCAATGCTGTCACATAAACTATCTTTTCCCCCTCTGAATCACATTAAAATACACCAAAACCCTTGCCACATTTAACCAAATAATAGAAAGCCCTACAAAGTGTTAAAAGTTTGATCAGATTACAACATTTTCTGACATAATTATTTTCTCAAATAATATTTAATAGAGAAGTCCCCATTTTCGGTTCTCTTTATGGCAAAATTGCGAAGCATGCACGTCAGCATACAAAGAATGAGCTACTCACTTTTATGGTACATTATCATAGATTATGCTGCAGCAGACTGCTTATTCTCATATTCATCAAGATTAAGAGCTTGCAGCAATTTTGGCCAAGATTCTGGAATTCCTCCAGGCAGGTCAAACTCCAATAATTTTTCTCTACTGCGGTAAAACTCCTCCACAGGTTGACTCTGAAGCATAATAGATAACAAAATTCATAGAGCAATTAGAAACTAAACTAGAAATATCCTGCGGGCAACAACTACTTCAAAGTAACAGTGAACAAAAAGTATAATTATTTTTGTACAAGCTCATTTAGACCAATCATAAGCCCCCATAATGAAGATAACAAATGAAAATCACAAGAAGTAAACCTTGCAATCAATCTGTGTCATGAAGCCCAATCAAAAAAATAATAAATAGTAATAATGGAGTAATACCATTTCGTTGTATATGCGAAGCCTTTCTTTGACCACTGTTTCAGTATCATCTGAACGAGTAATGAGCTTCGACATACAGTGGGCAGGGGGAAGAAGGGGAGGCATGTTAATTCCAGGATTACCATCCTCGCCCTTGATGTTAATGGAGGCCAAATTGAAATTTCCACCACACTGACTGCAAATTCTCCTGCCAAGGCATTTCTCAAGCAGGACATCCTCTCGGAGCTTGAGATTGACCACCAAGTCAATTTCAGTAACCCCTTCCAATATTTCCTGACCATACACAAGGACAACACAATGTTAAGCACACGGCAAAGAAAATGTTAGTTTTGACAAGTAAACAATTTACCAAATCATTACAACTCCAACAAATGGAAGGATAAAAACAAGGTTTGGGAGAGGATAAAGGCAATAAGCAGCTTGTTTGGTTAGTTCAATCTCTGGAAACATCACAGGGTGAGACAAAGTGGATAGAAAACAAATAAGGAAAAAAAAAATCATGGAGAACTTGGTTCACTTGTTTGAAGGGACGGACGAGTAAAAGTTAATGTAAGGTACTAGGAGTCTAGGTTAAAATATAAAGAAAACTAAGGCTGAGACACATTGTTGTAAGAAATCATCATATTCTCCCGTCCTTGCATAATTCCTCCGTTTTCTTTCTATGGGAAATTATATTGTAAGTATTGGGACTCACTATCATGCAAATATAGATTTTTATTCACCTGTACTCCAGTAAAACACTTTTCAGAAAAATGTCAACAACAATAATAGAAAGCACCAATACAGAAATTAAACCAATTGCACTCTGCCAAAGTGAAGATACTCACTGCTTGTTTTATTGTTCGAGGAAACCCATCAAGAATAAATCCAGATTCGCCTTTAGCTTCCCCAGCCGCCAGTCTCTTTGACAGCAAACTTATTATAATTTCATCCGAGACCAATTGACCTTTATTTACAATTTCTGATAGCTGTAAATGATGCCAATGAAAAAATAAATAAATAAAAGGATGAATTAGTGGACATAAAATTAAGATAGCAATCTCCTTGAATCACTTCTTACATTCGCGTTCACCAACATCATCCATAATCAGCCTCACAAACAAACATTAGAGAGCAGTATATAACATACTGAAATAACATAACCATACATAGGTAAAATCTAAAAGAATTTCGAACATCTGATATTTAGAGAACCAAATAATTGAACCACCAATAGTGAAACTTCCAATAACATATCCACTTAAATGGCAAAATAGTAACCAGAAGCAATAAAAAATTCATAGAATTGGACCAGGAAAAACTGCAAAACCAAATTTAATCCTAAAGGTATGAGTCGTATGAGTAGGAAGCTTAAGACTTGGCCAAGAAGATTTCCCTTTCCTCATAATCCAGTGAATAGCTGTATATGTATTCTTCAGGACAGGATTGTGCCCAATATCACCAGCAAGAGAATGCAAAACCAATATCAATTCAGTGCTTACGGAACTAAAATTTAAAAAAGTATCAATATTTGATACGCGTCCCAGAAATGATCTGACTTATAAGAGAGTTCTTTGCTATCTTATAACAATGAGGCAACTCAGAGTCAGAATGGACTTATATTCATTTAAGCAATAAGAAAAGACAGTACACATTGACGTGTATGAAAAGCACACATCTGCAATTAGATATTCTATTAGATTAAGATTTCAGACGCTACTCCATTTTAAAACTCCAAGGCCTTGGAAAAACCAACATGAGTGACACCCTTTCGTGTGCCTTTCCATTTTCATCGAGGTATGTCCAACAACGTATCAAAATGAAGAATGGAAAACTTTTGTATCTAGCTACACGCACAGAAGTGCACAAAGAACAGACAAAGGGTTTGTCCAGTAAGAATCTTATAACCGTGTAGTCTACGCAAGACGCTTCCGTCGGAAGCTTGTCTGCAAGATTACAAGAGAATACCTTATTTTATATAAAGCTCAAGCAAGTATTTAAGGACTTTACCATGCAAAGCGAAAATAATATATCCAAAAATAGAATTATTTTAACGGTCGCAGACACTACTGATTAACATCTACATGTTCTGATCATAAAACGTCAGTTCTTGGAGTTCAATATATTATTTTCACTCCTACTTCCTTATAGTATAGTGCGGGACCTCAATATGACTAAAACAGAAAATAATAATAATAATAAATTACATTTTTTTCCATGCAGAGTGGTGCATTACTATGTCTGAAATTAACAATACCGTCCAATATATCTAACTTGTGTTTCCAAAATATGAAAAAGCTACAATATTTTCACAGAATATTAGCAGGAGCGAAACAATTAAATCACAATAGCGAAACAAAGTCAAAGCAGAGATCAGAAATTTCAGAAATACAGAAACCGAAATTAGATGCAGAAAGGGTGGAACCTGTGCAGCAAGGGGGCCAGAAGAGGCGAGCTCCTCGCGGACGAGATTGCCCGTGGCGATGTGAGGGATGCCAAGGAGATTGCAGAGGCGACTTGCATAGGTGCCTTTACCGACGCCTGGGCAGCCCAAGAAGACCCACTGAACATTCCTGTCTTTTGGGTCTTTACGTTGAAGATGGGGTTTCAGATGGAAATTGAAGGGTGTCGCATGAGAATTGGCCTCGGATGCTACAGCTGAGGATAAGCACCTACTCCCCAGGTAAAATATAGAAGATGAATGTCTTACCAGGCGGGTTATGGCCGCCATTGGAATTGGAATTGCAGGAGCGAGCGCTAGAGAAATTTGAGTTGCTGCGATTCTGCACAAGATGAGATCCACTACAGTGCGCGCCCTAGTTGAACATTTTCTTTTTTACTTTTTTTGGTATTCAATTAATTGTTAATTATAGTTTTTAGCTGGAAAAGTCATCTCATGTTATTTTTAATGATATAATTGCATAATTTTATTTAATTATATTTTAATAAATTTTATAATAATATACTATTTTTATTATTTTCTATAATTTTGATATATAACTTTACAAAAAATTAATTGTGTATATTAAATAATTATAAATTATAATCATAATTTATCTAGATTATGAAACTCTTTTAAAATTATTTTTAATAATTTTATACTAATATAAATTTTTGTAGATTGTATTTTAATAATTATAATTTTTTTTGACCGAATAACATGTATTGAAGATAGCCTCATCGTTAGTCTTTTTAAAACTCTGAAAATAATACGGTGATAATTGCCTGGCTGTAAACTATGTAGTAACACATTTTTGCCATAAAAAGCGTTTATTCCGATAAAAAATAATTATAATTTTATTTTATTTAAAGTTTTTCTATGAAATTTTGTTGAGCTATTTATAAACTATAAAATATTATCATTAAATTAAGATTTTAGTGAGTAATCTATTTTAATTTTATGAATTTTATCGCTATGCCTTAACTTTCAACGTCCATTGTTCAAAAAGAAAAAAAAAAAAATTTCCAAAAGAAAACTTTCAACTTTCAATACCCATAATAATAATAGAACTTTAATTAAGAATGAAAAGGGATTCAGCTAAACTATAATAAGTTTAAGTCATGAGCTCAAATTTAATTCTTTTAATTGATAAATTAAAATTTACAATTTTAACTCAACTCTTTTTAAACTCGGAAGTTTAACTCAATTAAGCAAAATAAACATTTGTCCCATTTATTTAGCAAACAAAATGAAACAACATTTAAAGTTATCAAAAATAAACTCTAATTACTAAATAATAAATAATCATAATAAACCCTTATTTGCTTGCTGTCTAAAGTACTATCACAGAGATAGTGGCATTCACATTTATGTACAGTATAATATAACATATACAACAAAATATAAAATTAATATAGTTATACAGTAAGAGATTTAATTCTTAAATTAATGAGTCACATTTATGAAAAATTAAACTAAGTTCAACTTATTTAACAAACAAACCAAAATTTATGTGCATACATAACTTGTTAGCTTATAAACGGAACACTAGCAAGCTACTTTAACTCACAAGTGGTTCAACTTATTTCCATCTTCTTTTATATATATATATATATATATATATATATATATATGAATTTCTATCTTCACTTTCAATCCAAGTTTTTTTTTTTTAAAAAATCAATAAATAATTTTGTTATATTCCAATTTTAATTTTAAATTAAATATGTCAAGAGATGAACCACGTATTATTTTCTCAACCAACGAGCACGTTCTCCTGTCCACATGCTAGGCGCGCGAAAACTGTAACAAGGAAAAATCTCGGCACTCTTCGTGCTCCGTTTCGTCTGAGACCCAGTCACCCATCATCCATGGCAACCTCTCTTTCTACTGTGCTTTTGTCAAATCCTTTACAGCCCAATAGAAATATAACTCAGAGTTCGCCACATTTTCCATCAACCCCATCACCAGTACAGAATCTCAACCTTCCTCTCGGTCTTAAATACCCCAAGAATGTACTCAAATTCTCAGCAAGGCTGCACCATCTAATTGTAACCTCCGCAGTATCTGGTTCTGCTGGCAAGTTTACTTTACTAGTTTTTCTATGTTTTCTCTATTGAATTGAAGTATTCATCGTATAACTAAATAGGGTGGAGAAAACAGGAAAGAATAATCAGATTTTTCTCTCTATCTCTCTCTCTATATATATATTGTATTTGAATACCAAATATGCGTGATTCTGATGAGTTAATTGTTTGTAATTTTTTAGTTGGATGTAATTTGAAGATGGTTGTTCATTTAATCGGAGGATGTGAACAGGTGTTGAATCTCCCCTGGTGGGGGAAGATACGACGAGTTTACTGGAAACGGTGAAAGTATTTGATTTGAAAGGAAATGAGGTTTCAATTCCTGACTTATGGAAAGATAGGAAAGCTGTCGTTGCATTTTCTCGCCATTTTGGGTGATACCTCTTCTCCATGATAGCATTTTTGTTAAGTGATTTTGGGATCTATTAGCTTTTTTTTATGGGGTTTTAAGACAATGGTTGTACCCCTGTCATCCCTGAACATTTTCAGGTGCGTGCTTTGCCGAAAAAGGGCAGATTATCTTGCATCAAAGAAGGTAAAATAGTTGCTGATGCCTCTAAAGTTATTGAACAAAGGCTCTGGCCTGAAGTTTGATTATTGGTGTTTAGCGCAAATTAATCTGGTGAAGATTTTTTTGTTCTTGCTATTGAGTTCATTGTCTGTCTGATATGTATCTTGATTGAAAAGGATAGTCCAAACAGAACGAATCCCACCCAAAATAAAGCATGCCCCTCATAATTCACACAATAATTATTTTGTATAGTTTCATTTTATAGAAAATAAATTTCTCAAGGGTTTGAAGTGTATATAACACCTTGTACACTCCTAGTTTCTCATAAATTTTGTTTCACATCAACTGTAAATGAAGGGCAACAGTGTTGTAAACTTTGATCCTGGTTAATCCTTCCCCTTGGTGGGAACTTAAAACGTGGCTTGCAAAAGAAAGTAATGCCAGTAAGAGTTTTTTCATTGTAGCTATTATACATTTGTAGTAGGTGTATTTGGGACTATTTTCATTTTCCCCAATTATATACCTTTTTTTTATAACATGGGCTACTCGCCAACAGGCTTTAATGGATGCAGCTGGTGTGGCACTAGTATTAATTGGACCAGGGAGCGTTGATCAGGTATGATAAGGAAAAGCGTAACCATCAGTGCTTACTGGGTTAGATGTGTTTGCTTGGTTTTGTTGGCACGTTATTGTATTGTATTCACCATCTACTTGACATGGTAAATAGCACATGCTATGCTTCTATTGAAGTTCAATAGGTAGAAGTGCACATAATTTCTTATGTTAATCCTCTGGAGTTTGAATTCTTCCTTTTTTTTCCCTGGAAACTAGAGTGTGCTTTGCTTAATATAATTTCTGTCTGGTGCTTCCATGTATTCTATTTCTGCACTCTTCCACCGTCATCTAAGTATGCTGGATTTTTGCTAATCCGTACTTTTTTTTATGCAGGCCAATGTCTTTGCTGATCAAACAAAATTTCAAGGAGGTATGCCTGGTCTTGCTGTTGTGTGATTTTAAGTCATTCTTATTGCGTCAGCAATTCACCATAAGAGGACCTTGTTTTCTGTTCTAGAAATTTATGCAGATCCCACTTACTCGTCCTACGAGGCTTTGAAATTTGTTTCTGGGTTTTCAACCACATTTACGCCCAAAGTAAGTGAGAAGCAACCGGGACCATCTATCAATTAATGACGTATAAAATGTCAATACCTGTATTTGATATGCTCACAAAGTAGAGACTTTTTTGCTTTCCTCCAGATGTTCATTTAATCTGTAATACTGTAGGCAGGTCTTAAGATAATACAATTGTACATGGAAGGTTATCGCCAAGACTGGAAGCTTACATTTGAAAAGGACACTGTTTCCAGAGGAGGCTGGTATGTAAATGTTCTGACAAGTGTTACTATGATCTGTCGTTATGATGATTCTACAAGCTTTAACCCCAACGACGGGAACTGCAATTGAACCATTTTGAGATGTTTCCTTGTGTGATGAAGTGTTATCATACTGTAAAATGTTCATCCCATCTATGCCCCAATGACTAATGGACATATGGCTGCATCAAAAAAGGAAACGTGATAGTATAAATAGTATTATGTGGTCATTGACGCCTTCAGTTTATAAATTTCAATGAGTGGTCTTCAGATAACTTGCCATTACAACTGTATAGCAATAACGTTAACATTTGACATGTGTTTATTTCTTGAAAAGAGGAGAGAAAGCCAACTCTGCTTTAAGCACTTGTTGGATACCCTATCTGTATTTTGATGAGGGGATAATTACATTTACATAGAGGTGGAATGGATTTCTTAATCATTTATTCATTCTGTTTAGATGATTGTAAGATCATTTCCTTCTTTTGTGCCTGGCTGGCTCACATTTTCCTGTTTATTCAATTAAGAACTTTAAGTATGTGGCAGGAAGCAAGGAGGAATTATAGTTGCAGGTCCTGGTAAAGGTAACATCTCATACCTGTACAAGGTAAATACCATCGCATAAAAGTAATTTCTTATAATGGATTCATAGATGCAATTAGCCCTTGATCAATGGATATTCATAGGTTATCTTAGATTATGCAGAGCATGGGCAAACCCATTTTCTGATATTATCTTCTTGTGAGTAGGACAAAGAAGCCGGAGATGACCCCGAGATTGAAGATATTTTAAAAGCACGTTGCTCTTGAAGAAAGGCGCAGGTATACTCCTATTTCAGTGGTGTATGTCTTAATGTCATCGTCTTTGCTTAAAGAGGCATCTGGCTTGCCCCTTATAGTTGCTTCTTACGCTGATTGGTAGCTTAGCTGATAGTTGTCGTTGGATTTCAGTAATCCAATAAGGTGTAGGATGGTGAAACCAGTCAGATAGAAACTATTAATTTATTAAGCAAAACAAATTTTATATTGTTTTAAGATTTTTACACATAGATTAAGAATGCAATTAATATTTCATATATATTTTTAATTTAATATATTCTTAATTATTTTATTTATTTTTCACATAATTTATTACTATTGATAAATATATAATAATTAATGTATTTTAAGATAACAAATAAATAGAAAGATCTTTTTTTTTTTTTAACATTTTAAATTTAACTAAATCCAAAAGTATAATAAGAAATAATTTCGAATTTAGCTAAACTAATAAATGTAAAAATCTGATAAAAATAAATGTAAAAAAATTATGCTTTCCAATTTGGTTAAATCCAAAAGCACACAGAATTTAAATCCAAAAGTGTGCATTATAGTTTCCGGGAATTAATTAGATGTATTTTTTATTTTTAATTAACACATTATATTATTAAAATTACTTAATTAGTCTTTGTTAAAATGATACACTCTTATCATATATTTTAATTAAATTATTTTTTAAAATTATTTTATTTAACGGCTCTTTAAATTTATTTAATCAAAAATATATTAAAAATGTGGGTTAATAACAAGATTCAGTACTTAAAAGTAATATTCATGGTCTTATCTTTGAACTTCTACTCGGAACAAAAAATTCTTTTAAAGCCCTAATCGCTTGCACGGTCGCACTGCTCGAGTGTATTTCCCGCCTAGCGCCTATTCCTCGAGGAGGGAAATTTTTCCCTTGAGGTGGCTGGGGTCGGTAATCAGCAGCTCTGCGGATATCACTGTGACCGTCATTGTCCATGGCGGAGAAGAAAAAACGGCGTCGAAACGAGTCGAACTCCGACGATGCAGCTCAACCCTTCAAGAATCTGTTAAAAGACGATTCAGTGATTCTCCAAATCCTCAAGGACTTTTCTGATTCTTCATCCTCCGCATCTTCTTCATCCTCCAAAGCCCTAACCATTCAAGATCTCTCTCTTCCTTTCGCGTGCCGCGAAGTCACCGATCTATCCCTCTCTTGTGTACAATCGAATATAGAATCCCTAGTCCTTAATATTGCAAAATCTATCCTTTCTGGGGAAGGCTTCGCCTTCGACGTTCCGTCTCGCGCCGCCGCAAATCAACTCTATGTCTCCGAGCTCGACCGGATTGTCCTTAAAGACAAAAGTTCCCTACGCCCCTTTGCCAACATATCCACCGTCCGCAAGTCTACCATAACAGCTCGCATCCTTGAGCTAATTCATCAATTGTGCATCAAGAGTATCCATGTCACTAAGCGAGACCTCTTTTACACCGACGTCAAGCTCTTCCAGGACCAGACCCAATCGGATTCGGTGCTCGATGATGTGTCTTGTATGCTGGGTTGCACGCGTTCAAGTCTCAATGTGGTTGCTGCCGAGAAAGGAGTGGTCGTTGGACGCCTTATTTTCAGTGACAACGGTGATATGATCGACTGTACCAAAATGGGTATGGGCGGAAAAGCCATTCCACCCAATATTGATAGAGTTGGAGATATGCAGAGTGATGCTTTGTTCATCCTCTTGGTCGAGAAGGATGCAGCGTATATGAGGTTAGCCGAGGATAGATTTTACAACCGTTTCCCTTGTATAATTGTGACAGCAAAGGGGCAGCCTGATGTAGCGACAAGGCTTTTCTTGAGGAAGATGAAGATGGAGTTAAAGCTACCTGTGCTGGCGCTTGTCGATAGCGATCCTTATGGGTTAAAAATACTGTCAGTTTATGGCTGTGGATCAAAGAACATGTCTTATGACAGTGCAAATTTGACAACCCCTGATATAAAGTGGCTGGGGATTAGGCCGAGTGATCTCGACAAGTACAGAATACCTGAGCAGTGTAGGTTGCCGATGACGGAGCAAGATATTAAGACAGGAAAGGACTTGTTGGAAGAGGATTTTGTGAAGAAAAATCCTGGTTGGGTTGAGGAACTGACGTTGATGGTGAAAACCAAGCAGAAGGCAGAAATTCAGGCTTTAAGCTCATTTGGGTTTCAGTATCTCTCTGAAGTTTATCTGCCACTGAAGCTGCAGCAGCAGGATTGGATCTAAGTGGCTCTAGATAATGGTTTTGGCTCTAATTATTCCTACCATCTGATTTCATCCTTTCAATAAGCATATGTAAAGCATTGACTGGAAATACTTTCTGTTAGTTTTCAGTGGAAGAGATTGAGTTACATAAATTTTCATTGATTTCGTTAAATTACGTTCATTTAAAAATATGCCAATCTCTTGATTTATTTATTTATTTTTATTTTTTGACATTTCTTTCTCATTTTTGGGGTCAGAGTACTTGTGTTACTTAGGCATTCTTAATTTTGGCTACAAAATCCTTAACCCAGGGTGGCTATAGCAATGATTACCAATGGCAATATGTATTAGTGCAACTGGTAAAAAAAAAAATAATAATAATAATATGCTTTTATTTCATAACTCAGGAACCATGTATTGTGGTACATCATATACTTTCGGTTGTAGAAACATATACATTAGACGTTATGTACCAAAAAAGAAAAAATACATTAAACACTGGAGTGGGACATTTATACACAAATTTGTATTATTTTTGAATAAAAATTTTGGTCAAATCTTGTTAATGGTTACTTTCCTCTGCAACCAATGGTGCAACGATTTTTTGCTGACCTTCAACCTTAGTACAACTGCCGGCCTCCTGGTCTGATATTCCATTACTGTGGGTGATTCATTCTTTTCTGGTGTATCTTCCAAGTTGGCATTTGAAATTACAGCATTCCCTAACCTTCCTCTTTCATTTAGTGTCAATCTGGCTCTGGTTGGAAAAACTTCAAGCCCTATTTCGTCTCGTAGAAGTCTTGTTATTGCATCTTCCACTTCCATTGTGAGTTTGGCTGGATTTTCATCTGCTTTATTAGCTCCTATTATAATCAATATGTCATCATTCACTGAATGTCCTGGAATCATAAAGACCAATGGTGAGTCCATCATATTTAAGTTTTACGAGTTTTGAAATTCTGTTCCCCATCGTTTTTCCTTGAGTTCTTATGAATAAATCGCCACATCAATAAATGACCACGTCAAATGAGTACGCAGTATGGGTCATGCGGCATTATAGTGTTAAGCGTTTAAAACGTCAATTCATACCTAGGCCATAGTTCTCCTTGATCATTCGCAGAACAGCAAGAACAACCATGCGAGCTTCAACCTGTTGATACATGAGTTTGACAACGTGAAGAAGGAGAAGTAAGTAATATTGCTCCAAAATCAAATACAACTTAAACTACGGTTTTATCTTTTACATGTGATATCCTTAGAGAAACTGGGAACAAATAAATTAACAGTATTGCAGTTTTAAGGATGCTTGAGACTGATATTTATGTCAAATGATGACTTAGTTACTTTTAAGTACCTTTGTGAGCCCTTGGACGTCAATTGCTAGGATGTCTGCTACCCTCTTCTGCAGATGCGCTGCAATTTTCTCAAGAAGCAAACTCTGAGGTCTCTCTAATCCGGATTTATTGCTGGAAGAGGACTCGTCCTCATCCTCTCTGTTATCCTGTATTACTCCTTCACACCACTCCTCAATCAGTTCTTGGAGATAGCGGTCACATGATTTGTACCTGTAACACACATATCTGGTTTAGTCTACAAGTTGAAGTGACATTGATGTCAAATCAAAATATACTCCTGAGCAATGCTCTAAACCTACCGCGCAACCCCGGATCAGTTCATCATGGTCAAGTATTGGTATGCCAAAGCATGTTAAAACTTGTAATATAATGTAGTTATGTTATAAGCATACTAAGATCGTAGAAATTTTGGATATATATACAATCAGCCTTTTAAAAAACCAAATGCATATAATTTGGAAAAGATCACTGGCTAACTTGCAAATAAAATTATCATGTACCCTGCTTTTCGCATGTCCTGATATATAGCCAGGCATTGTTGCACTTCATGTAGGGAGCCATATTTACTGCGAGCTCTTAGTAGTGTATTATACGTCACCTGGCAAGATAACCAACAAAATTAATATTAAGGATCCCCTCTTCTTCTACCTACATCGCAAATAAGTTGTAATTTCTATCACTTCAGATAGTATAGATTTGATTATGTATTCTATCATTTCTTTATCTTGCAATCTAAGAATGAAAACTGTAGAGCAATTTTTGCATATTTATTTCTCTGTAAGACTTATCTTTTACTTGGTTTTCCTGTGTAGAATCATACAGCAGCCTCATCAAATTGCATCGAAGTAGTAGATTCAGTACTGTAAGATTGCCATTTTACGAAGTACAGAAAGATAACAACTGTTAGCACTCACCAAATTCGGACGTATATCATATATTTTCATTTCTTCGTATAAGAGTAGTGCCTCCTTAAAATTCTTACTTCCTACACAAACCTGTGAACCAAAAGGCAAAATTCATGATTTAGAGCCACGTAAATTCCAAATTACCGAAAAGATTTCCCTTTAAAGAGCACATTTTGTATAAGCATCTGTTCCAACGAGCTCTGAACCTTGATGGCTGTTGTATATGCAACAACGTCAGGTTTGATTCCAGCATCGTGCATGACTTTCAAAATCTGAATTTGAAAAAAGTCAAGTGATTAGAGAACTAATAGCACTATAATAATATTGTTAGGCTCAATATGACCTAAAGCGGAAATTCAGCTGCATATCAATGTTCAGGCAGATAATGAGTTCTAAAGTGATCATTACAAGATATTACATACATATAGAATCAAATCGGTATTGTACTGGGAAATGTATATCAAACCGCACTTTTTCCTAACTGTCATTTATCTGGAAGCTGACTACATACTTGGAGTTTTGATAATTTTAGAAAGATAAGCCCTGTGCACGTGATTGGTTTCTACAATTTTTTTTTTTTTTTTATGGGAGGTTTCTACAGTATTTTGTCTGATAAAGATCTTTATATACAATTTTCTCTACCTAACTTTATGCCTTCTAAGTGAATATAGTAATACATTTTAACTGCTGATGGTGCTACGACTTCACTTGATATGCAAGCAGAAGATTAACATAACAGGATACATGTTATTACGTTAAGAAATCCTTTCTTGCTGTGATCCGTATGTGACTAAGTAGTTCCAATGGTAGATTAAAAACTGTCAATCATGACGATAAATGCATCATTTTCCACGTGAAAGTGTTACCAAACTGTACCCTATCCTTATTCAACCTAAATCAACTATTATTCGACATACTTGACTAAGAAAAGTCTCCAGAAGAATATCCCAGAAAAGAGAAAAGAAAAAGAGAGAGAGAGCAAAGCAAAGAAGCACGATGTTCTAAATTTATATTTACCTCAATGGCACCCTCCACATTGCCTGATTCTCCGCATATATCTATCAAAATTGACCAGGTTATGTGATTAGGGGAAAGACCTACTATTTTCATCTCATTGATTAATGCTCTCGCATGGTAGTAATCAGTACCACAGGCCTTCAATAAAATATTATATGTTGTAATAGTTGGTGTGAAGGGAAACCTCCTGGCAAAACTCAAAATATGTGAATTGGAACTGCCATTTGGCTTTGGCGCACTACTGGCAGAATGCCCATCTCCCTGCTCTGAATTGCTATTGCTGCTCCCATCGTAGGATTCTAACATTTTATTTCCCTTCCAAGACTTGAAAAGGCGAAAAGCCCTATCATATTGGCAAGCTTCAACACATGCATGTAAAATGATATTGAAACACTGTGTATTAGGTTCACAACCAGCCAAAAGCATTTCTTCAAATAAACGAATTGCCTGCTCCACAAGCCCTGCATGTGCACAGGCATTGATTAATGAAGACCATGCAACAGTATTAGGAGAGACCCCAGCGGACAGCATATCCTGTTTAATTTTTAAAGCCATGTGCCACAATTTTGCATCTGCAAAGACCTGAAATTTGATGCTAAGTCATAAGAATCAAAATCCGTCTAACAGTGCGCAACATATTCCTCATGCCACTGTGGGCGAAGGAGAAGTTTGCAGGTAATATGCAAAATCAGTGGGATCGTCATGATTCTGTTCATCATCATTAATGTACCTTTATAATTGTGCTGTAGGTGAAGACATCTAATTTCAATACTCCCATTGATTCCAACTGCTTAACTTCCTTATAAATTTCTTGAGCGAAATCAACTCTTCCAGCAACACAGCAAGCCTTCAGCAAGATGTTATAAGTTGCCATATCTGGTTTCAGACCTAGATTCTGGTTTTGTAGAAAAAGAAGTAATTGATCATAATCAGATGAAGACAAAAACTTCTAAGTTCTTGAAAACTCTTGCCGTGAAAAAGAAAGCATATGCTGTAAATTAATAAGTCAACTTATTCAGAAAAGTATCCAATAGCTTTCTTTTCTCATTTTTGAGGGAATACAAATGAAAAAGAATATGGACGTAATCCAATTAGTGATATTTTAAAATCTATATATTTTTTTTAAAAAAAAAACCGCAAAAAACAAGATAAAAATAAAAAGATTGTGAAAAAATATGAAACGAAGGCAAGGAATCCAAACAGTAAAATTTAAAAATCTCTATTTTAATTTCTAAGAAATTTACACTAAATCGTAACAGGGAAAAAAAATTATAGAGTTGAAAAATCCACGCTTATCAACCAGATATAATGCTAATCACAGGTGTATTCATGTATAAAGAATATGTGCATCCCTATGCATCTCTCTGTTCTTCTCTTTTTGTATTTTGGTGGCTATATTCATGAATGCAGAAAGAGATAGGTGGTATAGGGATAGAGAGGTTACTTGCATATTCTTATATAGATCTAGCGTGTAGCTAAGATCTTTTGCATTCACATTCATGAGACTGTTGAAGACGTATATGTTTGGGGTGATCTTCTGGTTTAATAATTCCTGCACCAAAATACACGCAAGCAAATTCACATGACAAACATCTAATTAGTATAGAATAAGAAGACAAGAATTTATTCTCGTAAACCACCATCAAGGCCACATAGTATGGTATTCAACTTCCAGAGTTCCCGTCTTTCACAGTCACAGCATAAAGTTCAAACTTAATGTTTTCAGATTCTAGAATAAACCACTGAGAAAACTCTGAATGTCAATATTAGAGGGACAGGCCAATAAAATCAAGTATTTCCAAACGAGTTGAGATGAAATTATTGAAACTGATTGGGAATACCTCATATATGTACCTAGATTTCTGATAATCACCACAGAGCCCGCAAACATCAATTATTGCCCGGTATAAATACATATTGGGACTATTCAAGTTCTTCTTGGATTCTTCATATGCCCTCAGAGCACATACTAAATCCCTCCTTTTTCCAAATTCACTTATAATATTGCAGAACAATATGTGTGCATGCGGAAGAAGACATGCATACCTGCAAGATGTAACTATCAGATAGTGGAGGAAGCAGTGGTTCGGAAGATGAGAATAAATGTCAAAAGAAAACACTTTATAAAACATGGTAATATTTAAAAATTAAAGTAAACACGAATTCCTGCTGTTGATATGATTAATAAATGAAAACTACTTGTCTCTGGCAACCAGATAAAATCATACCTCACAGCCAAATTTGGCTTACGACTAAGAATACATTGTTTTATGATGTCAGATGGCTGAACCAGTTCTCTGATTGATAAATGGAAACCTGAACGAAAAAATTCATCTATTATTCACCACAACAAGAAATCTCAATGATTGCAAAGCAGTTCCATGTCTAAGTCCCCAAAGAAAAATCCACTTAGATATCTCAGATGCATTTTGAACTTACTCGGGATAAGTCCTGACATGGTTAATAGTTTGAAACCAACAAAGAACCATGAGCCCAAACATCAATATATTATCAGAATAGCTACTAAATTAAAAGCATGAAGTTAAAAAAACCAATAAATACCATATAGATCACTCTAATATTTTCTCTTTCTGGCTTGTCCTTTTGAGCAGAAAAAAAAGGTTAATCACTCACTGAATATATGTTAGATTTAATAATTCCTCTGAAATCCTAACAATAAAATGGATGGATCATATTAGAATAACAACAACAATAAAAGACATGAAACTGGTTTAAAAAAATTACGTGAGAGAACCTCCATGAATTCAACTGCTTCTTCAATTTGGCCACGCTTGACAATCCTGCGACATTCGCTTGCAAGCAGTTCCTTAGCGGGCCCATCAGATAGAGAAGATAAAGAAATGCCAAGCTTTTGAACAACATTTAAAGTCTGAATCACAGTTCGAATGCTGCCCCCACGAATAGCCACTGGAATCCCCTTTGTGAGGAGCTCAACACTCAAAGCTGGAACAAACTGAGATGTATCCATCCCGGAATCAATGACAGTCTCCACAAGCATTTCAAAATCTTTGAGTTTCCCATCTTCAGCAAGCTTGGAAGCGAGGCCAACATAGTGCTTGATGGGGATCTGGTGAGTGTCAGAAATGCTCAACAGTGAAGAAGGTTGTTTGGAAGGATTGAGCTTCGGAATTGAGGATTTGAAGGGCCTAATATGGTTATGGTGATGGTGGTGCTGCTGTGAAAGAGAAGAGGGGTTGTTGGGAGGTGTGACAATGGAGGAGCCAAGGATCACAAAATCTCTCATTCTCGGCCAACCGTTGTGGGAGGTGAGGTAGCCATAGCAGGATTTTTATTATGGGCCTTCCAAATTTGGATTGGATTTGAAAGGCGGGTGTTATCGCTGCGCTTTTGTCCTTTGGAATTGGGGCACAGTCACTGAAAACATCTCTGTGAAATCATTTTGAGTTCTGCTTAGGGTAATTCTTTCTTTTTTCGGATGATGGTATGAAGGTACCGTAATTTTATCATGGCTTCGTTTCTTTTCTTTTCTTTTTTTTTTTGGATAATTACATAGCATCTTTTTCTACTTTGGGCCAGACTATCATAGTTTTGTAGTTTGCACACTAGGCCATTTCTTTTAGCACACCCCAATTTTTCTACTCAGACGCCTGAGCATCAATATTTATAATTACTTTGGGCCAACATGGCTGAATTGCTCCAGAACAGTTGAGCCCGGCTATTTCTTTTGGCACACCCCATTTTTCTACTCTCACGCCTCAGCATCAATACTTATAATTACATAGCATATTTTTCTACTTTGGGCCAACATGGCTGAATTGCTCCTAAACAGTTGAGCCCTGCCATTTCTTTTGGCACACCCCATTTCCTACTCACACGCCTCAGCATCAATATTTATTCTATATATATTTAGAAAAAAAATGAATAAATAACAGAAAAAACAAATAGTATTTATGCGATAAGGCATGAAGAGTGAAGTGGAACCAACATAGTGCAAAACGGCCAATCAGAGGAACACGTTTACAAACACTAGGGTTACATTGGGGATTTCGTATTTTTCGTAAGCTTCCCGAGCCCCGTCGGTCTAGACGGACCAAACCCTAACCAGACATACTCTTCCCCGGTACATCGTACTACAGGAGCAGCCAAAGCTGTTCACTTATCCTCAAACACTGTTACGAACCAGATTTGTCCTTATTCTTTTTTCTTATGTCTATCTGAAATCAAATATTTTTTTTTTGATGCCGATCAGAGATGCCGCCCAAGCAGCAAAAAGCTGATTTAGCCAAGAAGCAGAAGGTCGTTGAAGATAAAACCTTCGGTCTCAAAAACAAGAACAAAAGCAAAAATGTTCAGAAATACGTTCAGAGCCTCAAGCAATCTGTACAGCCCAAGCCTGATCCTTCCAAAGTCGCTGCCAAGGTCTCAGTATCATTATTTCTTGTTTCTTATTAATCATGAAATTAATTAATTAGTTTTCTTATACCAAATGCAATATTGGGTGAAAAAAAGTTCCATTTTTGTTTTTCTTCCAAATTATATAACGCTGGAAATAATGTGGAGTTGTGTTCATCTTATATTTTGCTGGCGTCTTAATCAAAATAACAGAAAAAGAAGGAAGAAGATAAGGCTAAGGAGAAGGAGCTAAATGATTTGTTCAAAATCGCAGTCAGCCAACCTAAAGTTCCCGCTGGTAATCATCTCACTTGATAGTTTATTTTTTCTTTTTGAACAAGTTTATTTAGTTTTGTAGAAGACTAATATGTGAATTTGATCAGGTGTTGATCCCAAGTCCATCGTATGTGAGTTTTTTAAAGTGGGACAGTGCACCAAGGGCTTTAAGTGCAAGTTCTCGCATGATTTGAATGTCCAGAGGAAAGGAGAAAAGATTGATATTTACAGTGATAAGCGCGACCAGGGTATTGCATATAAGTTCAGTTGTGATTATCTGTTTGTTTTATGCTCCAGTTGTTTTGTTGTTGATTTCATTTCTTTCTTAATTTTTATTTATGCTATAAAGAAACGATGGAGGATTGGGATCAAGAGACACTGGAGAAGGTCGTGGAGTCAAAGAAAAATGAGTATCAGCAGAACAAACCAACTGATATTGTAAGTTTCCTGAAATTTTGCTTAATTATCACTGTTACTTCATCTGCTTGATATCTTGCATTGCCTTTACTTTTGGCGCTTTAGTTTGATTTTGATGCATAAAGGGAAATTTTGCCGGTGTATGATGATGGGGCATTCTTCGCAAATCATATTGGCCATTTGGGTCAAGGGGCTCACACTGACCATTTTTTGCTGTTTGTGTATGCTGTTCAGGTCTGTAAATACTTTTTGGAAGCAGTGGAGAAAAAGCAATATGGTTGGTTTTGGGTCTGCCCTAATGGTGGTAAGAACTGTCACTATAGACATGCTCTCCCCCCTGGATATGTTTTAAAATCTCAAATGAAGGCTCTGTTAGAGGAAGAAAGTGAAAAAATACCAATTGAGGAGGAAATAGAAAATCAGGTGAAAATAGATCTTCTGGAAAAGTTTATATGACTATATAATCCAATATTGCTTCAGGTTATCTAACGGTGTTTTATCAATGTTCAGCGTTCCAAGTTGACTATTTCAACTCCTATGACCCCTGATTTATTCATGCAATGGAAGAAGAAGAAGATAGAAGAAAGAGATGCCAATTTGGCTGCCCAACAAGCTGAGAGGGCTAAGAATGATCGCATGAGGTACATCCCTCTCTTTTGCCTCTCATTCATTTATGAATGCATGAGTATGCATCCTAACTGGAGGAACTGCATGGCCAAGAACATGTTTGAAAGGAAGGAATTATAGTTTTTTATGGAGGCTGATGGTCTCCAAATTTGTAATTTGTTTTATAATCATGTTATATTTCCCTATCCATTTGCAGTGGTCGTGAGCTGTTTTTGTCAGATGCTAGTTTATTTGTGGATGATGCCGAGGCATATGACAAATACCAAAGAGAGCCAGAACAGGATGACAATGAACGGGTTAGTCTTCTTTTCATGCATGCGTGTGTGGATTTTTCTTTTTCCTTTGACATGGATATGATTGAAATCTGATGATAAACATCCTGTCAATTTAAATCCGAGAATAAACATCTGTTTAATATTTTACATCATATGTTGGATTTTGTTGGGTATGTTGGATTTATAAAATAATGTGGTGTTTTATATTTAACTTTATGTATGGCACTAATAACTTCAACCTATTCTAATGTAGTTGAACCTGCATTGCTAAATTACTTTTAAAAACTATAGTAAAAATTTCTTTAGGTAGGTATGTTTTAAAAAGCTAGTCTTCAAACTTCAAAGAGTATGGTCATTGGTAAACTGTTAAAAGTGCTTTACTTGGTTGAGAAAACTATGGTATGTGGTTGTGTTGAGATATCTTTTTATAAGTATCATCTTGTTAAATACTGGAACGAAGCATATCTATCATAAAAGGGGGAAAAAAAAATGAAAAGTAACTCTTATATTTTACTTCTGAATGCATTAACAATTTAACAGTTTTCTCAGTGGTAATTATCATAAGTTTACTAACCCATCTAAAACTGTTGCCTTGAAGAAGTATGAGCAGAAGCACCAATCTAAAAGCAATTTCAAACTGACCAAAAGCCCGTGCTTGTTTGAAAGCACATTTAAACGGGATAGTTCCCTTTTGTAATGAGTTTCTTAGGGATAAAATGATAAAGGATTTGAACAAGTAAGAAATTTACCTTAACCACTGCTTGGACCTAGTTTGCTAATGTAATTCGACTTTGAAGTATGCTCATGTCAAATCAAGGTCTGTGTACGGCATTCGTTGTTAAAAAAGAGTCTAGGATGGTAGTGTGTCACCGAGCTCTCATAAGGGATCAGTTTGGCGTATTATTTCTTTCCTCTTTAAAGATAGTTATCTTATTATTGATCCATGTATGCTAAATCTTGTAACAAGTGCTATCTATGTGTCCGGGGTGAGATAAATTTTTGTTAGGTCTAGTTTCTTATCTCCCCAACACTGTTACACTTTCCTCCTGTCCGTTGCCTTAAATATTATGCCTTCGATATGATTTGGGCTTAAATACTATGTGCAAGATTTTGAAATTGACTATATTTCTTGTGTTGCTAATTTCTGTGTTCAACTTCAGGCGGATGGAAATGCTACTGGAGATGGTCTGAGCACCTCAACAACAGCTGATGCCGATGCTGAAGTTCTTCCTGATGAGGACGACGATGATGAACTGGACATAGATGAGTTGAATGAATTGGAAGCTAGTTTATCAAAGACATCAATCCAAATAAAGGAGC
Source organism: Bauhinia variegata (assembly GCA_022379115.2). Classification (NCBI taxonomy): domain Eukaryota; kingdom Viridiplantae; phylum Streptophyta; class Magnoliopsida; order Fabales; family Fabaceae; genus Bauhinia; species Bauhinia variegata. The sequence continues at coordinate 23,303,340 of CM039429.1, read as the reverse complement.
CAGGAGCTGAAGCTTAATCCTGACATTCTGTTGTAATTCTCGTGATATCCTTTTGCCCTGCTGCAAAATAGGGTAGCCACTTCATTATTGTTGAAATTTTTCAAATGAAGCCTTTGATGATAATGAAAGTATTGTTAGCAGCATAGCATGAGAGTGTGAATAACACTACTGCATCTCCCTTCGGTTGGATCCTCCATTGGACTTGATACAAACATTTTTGTTGCTTGAGCACAGGCGAGTCTTGTGTAGATTGTACTGAGTTTTATATTTTGGATTATCCCTATTTCAGCGTGGGGTCTTCACTTCCTTGTAGTTTTCTCCTAATCATTGAAGCATAAAGCATGCATTATTTGTGTGGATGTTTATCGTAAACTTGTTATTCAAGACATGATTCAACATTTTTGGCAAAATTTAAACCAAGAGAGAGAAGTGTCACGGAGAAAACTAGTAAAATTTTCCACTTTAAGCTGCAAAGAATTTATTTATTGCATTGACACAAAAAAAAAAAATAAAAATTCCAGCGTCAATACATCCGACTGGGTGAAGACAGTATATTTTTAATGCAGTGAATTAAAAGGAGTGACTTGTCAGTTTTCCAACAAGGGTTATGCTAATTTATTTATTCGAATTTGAAATCTTAGAGCTGAATATTCCATTCCCAAATTACATGGCAAAAAAAAAAAAAAAAAAAAAAGGGAAGAAAGTTGTTGGGGTCTGCCATGGGCATCTGGTTTGAATTAATACTTACTGAGAGAGGAAAGCAGTTTGGTATATTTCCTCTTATTATTTTTTTTCTGTTTCGACCGATTATATCTTTGCTCACATTGTAAGTTTACAAGTTGCATACAAATTTCAGCAAATGTATAATTATTACCCTACAATATAGACAAATTATTTATTTTACAGGTTTAATTGTGTGCTCCAAACATTACGAGGCCAAATTATTGAGGTCCTTGCATCTTCATCAAATAACATGTTTTCAATAAGTCAAAGAAAATTGGGTAATGTCGTTGATTATTGGTGCTCCTTAAAACTAAGCATAGATATATTGGTACCTTCTGATTGTTGTTTTGACTTATATTTCTGTCGTAAAACAATATAATAAAAATAAATTCATACGGTGTTGTTTTAAAAAATATTATGTGTACATTTATTAATACATATCTTTTGTGTATTTTTTATTTTGTAATTATTTAAAATTATAAATAAAAATATGAAAAAAAATAATATACACTAATTAGTGTAAACATATCACCATGTTTCTTAACCACACTTGGAGATAATGAGATAAATTTGGAACGGAAATTGAAAAGGGTTTTTAGCTGCATTTGTTAGTAGAGGAACAAACAGCAACAAAGACATCGAATCGATAGGGAAATTATAATGAACAGTTTGCAACCAATTTATAGAGGCGTGCGTACCTGGTCAGATTGTTCTAGTAATTAACTTAATGTGATCCATAATAAATATCCTCGTATGAAATAAATATAAGCTATATATAAATACTATATGAGTATTTTTTTAACTTGGAAACTTTCCCTAATAACAAATAATTCGAAACAGTGCTGTGAATGTACGTGGTGGTATGAGGTAACTAGGCAACAGACAGCACGTGAAAAGGGAAACGATAAGACTGGATACCCACATTATTGTAACATCAGATTGCATGCCATTACATGAACCAAATGATATCTACGTTTTCTGATGTTTTGTCTCATAAAGACACGTTATTTCATTAATTAGGTAAGAATAGATATTTGGGTCTCGTCTGGTCTGATAGCTGTCTTTAGTTTACATATTTTATACGAAAGTCCTGTTGCTTGACTTGGAAATTTCAGAGAGCGAAGTTTGAAATAGCTAAATAAGTGACATCAGAAGAAGAAAAATGTGAAAATGAAAGAGTAGATTATCCGTGCACTCAGCGTTAGAAAAGGACCACTAAATGGGTAAGACTTGCGTGCTAAGCAACAGTTAACAGATACATTGCAATGTTGCAGAGCAAAAGAAACGTTGACGATTATTGAAGAATCCAAATACATGAGTGGGTTACGATGAGATTCATACGTTAGCTAGCCAGACCGAACAATCCTTCAATGATGCCTTTCAGGAATCAGTGACCGGAGTCATTAAGCTGTGAAGGTTGTGTCTCCTCACCTGTCACCTTTTCATTACTGCACAGTGCTCTTCCTGCATCTTCTACTATCTTGAAAAACTGAGTCATTATTCTAACTTTGATTTGGCCTCTTTTGGGAGGAGGCTTGACCACCTTAGTAGTCGGAGAATGAACATTTTCGTTGGTTCTTGGCATTGCTTCAAAATCAAAAGTTTCAAGAAACACAGCAAGAACAGAAGGAAACTATAGCTTATGTCCGAGGAAAATAACAGAAGAACACAATTTTATAATGCTTGTGTGGGACAAAAAAAAACAAAGTGGGATTTTTTGTTACACACTACCAAGACAGCAAGCTTTCTTACGTGGACTTTTTGCCAAAAATGCAAACAAAATGGACTGTTTATGATGTTGGTGCTGGTTTGAAACATTCAGAAGTCATTAAGTGGTAAATGGGTCCATGCGCACAATTAACAGTACACAATTTATGTCAATGGATAACAGCCTAACAGATCATATTTGATAATATGGTACTTCCAGATGACAAGCTTCATGTATGCAGTTGCAGAGGATATCATGAGACACAATGAAACTACTTGGATAACTTAAAAAGTAAGTCAAGTCCATACTGCCCAAAAGACCAGACAAGTTTGAACAAGCTAACCTTTATGCTCAATGAAATAGGCTTGGATCATCTAGGTTCCTGTTATGGTGATCTTCATTGTCCTCCATTAAAGTGACATGCCTAAGTGTATTCTTTTGGTGAAGGGACGCACAAAAATGTGGAAACACTTCATCGTAAATCCACATGAAATCTTGCTTCACTGGCCTGAGCATGAAAACCATTCCACACAAGCATCGTTAAATTTCCGGAGACCAAAACACATCGTGAAGTTATTTATCAGTGATATCTTTTTTCAGTATTGGGCAAGCTCTTCTGTGCGAAGTATGAACTTGGGCATTAACTGACTGCACAGTAATACAGAAGGAACTATTTATCCTAAAATGGATTCGTCTTTACATAAGAGGCAAGACTCACTTAATCTCGCCAATGTTCTGAGGCATCAGCTTCTCCAATTGGCATATTGTTCATATTGATGCTCCTCTGTCGTAGCTTATATTTTGCAAATACAGATAAGTGTCTACGCAAGAACATTGAAATAGAAGATTTAAGTTATAAATCAAAAATGGAAAGGGTAAAACTGTAAACGAATGCAGGTAACTTGCTCTAAAACGGGTTTCGGGGATCTTACTTTTCTGGAAAATTTCTTTTGAAACCTTATACCAAACATGAAAATTTTTAATTTCTCAAGCTGTCATTCTCATGAAACTAAAAAAATAATTGGTCTACCAAATGCTACCTAAGGACAGCAAGAACTTCCCCGCGGTCCTTATATAAGACTGAAATTCATCGGGAAGCATATTTAGTAGTAAGCAAACAGTACTCTGTGCAAGAGAAAATCAAAGCCATGTCAATTCAGCAATTCTAACTGCTTAATGCTAAAAAAAAGAACAACGAACAAACTATTACTTTAAGTTGTCTGCATGACCAATTGTTCACAAGACCTCTTCAATCAAATATAAACTTAGTTCTGGATGCCTGCATTCGATTTCATAAAACTCCTGTAAGTCTTACATACATCGCATTACCATGTGATGATATTATACATTGGTCCCACCGAGCAAGAGGTAAGCAGGGAGATCAAAGAGAACCACTATCAAAAACCAGCCACCAAAGAAAACTGTGGAAGAACAAAGGAGAAGTATGGTTCGTGCAGGTATATTACTAAGGAGAGTTCCAAAATAAATATCTTAAAGTCACCATAGCTTGTTTTGGAGCGAACTCTAACGTGTGCTCGCAACAGTTAAAAGTGGGAAGTAGAAAATTTTGAAAATGCAAATTAGGCTACTTGATGGGTATGATTAAAATGTGAGGCGATTAAAAGTGAACCATACTTTCATTTTACTCTTTCTAGCAAGTCCTATTCCTCAACTTCTCTTTCTTGGGAGGGTGGAAATTGGAAAAATAAGAAAATGGAAAATAAAGAGGGTAATGATAATGAAAAGATTTTCAATTACTATTCCTCAACAATAAGGTGTATCTCATTTTCAACTACTACTCATTTTTCTTATATCAAGCAACTTCAAAATGATTTCATCTTAAGCCTTCTCACCTTTTCCCATTTTTCATCGAACAATCTAGCACACCCTAAATGTTGTTGAATACGAAAAGCTAACATCAAATCTTAGGAAAAGATAATGGCTTTAGTTTGAAGGGTGTATGAAGCAACAGAAGAAAGAACGAGAGATCAGCAACAACAATTGTAAAAGATTTATGATTTCTATAAATCATAATGCTTTCCTGCTTAAAGGAGATCACTTGACTGGTGCAAGAATAGTATACAACAAAAGAAATAAGACAATTATAATTGCCCCCACAAGAGTGAATCCTGGACTAGTCCATAACATTAGGTTTGATCTCTCTGTTCTCTTGATAGGATCAACCTCTTCAGAGAGTGGGAAATCTGACCGCCTGGGATTCCAGCTCACATACTTATCTGGAGAAAACTGGGAGAAGAGTGTTTTCTTTCCTTGTTTCTTGAATTTTGACCATGCCTTATCCCAGTCCGTCGAATATTTATCACCTGGCACATTCAATGAACAAATTGCAGTTTTGAAGCCACTTCAAGTAATCTATCACTTTTGTTCATGCTAAGGATCGAAACCATAACCTCTAAAAATAGTAGTCTGTTTGCATGATATACCATTTAACTTCAGTGATATTTCATATATGGGGCGATTAGTTTAGGCAACTAATCATATGACATAGCGATTTCAGATGCAAACAAATTGCCACTTTCAGGGAATTTGAAAAATAAATAAATAATTCATACTTTGGTGGACCTTGCTGACGCACTAAGCAGTAGATCAAGTATTCCGATGGATGAATAAAAATAAAAAATAAAAAAGGTAAAGGGCATTCAATCTATAGTAAATAAATCAATAGGATAAAAAGAACCCATAAAATTGTGGAAATAGAACAAAAAATTAACAGTATAGAGCAGTACCCTTATTATTATCATCTCCGTTTCGCTGAGATTCTCGGAAGTCCTTTCTCGAGCAGAAAGTTTTGAAAGGAGAAGGGAAAGACGAAGTCGAAGATGAGAGCGATCTTTGGTTTGCTGAGCAGAAGCGATGAGAAATAAGTGTTCGGATTCGAACCTGAATATCCATTTGCATCCAATCGAAGATTCCAATTCAAGCTGCTTCTGCTTAGGAACCCAGCACAAATGAGTAGAACGGAGTCACCAGACCAACTTCTCACACCTTATCGTGGTTGGCTACTGCCAGTCACAAAATTTGCCACATCATCGACGGTTCACACGTGTCGATTCTCTATGCGAGATGGTCCGCGTTAGATTGTTCCGTGCAACCATATTCGGCGACAAACCCTGTTATGGCAACTCCACTTTTTTCTTTTTTTCTTTTTTTAAAAAAAAACACTCTCCCACCATTCTTATATTGTTATTTTATTTGATCATTTGTTAAATTTTGAATATTAAAATATCATATCATTCCATTGCTCCATTGTCTGAATTATACACATTTCTTATATGGAAAATTTTATACCAAAATAGTATGCAGTATGTACTAACATTTTGCATTATTATTTCATTACATGTTTCATGGAGATATTTACTTACAATTAGGGTATTCTAAATCTTTTGAAAATTGTGTGTAATTTTTTTGGAACTATTAGTTTAATTTTTAATTATATTGCAATATAAATTTCATACTTAAATTAATTTTCATAACAGTAGCATTAAAGGAATCTTATATATATATATATATATATATATATATATATATATATATGAGGAAAGAATCATCATTGTTTTACAGAGGAAAATCCTTGTTCATACAAACAAGAGTATGCTTTTATTTTCCATTAAAATAAAGAACACAATGGAGTAAATTATATTTACACCTTTCAAAACCTGATGGAATGATATAAAGCATGTTTACCTTTTTATTTTTATTTTTTGTACGAGCATGTTTACTATTTCAGGTTTAGGATAATTATTTTCTCATTTCATGAGTTACCAATAAAAACTCTTCATGAGTTACTATTTCAGCTTTAATTTTACAATTTTAATGAAATTAATTTTTAAATTTTATTTTTTCTTATAATTTTGTCAAAGTTAAAAATTTATAGTTTGACATTCCTAACAAGAAAGAAAATATTTTATTATGAACCCGGCCCACATAGACGAAAACAGGCCCATGGACTATGCGAATAGTCGGCAGCAGCCTACCCAAGTACATAAAAACAGTAACAGAAGTCGTCATCATTAGTGTCAAGTGGATTATCACGGTTCCACGTGTCTTACTATCCTTGAGTTTGAAAAGTTTGCGTGGATAATTGGTGACATAGAAGCAGGCATTGTTGATGTTATCCAATCTGCACCACGAAAGGTGAAGAACCGCTAAGTTATTCTCAGCCGCACGATCCTTGTGGGCCATACTCTGTGAGAGATCAGCTCTGCTTTACCAAACAAACGTGGGATGAGTCCCATGCGACACATGTGGGAACTGACACGTAGGCTCAGATTAGTGGACCGGAAACTCGCACGCGTCGCAATCACAAAATTGAAGCCCCAATGGGACCCACTCACCGTTAGACACTTCGCCGAGTTGAGAAAAACATCGGACGCTATCAACGGCGAGTGGATGATTCTGTACATCGCAACCTATCAAGTTTACTTGGTCAACTTACCGGATGAGCCATGGACAATCTAACAGCAGCTGAACTTGTATTTAGACGGTGTGAACTGTCACAGGGGATATTTATTTTCTTCTGAAGAGTCCGTACGATCTACGATTAAATCGGCGTAGTGGAAGTTTGGTATACCGGTGGAGTGACGATTGCGCGGCCTAAAATTGTGCACCGCTCATATAGCCAAAGCAGCCCAGCGCGCGACATCCGAGTTGCTATCTTTCTCTCTCCTCTCTCTATAGTCAGCGACAGAGTCTATGTCCCTGCTTCCATAATATGAACTCCCATACTTCGAATTCTCAATCAATGGCAGCCTCGGCGCCCACTGATGGGTCTGGGAAAAAGGTGAGAAAGCCCTACACTATTACCAAATCCAGGGAGAGTTGGACAGAGGAAGAACACGACAAGTTTCTCGAAGCTCTTCAGCTGTGAGTCTCTTATTTCACTTAGAACTATAGTTTGCCAATGCTATTTTCTTTCGAGAGTGAATTTGATTCAAAATTTCCCGATTCCTGTGGTTAATTAAGTATCTCTGATTTTTTATTGAACCCGTGAATCATTTTATTTTTTTGTTACTTCTAGTTGTAGTTAGAGAATTTTGCGAATAGTTTCGTAGCTTCTGCATAAAGCTATCCGGGCAAATATTTTAACTCGTCAGATGTAACCCGTTTTCTTTAAATTTTGGACTGAAGTCTCAGAAGAGTTATGCATTCACATTCTACAATTAGATTACTGATATCTATTTGGACTATTCAGATTTGACAGAGATTGGAAAAAAATTGAAGATTTTGTAGCTTCAAAAACAGTTATTCAGGTTAGGAGACTGCGTTTCAGCTCTGTGTCTTGATATTGATATTACTTTGAATCCTTACGTTCATTTTGGGAATCATTTGATGCTCAATAATGATTTTTTCCTCCCAGATCCGAAGCCATGCCCAGAAGTACTTTTTGAAAGTTCAGAAGAATGGAACAGTAGCGCATGTGCCTCCTCCGCGCCCTAAGCGCAAAGCTACTCATCCTTACCCACAAAAGGCATCGAAAAATGGTTCGCTTGTATCTGAGATGGTGATTCTATTCCTGATAGCTCGACATTTTGGACCTCCCTGACGAACTATTTCTTGGTTGGCAGTTTTGGTGCCACTGGCAGCATCCATGGCTTATACTTCTTCAACGACTATCCTTGCACCTGGATATACCACATGGGATGAAGCTTCCTTGCTGATGAATACTGGACCAAACAAACCTGTGCCCTGTCAGGATGAATTCAACAATCTTCATGGAACTGAAGGCATGCATACTTCTCTGTGTTATTGTTAATTTGATATAACAGTCTACATGGCTGTACTTACGGGAACTTTCCACCACTTATTTTGGCATATGACGTTACTGATTCAGCTGATATTGGATCAATGGGGATGGCAAGAATCAGCAACAACAGTCTTAGTGGTGTTGCTAGCTCTAGTAGAACGCCACCTAGTTCTGAGATGCAAAAGCAAGGGAAACGAGCTCCAGTTCTTCATGGTAATCTTCTTTTATACATATTTGTTTATCTTTGTCTGGCAATGGTTTTCAAATTGAAGTAAATAACCGGTGGGTACTGGTCATTTTGACCATATGTCACAGGTTTACCAGACTTTGCCGAGGTTTATAGCTTCATTGGAAATGTTTTTGATCCAAATACAAAAGACCATGTCCTGAAGCTGAAAGAAATGGATCCTATAAACTTTGAAACTGTGAGTTTAATGAAATTTATCAGCATTTATATTTATTCCTTCCCCCTCTATGGTAGAAGCAATTGCTGAGATAAACATTACCTCTATAATGAGATGAAGATATAATCTTCAAAAATAAAAGTTTTAGTATTTTAGATGAAACAAATTTTCCTCCTTCTAAAGCAGAATTAGGAACTGTGATGAGATAATTTAAGGGAAGGTATCTTTTATGTAGTTTCAAGTAGCATAAAATACAATAGAAATTCTTATTCTAGCATAAAATAGAAATCATTGCTTTATCTCTAATTTTAGGTGGTTGAATCTCCAGAATGAGATGAAGGGCAGTCTCATGGATCGGTCATTGGCCATGGCCCATGAGGCTGATTTCCTTTCCTCCTGTTTTTCAAATATAAGAGATAAGGCTTTGAAATGGTTCTTTTATATTAGGTTATTGAAAGAATATGAATTAAGATCATAAAAGCTATTCACCATGTCATGGAAAACCACTGTCTGGCTATAAGTTTTACTATCCTGGAAACCATATGTAAATTCTGTAATACCATTTATTTCTGCTAAGGGATGATTGCTATCCATGTGTTCTTTTATGATTATAATGGTATACTATATGTGTGAAAGTATAAGATACTCAAATTACCATTTTGAAAACCTGAAAACTTACCATTTCCCACCATTTGGTAGTGATATAGTGGTGCTCTTCCTCCCTAACTCGTATCCCCTCCACTTATCCGTGTGTGCACCATAATAAAACGGAAACAGGGTAATAATGGACCAACAACTATCCTAATTTATTTTTTCTCTTTTCCCTTGTCATTTGTCTGGTAATTTCATATATTTATATTTTTATTTGGTGGTTTTCTGCAGGTTTTGTTGTTAATGAGAAACCTCACTGTCAACTTGTCAAGCCCTGACTTTGACCGCGTTGTAAGTTTTAAAATCAACCTGGTGTATGTTATATGGTTTTGCAACATATATGCAAATAATTCTCCATTCTTGAAAGCATTTTAATTATTATATTTTTCCAGTCTCATTCCATCTGACGTGGGATTCATCAAGTTGCATGAAGGATTTGCACCCCCTTGTCCTATGTTGTTTTAATCATATTAAAAAATAAACAAATTTCTCGATAAAATTCCATGCTTATCATTCTGAATCCTTTTCTCTCTATTATGCACAACATTTATATTTACCTATGCATGAACGTGCTTTGGTAAATCAAAGTGTTGCTAAATACCTCTGTTTAGGAAATCGCCAATGAATTGTTTATTGAAAATATGAAATGGCCATTTCGAACTATCTTGTTTAGTAAAGACTTTAATCTATGAGAAGGTAGTGATTGTCCTTTATGATTATCCATGCTGAAGTAAAGTGACATCAAACTTCTCAGTTCACATCAGTTTATGGACATTCTGCTTAGTTCTGCTGAAGAATAATATGCCTGTGTTCATTGGCTTGTATGAAAATTTTTGTGATTTGTTGGCGAATATGAGATTGACCATTTCATCTTATTGGTTTGTTCAGAGGAAGGTGCTATCATCATATGATGTTAACACCAAGACGGTAGGAGTTTCTGTAGGAATTGATGTCAAGAAGCAAATAAACGATCTATCATGCCAAACCGCTTAACAACATGCAATTTGCTGACTGGTACGTGTTCTTTTGTATCCTGTTATTTCTGGATTCGGTCATAATGTTCTCAGTTCAGGTTTATGTATGTATGTTTAAGTAAACAAACCAAAATAAGAGAAGCTGTATCGAAGTATCAGCTTTTTACTCTCCTTTGTTTTCTTATCTTCAATTCTGATATCAACTTCTACAGTTAGCTGGGTTGAATTTGGATGGAACACCGCCGTCTGCTCAACCAGCGAACATGGCGTCAAACAATCACTCATTGACGCGCTGTGAAGCCTATGCCTTTCTCACCCCATCCAGGAGCGTACGTTTAGAAACGCTGAAAGAGAAAAAAGGGAAAGAAAATCTTTCAGCTTGTTCTAAGGTCCATGATGGTGGTACAGCCGTGATTCTTGTAGGTATTTTAGATATTTGCCTTAGAGTAGACACACTGGTCTACGTTATAACATAGATTTTGATGGTTCAAATCAAATGTATCAACAAAAAGAAGAAAGGAAGAATAACTATAATCATGTTGGCTTTGGTTGCCAAATCTGTGGAGACTAGACCTCGATATAACTTAGTTTACTGATTCTCCCTTGTGCGACTACTCCATTTGCAAACAGCATATGTTGTTCCACAGTACACCAAAGAAAAGGTTTGTCCCTCCATTTTCCAAAATTAGAGTAAGACGTAAGTAGTTTCACTTCTACTTTATATTTTCTTGGACTTGTTGCTTCTGTTTTTGTCTAGAATATTAATCTCATGCTTTAAAAAGATAATAAGAGTACTCTACGTATAATTTAAAAATTACCAAAAGGGTCTTGCAATACTACAGCCTCAATCAATTATTGAAACGAAGAACAAGTCTATAATCGGAATTGACAAGAATTTTACCTTAGACGATTTTTTTAATTAACTTTTTTACCGTCGTTAAATCCAGTTTGAGTTAACTTCCAATAGTTAGCATAACACTCCTACAGTGAGTATCAATACGAACATGTTATAATTAAAATACTAGTGGTAGTTATTCAAATATAGAACTTTTCATTCAATCTCTTATCTCTCTTTTTCGCTCTCGTATCTCGCTTAACATCGACACAATATATCCTGTACTGATAAAAAATTTCATACAGAAAAAGAGATATGAGATGTTATCCCAACATCCAAGACGTGACTTACTTCTCGACACCGCTATTTTGGGTCAATTTAGGAACAACCGCCTTTGTTGGATATTTGATTACCAAAATACCCCCCAAAAAAACATATTGGAAGTACGCCCGGGCCAGGACTACTGAAAATTTGAAAAAACTCGAGAATCAACACGACGATCTGAACCCTAGCTGAGTGCCCTGTTACCTTTTCTCTCGATCTGGGTTGCCAACTAGCATGAACCTCTTTGCGATCTGTTAGTACAAGAGGAGAAGAAGAAGAACAGAAAAAAGGTAATCTGATCTATACAAAATGCTTCAACACCAAATAGTACAATCCCCTGCGAGGTTAGGCCTCACGAACCCTAATTCACCTTCTATTCCAAACCCCACCCCTCCCAAGCTCCCTCCGTCACAGACCCATCAGCAGCAGCAGCAACAGCAACAACAGCAGCAAGGCCCCTCGGCAACCCCTTCCGCTGCTCTCCTCTCTCTTCTGCCACCCCTCCCTAGAGCCCAAGCTCTTCTTCTTCAAATGGCTTCCTTAGCTTCTAAGCTCTTCGAAGTGTCGCCCAATAGGTCCCTCTGGCTCACCGCCTTCCGTGGATCCCTCCCTACCTTCCTTTCTTCCCAAAACCAATCACATTCCTCAGCCTCGTTCGAATCTTCTCCTTCCACAACCAAAGAGATCCTCTCCCTTTTCACTTCTCTTCAGACCCAAATTTTCGAAGCCGTTGCGGAACTCCAAGAAATTCTCGATCTGCAAGATGCTAAGCAGAAGGTTGCTCGTGAAATTCGGTCCAACGATTCGGCGGTTCTTGCATTTGCCAACAAACTCAAGGATGCTGAGCAGGTGCTTGACATGCTTGTTGATGATTATTCTGATTATCGCCGCCCGAAGAGATTGAAATCTGGGGATGACATCGAGGATGATTCTTTGAGCTCGACCACTGTAGCATCTCGAATAAAATTATCAGATATTTTATCGTATGCCCATCGGATTAGCTACACAACCTTTGCGCCCCCAGAATTTGGGGCTGGACAAGCACCTCTCCGTGGTGCACTGCCCCCTGCACCACAAGATGAACAAATGCGAGCTTCCCAACTATACCATTTTGCAGACCTTGACGTTGGCTTGCCTAAAGAAGCTGAAACCAAGGAGAAAACAATTGAGGCCATTGTTGAGCCTCCACCTCCACTGCCAGCAGATGCTAACCCACTTGCCAATTTATCTGCAATACAGGGGTTGCTTCCTCCAAATTTTGCTGTTCCAGCAGGTTGGAAACCTGGGATGCCTGTGGAATTGCCTACTGATATACCAATTAAGGTCCCACCTGGGTGGAAAATTGGGGATCCTGTGCCATTGCCAGCCATGGACTCTATTCAATTGCCTAGGTTCGATGAGCAACAGTTACGCCCTCAGCCTCCTCAGCTCAAACAACCACAACCTGAAGTTATTCAGGTTCAGCATGTGAATTTGGATCTTGACAGTAGTGATGATTATAGTAGTGAAGATGCTAGTTCTGACGATGAAGATTGACAAGCCTATGACAGTGTCCCTTTCAAGTTGATAGTTGTATAGGTAAGCGCTCCTAAAGAGAAGTATATTGCATTTGATCAAGTTGAGAATGGTTAGAAATTGACCTTGTAATTTTCATTTGCAATTTATGTAGTTTCATGTGAATTTCCTACTGCCTTTGTTATCCTTATAGGGTGCTATTAGGCCCACAGAGGACTGGTGTATGTTAAAGATCTTGCTAATTGTTTTCTTAGGCGTTGCTAAAATAATTTTTGCTTTAGCAATTGGTGAGTTGAGTTGTTGATTTGATTATAAGTTTATTTTAGAGGAAAAATTGTTACTTCTTTCGTCTCTCCAATGTTAGCAGTTCTGTCTCTCACGTGCGAAATGGCTAAAGCAATATACCTAACAGCTTTCAATTTAAATAAAGATAATAACAAGAGAATTTTATCTGGAATCAGAAAAGTTGCTGCGACCGCGAACTGATTGTGTTGGCAATTTTGACCAGTTCATAGAGTATGGCTGTATCTGGTCTAATTAACTTGCTATGAAGGAACTACATAAAGCAAATGAGTATTTCTGTTGGGCTGAATGGAGTTAAAACTGAATTTTGTAAGATAATACGCATGATAGGAGTTGGTTTCTTACAATGAGGGGCGTTTGCATTTCGATTCAAGAGTTCTTTTGCTGTTAGAAGATTATTTTTGAGCATGAGCAATCCCAGCATGAATTCTTTGAGCTCGTGGTGTGGCTATTTTGCCCATCTGCAGGAGATCCAACTGCCAGTCTGCGAAGATAATTGACTAGCTTTGCGGTTACTAGCTCTTGGTGAAAATTCTCTTAACATGTAACAGCAATGTTCGAGGGAACTCCACGGACGATTTTTTTTTTTTTTTTTTTTTCAAACTCTTACAAGCAAAGATCCTTAGTTCTTTTATTTTGGCCAAATGAAGTTAATTTACCTGGTGGGTTCCGTAACTCTATGTTCTGCCCCTTTCTTTGACAGAAAGAAGGCTTCAACTCCCACTGAGTGCAAGATAGAACTAGCATGTGCTGCGTCAGTTAAGAACTTATGATGCCAATACCTGACCATAACTTCTTTGGCCTTTTTAATGCGCCATTTTCGGAATAGCTTCACTTCTTTTTTTTCACGTTAATAGTAAAAGCTACAATTACGTGTTGGGGTTTGATGTTCTTAAAATTGTCTATTCTCTGTTATTCAGAACTAGTGGATGATTATATGTATATATATAACGAACAAAACCAGTCAATAGTTTTCAGTTTATAAATGCTGGTCTACACAAATCGTTCAGGTTGTCTTTCTTTGTTCCTTGGCGAGATTATTATTGGAGGATGTGGGTGTACGTACGACAGTGCTCGGTGAGCTCACCAACCAAAGGCCGAGCCCAACCATTTTAGGCCTTAATGTCCAACTGTTAGCCCAAATATTATATTGGTTCGGGCTGGGGCCCAACATCAGATATATATAAGCCCAAATGCCAAACCCTAAAATATGCGGTACGGGGTTGAAAATAATGCCCGGTGGAGAGAGAGGTGCTATATATTGTTCGCAAATTTTGCTTGACTTGACAAAACCCTAGTTTCGTTTTGTATTTCCAGTCCCTATTCCCCCTCATTCTACCCTCCTACCATGGCCGCTGCAGCAGCTCGCCCCCTCGTGACAGTCCAATCACTGGAGGGTGATATGGCGACTGATGCAGCCACAACCATTGCACTCCCTGATGTGATGAAGGCATCGATTCGACCCGATATCGTCACCTTCGTTCACTCCAACATCTCCAAAAACAGCAGGCAACCTTACGCCGTCAGCAAGCGTGCTGGCCATCAGACATCAGCTGAGTCATGGGGTACCGGGCGTGCTGTTTCTCGTATTCCCCGTGTCCCTGGCGGCGGTACCCACCGCGCCGGACAGGGTGCCTTCGGTAACATGTGCCGTGGTGGTCGCATGTTTGCACCGACCAAGATTTGGCGCCGCTGGCACAGGAAGATTAATGTGAACCAGAAGAGGTATGCGATTGTCTCAGCTATCGCTGCTTCTACCATTCCATCCTTAGTTTTGGCTAGAGGTCACAGAATCGAGTCAGTGCCAGAATTTCCCTTGGTGGTGAGTGATTCGGCTGAAAGCATTGAGAAGACCCGTGATGCCCTTAAAGTTCTGAAGCAGATCGGTGCTTTTCCTGATGCTGACAAAGCAAAAGATAGCCATTCCATCCGCCCTGGCAAGGGTAAAATGAGGAATAGGCGATACATCTCTCGTAAGGGTCCACTGATCGTTTTCGGAACCGAGGGAGCCAAGCTAGTTAAGGCATTCAGGAACATCCCAGGAGTTGAAATTGCAAATGTTGAAAGGTTGAATCTTCTGAAGCTTGCCCCTGGTGGCCACCTTGGTAGGTTTGTCATTTGGACCAAATCTGCTTTTGAGAAGCTTGACTCAATCTATGGCTCATTCGACAAGCCTTCGGAGAAGAAGAAAGGTTACCTTCTGCCAAGACCAAAAATGGTCAATTCTGATTTGGCAAGAATTATTAACTCCGATGAGATTCAGTCTGTTGTGAAACCCATCAAGAAGGAAGTCAAGAGAGCACCACTGAAGAAGAACCCACTTAAGAATCTGAATGCAATGTTGAAGCTCAATCCATATGCTAAGACTGCTAGAAGGATGTCTCTTTTGGCGGAGGCTCAGCGTGTGAAAGCAAAGCAGGAGAAGCTTGATAAGAAGAGGAAGTCCGTCCCAAAGGTAAACCATTCCGGATTCTTTGTCTGATCTTATTTCACGCTGAATAGATTAATCGCTTTCTGTAGCTTTTTTCACATAATAATGCTTGTTGTCGAAATGCATTTGATCTTTAGCTGAACGTTTCAACTTGAAACTGTTAATGCCTGCGCCATATAGAGCTATGTAGACTTGTGGAAGGGAGTATCTGTACGGCATTATGTCTGATACTGGTCTGTTTTACCTTGTTCGTGTGCTATCTCAAGAATGTGGGACATGCCGTTGCTTTGCACAGTTTTGTTTAAATATGAAGGATGGTATCCTAGGGGATTATTTTTAAGAATAAGATATAATATTAAGTGCTTCTATTGCACAACTTTGATTCGTTCTTTGTGATAAGTTTCTATAGAAACGAAACTGGAATGTGCATAATGTGTCTTGTAACCGAGACCACTGCATGCAATGCCAAGAAATGCCAACAACTTTGATTCGTTCTTTCGCGTGTTTAGGCACCCTAGTTTTTGAAACTTCTATAATGCATCCCTTTGTACTTGTAGTTTTGTAACAAGTCTGGCAGCTGTTTTAATCACCTCTTTTTTCATTTTCCCTTTTCTTATCAGGAGGAAGCTTCTGCTATCAAGGCAGCTGGGAAGGCATGGTATAATACCATGATCTCTGACAGCGACTACACTGAGTTTGAAAACTTCTCGAAGTGGTTAGGTGTTTCCCAGTAAGATGTGCGTCTTTTAGGTGTTTTATCACTCTTGTTTTGGTTGTTTTACTTGTAATTTGCGGAATTGCAGTTTTGAGACAGCAATTATAGGGAGGAGTAAAGTTTATAGAATGTTAGAGATGATTCATTACCAGTCTTTTTCCTCCCACCTTTTAATTTTCATGTTTAGGTGTAAGAATTTTTATTACTAGAGCTGTTATTAAATATTTGATTTTTATTTTGCCTTTCAATCTTATGAAATGTGATGCACTTCAATCTGCAATATAAACAAATTTGATGGATGTTTTCGCGCTTGAATTGGTGAAGATCATTGAACCCATCTCTTAAAATTTATGATTAAGGTTCTTGGTCTTTAGCAGCAAGAGCTGCAATGTGCACTGGTTAATGCTATTCGGTGATCTGATAATCGATTATAAAATGGATGAAGAAATTGACTGTGTTCAGTATTTTGCACAGCGCATGTGCGCCGCGGAGGTTTTCATGCAAATGATCAGCGTTGGTATATATATATATATATATTTCTACATTTCTCCTCATTTTATGAATAGTCATAGTAAATGTTGCCTCAGGTAAATCTTGTTAACTGAGCTCATTCAGTTGATTGTGAATAAAATGCACGGAAGGTTTTGCATTTGGCGAAATGGTATGGATATGCCTCGAGCTAATTTTATGGCTTATATTTGATTGAGTGTGGATAACTATATCAAACTTTACTATTTATAGGTTTAGCTCATAAGCCATGAGTTGGGAATTACAATTTTCTATCCGAGCAAAGCTCGAGTTCAATAAATTTTATGAATCAGCTCACCCTCCATCTGCAAATGGGGAAATCATTCTCTTTAATGCCGCAGTGATCAAATCTATAGGCAATTAATCAGTTTAGGTGTTGAACGAGCTGTATTGAGGCTTGAGCAGATAGAATGCCACGCTACCCAACTCCGGTCTTTAGCTTTGCTTATGTGAAGCTGTATTTACGTAATTAATTGTAAGGAGACATTAAATTTTGCGTTGTACTCTGAGGTGGGTTTTTATTTCTTTTCCTTTATTCTGAGTACCTGGAGGATTTTATTCATGAATTGGAGATTAAAAGGTAGGTCACGGATTTAAACCTTCCAAACTCATGAATTGGGTTATAATTAATACTCTCACCAGCTTCAACACTGGAGAAAGGGGTGCAAGCATTAATTTGGGTGGTGCAAAAATTAATCCCCTGCTTGGTGATATCCTTGTTCAAGTAGGTCCAATTAGATATTTGTGCAAGTTGAGCTTATTGGGCTCAGACATACGACGGACAAGGTCAGCCCCCACCCGCTTTGCCCTTTTTTTCTTTGTCTGTTTGGTTCTTTTAATGTCATATTTCTATATACACACAAATTTGCTATTTGCTAAACATCTCTTTCGTTCTTTTGTTGATGATGATAGATTCCTAGGCACAGCTGGTGATAACCTATAACTACTTGAAATAGAAAGCACAGTTGGACCACATAACATATAATAATGACACACCATTGGCTTAACTAAAGTTTTAATCCCATCGACATCGTACAATGCACTTGTCTATTTTGAGTCAAAAACACTCTTTAATAAACTATATACTAGTGGCTTCTAACATGTGGCCACTTGTTTCATCCCAACAAACTTTATTAGTCTGATATTTATTTATTGTGTTGTTATTCCTTCGATCGATTTCAACATTTGTTTCTCGTTCAGGCAATTCGAGTATGATTGCAATTACCATAAATAAAAACCAACTTGTATTAGATAATTGATTATGGAACCCATTTCCATACCTAGTCTCGTGTTCCACTTAGCTCAAAATAGATGACGTTTCTCGTCGCCAACGGCAACGCCCATCTATTTTCTTTTCCTTTTTCAACCACGTACAAAGAGAACAAAATTCTCTATTTTACACGTAAATCAAAGCGCAAAGTACAAATATTGACCGTATAGCAAAAACTATTGTTTAGTCAAATAATGCACCACACTCATATGCATTAGGATTAGGATTAGGAGTATTAATTAACCACAACACCATTCGTCACCCTCCTTTACTTGACTGGTTATTCAACAAACTTCATTAGATTTTACACATAAATGTGAGAATGTAATAACAATCATCATTCACTGTGATGACAATAATTACTAGGTTAGGATGCATATTCTTAAAAAGCCCTCATTACTGCCAATGTGTTAAGTGTAATGCAAAGATAAGCCGTCAACCAAGTTATGATGTGGCTACCATGGCCTGGCATGTTAGGACCGCTCATTTGTGTCTTGACGTGAATATAAAAAGGGTCTGCTCGTCGGGTTGTTATTAATCAAATATAAAATTTTGTTTTTTTAGCTTAAACCCAATTTAATTCTTGAGACGTGAACGTCATTTTAAACATATTAAAACTTTTTTCTTTTTTGAATGGAATGCAGTTGTAGATGAAAATTTTGAAAGGGTTAGATATAGATGTGAATATGGATGGATAAGGGGAAAGGGGGGGACGTCCTGTGCAGGGACAAAAGGGCGCCAGTTACTGACAAGTGTCAGCAGAATGATCAAACTTGTAAACTAGGACGCCCCATTGTTCCCTCCTGAACCACCCAAAGGTCCCATCACTCTCAGGAACAGTAATACGAGATTCATTTCACTGTTATTGGAAATCACAAACAACAAAATCTTTTTCTTTTATATAATTACGTAGGAATGTAGAAAATCTTTAGAGAGCATAGATTTATCATAGACTTAAGACAATAATATCCTATTTGGGTCTTTTGAATAAGGGATCATTTTTAATCACGAAAAATACTTTATTAAAAAACCATGAAAAAAGAAAGAAATGTTATTCGTTTAAAAACAAATAAATTATGAGAAAAAAAAAAGAAAAAGAAAAAGTGACCCATATCAACCCTGTGTCTCTTACTTGGTTGTTCTTTGCTCCATTAGCAAGCAGCACCACTAACAGTCTTCCTTTTATCTCTCGCTCTGTCCGTCTAACTGCTTTCTCCCCCAACTCCCTCCTCGCTTGCATTCGCATCAAGCCGGCCATGAAAACGATTCCCTCTTAGCCGGCGTCTCTCTCCCTCCTCTGCTTTAAATGCTGCTGATCCTGCACTCACTCTACGTCTCTCTCTAGTTCTGTTGTTTGGTCATGGGCATTCTTCGCCTTCAACATTGATGATCTCGCAGAATCCCTCGACTTCTAGCTAGGTTTCACTTCTGTGCTGATACTGCTTTTCTTCAATTACTTGTTGCCATTCGACGACCATTTCCGTCCGCAATCATCGCAAGGCTAGCAGTCACGCCTCGTCTTACTCACAATGTTGGATCTTAATCTTAACGTGGGTTCCTCTGATACTGCATCGGATTCCGTCGACATGGTTTCGGCAACGGTTCTACCACCTTCCGGTAGCCAAATGGATAGCTCTGGAAGCTTCAATTCCTCTGTCGTCAATGCCGATACCTCCACCAACACTTATGAGGAAGATTCTTGCTCCTATGGTGGTGCCTTTGCTTTTAGCTTCGGTATACTGAAGAAGAATGCTGCAGATGATGGCCCAAGCTCCGAACCAGTTGAACTTCCCCAAGACGAAGGTGAAGATGGCTGTAATCGGACCATCCAGCTTTTTCCAATGGCCAGAACCGAAGAAGCCCGTGTCACTGAGCTTGGCATGGCTCGGCAGTTTCCTGGTTCGTCCCCAGGTAAGGGGTGGTTGGATTTCTCGTCTAAGGAGGTCGGTAACGCTTTGGAACCGGAGCATGGAATGCTAGCCCAGCAGCAGAGACAGCAGGTGAAGAAGAGCCGGCGGGGACCGAGGTCTCGGAGCTCACAGTATCGTGGTGTTACTTTTTATCGAAGAACGGGAAGATGGGAATCGCATATTTGGTCAGTGATCGATACTTCGATATACTGTATATAATTTGATTTGTTTAGATTAGCTAGCCCATCGTTTTTCTTCGTTTGATTTGGACTTTGAATCCCTCTGTTTCTGAACTAGTTGTATTTTGTATGAGGTGGACTGTACAGGGACTGTGGGAAACAGGTGTACTTGGGTAAGCACGCAACAGTGATGGTTGTGGAAAAATTGGTTTTATTTTCTCCGATTCTGAAATTTCTTCTTGCTTTTTACTTGAGAACTTTTCCTATCTTTAAGGCTATTGTTTTTGATTTTTGTTTCTGCAGGCGGATTTGATACAGCTCACGCTGCAGCAAGGTAAAAAGTCTTTCCAGATTGAGATTTAAACTGTCTGACAACATTGATTGAAATTCTCTTGAGCATACATCTATGGGGTTTTTATCTGTAAATTGGTTTTTGATTTCAGGGCATATGATCGAGCAGCAATCAAGTTCCGTGGTATTGATGCAGATATCAATTTCAACATTAGTGATTATGAGGAAGATATTAAGCAGGTTAATAAGCGGTGATCCTAGTGTCTACGCTTTGTTGTCTATATATTATTGTTCTTCCACGCTGAACTTAACTGGATGTTCTAATTGTTCGTTTGATATTTTGCAGATGAGTAATTTCACAAAAGAAGAGTTTGTGCATATTCTGCGTCGACAGAGCACGGGTTTCTCAAGGGGGAGCTCGAAGTACAGGGGTGTTACTCTTCATAAATGTGGACGCTGGGAAGCTCGTATGGGGCAGTTTCTAGGGAAAAAGTGAGAAACCCTTTGATTGAATTAAATTGATAGTTGAAGTTGCCTTTGCGTATGATTCCTTGTTTTTCTATTGCACTAAGCGTCATCTGAAATGTTTAACCCCTGCAAAGCCGAAGTAGCAAGTCTTACATATGCTTAGGTTCTCAACATTTTAGATTTCTTTTATGATAAACCAGAATTCAGTTCTTTATTGGTTAGGGTTTATTGCCTTCCTGCAGGTATATATATCTTGGACTATTCGATAGCGAAATAGACGCTGCAAGGTCTTATCAATCGTATATCGGATGATCTTATACGGAATGTCTAATACCATTTTGGTCCGTTTCTTTCTTCTATATTCATTCTTACTGTCTTTTGGGACCAGGGCGTACGATAAGGCTGCCATAAAATGCAACGGGAGGGAAGCTGTTACAAACTTTGAGTCTAGCTCATATGAAGAGGAGAGAACTTCTCTGGCTGGTAATGAAGGTACCACTTCTCTGTGGTCCTATGTTTCTCTATACGCCGCTTAATAAAATAATTAACTAGTCTCTTGATGCATTTATAATGTACATAGTTTCCGACATTTTATGCAGATAGCGAGCAGAATCTTGATCTTAACTTGGGTATAGCTCCCCCTGCTGTCGCTGATGTTCAAACGAAGAACATCCACAATGTGAGAGGTTTACAAGTTCAGCGTGGCTGGAATGACATGCATATTGGGGTAATGGGGAGAAACCCTTGCACAAGCCTCCTGTTCTATTGAATTTTTCTTGACTCTTCAGATTTATTTATCCCCTCCGCTTTTGTATATTTATCTGAATTTTTTCAACTGGTTTAACTTCACCTTTCGTATATCTTCATTTTACTTTTATGTTTCAGCACTCGGTATCAAAATCGTTGATGGATCAGTCGTCCCATGGCTTCTCCATAGCTTCTGAGCATCCTTCTGTCTGGAGTGGTACCAATTTCTTTCCCATCTGTCAGGTAATTTTCATATACTATGGCTGACGCCACCATGTATTGTTGCATCATTTCTTTTTCTTAGTTCTGATCAGTTATTATCGTGTATTCACAGGAAATAGCAATAGAGAAGAGGATGGAAGTTGATCCCTTGCCAAATTGGGTTTGGCAAATGCAAGGTCCTTATGGCGCAGAGACATTGATTCCGCCCTTCTCCGCTGCAGCATCATCAGGATTCCCTTCTTCAGCAAGAATATTTCCATCAGCTGCTGATAATCAAATTCACTATCCAAACATGACAATCCTCCACCCCTGATTTTTCTCCATCGATCCCTAGCTCCAGCACCATATCCCCTTTCTACTGCAGGAGCTGAAAACCTGGTAGAGCAAAGCAACAATTTAAAATCCTCTAGTTTGTATAGGAGGTAATTGTTGGTAAACACGGTTGTATGATGACCAAAAGCAACAAAGGATTCGCTGAAGAGAATTTATCACGTACTCTTTGGAATGAGAAGGAATGATTAATTTTCTGAACTGCCCTTTGCTTATGTGAGATTAATCTGATTGTGGGCGTACTCTTACTTCACCAGCGGCGTTCAGGCTCAATGCATATCTATCTTAAAATTCATCTAGAGAATGTCTGTTCAATTCATATTCCTATGCGGTCTGCATTCTTCCAGTTAGCTACACGAATAAGTGATCTACCTAAAATTTGTATTCATTTATGTCTTTCTTCCTTACAAGATTTTGTTCCTTTGCTCCTTTTAAACCCAATATATATATATATATATGGTGCAATGGTGCAAGTTGTATTTTCATTACTATGAGAAGAGAGAAGCACATGTGTAGAACGTCATAGATTCTACGTTCTCCACTGGGAAATGTGAAGTATAGAAGATAGTTCATCTGCTTTTTGCCCATGCCCCAATTCAATTATGTTTATTCTTTCAAAGGAAGGACAAAATTGAATGTTGGCAAAATCTTTAACGTTGCAGAATTTTGTCATATCGCATACAAAACCACCCATTGAGGAAAATTGAATGCGGACAGCTAGATAGAATATTAGATGGTAAATGGTTTATTTACGTGTTCCCAAGTCCCGAAATTTAAGATTGATGAAATAATGCAGGAATAGGATTATCATATTCCTGTTCCTATTCCTATTCCTATTCCTATCCATAATATTCGTCTTGTAGCGTGATAATTGTAGGCCACGTGTACAAGTTGGGGGTTTCGTTACGTCCCATCGCTTTCATTGGATTAAAGTAATTCCCGCATTCCTCGGCTTTTACGTGAAAGCTCTCGTACACCTGCACCTGCATCTGCAACCTGCAAAGAGGATGAAATTAATTAATTTTATTATTTAAATAAATAAAATAAATAAACTTAAATTTTAAACGGTCAAATCGAATTTATTTATTATTATAAAATTAATAATTAATTACATAATAATAAATAATTTATTATTAAAAAATTTATTTTCTAATTTACTATCTGATCTGATATTGTTTCTGTATTATGAGCAGCATCAAAAAGCCTGCCATGGCTTGTGTACTTTCTAGTTCGTATATGTGAATAGTAAAAAAGTTGATTGTTCTGTCAGACTTTTTTAGAACACCATAACTCTAACTAGCATTATGTTTCTCTCTCTTACCCTTTAACCTCACGAGGGACCCCCTATTTGTAGTGTATCTGTACTCTCTTTCTCTCTCTTTGTCGTTTCTCAACACCAAACTTAAAGGCTGCCCATGAATGGGCTAATCTGAGACTGTTCCTTTAGGTTTTTGCCTTTGTTGGGCTCTTTGCTATGCTATCTCCTCAGTGAATACAAAGGGTACAAACACGAGACGAGTAGAAATTTAGAACAGAAGCATCACATTATTCCTTCTTTGTTCCAAGCAACTGTCACTGGAAAATAGCAATTCATTAGATTAGATGTGGGTGTGGCCATAAATTACGAAACAGGAAGGAAAAACAAAATAGAAGAAGATTTCATTCATGTCTAGGCAGAAAGTGGGGTGGGGCACAGACACGGGACTTCAACGAAATTTTATTTGTGCTTCAGTTTCATTTTGAATATGGTCAACCCTATCTTGAAAATGTCTTCTTCTTTTTTTTTTGTAAATATTAAAAAAATAGAAAAAGCCAAATTCATATTATTTTACATATTTATTATTAAAATAAGATAAAACCAGTAGATTAGGATAGAATTGAGACAGGTTCAGAGAGAATGAGCTCGAGATTTTACGGTGCAATGTGACAACACGTTGCCTACTCTGCTGTGTTGAGTACATGTTAAGAGTTTCCGCGATGGTTTTTAAGCCAAACTCTTACTAGAAGTAGGAAGGACCAAGCCAACTGATTTTGATGCCTCCTAGATAATAAGCTACACCTCCATTTTTGTCATTTTCTGGGGCATATGCATGGACTCTAATAAGTTAAAAGGAAATTGATCGATCAAAGGATAAACATGAAACTCTCTCAATTGGTTCTCCTTGATTCTTCATAATTGCTATGTGGTCCTCACAAAACTTACCGTCAGACATTGACCCTTTATGAGACAAAAGGGAAAAGAATAATGTAGAGGAACAACCTGTCCCTGGCCTTTTGCGTTGAAATCATATGTCCTGAAATTAAACCGCACAAATTTAAGTGGTTGCACCAACCTATGTTTAAATAAAAATTTGGTTGTCCCTTATGATTGACTCAAACTTTTCACTTTATATTGCAATTAGATTACTCCTTTGTCCCCCTTTTTTATACTTTTTGTTGGCCTCGTCCTGGGATGACATTTGAATTGAATTTAGTAGTTGATTCCTTCGCAGATTTTCATTGAGCATTTTTGCGGTGAATAACATTTTTAAAAATCTAGAAGTAAATGTTGTGATCGATGTAACAAACCTTGAAGTTTTGTTATTATTGCCGTAGATTCATTCATTACCATTACACCAAATTCTTTAGTTTCAAGCGTAATTTGTGAAAACTGTGTAAGATCTTTTTAGTATTTGAATACAAACTTGTATGATTAGTAATACAGTAGCATCAGTGCAACCGGAATAGCTTTATTAAAGGTAGAAGCTACCAATACTCCGCACGCGCAGAGGATGCAATAACAACATCCTAAGTTTACTAGCAGCAGTACTGTACCTGTACGACGAAAACTTGTAAAACTCACAAGGTGGTCTTCTTTCTGTCCAATAGTTGCCCCCTCGTCCCTTTGCAGCTTTTCGACAACATATAAGTACCAGATTTTTAACAGTTCAAGAGGGTTCAATGAATCGCTCCTTACTGGTCCATTGCATTGATTGGTTTTTGACGATTTTGCATGTCACGTCATGTCATGTTATCACAAAAACTCTACTCTGGCCTGGCCTCCTGAGTCTCCTCTCCCTATTTTAAGGGAAACATCAATATTTAGGTTAGGGGAGCCGCATACCTGCACAAGCCAACAACTTACCTTCCACGCTTAAAATTCGGTATTCAATATAAGAGGTGGAGAAACAATAGGAAAAAACATTTCGCTTCAACGGCACTGGTTGTCAGCACTAATTAATTACGGGCATTAGGTCGAGAAAAAATCTTGCAACTTAACAATTGAGCTCTACGCAACTAAAGTCACGTCAACCTAGTTAAAATCAAATATTACCAAATGCAGTACAATTTTTTTTTTCTCTTTTTCTAACCCCAAAATGGATTACCCACTTAGAACAGGAGATAGCATCTAACTATTTCTCATACTAGCGATGCGGAAGCAAACAGATTAGTACTAACCCTACAAGTGAATTGCTCTACATGTAAGCAAACAGAATATCACTACTATCTTTACCAATCCAAGCATGACACCGTAGACCAGGCCTGTTTTCAAATATATCTTATCTTCCAACTATAAAACAAAGTTACTAATCATTGAAGAAGAATTGAGAGTCCCGGGTAAAATACTAGTAACAAATTCCGAAGCCTCTCCCCGGAAGATAGCTGCCAGTGGTAAAAAAATTTTCAATCTTATATAATATACCAAGCCAGGAGCAAGCCAACGATTCCAAAACTTCATGATTTAAGAGCCATTTCACCATTCTAAGCATCAATATACAGCATCTTACAAAAATGAACTCCATCCAAAAGGCTCATCATCTTAGCCCCTTTCCATCGTTTGACGAGACACAAACCGCTTGGGACCCATGCTACCTGCAGACATGGAAAAGGAGAACACAAGTTATTAAAGGCACGAAATCCTCTAAACAACACTTGGTTAGCAATCTTTTGTTTCCAGAAGGAAAAATAAGAAATATGAATTCAATACGACGTAATTATTAGGTCCACTGTTATAAGTTTTCAACTTCCTAGTAACTAGTCTCGGTTCACCCTACTTGGCTTGTCAGCACAACTGCAATCTCAGCAATGACGCACTTAAACTCACCATAACAACTTTCAAGGCCAAGTAAGTCCTCCAGAGGTGTAACACCATGGAAAAATGTTGCGACTCCTTTTCAGCTATGTCTGCCAACCATGATGTGGTAAAAACCGAATTACAGGGTGTGCCGATAATATTAAGCAACCAAAATAAGCAGTTGGCGATCAGCATTGTTCATTTGATGTCAATATATGTAACGGGAATTCAGGGTACCCAATAGGTCTCAAATTTCTCTCACACAGCATCATATACAAACTGATTTCAGTAGAATCAAGGGAGCTGGAAGCTTTCGAAATATGCGTGGCTCGCCGTCACTTAGTCACAACTGATGGCCCATTAATGCATGACATAATAATTGCACTTTAAATTTAAAAAAAAACGACTGTTAACCCTCTCCTGGTAGATCAGTCAAAGCAGATGCTCAATACTTGAAATTCTCGTAATTACTTACAAAATTGTTATATCCTAGTCTCTCATTATTTAGTACTTCAGACAAAGCCAGGCCACCGAAGTTCTTGGCATCATTCCAAACACCCCATTGGCTATTTGATGTTAGCCCATTACCACTGAACTGTTGAGAATGCAACCGGTCATAAATGGATGGATTGTTAGGTTGCAATTGGTCTACATGCCTCGGAGATATTCTATACGCATCATTTTGGGGAGAAAATCTATTTCCAACATGATCAGGATATCTTAAATTTTGTGAAGATATTGATTGCTGCATTAACAGCTTCAGCCTGGCATCATCCTCATTGGGACTAAATTGAGGAAGTAAATTTCGCCTCATGTCAACAGATGCATTATTCAGCCTTCCTGCCAGGATCCCCTTGCCCACTTCCAGTATTGCAGGGTCATTAAATTCAGCATCTCCCATACTGCCAAAATTTCCAGATGGGGTACCATACTGCTGTTGCAAATGTTTTACTGGGAAACAAGAGAATAATTAATTGTAAGACATTCTCTATGAGAAGTAAATTTCGTAGTTAACGAAAACAGAAACGAACAGAGTGCAGTAACTGTTGAAACATAATCAAAAAAGCTGTACCAGATGCATTACAATCCTGCTCTACTACTCTCCCACAAGAAAAGCCAGGAGGTGCTCGGCTAGAAACTGAAAATCCCGGTGGGGTTGAAGCATGAGCTTTGGGCACTGATTATTTGCAGAAGAAAAATATATATATAAACAAGTCATTGTTAGTACTAAATTTGGCTCCAACACAACAATGAAGGATGTCATGTAAATTAGCCTGAAAAAGAATTTCGATAGGGAATGTAGTAAAGAGCCATTTTCTCCCCCTTTTGAGCTGGGGGACAAAACTTCGTCCTACTACAATGGAAAGCTCGAGAAAAACAAATTCGGTGAACAACTTGCACTTAGCATGTGCACAACCAAAGCCATATGTACATATCACAGCTACTTATTATTCAAATATCTTCTAAGCGCTATTATTGCCATATCTACAGTACCACCTTCGCTGATAACACACAAGAATTCATCTTACCAAATTGCTCTACATTCTGAAGTCCCACAAATAATAATGACAATAAAATCCCTGTTAGGGTATCATCACGTAAATCAGGACAAAAATAATCCAACTTAAACAGAGGTGCCATGATTTATGTACAATAAAAAGCAAGGGTTAGACAAAAACTAGAATAATCCAAAAATCAGGATCCCTAACAGCACACTTCAACAAGAAGGTACTTACCAGAAAATTTAGGTGCCCCAAACGACTGACTAGAGGCAAAGATATCTGATCCTACAGAGCTACTTGACTGCAAAACATGCTGATATTTTCCAAGGGGAGCATCTTGGTTTCCCATTGAACCACCCAATGCAAAGTTCTTACTAGGAGCATGCCCAGAAATCCCAAAGGAACTCTCCAAATCAGATGCCTCATTCAAGAACTCATCCTGTCTAGCAAAGGAAAACCTTGACTGATTCTTGTCCTGAGCTTTCCACAGAGTTGGTCCTTTAAGGGATGTCCGTTGATCATCACTTTCACCCAACAACTTAACTAAACTCTGAGGCAAGGTTAATGAATCATCCCATCCATCCAATTCCAAAGACAAAATATTTGAAATGATGCTGCTCTCTCCCATGTCTGAAGGAATATCATTATCAAAACCAGCAATATTATCTTTTCTCTCTACATGATCCCCAAATTCTGTATTTAGGGGCTCATTAGAATTAGAATATTCATAAGGTTGGATAGGAAAATTCCGGTGACAAATCTGATCTGACTGCCAAAAATGATGGCTTGATTGGTCAATATTTTGAGGCAAACTAGGAGAAGAAAGCCCAGATGACACATCATTACTAACCTCGCAGCCTTTAGGTTTGTCATTATCTACATTTAGTAAATCATTTACAATGACATCATCCCATAAAGCATTTGAGGTTAAACGTTCCTCACAATGCTCATGATCTTGCAGCAAATACTGCCTTCTAGATGAATTTAACAAGTTGTGAGTAAAAGGTAAACTATCAGCATCAGGGGAAGAATATGTATCTCCAATATGACCATTAATGTTAATAGATGATAACCCTGAACATAAATCCTGAACATCCCTATTTGACTTCAGGCAAACTGCTTTATTCATATTGAAATCACGAGATTTGGAGACCTCTAGGAAGCTTGATCCGGCTGAATGAGCCTCCATGTCTTGATCATTGCCAGTAAAAGCTGCTAGAGATGTTTTTCTGTCAGACATAAGAGTGGCAGGATGTTTGTCCACAACTTCTTTTACAAAATTTGACTCAATTGTTTGAGAGTTACCACCAATGTTATGCTGGTTAAACTCCAAAGGTGCCAATAAACCATTACAATGCAGTTCAGAGCTATTTTCAGCTTCCCCAGGTCTTCTTGTAGTAGGAGCACATCTCTCAGTGCTAGCAACTCCAGACACAAGGGGTTGTGGATCATTAGATGCCTCAACTTTTCTATTGGCAGAATTGCCCGAACATGATGAGCTTGTATCTGGTGGCAGACTACCAGACACGCACATAACCCTATTTCAAAAAGTTCAATGAAATTAGTATTCACAAAAAAAAAAGAGTGAGTTATAATTGAAGAGTACATCCAATCAACACATTAAATACCAGGAGGTCGCTGAAGGAAGTGGGGTAGAATTTGCAGTGCCACCACCTGAACAAGATCCCTTAATCTGGTTCTCAATTTTCTGTTTAGACAAAAAACAATTCAGGGTACATAAAATTTTTAGTTTACTGACTAATTCACATCCCATGAAATACAGTACATAATGTAATTAGTGACCAGAGTAGAAAAAAAAAATACACCCTATAGAAAATTTTCATTTAAAACAGCAGCGAAGCATCAGAAGCTTACATCTAAAGGACTTTTGGCAACTGGTTTGGCAGCTGAGGACATATGTCTAGGATCGTCTACTGGTGGGGGTAAAATATTCCCTGAACGCCGATGCAAATTATTTGTAGCACCAATAATTTGTTGTACTCTACTCCTTTAACACCCAAATTACAACACACAAACTATATAATCAAAAACAATGCATAAACAATATATAGTAGAAATTGAGAGTGAATCTAAAATGCGAAATGGACAGGATGCAATCCAAAACCAATTAAAAGAGAAAGATCGTAGATTCAGAACAGACAAGATGCCCTTCTACTCTAGAGAAACTTAAGCAAAGCTGGGGGAAGAGAAGGAGGAGGAGAGAATGAAACTATTCAAAATATTGTCCATTTCATATTCATACCTAACTAATCTGTTGGTTCTATATAAGGAAAACTAAAAGCAACCAAAGCTAGCACGTTCAGCACCACAGAACTAACAAACAGATGAGTGAAAAATGTCATTCCCAAATGAAATTGAGAATAAAATGTCTAGAAGACAGCCAACTGATGCAAACAAATACAGATACAGTGCATTCACCAGTTCGAAGTGGAGTAAAAGAGCACAAAGGTCAAGGAAACCAGTTATACCTTGCAAATGCTAGAACTAATTCATCTTTGGTAAAGCTATCTTCATGAGAACCATAATCATGCAAATACAAACAATCCCTATTGCTGCAGGGCTGCACCAGAAAGGAAAATCATTTAGTAAATGAAAGTGATAGTTATTGCCCAACAAAACATCCATAATTTTAGATTGAAATTAACTATTTACCACATTCCTCAACCATGCATGGCAATACTTTGTGGTTCCAAAACAAGCCCTGCAAATTCAAATTCCTAGCTATCATCACAATGACTATGATGGCCACGTAATACAATTAAAACAGTGTACCCTTACCTCAATGATCTACCTTCTAATACAAAACAATGCACCGATTGAATACATCTTACAGCTTCCATCTCTTTTGAGTAAGTTATATACCTGAAGATAAAGAAATTTAAATCAGGAACTACAACTTGATAATTGATATAATGATGGTATACAAGAACTAGCCTCTAACCTTAGAAAGAAACATGACTCAAACCAAATGAGACAGTCATAACAACTTACACACAACAGCTGTTGTTTGCTGAATGTTGGATTACACCAGTTGCAGTACGAGAAATAGACACTTTCAAAACCTTCCCATACCTGCCAAAATACTCCCTGTGCTGGAGCAGCTGGTAAAATCCAAAACAAAGCGTCATTCACCAATCAAGAAAAGGCTAGGGAAATTTACAATAGAAAATTGCTGTGTTCAACTTGGCATGCATACATCAACAGTTAGACTTGGGAACAACAATCAAGTACTCACATCTTCATCTGCAAGGTTAAGGGGCAACCCAATTATGTACACTAAGTTGCGTTGAATGACTCTAACATCACTAAGGTGTTTCCTTCCTTCTGATGCTTTTGGCTTCAACTTCTGCATTTTCTTTCTTCTCTGTGAATTCATTTCAGCCACCAATCTGATTTAGCAGGGAAAGGACAGTACTAAACACTTGTTTCCAACTCGTGAAAATGAGATATAGAAAGTAGAAATTTCCCTATGGAAAAAGACAAAACCTTTGACAGTTTGCTGCCATTGCCACAATACGATCTTTGTCATAAGGGGTACGACAAGCAGGACATCGCCCATCAGATCCATCCTTTTTAGCCATTTCCATAATATGATGCCAACACCAGACACATATCTATAGA
The DNA here is from genome assembly GCA_022379115.2 of Bauhinia variegata. Lineage (NCBI taxonomy): Eukaryota > Viridiplantae > Streptophyta > Magnoliopsida > Fabales > Fabaceae > Bauhinia > Bauhinia variegata. The sequence continues at coordinate 23,271,850 of CM039429.1, read as the reverse complement.
GAGAGAATGGGGCAATACGAATTATGAGGAAAACCGTTATATATTAAAAGGTAATGTTTTATCAAGACATCACAGACAGTTTAAAATCCAATTTTCACCTTAACAAAAGGGGTTAGTCTAATGCCCAACAGCAGACAAGCATTAAAGTCATTGCACAGTTCTGACCAAATTTTACTCATCCCGTATTGGCAAGGACAAAGCATATAAATCAGACGAAGCATAAATAGAGGGTGATTTTAAAAGAATTCACACATAACCACAAACGAAAAAAAATAAGAAGATGCATAGATAGGGAAACAAGGTCAAACCTCATAACCACATTTGCATGGCTTCAACTGCTGGTCAGTCAGGTCCATCTCTTCAGTACAGATGGGGCACGATTTTTCTCCTTTGTCACACATCATTGTCTCGGAAATTCAGCTCTGCAAGGAAAAGAGGAAAAAATAGTTAATAAAAACCCTGCTCAAAGACAAAAGTTCTCATCACTCAAAGATATTCAGTGCTGGTGGCATGGTATTAAGAGGGCATGAAAGGGCATCCATAAAATAAAGTCAGGACTCATAACTCGTTTATCACGCAAACATAGAAAATATCTTAAAGAATGATGAAATTATATATTGTATAATACCCCGTTTTAACCAAAATCTACCTAAATATTATCAATGTAACTATTATAAACTTAATAAGACTCCATACCAAACTGTTAAATCATGGACCAATTACTGACAAGTTACAGCATGCACATATTTAACTAGCTATTGCTGCCTTGATTAGTACAAGGATGCAAGTAACCAAAGATCAATATAGTAAACATACTTGCCCATGATGCATCATCTAGACTAAACTAAAGCCTGGTGGTTAGTGTTATGCAGTTGCGTGGGGAGGGAGGAAAGAACCTGACCGTAAAAATACATGACGACAATATCTTAGAAATAAGCTCTGGTGTTTCCCTTAATTTTCCCAAAATACTAAAAAAAAAACCCTACAAGTGTTTCCTTCTTCCCTCTAACAAAAGGTAGAATTCAGGCATAATGTTTGAAATATTAAAAGTAGTTTAAATATTTAAACAGAACCACACTCGGAGTTTATTTACTTGACAAAGGAAACAAAAAATAACCATATCTGAATCACATGACAACCGATGATTTTCGCTAATTTGGGGTTCAAATGATGAGAAACATCAAAATTTTCTCACTCCTTTAATTCATAGCTAATCACCGCATTTAGTTCAAAATGCAACGGTCTAAGGACTTCAATGAACCTAGCCAAAGGCCTCAATAGAACTCGTCACCCCTTAGTATTCCAATTAGAAGTGGTTCCTCACGCTCCAAGGACAAGGAAAGCAAAACTAAATTGTTTGACAGACGATCAAGGACGGAAAAGCGAGGAAACGCGACTTGTAACCCAAATTGAAAACCCTAACCCTAGCAGAAACACAACAATGATCGGCATGCCGGCATAAGCATAAACAAGTGAATCGAAAAACACGCGAGAATGAGGTTTATAAATGGCTAGGGTTTTGGTCCATTGGGGGAAGAACGCAGGCAAACTTACGCTGAGATCGAGAGGGAAGAAGAGGCAAGGGAATCTCAGAGGAGGGGATAAAGCGCCAGAGAGAATCCGATGGAGCGAGGACTGTGAAATGAGGATGTGTACGTCAAATCCCACAAGTTGAACAGCTCGCTTTTATCGGTGGCCCCTTTTCTTGTTTATTTTAATGGGTTGTTTATGCCTAAAAATGACCTGTAGCATTAAAATAAGGACATCGACCTTTCACCTCGTATAAACCGGCGTGTGGGATTGTGTGCATGACCCGATGGGCCGATCCCTCCCTCCTTGAGCCAGGGATTCACGGTCCACACCTTCGGTTTTCAACGTCCCCGCCAAGCGCCAGTGCAACCATGTCCTTAACCTTTTTAGAACCATACAGTAAATAGTATTTAGTATTATAATAATGAATTAATTAGAAAGGTTATAAAACTTGAAAATAAATGAAATATTGTCATTGTTTTGGATTTTGAAATACCCAATTAATTATTTTTTGGTGAACAATAATTTGATTAATTATTGATAAAAATATATAATTGCAACAAGAAATTATTAGCATATATAGTTGAATTAATTTTGTTAATTTTAATAAAATGTACTGTGCAATTAACTTAACTAATTACTTTTTCTAAGATAAAAAAAAAACTAATTAATTTTTCTTACGTTCTAATATTTTAAACAATATCTTATCAATAAAAAATATTTCGAACAATATGTTGTCTAACTCTTATCTTTTTTGTTTTCTGTATTTTCCACTTTTTAAAAATAAACAAAAATGACAACATTCTCTTTTAAAAATGGTTGGTTCAAAAAATAAAGTATAAATTCAAGAAGCTTATAATGAGCAATTTTACATCCCTTTTCACCTGAGAAAATATAAAGTATAATAGATAAAAATAAAATAAAATATAAATCCAAGAAGTATATAATGAATAATCTTAAAAGTTGACATGCTTATTTTATACTTTTATTGAATGTTACGTTTATTGTTTTATTTCTCGCTTTTTTATTAAATTATAGTTTATTTATTTATTTCTAATAAGGGGTTTGTTATATTTTAAAATTAATTATATTTTCATCCATCTATATATATTCTAAATAACAAACCTCTCTTTTCCCACGTTTTCTCTTGACAAACCTGTCTTTTCTTCTATTTTTTAAAATTTTTAATCTAATTACTAAAATTTAACTCAAATAATTATATTAATAAAAATGTTTACAATTATTTTGCATGAAAATAATTTTCCTCTATCTACGGTTCCCTAATATTTTTTCTTCCCTCCAACATTTTTTAATTTTTAAATATAATAATTATATCTATAAATAAAATAATAATTCAACACAAAATTGTTTTAAACATTTCATATACTAAAAAAATATAATTTATATGTTAAGAAAATATGAGGCTGTTTGATTTTGTTCCCGAAAACAGTTTTTATGTCTTTGAAAGCAAGAGAATTAAAAAATTTGTTTGATAACTTGTTTTTGTTTTAAATGTTCTAAAAAACAATAAAGTGTTTTTAAAGATCAAAAAATGAGAACAACAATTTGGTGTTTCTTATTCTAGGAAACATTTCGTTAATGGCAAATATTGAATTCTTTTTTTTTTTTTATCTTCTTAAATATTGAATTATTGAAATTTATTTAAGTGGATCAACTTTCTCTCTCTTTGAAACCAAGTCAAATGGTATTCAAATGCAGATGGAGGAAAGAGAAACACAATAGCTATTTGCATATAAACAAAAATAGATGATAATAAAACCTTACTTTGAAAATTGAAGAATATCAAAAATAGCAATATGCATAGATTTGTATTGAAAATATGTTAAGAGAGAGATTTGTATAGTAAGAATATCTGCAGAAATCATGGAAGTTTTCAAAATAATAAGACGCCAAATAAAAATATACCTAGAGATATATTTGTAATTACAGGAAGAAATTCAGATTTAGAGTTAAAAAATAATAAAATATAGAACAACTTTTTTCAAATTAATTTTTTGTTCTTCTATTTTTAAACGTGTTTTTTTTAAATAAACTATTCAAACTAGTATTTTTAATTTTTAATTTCCAAAACATGTTTTAGAAAATAATGTTATAAAATTGTTCTGAAAACATAAAAATAGTAAACACATTCAAGCAGGCCCTATGTTGTCCACTTTGGTGTTTTTTTATTATTATTATCTCAATTTTTGCAATTAATTAAAAAATAATAAAATAATAATTTATTAATTTAATCATAATGAGTGAATAAAAATTGAGACACTAAATAAGAAAAGAAATTTGCTCTCATATTTATGCTAAAGCATAAACTATCATCAATTTATAATTTTTATTCAATTTTTCTCAAAATTTATAAGTTATTTACCAATTTGTAGATAAAATTTACGGATGGATAAGTAATACTTCTGATTAACCGATTAAAAGACAAAATATTGCTTCAAAATATTTTTGAAATAGTATGCTTAAACTGTAAAAAAAATGCTTAAAGATGATTAAACTATTTAATATAGTTTTTAGATATCTTTTAAATTTAATTTAGCTTTTTAAATATAATTTTACTTTTTCTCCAACAATTATATATTTGTAACTTATTTTAAAAAAATTAAATAATTTATGAACCTATCATATGGCACGATGCATGGGTTATAATTCTAGTTATATATTTAGTATATGTGTCCCATGAAAAATATGTGCAACAATTAAACATCTCGAAAAAATCAGATAAAAAATATCTTAAAAATAAAGGAGATAAAAATATAAAATTATTGTTTCGAGGTGTGTTTTGTATCTTAACTCAAAACATGTTATTAACCAAACCATAATTTACTTTTATTTTATTATTTTTTGCTAATAAAGTGCTTTAGAATAAGATACATTCTTATTTTTATTCACATCCCTTATTTCATAATTTTTCTCTTGTATTTTAATATATAACTTGGGACCAAATTCATTGTTTTACCAACGCATATTATTGGATGTGTCACTCTTTGTAATTGTTATTAATCGTTACATGAATTAAGTGACACTCTTCCACAAACTTATTCCTACTATAAATGTTCTTTTACATTTTGGAAATTGCTATTAATACATTTGAAAGAGGATACATTTTGTGTTTTTAATTTTTTTACAGTGATAAGATTATAATTATAAATAAAAAATAAAAGAATTAAATGTATTATTTTAAAGTATGTATCTTGTCTCAAAACATGATAATAGTCTACCATAATTTATGTTATTTTTATTATTATTTTTTTTCTAATAAAATGATTTAAAATAAGATATAAGTCACGATTATGAAGGGTATTAATTAACCCACCCCATCTTTAATAACCACCACCCCCATTTAAAAAAAAAAAATCCTAATTAAAAAAGACCATCCCATCTCCATCCTTAAAAAAATTAGAGTCATTTTGATGTTTGAACGGTTCTATAAAGTCGTTTTGATACTTAGAGAGTTTTGTAAAATCATTTGAACTCTGATTGTCCTGTTCTTGTGTGCATCTGCCCTTGCTAAAGCCAAAAATTCCATTACTTTGAGTATTGCACTTTCATCACAAAAGACATCCCCAGATGATGCTTGGGTCGAATTACTACCATCTTCTGACATTTTAGTGCTTGAAGATATTGTAACTTGGGAAGATCCATGGTAGTTATCTGCATATGATCTCGACGTGGATACCGTAGCAATGAAGGGAGTATTAACTTCTTTCAAGGAATCAATCCTCAAAAGACCTTCAAACCGATCTTTAGACATTTGAAGTTTAAACCTTTCATTATGCGTGTAGAGGGTTGCTCTCATAATTTTCATAAGCTGAGACTCTTCAACATTGAGCTTTCTGCCAATTTTGCAAGAGCACGTAGAGGCAAACACATTACCAAGAGCATCTTCATTAGGCTTAAGTAAAGCCAAAAAGAGTTTCCTTCGGGCGTTTCAACAAGGTTTGATCACTAGCTGCTAAAGGGCTCATATGGGAGCAAGCAACCCTCAAAGCTGCACTATAATCACCAAACGGATCTGTTTAGCACTCCTAAAGCTCTATAGATCTGTTTAGACTATCAAATAGAGTGTTAAACGATTTTATAGATTCGTTTAGATTGTCAAATAGCTCAATAAATCATTTTGACACTCTAACTAAATCTAAAAAGCTTTTGATTGTCCAAATGACTCTAAAAGTATTTTAAATAATTTTTATATTTTTTTAAATAGGGGTGGTGGTTATTAAAGATGTAGTGTTAATTAATGTCCGTTTATAAAACAATAAATTTTTATTAAAAATGTGCGTGGACATAATATGTCTCTTACATTTTCGCGGCAAGGTTCGCACCATCATTCATTCATGCTCATGCCACAAGCTATGATCATGGCCGTTGAAGGGTATAACTGCCGGCATATTTCCGAAAGATAGTACCCCATCCAACGTCCCAAAACGAACGCTAGAGTCTTCTCGTCCAAGACACCCCCTATAAATCAGTCCGCCAGTCGTTTTAAGTCTTTCTCCCACTGATTAGTTTGCGAAGTATTTTGAAGGTCAGCATTTTCCTCCATTTCTAGTTTTCTACTCCCTTGATGCGTAGTTTGATTCAGTTATTTAATTTTTGCTTGTTTTTACCTAACGATCGTTTGCCTTTCCTGGGTTTATCCATGCTTGGCTGATGGGAAAATGCAGGAAATTAAGTTGAAACCAATTATAAACTTACTTTAAACGTTAAACTTTAAACTTACGTGAGTTAACTTTTCACTTTTTCCTTGTTAATAAAGAATAAGAAATCATTTGGGTTGCTCTGATTTGTTTGATCATTGCCTCTGTTTGATTTTATTTAAATCCATTTAGGAAGACTTACCCGGTTGTTAGTGAGGAAAATCAAAAAGCCATTGAGAAGTGTAAGAAGAAGCTTAGGGGACTCATTCAAGAGAAACATTGCGCCCCCATTGTGCTCAGATTGGCGTATCAATTATCTACTTGTTATATTTCTCATTGTTTATGTGATGCATAATATTTGCGAAGTTAAAAGTCAAGGATTTCTTTCATACTATCTAATCCGTGAGCTTGGGACTCACTATTTCATTTGTGTCTATTGGGTAATTCAGATGGCATTCAGCTGGTACATTTGACGTGAAGACTAAAACAGGAGGACCATTTGGTACCATAAGGCATCCAGTGGAGCTGGCCCACGGAGCAAACAATGGCCTTGACATTGCAGTGAGGCTACTGGAGCCGATCAAAGCTGAGTTTCCAATAATATCGTACGCTGACTTGTATCAGGTATTTCTTACAAACTATTGAACAACGGAGAAACTCGCTGATTTATTGTCGTTATTTTGATCTTACCTTTCTGATTCGCTTTCATTCGTATCCGAAGCTGGCTGGAGTTGTGGCCGTGGAAGTTACCGGAGGCCTGAGATACCCTTCCATCCTGGAAGACCGGTTTGTGATGCTTCTTGTTGCCATTATTATCCTTGTCGTTGTTCTTTATCGTTCTGTAGTAGATTGAAAATACTTTTCCTATTTATTAATTGTTTGTCAAAGTGTTCTTTACTCGGTGGTATTCTAAAGCACTGCAATTGATGCTATTAAACTTAGGCAACACTTTTTGTCAGGATTGTGCTGCCTTAACTTGAGATTTGTTACTTGAACGTATTTCAATTACATCAATGATGCGTATAGTTCTGATTAGTGTAATATATCAGTGGTAACTGAGTTAGAACAGCAATTTTGATTCTGTCAGCTAATAATAGAGAATTGAGGACTGCTTATGTCTCAGCTGCTGTGCTGATGTAGACATCACTTATAGTTATCTGTCACTTGCATCTAGTATTGGCAGAAAATATTCTTGGAAGGACCTAGTACCTCTCTAGAAGGATGAATCATAAATGAAATATCACGCTGTCATAAATTTCAATTACCTAAATTATGCAAATTACTCACTCTTGAAGAATCTAGAATTTTATCTTGGATAGGGATTTAGCTCTTTCTGTATTTTGACTCTTTTCACTTCCATTAATGAAATAGATGCCCTCCCCTCAGGGTGGGATGAGAAATCAGGAGTGCAAGGTTGACCGCCGCTCTGCTCTTCATCCTGAAACTTGTACCTGATGTCCCAATAATTCTCTACCCTGCCTTATTATATTATTTTCCCCTGTTTCAACAAGAAGAATTCTGCTCTGGTTAACATATGAACTATATTTTATATTCAGATCAGTTCCCTATTTGTCACTTGTAGTTTTACCTGTAATTCTGTACTTATTCAGATATTCTATTTGATCAATAGGCAGGGGTTATTCTCGATATATACACGAAACAAAATGAAAAGGAATTGCCATCTTTGTGTTTATTTCTTGTAGTACGCCGTGGTAAATATGATTTGAACAGTTAATTAACATTTTCTAGCAATAAAGATTTACAAAGTTTTTGTTCGCAGGACAAAACTGATCCACCTCCAGAAGGTCGATTAACAGATGCCACCAAAGGTTTGTTGACATATCAATAAGTTCAGAATAAGTTTTTAGTTAACCTAGGAAATGATCTAAGAATCATTGTCATTACAGGTTCAGACCATCTGAGGGACGTCTTTGGTCATATGGGTCTATCTGATAAAGATATTGTCGCCCTATCTGGTGGTTACACTTTCGTATGATCAGAAAATGAAGTTTCTTTCTAGTGTTTCTTTTCTGGATGCATGCTAGTTTGAAGACGATGATAATGATCTGTATTAACATCTTACGGTGTGATATTGATGAAAATGATGTGTGTGTAACAACTGATGATGATTTTGCAGGGACGGTGCCACAAAGAACGCTCTGGTCAAGTGGATGTTCGAATATGATTCTTTATGATTATATTTGCAATTAGTAATTTGGTACTACTTGTTCCTTGGCATGGTTGCTGGAGTCTTTTGCTGTGTGTTGCAAACTGAGAACATGGCCTTTTGGCCCTTTTCCACATTAAACTGATAGTGGCAATACTAGCAGGCTGCCCTTGTGCTTCGTAATGCATGTTCTTAGATAGTAATAGTAATAATACCTAATGTAATAATTCGAGGTAAGTTTGGTATGATTGAAGATGTAAAATTTAATGGAGTAACTTTTTTTAAGTAGATTAATGAGGGTGTAAACATTCACTTGCTCGCATGGATGGGAATGGTTACTTCATTAAAAGATTACCCATTCTTCGTTTGTGCAACTAAACATACATAAAGAAAACAAAATTTACTACCTGAATGTGACTCCTTAAACCCCTCTACCGATCATTTGCTGGAAAAGAAACAAGGGAATGACTAGCCTGCTAATCATTGTAAATGTGATTACTTGATATGAACAGGGAACTTGTAAGTGGAGTGAAAGAGGGTTTGATCCAGTTGCCATCAGACAAGGCTCTATTAAGTGATCCAGTCTTCCGTTCTCTTGTTGAAAAATATGCTGCTGTGAGTATCTGCAACTTCCCTCTCCCCCCCCCCCCCCCCCCAACAAAAAAAAAAAAGCATGTGTATTTTTAATAAAAAAAGGCTACTAATTTTTGCTTACTTTTTTATCCATTTTATTTATTTTTTGCTTTTGTGCTTGAGATAAAACAAAACATAGTCTTTACGAGTTGATTTTGACTTACTGTTTTTGTTGGATGACTGCATCCAGAATTGCCTATCATTCCCATGATTACCTTAAAACTCATCACAAAACAAAACAAAATTTTTCGAGCAGGTACTATATTTCTCAGCAGCTGACTGACAAGAATGATATTTATAGTTTTGGTGTCATTCTTCTAGAATTGATATCCGGTCGAGAAGCAATTTCCAATGAAAGCTTTGGTCTCAATTGCCGAAACATAGTCCAATGGGCGAGTCTTAAGTTCTCTGCAAATGCAGAATTTGGTAATTTAAATAAAGTGTGTCCTTGTAAATTCTGTGAATTTCTAAAAAGTTGTACTTTATTAAGGAAGCGTCGTTTGATTGTTTTGGGTCTCTCATTTCTTGCATACTGTTAATATTTTCGTACAGACAAAAGCCATTGTATAAAACTCTGATGTGAAGAGCTTCGTTATGGTTAAATTTTATTTACATCTATTAAGTTTGGATTGCCTCTCTTGATTGTATAACTGGCCAAATTACACATTGGGAGTGGAGATATACAGGGTATTTATTGATCCCTCGCTGCGCAATGATTACGACCTACAATCAATGTGGAAAATAGCAGAGAAAGCATTGATGTGTGTTCAGCCTCTCGGATATATTCGGCCATCAATATCAGAAGTCCTCGAGGAGATCCAGCATGCAATCTCTATTGAGAAGGAGGCTCACACAGTAAGAGAAGGCAATTCAGTTGAGATGTCAAGAAATTCTATGCATTCTTCACTGAACATGGGTTCAATGGATCTTGTCGGAACTGAGAATTACTTGGCAATTGATGATTCCAGTGCACAGCCTACATCAAGATAGATCTGGCTTGTGAAAACAAGCACAATTTTTGTTTTTTTAAATGTGCAGGTGTTTGTTCATAGCTGGTGTAATATCTGTTCTGAATTTTGTAACTCGAGTTTGATGCCACTCCCAAAAGAAAATTTAACAGTAAAACCAGTTATTGAATGTTATAATATGTAAATTTGGTATTGCTTGTCTGATATGAGGTGACCGCATTAAAATTGGAAATTCATTTGTGCTTTGGATTGTGGACATCAGTTTGCATATCGGGAGTCTGTTATTAACAATAAGAAAAGCTATGTGTTAAAATGAGAGAATGAGATGCACTTTATCAATGTATTAGTCTCACGTTCAACTCTAATTTAATACATAGGTTTAGCAAGTATTTTCAATAATTTAATGCTCCAAAAATGATAGGCTTATTTATAACAACCTAACGTGAACCTTTTCAACAAATATCATAAAGTAAATCTCATGAATTTAGAAATGAATCCTATTGTTAGTCAAATTCACTGACTTCTTTCTAAAAATCCAATGGTAGCGATTACGGATGCAATAATGAATTGATAAAACATCCAATCAAAACGCTTTAAAATGTCTTACTTTGTGCATTAGGTAGGTACATGAAAGTGAAATGATACAAATCAATTGGTCCTTTTCTCCTCCCCATTCTTTGGTTTATTTGCAGTGTGTATTCATATTGTGTGTATACTTACACCTTAAGAAACTTTACTTATTAAATGTTGTTTAATCTTCATTACAATTACTACATTGAAACTCCAAACCAAATAGAAAAGCCATCCACTAAGAAGCCTACCTGTAAATGTCTAGTGTTCTTTCCGAAGTCCAAAAGCTAAAGGGAAAGGTGGGGGCATTAAAAAATATTCGTCTTTTTGAAAGTTGAAGGGAAGACTCAGCTCAAATGAAATTGATATGTGTGTTTCTCTTTTAATCCCTAAAATGGCTGGTGGTGCTTTTCAGAAAGTGCACAAAAGCGATACACACACGATAGAAAGGCATGTGTGGTGGGGATCTCGGATCTGTAATGAAATTAACATATTGTTACCTAACAATCTTCTAATCCGCTGGTAAACATGCATTCATATTGTCATTCAATTTATTTTATTTTGAACTAAAAAATTTACTGATTTTAATTTTCCTTTTAAAAAAATTCACTTAACATTGACCAGCACAAAAAAAATTCTTCTAATATTTTTATTAACACAGAAATTTGAATAATTTTTTAACTGATAAGATCATTTATTTGCCGATGAAACTATCGTAGTTTCAATTCCACGCAACATGGCAACATTCTCCGACATTTTTGGGTGTTTTTTATTTCATCGTGTGCATGGAATGCAAGCGAGAAAGAGAGCTTAATAATGGGTCAAAAGTGGTCCACGTGCAATCCACTCGCCTCAATCAACAGATCAAAATTCACCTCTCATCGAAGCTTGCGCATTCAAGCTCCATTGCCAACTTCCTGTGCTGATATATATGCAGACTTTAGTTTTGTAGTCTTTAAAATTAATGGAATAGAATCCTATCTAGAGTAAGAAAAATGAAGAAAGACCATAGAGTGCAGTGCAGTGCGGTACAAGTTAGAAAATTATGACACAATTGATGGACTTATTATCATCACACAAGCTATTTTCAATTGCTTTCATACTATGCTGGCAATAATCGATCTTGCTGTTGACTATTTCCTACTCTAGTTTGTTTCCGTGATTTTTTGTTATTATTACTTAGTGAAAAAACATCATTTTGTTTTAAAGTCAAATTATTCCATATCTTACTTTTAGTTTGTGGTTAAAAAGTTTTGAAATTTTAAAAAAAAGAAGATAATAACTTAATGAATAGTTCTATTTTACTAAGTTGACTTTAGCACTCTTTCCACAGATTTAGAGATTTTTTTTCTAAAAAATTATTACATTTTATAATTTTAAGATTTTATTAAAATTATATTTTTATCTATACTCTTATATTTAATTAAGGATATTTCACTCATATTCTCTTGTATTAAATATTAAATGAAATAAAAATGATTAAATAAGGATGAGAAATGAGCCTATCAGTTGAGATGTGAAATAATTTGTAAGGTTTATTTGCTAAACCTTTAAAATTGTTTTATTGGATTAGAAAGGAAATTTGGTGAAGTTGTGTAAATTTACAATAAATAATGTATCATTTTCAACAATAAAATGATTTGACGTGGCAGATAGCAAAGGCGGGACCTACCAGTTGCATGCGAATCTTGTCTTACGCTTTCATCAGACTCATAGTAGAGACTCCAGCCAGGCTCTTCAATGCTCACTTTATGTGGGCCCTAACATGGCCCGCTGTCGTGTACCAAATGGCCCCACAAAGAGAGTCGATCCTGACACCTCTGCAAATGCCACCACCAGCCCCTGAAATTCTTGTTCTGATACGAATTTATTTATATATATATTTATCTAAATAGATCTTATATTTATCTGGAAATTTAAATTAAATAGATTTGGTATACTGGTTTAGTCTTTAGTATCGTATCTTTCTTGGCTCATATATACTTTTTCTAATGTTGTAGTGATTGGTGACACTTTATTTTGGTCTGCAGTGAGACCTTTATTCTCTCCTGGGTTCTGTTGCTCTCCGCCATTTTTATGGTTTCATATTCTCAGTGAAGCTTTCCAGAGTAAGAATGGAGAGTGGGCTTCCGCTCGTTTTCTCTCTCTCACTTATACTGCTATTCCTCTTGCATCCTTCATCGTCTCAGATGCCAGGTACCTATTGCTATGTTCGCTTTCTCTGCTTTGCGTACCTCAAGTTACTATTGTTTTCTTCAAGAGGAAAGCTTTTGTTTTGGGGTATCAATATTTGTGTGTAAAATGATTTTTTGTTCAATAAAATCTCTGTATTACTGTGTTCACTACTTCGGCGTTGGTACCGTGGCTGTATTCTTGTTTTATGTTACTGCTTATTTTCCATTATTATTTGGTTTTATGTGCTTTGTATTTTGCCCTAGCAAATTTCAAGTAACAATACGAATGGAATAAATGAACTCATCTGCCGACCTGTTTCCAGGAGATAACTCAATCTAATAGGAACTATTTGATCCATGTAAGCTATAGTGACGCAGTTTAATTACTAATTTATATATAGTTGACTTAGTTGTTGTTCTTTGAACTTCTTCTAAGTATTACTATTTAATAACCTTTTCCATTTCTGTACATTTGTCAACAACTTTGTGCAATTTTATTTTTTATTTATTTTTTTCTGCTCAAATGTTGACTTCACTTGTAAAATTTGCATCTATGATTTGAAATTTAATTGATTCCCTCTATACCCTATAACCACATATATTATGTTTAAGCAGGTTTTGTAAGTTTTGACTGTGGAGGTAGTGAAAATTTCACTGATGAACTTGGTCTCAATTGGACTCCTGATGATAAACTTACTTATGGAGAAACAACTACTATATCAGTTGCAAACGAGACTCAGAAGCAATACATGACCTTGAGACATTTTCCTGCTGATTCGAGGAAATACTGCTACAAGCTTGATGTTGTCAGTAGGACAAGGTACCTACTGAGGGCAACCTTCTTGTATGGAAACTTTGATAATAATAATGTCTATCCAAAATTTGACATTTCCTTTGGGGCTACTCCTTGGTCTACAATTGTCATATCCGACGCTAATACTATAGAGATGCGAGAGCTTATATTTCTGGCTACAAGTTCTTCTGTTAGTGTTTGTTTATCTAATGCAACAACTGGGCAACCATTCATATCTACGCTTGAACTCCGGCAATTCAATGGTTCGGTTTATTATACAGAACTTGAGCAACAGTTTTACCTCAGTGTCTCTGCAAGGATAAATTTTGGTGCAGAGAGTGATGCTCCAATCAGGTACTGTAATCTTTACAGCCTGCTCTTTCAATAGTTAATCCCTCTGAAAGGTCCATTTTCGTTAGAGTGTGTGTGTTTTGTTGTTGTTTGTTGTTGTCAGTTCAACAGAAGAAAGTGTGATTTGAGTAGGAATCCTGATGTAAGAGATATTCAATTTGACAAAATATTTTTGGTGTGTGTAATTGCATATAAACATATATAAATGAAGCACAAAGCGAAGAACCACTTCAGTTGTAATGCACAATTGGATTTAGCGTCAGATCTTTTGGTTCTGAAGCAGTTTGTTCTCATGTTAGAAGTCTGTATTTGTGCTTCATCAGGTATCCTGATGATCCTTTTGATCGAATTTGGGAGTCAGATTCAGTCAAGAAAGCAAATTATCTTGTTGATGTTGCTGCTGGAACTGAGAAAATTTCCACAACATTACCAATTGATGTTAACAGAGATGAAATGCCACCAGTGACAGTGATGCAGACAGCAGTAGTGGGCACAAATGGATCTCTAACTTACAGGTTGAACTTGGATGGTTTTCCTGGTATGGGTTGGGCATTCACCTATTTTGCTGAGATTGAAGATTTGGAGCCAGATGAATCCAGAAAATTTAGGCTTGTGCTTCCCGACCACCCTGAAATCAGCAAGGCTGTTGTTAATATTGAGGAAAATGCTCAAGGAAAATATCGCCTTTATGAACCTGGATTTACCAATTTATCCCTACCCTTTGTGCTATCTTTTAGATTTGGCAAGACATCTGATTCTTCCAGGGGCCCACTTCTGAATGCCATGGAGATAAATAAGTATCTGGAGAAAAATGATGGCTCTCAAGATGGTAATTCCCTTAGCATTTGGTATTCTGTTGCATTGCAACTATGTAAAGTAATTATTTCAATACCAGGTGTTCTAAGCTAAATCCTTTTTTTTTTTTTTTAAACATATTATATTTTAAATTTTTTTTGAAGCTTTAGGATTTGTTTAATGCTTGGATTGGATGGGTTGCAGGAGCAGCTATCACAAATGTACTTTCACACTACTCTTCAGCAGACTGGGCACAAGAAGGAGGAGACCCGTGTCTACCTGTTCCATGGTCATGGGTCCGCTGTAGCTCAGATCCACAACCAAGAATAGTTTCAATGTAAAGCTTACTTTTCTCTTCTTCTTTTGGTTTTAATTTCGTCTATATATAGCTTCATTTTCCTTGCTCTTCCTATCTGTTTGACCTTTTGTGTATATATGGGGAAAAAAAAAAAAACAGGGGGGAGGTCAATTTGATTCTAATAAAAATTGATCTACTGCATGTCTGAAGAGAAGTTTAATTAATCTGGTAATAATTACTGTCTTCCTGGTGGTTGCAGTTTGTTGTCCAGTAAAAATTTGACTGGAAATATTCCTTCAGACATCACCAAATTGACTGGTCTGGTTGAACTGTAAGTTCATCTTGCCCTTTTATTTTACTGGTTTACCATTTTTGGTTCCATCAAAATTACATTGTGGTAGTTGCATGGTTTAATTTATGGATGCAGATGGCTTGATGGAAATATGTTAACTGGACCATTACCAGATTTTACTGGATGCATGGACTTGAAGATCATGTAATCTCTGACGACATTTCCTGTTATTCATGCTTGAGTAACATTTGGCTAACTTCTCTTTGCCTCTTGCAGTCATCTTGAGAATAATCAGTTGACGGGTGCACTTCCTTCCTCTTTGGTGAATCTCCCAAATTTGAGGGAACTGTAAGCTATCTGGAATTTATATATCTGTTCGTTGATCAAATTGAATGTTGATAGACTTTTTTCTTTGATACATTAGTCATTGCCTTAGCTTATATATCTCAAGTTGAATGAGTACCTTTCTAATATACCCTGGAGTAGTGCTTAAATAATATTTATGCTATTATTCTATTTTTTCTTTTTTACCATAAATTAGATGTTACTTCTAATGGCTGCAGGTATGTGCAAAATAATATGTTATCTGGAACAGTCCCGTCAAGCCTTTTGAATAAAGATTTGGTTTTGAAGTGAGTATCAAAATTTTTTTTTTTTTGAATTAAATGTTAAAGTAGAAGTTATAATTGAGTTCATACAGCATGGAACATGCAAAAGTGGAGGTAATTGTTATTAACTGGTTGCATCTTAGGTTATTTGACAAATACAGATACAAGTGATGTTGACTGGTGAATGCTTTGATATTGTTCTGTCCGGTTTAACTTTCATCGTCCAAATATTTATGTTTGTATGTGTCTATGTGATTTATTAATATCTGTTTGGCAGTTGGGATAGTTGGAAGCTTTATAACTTAAAACACAAAAGTTCCTTGTCTGATCACTTAAGTATAAAACTTTTTATGCTTATATAGTTTTCCTTTTTGTTCTTTTTATCTTTATTTCTAAATCTTCATTTACATGATATTACATAAATTGTCAACTAGAACATGCTTCTTTGATTGCTATATTAAATAAAACTATTTATGCCTGATTTTTTTTCCCATGTTTGCTGTAATTACATGATTACTGCTACTTTTCTATTTTGGTCATCAAACAGCTACTCGGGAAATATTAATCTTCATAAAGGAGGCGGGAAAAAGAGCCACATTTATGTCATTATTGGTTCGTCAGTTGGGGCTGCTGTTCTACTTTTAGCTACTGTTGTATCTTGTTTGTTTATGTTCAAGGGAAAGAAAAAATATTATGAGCAAGGTAGGAGTCTAAAACGGAGTCATATATTGTTTCAGTCAAATATACAGACTATCGAAAATGATGTATTTATTTACAACTTTTGTAGAGCACCTTGTTTCCCTCCCTACTCAATGGCTGGCCTCTTCTAAAAGTGATGGTCCAGCAGAAGTTGCACACTGCTTCAGTTTACCTGAAATTGAAAATGCCACTAATAACTTAGAGAAGAAAATTGGTTCCGGAGGTTTTGGAGTTGTATACTATGGAAAACTAAAAGACGGAAAAGAGATTGCAGTTAAAGTTCTAACCAGTAATTCCTATCAGGGGAAGCGAGAATTCTCCAATGAGGTAACCTGATTATTTTGTTTTTTGACATTTTCTATGTTGCCATTGAATAGATACTCATGTTATACTTATGTTTCTGTTTGATCCAGGTGTCTCTTCTTTCAAGGATACATCATAGGAACTTGGTACAGCTTATTGGGTTTTGCCGAGAAGAAGGGCATAGTATGCTTGTTTACGAGTTTATGCATAATGGAACTCTCAAGGAACATCTTTACGGTAAGCTTACAATGTTTAAACGAAGAAGATGGAGTTCATAACCATATGCTCAATTATATCTAACTTCTTGTAGGCCCATTAACGCGTGGACGGAGTATCAGTTGGATTAAACGGCTTGAGATCGCAGAAGATTCTGCCAAAGGTTTATAAAGCTAAAGATTCATTTAAGATTACACTAATAGTATTTCTTTTGCCCCTAATTTACTGATTGAAAGTCCCATCTTTTACAATTTATCTTTTCTGATGCTTGTTCAGGGATTGAATATCTCCACACAGGCTGTGTGCCTGCTGTTATCCATAGAGACTTAAAAAGCAGCAATATTCTTCTTGACAAGCAAATGAAAGCTAAGGTTTCAGATTTTGGTCTTTCAAAACTTGCTGTGGATGGAGTGTCCCATGTTTCGAGCATAGTTCGAGGAACAGTGGGCTATCTAGATCCTGAGTATGTCCTTTATTCATTTCATGGGATAGCTTGAGATGGACTTACTGTTTTTGTTAGACGACTACATCCAGAATTGCCTATCATTCCCATAATAACCATAAAAATTTCAATTGAGCAGGTATTATATTTCTCAGCAACTGACCGATAAGAGTGATGTGTATAGTTTTGGCGTTATTCTTCTAGAACTGATATCTGGTCAAGAAGCAATATCCAATGAAAGCTTTGGTGTCAATTGCCGAAATATAGTCCAATGGGTGAGTCTCAATTCCTCTGTAAATATATGATATTGGAATTTAAATTAAACTAGTGTGTACTTTTACACAATTAAATTTGGATTGTTTGTCTTTGGTCGTATAACAGGCGAAATTACACATTGAGAGTGGAGATATACAGGGTATTATTGATCCCTCACTGCATAATGATTATGACCTACAATCAATGTGGAAAATAGCAGAGAAAGCATTGATGTGTGTTCAGCCTCACGGGTATATGCGGCCATCAATATCAGAAGTCCTCAAGGAGATCCAAGATGCAATCTCTATTGAGAGAGAGACTCAGACAATAAGAGAAGGCAATTCAGATGAGATGTCAAGAAATTCTATGCATTCTTCAATGAACATGGGTTCAATGGATCTTGGTGGAGCTGACAATTGCTTGGCAATTGATGAATCCATTGCACAACCTACTGCAAGATAGATCTAGCTTGTAAAACAAGCACAAAATTTTTCCTTTTTCTTATTTTTATGTGCAGGTCTTTGTTCATAGCTGGTGTATCATTAGTTCTGAATTTTATCAAACTTTTTTTTTTATGTCCTGTAACAAAATACATATACCTTTTTATGATTTTAATTTATTTTAACAAGAATTTCTCTCAAAAATATAGATTGGCTATTCTTTATTTGTGAATTTGTTTATTTTTGGTTTTTTTTTTTTTTCACATGTTCGTGACTATTTTGTAGCCATGTAAATCCGAATAGAAATGCGCGATACGACGTCGTATAATTCCCAAATCAAAGACCGGATTCGAACACGTGTTCGTATTTCATCGCCTCCAGGAAAGGTAGAAAGAGAGTTCCGAGAAAAAAATAAAAATAAAACGGACGGAAAAACGCAAGGAAAGAGAGTAAAGGAAACGCTGTTTGTTCAATAAATCAAAACGGACGGTGCTGATAGGTCTCATTCTCGCATCTTAATCGTCTCCTTTCTCCTTTCTTTTCCAGCGTCCGATCGGTCTCCATTCTCACCGATCTAAAGCTCCTCGTACTCGCGCCAAATACAAATTCCATCACATAAGCCCAGGTACAACACTAAACCTTCCCTCCTCTTTTCGTTCTCAATTCGCTTCCACGCTTAGGCTTCACTTCAATCTCCATTCTCTCTCTAGGGTTTTGGTTGGATCTGTAGCTTGGGTTTCTGTTGAGTCAATTTGACCATGTATTTCTGTAATTCACTTGTTGCACTAGGATTTTGGCGAGGATGGCTGAAGGGCCGGCGAGTCCAGGCGGCGGTAGCCACGAGAGCGGTGAGCAGAGTCCTCGCTCTAATATCCGTGAACAGGATAGGTTCTTGCCGATCGCCAATATCAGCCGGATCATGAAGAAGGCGCTTCCTGCTAATGGAAAAATCGCAAAGGATGCCAAGGAGACCGTACAAGAATGCGTCTCTGAGTTCATCAGCTTTATCACCAGCGAGTACGTATTTTCAGTAATTCTGCGTGTATACAGTTATTTATGTACGAATTACTGTTAGTTGGTCTCGTGATCTAATTGGAGATCGAATCATGTAGGGCGAGTGATAAATGTCAGAGAGAGAAGAGGAAGACGATTAACGGTGATGATTTACTTTGGGCAATGGCAACTCTAGGATTTGAGGAGTATATTGATCCCCTGAAAATTTACCTGAGCAGATATAGAGAGGTAATTGAATCTACAGTTTTAGTTCAATTAAATGTCTATCCTTTTGGGTGCGAAGCAACATAAAATGAAAGAAAAAGCTATGCATGCTTAAAAGGAAGCCGCCTTGCTTCTGTGGTTCCAGTCCACAGACGGATTATGTAAATTTCTTTTAAGGGAGATAAGCTTTGGGGGATTCTTTATACTGCATATTAATTATTATGGAATCACATCTGCTAAATTTGTTTTTACTGATAGTATCGTTTTCTTTTCTTTTGTGCTATCTTTTGGGTCATTGGTATCGTTGCAGATGGAGGTACGTATAAATATCTTTTCTACTGGGTAAATAGGTATTCCAAGTTAAAATTACTCAATTTGTGTGGACATTCTAACATTTGCTTGCATGCATCACAGGGTGATACCAAGGGTTCAGCCAAGGGTGGAGATGCATCCGCTAAGAAAGACATTCAATCAAGTTCCAATGCTCAGGTGTGCAGTAAGCTTGGTTTTATTGCTGGGAATTTATCCACAGTCTATACTGATAACAGCATCTGATGTTGGCATATCTGGTTTTGAAATTTACAGCTTGCCCATCAAGGTTCTTTTTCTCAAGGCGTTACTTACCCAAACACTCAGGTTGTCCCTCTCTCCTATTAGACATATCTTATCTATTTCTTCCTGTGTAGATCGATTTGATAAAGGAAGCTGCTGATTTTAATGTGGTGTATTCTGATCTTTGATTGCAATGCAAACTTTCATTTCTGTTTCTCCCAAGATTGAATGTTGCCTCAGATGCATAAGCAATTTCTTTTGTGATAAAGATAGGACCTATAACTAAATGAGGTATCATTTAGGGAAAGATTTTCTGGGTCCAGTCTCATTGGCCTTGAAGAGGTTTTGTTGAAGCTTAATTCAGTCAAAACAGATTTACACTATGTCAGCTCTAATACTATTTTAGTTTGTTATAGAAGACGGTACTACCCATGATAAAGGCCCATTTTGGAATATGAATGGGCTACATATGGCCGGTAACAAGCATTTATGCCCCATTGAGGTCTGGCTTGCCTTTGGATGATAGTTGTGTTTGGTTCCAGTTGAGCACACATTAGACAAGGGCAGAGGAAAGTGGTGCCGAACTAGAGATTCTTTCTCCTTAATCAAATATACAAACAATAGAGAACCTTATGGCTCAAGGCTGCAAAAGCCCGTGCACTGTTTAAATTTTATTTTGCAATATGCAATTAAATGTGATTTTATGAATCCAGTGCTGGTGGTTGGGTGGGAGTTACTTTCTCAGGGTTTCCAGATCCCAATATGCAATTAAATGTGATTTTATTCATCCAGTGCTGGTGGTTGGTGGAAGGATACTTACTCAGGTTTCCAGATCCCAATAGTGACTCTCTCCTTGTGTATATGTGTGTGTTGGTTCTAGTAGGAGCGCATAAGATGCTGTCACAGGAAATCAGTGCCTCAGTAGGGGCCTCTTCAATTATGGAAACTTTTTTTCTTTCAATTTGTTTTATTTCCAATTTCTTCTTTTCTTACTAAAAAACGTTTATAAAATGGTGAAACATTTTCAGTTGTTTCAAATGTAAGTGGGCTCATCTTGGCCTCATGTGGAATACTGTTTTTTCTGAATTGAAAAACATGACTTTCCTTTGTGAAGAAAAGGTGGAAAACACTTAATAGTAGTTTTCTGAATAAAGGGATTAGAAAATATTCTTTTCCCGAAAATGAAATTAGTAAAGAGTTATACTCTGATTCTCTGGAAAATATTTCAGAAAATATTGAAAATTTCCACAACTCAACCAGCCCTAGAGATTCTTGCACCGAAATGAAATAGACATAAAAGGATAGAGGACCTTGAAGCTGCCATTGCACCTGGGTTTTTGGGATTCTATAAATACTCCGGTGTTGGTTGCTTGAAGCTTATTTTCTACAGGTTTCCTGACCCTGTTACTGATTCTCTAGCTGAATGCCGTTGGCATGCTATTGACATCATGTATGTTTCAGACAGTCCTATTGAATGATTCTTTAAAAGTCCGATTTTATGATAGACGGTTGAAAGTTCTAGTTTGGATAGTATATCTTTGACTGTATCTTAGTTGGGCTTCTGCTATGGCTGTTACCCTCCTGAGATAATGTACGTAAAACGTGTGATCTACCTTGGTTAAAATGTGCTTTTTCCTGAATGAATAGCACATAATGGTAGTAGTGACTATGATTTAAATTTAGAGTTTGAAACATTTCAGATGGTGGATCCTGGTAGATGAAGTCTATGTAGTATGATAAGCTGTGAGATTGCCTGAAAATCCATCGAATCAAGAACCAAATGTGCCTGACCAGATTTTTTCTTTTGACACTGACGGGATTTGGAATTTTTTAAAATTCTTATGTTTGATATTCGCGTGTTTTACATCTTTAATTCACCAAGTAATCTCCTGGAGCAGTTTGCCATGCTCATAGCTTTTGCAAAGTTTATTAATAACGATTATTCAATGTCTTATAATATTCCAAAATTAACTATAAACCTTTTATTTAGGAGTTAAAGTATTGATGTTATTGTTCAAATATATATATTCATATGGATATATTTTCCCCAGATTTGACAGACCACCGGTTAATATCTGTCTGGGTGCCTTGGTTATCTTTTATCGAGACAATCAAGGAACTTCTATAATGAGATGTAGGCTTAAGTTATGATATTAATTCATCCTCCTGTCTTCGAATTTTTAGCCTCAGGCCCAACATATGATGGTTCCTATGCAAGGCCCGGAGTAGGCATTAGACTGTCCTTCAATCGGATGCGTGATTTGCATGCCAGTGGAGATTTAGTAAGTGCCATGGGCATATTGGATGCGTTCTTCTTATTTAAGTACTGACATTAGAGGCTGTTGGTTATCTTATATATGTTAATTAAGGTTTGTATATTATCTTTGGATTAGAATTACTATTCCAAAGTTGTAACTGTAAATCCTGGTACCATGTGTTTATCTGATTCGATCAGGCTTGAGATTTTATGAAGTCATTGGAAACTATATTCGCTATATTTTTTTTCCTCCTTATTTCTTTGTAGTACATATGAAGCTTGCGTATGCGAGTTTGAAATTTGTTTATGCGCTAAATGCATTAAATATAACTTGTAAATTTAATTGTGTTTATATGGGAACCATTACGTGTCCAATGGAATCTATGCGCCATAAATACCGAATAATCTCTTTGGTGCTGACAATAGCATTTTGGCCGATAATGATTTTGCTTCCCTTTGAATTTGATGGAACATGCGGGCATTTAAATATTTATTGTTAGCTTTTTAATTGTGCGTTCTGAAGAAAAGAAAAAAGGAATATTTGTTCCTTGGATGGTGCCGACTGCCGAGCGGAGAATCCACGTCATGTTTGTTTTTTAACGTACGAGGATAGGATGCGTCCAAATGTCACATACTCTGCCGTGTCCCTATACGTCGTTGGTGGTCGACCAAAGCCACGGCTCTGCTCTGCGCCTGCTTCATTTTCCTAAAATGTTCAAAATCTTACCGCTGTTGGCATCTTTCAGTGATTGACTAGGCGGTTACTTTTTACGTTGGGAACTCCTTTACCTCCGCCTTTTCTCTCACTATGATTCTTCTTTCTTTTCCTCTTTCTACCTCACAAAATACCCTTACTTTTTCTATGCTTTCTCATCTCATACATAGGCTTGAATTAAATAAGTTCCCACTTTTTTTCTTTTTGGCTATAAACTAAATATACCTACCAAAATATCTGTATTATTATCTGAAAAGAAAGTGAATAGTCATTTTTTTTAAAAAAAAAAAGAAAAATAGATAAGAAATAACATAAAATTATATGAGATGGTCGCATGTTCCATACGATAGGATGGGAAAATAGTTCTTCGCTGAATATGTTCTTTGTCTCTCTGATAAATTATTCTACCACTTCGTAAATGCTATTCTGAAGTTTAAGGTACTTAAATAATATCTTACTCTTTATCTTGTTAAAATTTGTATTTTCAATAACTTTTTTATAGCATTATTTTATAAATTTTAAAGAAAAAGAGTAAGAAAGCATTCCAAACTAATAGCACTAACTAAAAAGTTTGTTAAGTGAGGTCCCGATTTTTTGCCTTTTAGTTCCGGTGACAAAGGATTAGGTTTTAGCTTCTTTTTTTTTTTTGTTAAAAAAAAGAAAAATCTCACATTGCTGTATCGTGTTTTGGGTGAGTATCTGTATTTTAAAAATAACTCAAGTCTTTTCCAGCTAAGATCACTATTGATATTATTTTTACTTATCAATTCAGACTTAAATAGTACTTTGTATTTATCATGTATTCATTACTTTAGGGTCCGTTTGATATACAGTATAGGATAGTATAAGTAAAACAACACAGCACAAATAGTTAAGGTACAGAATAACTTTTAGTCATGTTTACTGTTTGTTAGTTAATGCACAAGACAAAATTTTTTGTGCTATTTATTGTTTGATTAACTTAAGTACTAGACAGAATAATGTAAAATTTATTGTAATACCCTCTGTATTATACAATATTTGTTATTAAAAATTTTTATTTTTAGATTTTACAAAATTGAAATTGTAAAAGAAAAAAAAAAAAACTAATCCAGATATTGCATAGGTTCATTTTGCACAATAAAAAAAAAATTTGAGGAGGTGAGGTTAAATTTGTCTTTTTAAGTTTTTATACTGTGAATAAAATTTTTGTCCCTTAATTTTTTTAGGGACAAAAAATAGAATATTTGTCCAGTACCTCAAAATACTTTTGTCCAATATTATTATCTTTTTTAAAATTAAATAAAGTATAAAATTTTTTGTCCTGTCCAGTCTACCATTTTAAAACGAATCAAACAGACGCTTAGTCTCTTTCTATCAATTAAACTTACGAGGCTTTCCCCTCTTATAGGAAAACTAATTAAACAAATTGCTGTATGCTTATTTTTTACTCTTTCTTTTTGGCTAAGATAATAAAAGTATGTAGGAATTAAATAATGTATTTATTTACGTTGTTATGCTATTTAATATTTGACTCAGGATTGGAAAAAAAAAATAAAGAAATTAATTTTTATTTTTTTTATCTGAATGATGGAAGAGGTTCTGCACCTTACGGCTCTAAAAAAAAAATTGGGCTTAACCGAGATTCCAGGCCCAAAACATTGTAAATTGTTGGGTTGGGTGCACGGATGGCAAACTCAACTCTACAATCCAACGGTTTAAAATGCATCATCAATGACTCAAATGCGGATCAGTGGGGAATCCTCAGGCATAATCCATTCCGTACCTACAGCCAGATAATTAGTCTGCATTAATTCTAATGCACCTCAAAGGCGGTGTAGACTTTCCCGTGAATTACCACGTTGTACATATATACCTCTCCTAATGCCATTCCGCCCAAGCTTTCTCGCACTCTGCACCTGTTCTTATTGTTACGGTTCTATTTTTCTCTTTTCGTCGTCGTTGTTCTGAATTTTGATATAAGACCTTAATTTAATCTCTGTGAGGAATTCGCCGGAAAAGCTTAAGAAGAAGGGAAGAGAAGAACGAAGAACGGCCTTTAAATCACCATAACATTTTCCATAGAAAAAACTTGGTCTTCGAGAAATTCGAAGACCGATTAAGAACTACAACTAGGTACTCAACCAAAAACCATTGAAACTTTGTCGGTTTTGAGTCGTCAGCTCCTGCTGATTCTTGTTCACTGATCGTGTTCTTTTACTGTCATTGAGGGTTCTTCGTTATCTTCACCTGTGAATTTTTTGGTTTACACATGACACACGGGACATGTATGCATATTATATCTGTGCGCATGTCAATTATATGTGCCGTGCAAGTGTTTCCCTTTTCTTTTCTCGACCCTCCTGTTGTTGAATTGTTTAGTCTGTCTGAGGTTTCCGAGAGAACTTTCTCAGTTGGCTAGTGTTGGAGCTTCTCTTTCGTTTTTCTTTACTCGATTTTTCTATCAATTCAGTCTTTTTTATTTTTTATAAGGACTGATGCGGGAATCATCGACACTTACAGAACACTGTTACATTTTTGCTATTTTCCTGATAATTAATTAAATTGCTAATATTGAAAATGAAGAAAAATGGCTAGTTGTGCTGTTTTCTATTGAGGAAAGCTTCTTTTAAAACTATAAGAGTTTGGCTGTTCTGGATAGGAGTTATGGACTTCCACCGGTGTATCTGTAGTTAAGAATTTATGTTAAATGACTATCTGATGAAGATTTTGAACTTCGCAGGGCTAATCTCTCTTATCATTGGTGAATAGAACCAATGGGAAATCGAGGCCAAAAGCGGCCTGAAATGGTAGATGAACTACCTGCTGATAAGCGGACATGCAGTTCATTGGACTTTAGACCAAGCTCTTCTAATTCATCTGTTCAAACTCACATGAATTCTATGTTCCCAACTCCGGAGACCCATGATAATGACATGGAGACGTCATCATCTGCCTCAGCTTCAAGCCGATCTGAGGGAGAACCAGAGAAAGATTCAGCATATGGATCATGTGATTCAGATGATATGGAGCAACATCATAACAGTCTACGTGATTATCATAGGCAAAGATCACCCAATGATCAGAGTAAAATTAAAAAGATTATATCAATGTTGAATGAAGAGAGCGAGCCTTCTACTCAATTAGCTGTTCTTACCGAGCTTTGTGAAGTTTTGTCATTTTGTACGGAGGGTTCTCTCTCCAGCATAACTTCAGACTCATTAGCGCCCTTACTTGTAAAGATGGCGAAGCATGAGAGCAACCTAGATATAATGTTATTGGCTATTAGGGCAATCACCTACATATGTGATGTGTATCCTCGATCAACTGGTTTTCTTGTTCGGTATGATGCCGTTCCTGCTCTATGCCAAAGATTATTGGCTATTGAGTATTTAGATGTAGCTGAACAGGTATTTTTTTTTGTTGGTTGTTTTCTTATAATATATGCTTGTTGTGTTCTTTTTCTTATAGAAAATAAAACAAATTCATTAATGGTGTATTAATGTAGTGCCTCCAAGCATTGGAAAAAATATCAAAAGCGCAACCACTAGCTTGCTTACAGGCCGGGGCAATAATGGCTGTTCTGAATTATATCGACTTCTTCTCAACAAGCATACAGGTAAGCCTATAACATGATATGGAGTCTTTTCATGATAGCTGGGAATTAATTTTTCTGAACTTTAAAAGCTCAGATTTTAGTAGTTTAGTTAGTCGAGGCTTGAAGAATGGCTTTCTTTTTCACATATTATTCCTTTTCTCGCTGGATCAGAGAGTGGCTCTTTCTACTGTGGTGAACATTTGTAAGAAACTTCCTTCGGAAAATCCTTCACCCTATATGGAGGCTGTTCCCATATTATGCAATCTCCTTCAGTATGAGGATCGGCAGGTACCAATGGAAGGAACTTCAGTGAAACATGTGCAGATTTATCTATGTTTATTCATTATTCTTTGACCTTTCTGAATTTCATTTCTTCAGCTTGTTGAAAATGTTGCTACCTGCTTAATTAAAATAGTGGATCGTGTTGGTCAGTCCTCTGAAATGTTAGATGAACTTTGCAAGCATGGGTTGATTCAACAGGTCACCCATCTTCTAAGTTTGAATGGCCGGACAACTCTGTCCCAACCAATTTATAATGTAAGCAGAACTTATTTTTTTGGTAGACGATGTGACCATTTTTTTCTAATACTATCTTTTTGAGTGTAGCTTTCTTTACTCGTTCATATTGTCTTTAGGATGATATTATCATTTGGTCCGCAGGGATTGGTAGGACTGCTGGTCAAACTGTCTTCTGGTTCAGTTGTAGCATTCAGGACTCTGTATGAGCTTAATATAAGCAGCATATTGAAGGATATGTTATCTACATTTGACCTCTCACATGGCATGTCCTCTTCTCATCTTGTTGGCGGATATTGCAATCAGGTATACAGCTTATTAGTTATATAGTCTGACTCTGTTTGTCTTCTTGCTTTTGTGCAGCAACATCAACTTTTACAGGGATTCACTTTTGTGTTCTATATTTAGATTGCTAGATTATGATATGAGTCCTTTCTAGCTTGGGTTTCATTTGGAATAGTTTTCCTATATTGGATGAGTGTGATCGTTATTTGATTACATTGGCTTTTTTGAGTTAGGATGTAATGTTGTATGTGCTTTGAATGAGCTTCTAATTTCATTCTACCAACAAAAAAAATGTAGAAATTTTAGATGGGATTGGTAGCCTTATTTAGAAGACAGCCTAACTTAAATTAGGAAGGTGAATTTGGTAAGACTTCTCTAAATATCATTCACGTTGATCATAAAGTACACATGTTGGGTTTCACATATAGTAACTTTATTCACAATATTGAATTGAAAAGGAGATATAGGTTAATAATCGTGATGAATTGAAAAATTTGTGATCCTTTTAATTATATTAAAAATAATTTCTGATCATCAATATAGTTGTCATATACGAGAATTTTTTCCAGCATTGCTATCCCTAATTTTTGTTTTACTCTACGCAGAAGTATAATAGATTGGTTTTATAGACAGAGCCTGCAGCTGGTTTAGTTGGGTCTAGAGGGTGCAATCAGACATTCTTTTTGGTCTATGCAAACTAATAGATTGCTTTTGTGCCCTGTCTAAGTAAGGTTGCCTAAATTGAGCTTACCTCTACAACTCAAGTACTATCACAATCCGTGGAATATGGATTTCATTATAATCATTCCCCTATCCCATGATATAAAGACGAAGATTCTAATGGTCAGTCAAATGGTTCGTGTGTTATCTTCCAGTTTCACATAAAAAAAGCATTTGCATTGTATAAAGTTGTAATGGTTTATGCCGTAATTATATCAGTTTAATATCATGTACTTTTATTCATTTTATTTGTTGCAGGAATGCTACTGGAGTGAGCTGTAACTTATATGCAATAAAAGGATTTGGAGTTGAAATTGCTACTATTGTTACATTTGTCTAGATTTACTCTGATTACTTTCTACTTTTATTTGGAAGTAGCATGTAATGTTGAGATGTCTATAATGCAAGTTTTATTTGGAAGCAGCATGAAATGTATCTGTCTATAATGCAGATAATCATCTTTTGCTTTCTCTTCCAATTTATTAACATTTGTGTTTTTCTTGTAATCTTTCTTATGACTTGATGAGGAAGATTTACTCAGGTTTGTTGCTAACTTGCTAGGTATATGTAGTTCTGAAATTACTAAATGAGCTTCTCCCTGGTCTTGCACAAGATCAGAATGATCAGCTGGTGTTAGACAAAGAATCATTTCTAGCTCATCACCCAGATATGCTGCAAAAGTTTGGGTTGGATGTGCTTCCCCTCTTGATCCAGGTTGTTTTCTTGTAATTAGCTATTTGTTTTCCTTTCTTTCATTGTTTTGTAATATCTTCTTCATCCTTGCACAGGTGTTCAATTCTGGTGCAAATTTATGTGTTTGCCATGGTTGCCTATCTGTTATGTACAAGTTAATTTATTTGAGCAAATCTGACATGCTTGTTGAATTGCTTAAGAACGCCAGCATTTCAAGGTGAAGAATGCCTTTTTATCTTTAGTTGCAAATACT
Organism: Bauhinia variegata; assembly: GCA_022379115.2. Taxonomy (NCBI): domain Eukaryota; kingdom Viridiplantae; phylum Streptophyta; class Magnoliopsida; order Fabales; family Fabaceae; genus Bauhinia; species Bauhinia variegata. Next base: position 23,242,872 of record CM039429.1, on the reverse strand, counting down.
AGCTTTATTTTGGTAAGTTATTAATTTTATCTTGTCAATGTGGCAGCTTTCTGGCTGGAGTATTCACTCGAAAGGATCTCCATTTGTTACTATTAGCATTACAGATTACTGAGATAATCCTTGAAAGATTTTCAGATAATTTCTTGAAGTTGTTTATGAAGGAAGGTGTCTGTTTTGCCATTGATGCACTCTTAACACCGGAAAGGTCTTCACAGTTGATGTACCCAGTATTATGTGGCATCCAGGTGTCATTTGACTCAAGTCAAAAGTCAGATTCAAGGGAGGGCCTCAGATGTCTATGTTATTCATTTTCTACTAGCCGTTCTCCCACAGCTTCAGAAACAGGAAGTTGCAAGCTTGAGAAAGACACTGTCTATAATCTGGCAAAGCATATCAAGATAAAGTACTTAACACCAAAACTATACGATTCTGAGAAGGGATTGACTGATATTCTTGAAAATCTCAGAGCACTTTCAACAGCATTGAATGATTTGCTGAACATGCCTACTGGTGATGGTGCTCTTGCCCTGCATGAAGAGAAGGTCAATGCTACATTGTGTCAAATTATGGAGAAGATTACTTGCAAGGAACAAGTTTCTACTTTTGAACTTATTGAGAGTGGAATTGTGAAATCACTAGTTAATTATTTATCTCATTGCCAGTATAGAAGAGAAAAGAAGGGTGTACAGCATACTGTCTGTGGTTATGATGCAGTCATAGAAAAACGTTTTGAGGCTTTGGCAAGGGTATGCTTGTCTGCTTCTGAGCCCCTCTCTGGAGATATACCCCTTTCTTTACTGATACGGAACTTACAGAGGGCACTGACTTCTTTTGAGGCTTTTCCTGTTATTCTGAACAATGGTCCAAGACACAGGAGCTCATTTGCCACTGTTCCAAATGGATGCTCCGTACCTTATTCTTGCCTAAAAGTCCTTTTCCTTAAAGACAAGGAAGATACAAGCCTTCATGATTACTCTGAGGATTTTCTTACTGTTGATCCTTTTTCTTCTTTGCATACAATTGAAGGATACATATGGTCTAGGGTTAACCCAAAAGGCACTAAGCATGTAAGATCATCATCCAGTCAGGGGGTGTCAGAAGCAGAAAGTCCACCCCTTCACTCACCATCGGATACAAGTTCCAGCCCAAGAAACCTAAGGCCTGATCACATGTCAATGGATATCCCTGACGAACAGGTTAATAATTCTATAACCATTTATCCTTGATAGAGGCAGTTGTCTATATATCTCTTTTATTGCTTCTTCATTGTATTATCTTCTTTTTGATGAATGATGGTTCTTTCTTCATCTACATGTTGATTTTTGAGAGTCTAGGAATTCTTTATTTTGCAACTATGCTTATTTTGTAGGGAGAAGAACCAAAGTTATCTCAGCCTGGAAGTGATCAAGCAGTTAACGTCAGAGAAACAAATGCTGGGGAAACATCATCCTCTGAAACTCATCTTGTAAGTGTTGTTTTATCAAAATATGCAAAACATATAATTAGAAGTTGTTATTTGTATCAACCAAAGTTTATATCTTGCTGTAGAGCTGGTTTCTGTCATGTTAGCATGATATGTCCTTTTTATTTTTGTGTGTGTTTTGGGACAAGGGAGGGATTTTATGTTGTCATTCATTTCATTAGCTGGGACTATTTTATCATTTCTAAAAGTTCTCTTGTAACGAGCTGGGATTGTTTTTAGTAGATATTCTGTGGTATTCTTGGCTAAACAATTGGTACCTGTACTGTGGTTCCTGTAATTCCCCCCCCCCCCTCTCTCTCTCTCTATGTTTCACTGATTTCATTAATATCTTTTCATCTTAATGCATCTATTTTGATTTTCTTGATCATATAATACAGGGGTATGTGGAGCAAGAACAAGTCAATGCAGAAGCCGACCCTAAACTAGAAACCCAGCATCTAGCATCTTGTAGTGATGAAGCTGCTCAAAAACTAGTATTTTACCTTGAAGGACAACAGCTAGATCATAAGTTGACAATATACCAGGCAATTCTTAGTCAATTGATAAAGCAAAATGAAAATTTTTCTGGTTCAAAGATGTGGACTCAAGTTCACACATTAACTTATAGAAGGGCTATGGAATTTAAGGACAATCCAGAATATCTTTGTTCAGCTCAAGATTGCTGTTTCTCTGACCAAGTTGCAGCTTATATGCAGTATACTCCTCTTTTCTCAGACATCTTGTCTTACGAACTTGTTTCTGATTTGGATAAGTCAAGTCCAACTTATGATATTTTATTTCTTCTCAAATGCTTAGAACGCTTGAACAGATTAATTTTGCATCTGATGTCCCAAGAAAGAATTTGTGCTTTTGCTGAAGGGAAAATTGATAACCTGGATAGTCTAAAGATTCCAATATTCTCTGTTCCACAAAGCGAATTTGTGAGCAGTAAGCTGACAGAAAAACTGGAACAGCAGATGCGGGACTATTCAGCAGTTTCCATTGGTGGTATGCCTTTGTGGTGCAATCAGTTAATGGCTTCCTGTGCTTTCCTATTTAGTTTTGAGGCAAGATGTAAGTACTTCAAGTTGGCAGCATTTGGTCAGCCACAATTTGAATCTCATCTGCCTTCCAGTAACTCAGGAACAGTAAGTGACAGGCGACCACGCCTTGGTGGATTGCCTCGAAAGAAGTTTTTAGTTTTCCGCAACCGAATTCTGGAATCAGCTGCACAAATGATGGACTTACATGCCCATCAAAAAGTTGTTCTGGAAGTGGAATATGATGAAGAAGTTGGTACTGGGCTTGGACCAACACTAGAATTCTATACCTTGGTTTGTCAGGAGTTCCAGAAGTCTGGCATGGGTATGTGGAGGGAGGATAACTGTTCTTTTTCCCCTAAAATAAACTTGGAGCATGAGGATATGGAAATTTTATCTCCTTATGGACTCTTTCCTCGACCATGGTCTCCAACATTAGATACATCTGGTGGTGTACGGTTTTCTGAAGTAACAAAGAAATTTTTCCTTTTAGGCCAAGTTGTTGCTAAAGCTCTTAAAGATGGAAGGGTGTTAGATCTGCACTTCTCCAGAGCCTTTTATAAACTTATTCTTGGAAAGGTGTGCCATTTCTGGATATAATAATGAACGTAATATAGATTTACCAACTAAAAACCAGTAGTAGTTTGCATACTATTGATTATTATGTCTGACTTAGTCTATCTGTTTATTACCATGTCATTTTAGGAACTTTCTCTCTATGACATTCAGTCATTTGATCCTGGGCTTGGTAGGACGCTTCAAGAGTTTCAAGCTCTTGTTAACCGAAAAAAGTTTTTGGAATCTGTCCGTGGAGACAATTCCATGTCGGAATCTGGTTTGTGCTTTCGAGATACTAGAGTTGAGGATCTTTGCCTTGATTTCTCTCTCCCGGCATATCCTGATATTGTCCTTACTTCTGAGCCTGATCACACAATAGTAAGACATTGTTTGACATGATTGCTTTTTCTTTTTCTTTTTTTTCCTTTGTTAGATTCTTTAGCTGGTAGATGCAAAGTTAATATGTTCAACTTTTTTGGTAGGTAAATATGAGAAACCTGGAGGACTATATTTCACTTATTGTGGATGCAACTGTTGGGTCTGGAATTTCAAGACAAGTAGAAGCTTTTAACTCGGGCTTTAACCAGGTCTGTGCCATTAACACTTTCTTTTCTCAAAAAATTTCATAATCACTTCCATTTGTTAATGCCCACCTGGTTAGGACAAGAAACATTTTTTGTAGTTATAATTCCCATTGCCATAATTGCTGGACCCCCTGCGTTCAGGTGGCTGGGAAAATAAACAAACTCAGCATGATCGATTCTGATACTAGAGCAACTGCCATCTTGTCAACTAGACGAGTTTGAAATAAGAATACTAATTACATTGTCTTAATGTGTTCACAAGCAAGAGTATAGGAATAGGGAATTTTTTTTTTTTCCCTGGAAGATGCGTAAGTTTGTACAGTGAGTGTCGGTTTTTTTTTTTTTTCTGTGTGGAATGACATACAGTTGGCTAATTAAACCTGAAAATGCACTAGCTTTATATTTTTTCTTGATGTCCTCCAGTTTTTTGCCTAATATTTGGGCCTTTATTTTAATTTCAACGTTACTTGCAACAATGCTACTCCTCATTTTTATCCTTGTACTATTTTTATGACTCATTAGAAAGTTGATGATAGCTTTGTTATTTATGCAGCATAAGAACTAGGGTGTATTTACTGTTGCCGCCGTCAGTACTCTTTTGTCTTGAATAGTTGTCTAATTTCTCTGTTCACCATCAAGATCATTTTACTAAATATTCTTGTTTTCTATAGTATCTACTATTTGCTGCATATAAAACTGCTCTTCAATTCCTCACACATATATAGATTGTGATTGTCAAGATTTTATTTTATTTTATTTTTTTAATTGTTTTCGGTTTTCAACTTCAGGTATTCCTTATTGAGCATCTCCATATTTTTAATGAACAAGAGGTTGAGCGATTACTTTGCGGAGAACACGATTCTTGGGCTGTAAGTATAATTTCACTTTAGTTGTCAATCTGTGTTATTCTATGCAGAGGAAAAATTATGGAGAAAAAGAAATTGATTGTAATAAATCTCATTTAGCAGTTCAATGAGCTTGCGGATCACATTAAGTTCGATCATGGCTACACTGCTAGCAGTCCTCCCATTGTTAATGTGAGCATTACTCCGTGTGTGATATTATATTTTGAACCACTGTTCTTACCTAGATTTGATGATCTATAACATATTCACTGCTGTGAAATACCAGTTGCTGGAGATTATTCGAGAGTTTGACCATGAACAGCGACGGGCATTTCTGCAGTTTGTGACTGGGGCACCCCGGCTTCCTCCGGGAGGATTGGCATCTCTCAATCCAAAGTTGACAATAGTTCGAAAGGTTTGTACAGATTAGACTATATATATTTCCTAGTGTGGTTTTATGCTTGGAATGCTTGTTTCTCATATTCTGGGGTTTTATTTTTACAGCATTGTAGCAGCAGGGCTGATATAGACCTACCAAGCGTGATGACTTGTGCCAATTATCTTAAGTTGCCTCCTTACTCATCAAAAGTATTATCTGCTTACCATTTCATACTTTTATCAGTCAGAACTTTTAATAACCTTTTGGAAATGTTTTTCTTACTCTGAATCCTTGTCTTTTTTGGTCACTTCTCTTTATTCAATTTCAGGAAAAGATGAAAGAGAAGCTTTTGTATGCCATAACGGAGGGACAAGGATCATTCCACTTATCATAACTTGATTTTCTTGACTGGATGGATGGATGGATCTGCGCTTCAATTCTGAACCTGTAATTATTAGAGTAGTTGATAGTCACGTAGATAAGGGTCTCAGTGAGCTGCTCATTTTGGTGGCAGTGGTTGGAAGAGGAGCTGATTGCCATTGAAGGAGATGAAGCTTCTCTATTCACTGACTAATTATTGTTTGGTGTGTACAGAAACAGGTAGTTGGATTGACTTGGCTTTTTCTGTACAGAAACAGGGGAATTTTGAAGGGGTTGCGCGTTGATATTTCTTTCATGTACAGTATCTTGTATAGCATGCTGGAATAATTAATGATTATTAGTCCTTTTGTCTTTCGTTTCACATGCTATGGTAACAGCTGCTATCTTCGTCTTACATTGTTTGTATTAGTCAACTCATGATCTAGCTGTACATATTAAATTTAAAAAATAAAAAAAGTGATACTAAAATCTAAAAATAAAAACAAAAATAAATGTGATTGCTATCAAGCTGGCCCGTTGGGCTGACCCAACTAGGCTCTTTTTTATGAGCCAGATTCAGGCTAATTCTTTACACATACTTTATACTATTACAGATTTGAAATTTAAGTTAAAAATGAATACATTAATTTTATCTGTGTGATTTACCGGATATGCATTAAGACATTGATGATTCAAAAATCATTTTGGGTCCAAATTTTTTAGCTTACATCGATTCTAAAATCGTGGTTAAATGGGTCAGTCCATCAAAGTGGATCCAAACTCAACCTAGTTTCTCCTCAATCCTCGAAGTGTGTGACAAAAAAAAAAAAAGAAACACCGATAAATAAAAATGTCAATTATATAATTTCATATCAAATATACTTCGGCAACATTTAAAATTAATATTGTTTGGGAAATTTTTTATTTATAAATATTTTCATTTCATATTTAATATGAGATTAATTGTATTCCAAACGATAAAAATAATTATACTCAACAAGTTTAAAATGCTTGGCATTGTAGATATCTTAACTGGTTCTTTAGATGATTACTGTCTATTGGGGAGGTGAATAGGAAAGTCACAATGCAATTGGTTAACAAATTTTCTTTTTTGGTGAGTTAGTTATCAATTTATTATTTTTTAGATGCTTGCCGAATTTTATAAAACGAATATTATATATGTAATTTTAATAGGGATGCCATTAGAAAATTAACTATAATAATAATGTTACAAAGATTAATGATATACATATTAACTACGTTATATAAATTTTGACATATTTTTAAGAGTCTAAAAAAATAGTTTAAAAAAACATAAAAATGTTTTAAAAAAATAACCGTATTATAAAGATGAATGACTTATAAACCTAAACAATAAGTTTTAATATATTTTTAAAAATTATAAAAAATAATTTTATTAAAATGAGTCGCTATATAACTCTCCTAATAATTGAAAGAGAAACGGCTGAGCAGATATTTATCAATTTATTCATAGAGATAAAACTAAAATACAAATATACAGATAAATTAGACTAGATATCAAGGTGAGTTTCCCATTCCATAAGACAAAAAAAATAGACCACGTGTTCTTTCTCTGATTGGAAAGAAGAACTAAATTTCTGGTTCGAAAACTAGCTTTAACCATTTCGGTTTACACCCGCTGCGTGTCATTTTCTCTCTCCTTAAGAATCCCTGAAATATTTTCTCACATCGTCTCGGTTTGAAACACCGAAGCTACTCCTACCGTCTCTGTAGCCGCTTCCCACTTTTGGAGGAAGAATAAGTCACTGCCGAAAGGTATGCACTCTGTACCTCTGTTATATTGTTGCAACGGGTTTATATATTGCTCTTGTTGTGTTGCATTTTAAAGGTTTTGAAGTTTCACAGTAATATGAATATGGATATATTTTCTATGTTTTAGGTCTCCATAATGTCCATAAGTTCTGGGGAAATCGATTTAAACACTGATGCTGTTTCGTTTGATCGGGAAAATGAGGTTCTTCGGTTTAATCCATCAGAACCGAGTGTTAGTGTCAGTGTCTCCGAAGCTCAAACCCTAACTGGGTCTATGAATGATGAGGTTCGAATCCAGGACCAAAATAGTTGCCTTGTTGGGCATGATCAGGAAGCCAATGGGTCAGTGGAGCCTATTTCTGGGTCAGTTGTGGGGTGCGATGTTATGATCAATGCTAGTGGAAAAGAGGCTTTTGATGAAGGAGCTGAATTTGGAAATAGGGCCAATGACGTAAAGGAAGCGGTGGAGCTTGTTGATCTTGGGTCTGATACGAAAGCAAGCTACTTTGAGGATAGGGTGAATGATGCCAAAGTAGCCTACTTTTTAAATGTATTAGCGAAGGACGAAGATAAGAAAAGCACAATTGCGTGTTCAGATGTAACCAAAGTTGTACATGGAGGTATGGGAACTGAAAGAGATTTGGTTGTTGAATTAAATGGTTGTGTTGAGAGTGAGCTGAAGTATGAGAACGCTACAGAAGCTACTGACAATAGTTCAACAGGCATTAAAGTAGAATGTAATAAGGAAGCTCGAGGAGGAGATAATCTGGTGGAATGCACAAAGGAAGATGGAAACCCGGAGGCTTGTTTTCATTGTGAAGGGGGAGGAAGGGGGCTTGATGCTGAGATAGCAAAAGAAGGAGCTGATATTTTGGCGAATTCAGGCACAGTTGATGCGGACAAGATCACAGCTGCTGATAATATGATTTCAAAGCACAGCCTCCAAGATTCTCATCTCTCAGGAATTATAGAACCTACTTGCCAATTAAGGGATGTTATTCCAGATATGGAAGTCAAGAGTGTTGATGTCAAAGCATCTCTGCATCATAAAGAACCTGTTTCAGGAAATTATCTATTTGAACTGGAAACTTCGCAGGGCTTGAAAGACCAAATCTTGGAAGTTGATGGACTAGCAAAGGCAACTCAGAGTGGCACCATAGGCATCAATTTTGCAGAAGCAGGGCCTTTCGGGAATGTTCAAAATAAGCGTAATTTTAATCTTGTTGTAGATCTTAATCCACAAAGAAACTTGCTAGAGGTGGACATTGATATAAAACCAAAGTCTTTGGAATTTAATTTTTCTGTTTCTGATTTAGTCTGGGGAAAAGTGAGGGGCCATCCCTGGTGGCCAGGTCAGATCTTTGATCCTTCATCAGCGTCAGAAATGGCAAAGAGGCATTTTAAGAGAGACTTTGACTTGATAGCATATTTTGGGGATCAAACATACTCTTGGAATGAGGCATCAATGATAAAGCCCTTCCATATGCATTTCTCACAAATGGTGAAGCAAAGCAATTTGGAAAATTTCCATCATGCTGTTGATCGTACTTTGGATGAGGTCTCCAGACGGGTTGAGTTTGGCCTATCCTGCCCTTGCTTGCCAGAAGAAGTATTAACTAAGCTTAAAACTCAAATAATTACCAATGCTGGAATCCAGAAACAATGGAGTAGAAGAGATAGAGGGGACAGAATTCTAAATGCAACCTCGTTTGAACCCAAGAAACTTGTCAACTTTGTTAAGTCGTTAGCCCCGTCACCACTTAGTGAAACTGGCAGACTAGATTTCATCATATCACGTGCCCAATTGTCGGCCTTCTATCGTTCTAAGGGCTATTCTCCAATGGGTGAATTCATAGTGCTTGATGGGATATTAGAGAATGATACAGAATTTCTGTACAACGGTGAGAAGAAGCAATATGATGATCATATTGATGGGAGAGAATTGAAAACTCAGCCTAGCTTTTCACACAAGCGTAAGCACATTTCTGGGGTTAGCCTGAAACCCAGCAAAAAACAGAGAAGTTTGTCAGAATTGATGTCTGAGAACTGCTTGTATATTCCTAAATGCAAACATAGGAAATCTAGCAGTCAGTCAGTCTCACACTCTTCTAGCAGAAAGAGAAAGGCTGCTCAGGACTCTTCTGATGATTATTCTTGTGAATCCCAACATAGGAAATTCATCCGATTGGAGAATGTGTATCCAGATGAATTGTTCTTACAACTTTGCTTGGCTGCGGCAGATCCCATGAGAGAAAGCCACTTGTTAAGTGACATGGTGCATTTCTTTACAGAATTCAGATATGTTGTTATCCAGGATGATTCTATAACATCTGTGGTGGATTCTCGCAAAGATTCTCATTGGATTGACAGAATAATTCAGAGTATTGATAAAGAGCAATTGTTATTCAAAAATCAGAATGAAAGAGAGGAACTTTTGCCTAAAACTCCAACCCAGAGACTAGAAGAAACTGCCGAAAGTAGCGTAAGTTTGGATTTTAGTCAGCAAGAGGCTGATGGGAATCTTGAGTTTGAGCCTTCAAAGCTCGAGACACATTCGGATGAGAGTCTTACGGAGGAGATCTGCTCCACTGCCCTGATTCTGAAATTTACAAGCATGGATACCGTTCCTTCAGAAGCAAATCTCAAGCAAATTTTTGGCCGTTTTGGACCTTTGATAGAATCAAAGACTAAATTGCTGAAGAAGAAAAACCGTGCCATAGTGGTTTTCAAAAGATATTCTGATGCACAAACGGCTTTTAGCGGTGCTGGAAAGTATGACATTTTCGGATCTTCACTCGAAAGTTACCGTTTGAAGACCATGAATCCTACATCAGAAAAAGCTACTTCTGGTGCTAGGAAGCAAAGGTTGAATTCTAGCTGTGGAAGGCACTGAAGTCTGATGCCTTAGCACCGAACCGATCCTGCAACGGTGAAGATGACCGATGTTGGGTTTTATTTTATGTGAATAATAGTGTTACTGGAATTAGTTTTTTGGATGAACTAGCAGTTAGAATGCAAATACATAGGATTTACCAGCTGACATGTATTTGATACAGCAGAAATCTTTTGGGATAGGATATGAGAAGTTGTCGATTTCAGCTGAGATGACTGTCTCTCAGCGTTTGTGAAAATCAAAAATATATATTTTGTCGTTATTATATTCAGATGGTTCGTTCAAACAAACCAAGGTTCAACTTTATGCTTTGTCTTCTTGTTTCTTGCTGGATTCCAATCCACAGGTGCCCGCAGCAAAGTCGCTTGAGTTAGTGTTCATGTGTAAGAAGAACAATAGAAGAATGGCATGATGAGCATGTGATATAGTCATTCTTTAAGAAATGGTTGCATGAAAAAATAAATAAATATTAAGGAAACAACTATTTTTGGAAATAATAAAATTTGCATGCTAACGATGGCTTCTTATACAATTTGCCTTTTATTGAAAATAAAAAAATTGTACTACAGTCAATAAAAATAAATTGTTCGCATGCCTGTAAATTCCATAAAAAAAAATGGATGTAAATTTCCAATTAAAAAAAAATAGAGTTGTAAAAAAAGATTATTATGTTATTTGAATTCGGATATTGTATTAAAAAAATAATTTATTTGCATGAAAAAGATAACTCATCAAAATAAATGCTATTTACATAATGAGCAAAACACATAATTAATATATAGTGTTAATGCTAATAACAACTTAAAACTTCTACTTTCTAAAAATAGCATATTGCCTCAAATTTTTATTTCTATTAAAACATAAATCATGTATATCTTTTGGTTTTTCTAATTTTATTCATTATTTTTATTTGCTTATCATAAAAAAAAATGTTAACAACAAAACAATAACACAGAAGTTAAAATTTAAAGGCGATATACACTTTTAAAAAATCTAAATAGATTAAGTATATTTTTTAAATTTTTTTGAATAAAATGCATCTTACATGAAATTTAAATTTTAACTTTTTTTAATAAAATAGTATACTCGTAATTTTATATTTATTTATTTTTATTTTTTAATAAAATATATTATAAATATACTCATAATTTTTATAAAATTTTTTATATTTCTCTTACTTTTATTCTCTGGTACTTTTTCATTTATAATTTTAATCAACCATTATTTTTCTTAGTATGTAAGAAGACGCTCGTGGCACATGACATGATGTAAGAAGACGCTCCCTAACGTTTAACCCAGAGCCAGAATCTCTTTTTTATTGTTTAAATATTTACATTTACATAATGATTAATCGATTATCTATTAATTTTTCTTTCCAATCCCAATTATTCAAACAGCCGTTGCCGCTTCTCCAAAGTTCAAAATACTCAAACCACGACGCCTCTCTCCCTCCTTCTCCGCCTTCTTCCAAAAAGAACTACCTGATCCGCAAATCAAAACGCATCACCAATTCATAATCTTAACCGGTGAAACACCGATTTGATTCGAGGGCAATCTCTGAACCAATGGAGGTCTCTCAAAGAAATAGGGATGTTCAAGACCGACGTCTTAGTATCATCGACGTTTCTTCCGCAGATGATTCGCTCATCGACCCCATTTCTGGGAATTCCGAGGACCATCAACATCCAGGTTCGTTCCAAATCAACCAAAAAATATTTTTTTTTCTTAGTTGATTGGCTTTTTTTTAAAAAAAAAACTGTTTGAATAACTGAATTAGTGAGAATTTTATCACTTGCGCCTTTTGCTTCAATCAGTTTTGATCTTTTATTAGTATTCCTACTTTTACATTATTTGAGTAATATATTGTCAGAGAATCAAGAGCACGCAGAGTTGTTATACACTCCAAACTCGAAACAATTTATGGATGCAGCTAATAAACTTGAAGAATGGGAGCAAGCTCCTCAGCCAAACGAATCATTAGAAATTGATAAGACAAAGAAAAAAAGCAAATTCAATTTGCGGAAGAGTTTGGCTTGGGACAGTGCTTTTTTCACAAGTGCAGGTACATGTGCTTGCATGTTTGTAATTGAGGTATTTAGTTTTTGGTTCAATAATATGTTTTATAGGTTTCATTGCAAGCGCCATGTCTTTGTTTCATTCAGGTGTTTTAGATCCTGAGGAATTGTCCAGTATAATTGAAGGTGTTGAGAAGGACGAAAAGCCTGCATTACCAGGAATTCAAGAAGATGCTTACAAGCACGAAAGGCATGCATTACCAGGAATTCAAGAGGTTTACATAGACGAAAGGCATGCACTACCAGGAATTCAAGAAGATGTTTACAAGTCGTGTGATTCCATCTCTACATTAGAAAGTGATAGCTTGACCCTAGAAAGTATTGAGGCTGATTTATTTGAGGACATACGAGCTTCAATTCAAAAATCCAGCAAGAAGTCCAATGCGCCAAATGGAAATAGCGAAGTGCCATCAGAGATAGTAAAGATCCAGACCGGAGAATGTAAGCTTTTGTCTGTGCTCTGAACACAAAGCACCTCACCCAACTTGAATGCATGTAAATCAGGAGTCTATGAAGTTGGAAGACATGCTTCTGTTATTTTACCTGGTCCATTTTACATATACATGTATAATCTACCCAGAAATGTTTTATCTTCCTTTATGCGTGATGGAGTTTATTTGATTTACTCTCTGCTTATATTCTGGTGTGATGATTTATTCTCTACCAGTAAATAATAATATATATTTTGTATTTTTTCCCTTTTCAGCCTTAAAGAAGGTTGGCATGGCTTCTCGGACCAAGGTAAATTGGATTAGTATTAGAAACTTGTGAAGCTTTATTGTTTAAATTTTTGAATGATTTCTTACTTCTTATCTCAAGAAGGAGGAAAAAAAAAAAGCTTGAAGAAAAATGTCAGCTATAACTCTCATCAATTTCAGATTAAGATGAAGGCGTCATTGGTTTCTAAGAATCCAAATGCCAGCTTGCAAGAATCCGGGAAAATGACAAAGAATCCAATTAGTCCACAAGTATCACAGGTATGCTAAAATAAAATAGAAGGAAACAAACCCTGTAGATAACTTGTGGCTATCTGATTATTCTAAAACCAACGACTAGGCAGATGAAACAAGCAGTGAGAAGTCACGAAATATAATTTCAATTTATCTTTATATAACTGGCGTTATTTTTTCATGTTTAAAGAAGCTTGCTGCTAGAAGGGTAGAGTCATCCATTTTAAGGCAATCAAAGGAAGTAGGCAAGGGTAGCCCCATCTCAACAATATCAGTAAAGAGAGCTTCTCTTAGTAATCGGCACATCAGAAGTGAAAAAGACACGGAGAAACGAATAACCAGCGGTTAGAACTTACTTGAGCCCGACTTAGTTTCCTTTTGGCATCATAAGTGTTGCCTCTGTTGTCGATTGTTGTTCAATTTTGACTAATTTTGACCTTTTCAGTCAGTTCAGTGTCAAAAACATCTGTAGTGTGTGGTTCGCGAGGTATTGTGCCTAAGCCCACATTATCATCTAAATCCTCTTCAGATTCTTCGGTTACAACCAAGACAAAATCAGCGACTTCCACATCTTCGGGTAGCAAGGCATCTGATAATATCAGTAAATGTCACAATTCCTTGAAAAGAAAAGGTGCTGGAACAGTTAAGCCACCCACATCTGGTTCAGCTATCAGGACACCATCAAGAATTGCTTCAGGAAATAAAACTGAGTCTGCGAATATTAGTCTCTCTGGCTTGATGTCTGTCACCAATCTCTCTTCTAGCGTTTCACCTGCCAGCTCTATAAGTGACTGGTCATCAGAGTCATCTTCAACTTCTATAGCTAAACTTAGGTCTAGTAGTTCAAGAACTAGCCTTGATAGTAGCTCTTATAGAACTGTCTCATCAGACGTGGATACATCCGAAGATTCAAATTCTCAAAATCTTCCTCCACCACCCATGAAACCTTCAGGCCTTCGACTGCCTTCACCAAAGATTGGATATTTTGATGGGGTGAGTTTTGCTTATATGTTTATCTATTGGTTATTTGGGAAATGATTTTGTCAGTGCCATTTTTTGAAATTAATATCATGTTCGAATCATAACGAATTAGGTTAGGTCAAACTGCTTAATTAAACACTACTATTTGTTTTAACAGATGAAATCTTTGGTGCGCACCCCCCGTGGGGTATTACAATTACACTCTATTGTATCTCGGGGCTTGCCTAAACATGGTACAGGAAGTGTCAGTCCAAGTGAAGTCCAAAACAAAGTAAAAGTTGGAAAGCTGCAACCAGCTAGATCTGTCATGTCAATAGAAGATACAGAGCCCAATAACCAGAAAACTTCATGTCAAATTCCTCTTCATGGATCATCATATGTTAATTTACAGAATGTCAAGAACTCTTCTGAGGTACCTGTGGACGTTGAAAACAAAATGCTCCATAAAACCGATCCAGGCAACTTGAAGGCCAATGGAACTTGGACTGGAGGAAATGTTGGTATACATGATCACGATCCATGTTCAACAGAGAATTATGGAAGTCTTGACATCTCAATGGACAAGGAAGTACTTAACATTTCCACGGATAAAGTGAGTCCAGAAGACAATAAACGCAGGCATTTAGAGAAAGCTAAAGCTGCACTTACTGATGGAGACCATGATACTAGTTTTTCAAGTGCTACTGACAATGTTGAGGATACATCGTTTCGTGCAGTGGAGAAAGCACCAATACATTGCCAACTTGATGTCATAAATGATTTGCATCCAATTAAGGGTGCCAATAACCAGGAAGATCATCGTGGTGATCAAGTTGATTGTTTGAGCAGACAATTTGGATATATGGACATAACTTTAGAAAGCCAGAAACGTATGCACGGTGATTCTCTCTCATTCTCTCAGGATGGTTTCAGCTTCCAAGAGAACTCCCATGCCCTGGAGTTGAGACGCAACGAGCTTCTTGCTTGTCCAAACGTGGAGGAATCCTTAAATGGTTCAGTTACTCCTTGTTCATCTCTTTCCCCAGCCAGCTTCGACATGACAACTTACACGCGAAAACCATTTGCTCCCAAAGATTCCTTTTGCAATATGAATGGCTTGTTCAGTGTTTTTACAGAATCAACGGTATCGGAGGTAAAAACATCCTACTTGCCGTTGCCAGAGAGAATTGTGAAAAAGCACAACTAAGACGTTATTTATAATTTGAATTTGAATGAATTTTACGTTCTTTGATCTGTTTTGTACTGAAGTTCCAAGTACAGAAATCTTCATCGCGAAGTATTGCGAAGGTCCTACTCAGGCTATTGAATAGAAAGGACTTATCTTTTTGAAACTCTTTTACATTTAGTTAGAAACTTCGAATTTCATGGCTCTTCTAGGTCTGTCTTTACATAGATTCATGTTGTATTCCGCAAGGTCATGGAAACCATTTCGTGTAAGTTGATTATCAAAGTGAATGCTTGTGTTACCTTCCTTTTCCTTTTTGGTTAATAGTAAGTTTATCTATCACATGACAAAAAAAAAAAAAACAGAGAGCAAGCTTATGACTTTATCTATCACCTGAACTAATATTTGACACCAAGGATTAAAAATGTTTACTAAATTAGAATGCGGCCTAGATGGTAAACATTAAAAAAAATGGATACATATTTTCTTTCTTCACACTGTATATCTTAATAAATTTTATCCAATGACATAGTCCCAAAAACATAGAGCGACAAGTAGTAACATCACAGTTATTTCATAAAAATTTTAATGATCAAACAATTTAAATATTTTGGTTGCTAGCAACTCTATATTCCAATACTCAACTGAATCATTTTTCGGACGTTGTGACAGCACTTACCATCAACTAGGTCCCGGCAGAAAATTGCCCCTGAGAAATCATTTGGAACGCTAATTTGAAAAACAAAAGAACGGAATTTAGACTTAAAAAATTGTAATGTGTCTTGACCCAGCAGCAAATTAGAGACCACTGATACTATAACATTTTAGATCCGGGGAATCAGATGTCAACCATGTAAGAAATAGATCGCCGTCGTTCTCCGAACGTCATTCGAGGACCGGGCATTATTATACACAGTATGCCTATCACTATGGAGGAAATATTGTGGCAACATGCAATAGCAAGAGTGAACTAACTCATCAGAAGGGTCCAATACGCAAGTCAAATAATAGATTTGTTCAGTAAAATAGCTAGGAGACGAATACAAAGCTGTTCATAAGATCCAATCAACATCAAAGAACAAAATTCAGACTTCTTTAGACCTATCAAAAATAAAAAAGAAGTTCCATTACACGAATTCTCTAAGATCTTGGCTTCTCCTTTTTCTCCTTGAAAAGAGCAAGTAGGGAGACACCAGAAACCTTCACAACCTTGAATCTGACACCAGGAATATCACCGACGGCATGACCCTTACGTCCAAATCCAGCTATCAAGACTTCATCCTATGACCACGAGCACACCACATATTAATTAATTGACATAGAGAACAAGAGGGCATATGGAAGATTTCTATATGTAAAGTATAGCTAGGATTCAAAAGCTGACAAAAGAGGGCATAAACATTAATGCTTACATTTTCCTCAATGTAATTTAAGCAACCATCATTGGGCACAAATGCAGCAATTTTCTTCCCATTTTTAATGAGTTGAACCCTGGCGCACTTACGAATGGCAGAGTTGGGCTGCTTAGCCTCAATACCACTGAAAAGGAAGAAAATAACATTAATCTCTTATCCCGTAATACCAACTTGCTCTAATTGCCGGACAAGTATCTAGTAAAAGTTAAGAAAAGTCAAACTAAACTCACATTTTCTCAAGAACGATACCCTTGGCATGGGATGATCCAGCAAATGGTTTCTTCCATTCATTGCCAAGGTGAGATTTTTTGTATGACTTATCTGCCCACCGTTGCCTCCTGCGGTGGGACTTCAACTTGCGGGCAGCTCCCATACCTCTTGTCTTCCTGCAGAAGACACATCCTAGGTGAGAAATTTAACTTTCAATATTACAAGTTATGATCTAGATTAACAAAATTGCTTGTCTCCCTATCAGTATATAATTCCACTCAGATAACATAACAATATACACAAAGATATTATGTGTAGGGATGGCAATACGACAGTGGTGGGGAGTATGGTCCCCATCTCTGATTTCTGCCGAGAGTGCATCTCCATTCCATATTAAACAGACAGCCTTAGCGTCATCACAGTATCTTCATGAAGGCATTACTATTATTCCTAAACTAGATCAACAAAGTACGCCGAGCCTCAAAAGAGATAATAGACAAGAAAGCTGGCAGTAAATCCCAAAGCACAAGCCCATTACGACAAAAGATAAATGAAAAAAAAAAAAAAAAACTCATATGCAAATAACGTAACTTTAACGCTTAGGTTAGCATCTAGACAAGACTCCTACCAAATACTTGAATCCTTTCATACGAGAAGTCATGGAAAAAATAACACAGATCCAAAAATAAGACCAACATAAATTAGCAGCCTCGCCAATCCCATTTCTTTTTCCTTCGCTTTTCGTAGTAAGCAAACAGAAAAATACTTAAGAGATTTCAAATGCCCAAATACAGCTAAAATCATGACAAAATTCGATAAGGAGGCCATGAAACAAGAAAGTATGAAGATCGGAAAATAGAGGCACATAGCAATTTTCATAATGCGTTATTAGCTCAGCGAAATAAGCTGTAAGTAAATGTCTCTACACAATGCTAAGTATTTCTTTACCCCATGGTTGACGGCGACTTAGTTCCTCTGCGCTGTTAGGGTTGGAGAAGCTCGGGGACAATGGAGGAACAGCGGCAGCTGCAGACTAAAACCCTAATTTTAGAACTAAAGTGGCTGATTATATAGAATGGTAGATAGAAGATGATTGGGGTCTGTCACGTCTGTGAATGATTTTGTGTTCGGCCTCTTCTTCTGGACCATAGGCTAAATGAACTCTTTGGGCCTAAACCCGCTCGCTCCCTTTTCTGGGCCCAAACATAAGTATGTGTATGGACGTTAAATGGGCTCCTTCAGCCCAATGAGAATTGGGTTAATCTTGTATGAGTCCAACCATTGTAATTAGCAAAAATAAGAATTTGTTAAGACGACAGAGTAAAAGGAAAGGAAAGAGAGAAAAGAAAAGCAACCCGCTCTCAGACTCTGGAAGCTTGAAGTTCAGTGGACTATAGAAACTCACCGGCCGCACCAACTGCCAGTGGCAGAGCGAACCCTTAGAGCAGAACAATGGCCACTGATACGTCGTTTTTGTTCGCTGGCATTCGTTTTGATAGAAAGAGATTCGGCGGCGATATTGCCAGGTTTGAGGTACGAAATTTTTTTTTGAGAATTCTTGTTGGAGGCATGAAACTACCTGAGATTCAAGCAGGCTTAAGATGTTTATTCTTATTGATATTATCTGATTGATGCATATTTTCATTTACAAGAAAAAAGAGAGTGATGATTCTGTGAATATTTCGAGCTTAGTTGAGGCTGAGAAAGCAGAACCAGTAGAAGGGAAATCGCCTGTCAAGAAGAGGAAGCGGAAGGGAGCTGTTTCTGGTAATCTTCTTCAATGGCGCTTTTGGTTTGAATTTTATCTGACTGTTTCCGCTAACTTTTAATTCGTTTCCGTTGGGAAAAATAAGAAACAGTTGAAGGATTCAATGTTTTCAAAAAATCAAAATCAGCTGCACAAACAGGAAATCAATCAAAAGATGGAGACCTGGCTGAAAATGAGTCCATCAAACGGAAGAAGGAACAGAATAGGCAACTTGAGGTCTTGCCTTTCTTTCTGTTTTGTGCATGAAATGTTGTTGTTAGTATTCTTAAGTTTATGGATTCCTATTAACTCCTTTTCCGTATCCTTGTTGCCTCGTGTATTCAGCGGGATGCTCTCTTCAGGAAAAAGCACAACATTCATGTATCTGGATATAATGTCCCATCGCCACTTCAAAATTTTGAGGAGTTGAACTCAAGGTATTCTCGAATTTAACTGTACGTAGTTACATCTTTATGTACTTTGCGTTACTTTGCTTTGTTAATCCCCTGATCCCATCTGAGACTATTCCATTTCTATAGAGCAAATTTCTAGTAGACTACTTTACCTTCTGATTTTATAGTAGATATTATTGTATTTACATCCCAATACCGACAAATTTATGCTATGGTTACTGTACTTCAATTGTTGCCTTACATAATTTTGTTTGCAATCTAATTGTTTGCAGATATGGATGTGACTCATGTTTGACACGCAATCTGGCTGACCTTGGGTTCAGAGAACCAACACCCATCCAACGTCAAGCTATTCCAATTCTTTTATCTGTATGGTTTCCCATCCAAGCTTATATTGCACATATTTTTCCCTATTTCGAATTTTTCTTTTACTAGTTTTTCCCGTCCAAATGAATGTTTTAATTTGATTATATCCTCTCTTATAGGGCCCCGGTATTAGTTTCACTATTTCTTTCCTGATAGTTTATTCTATTACTATACTTTGGTATTAGGATCGCGAGTGCTTTGCTTGTGCCCCTACTGGCTCTGGAAAAACCTTGGCGTTTGTGTGTCCAATGCTTATGAAGCTTAAGGTATTAGATATTCTTTATTTGTATTTTCAATTCTCATATCCCAGGTGTCAATAATCAACTTTATCTTACAGTCTCCAGCAAGTGATGGTATTCGAGCTGTTATCGTTTGTCATACTCGTGAATTATCTGCTCAGACATATAGAGAGTGTAAAAAGCTGGCTAAAGGAAAGAAATTTCGTATCAAGTTGATGACAAAACAGCTTTCAAGGAATGCTGATTTTTCAAAATTTCCATGTGACGTACTTATATCCACACCACTTCGATTACGCCGGGCCATCCGGAGGAAAAAGGTTGATCTGAGCAGGTGTGTTTAGGCTTCTTAAAATAGGCTTGGTATGCTTAAAACAGATCGTTACATGTATTTATACAGTCTATTGAGAACATCTTAAAAAATGTTTATAGAGGTCCTTTTAATCATACAATAAGAACAATGAGAGTTTCTCTGTTAATGTTTTAAAGCCGCTAAAAGTCAGGCTGCTTTAGTTATTCGCTTTACTAGGGATAAGTAATTTGAAGGGCACACTCGTCTGTAGTGATTATAAAGCTTTTACAGCTGCTCTTTAGTTACTTTATTTTTGTTTTCCTATCATAAATGATTGATGGAATAATTTTTAGTGCGTTTAAATTATTTGCCTTCAATGAAAAGGAATAGCATACTAGATCTGAAGTGTGTTCCTGAAAGAACTTTTGGTCCTGCAGGGTTCAATATCTTGTCTTGGATGAATCTGACAAGCTCTTTGAGCCTGTATTGTTCAAGCAGATTGATTTTATAATCAAAGCATGCTCAAATCCCTCAATAATACGTTCATTGTTCAGTGCTACTTTACCTGATTTTGTTGAGGATCGTGCACGAGAACTTATGCATGACGCTGTTAGAGTCATTGTTGGCAGAAAGTGAGTTTAATGTAGAATTGTACAGAACGTTGATAGACAATTTTCCTCCGCATTTTGTCTTAGCTGATATTCACTGGTTTTACGTGGATCAGGAATATGGCATCTGAAACGATCAAGCAAAAATTGGTTTTTACTGGAAGTGAAGAAGGAAAGCTTTTGGCAATTCGTCAGAGCTTTGCAGAGGTATGTTACTATTATGAAAAAGTATGGTAAAAACCACTAGTCAGTCAGGATTCTATTTCCATTAGAAGGTTGCGTGTCTCATTACTCCAAATTGCTGTAGCTTGGTTTACTAGTCAAAGTGATTACACCCTGGTATTGGCCATTATGATTTGTGAGATCCAGTTTATTCCCACATATGCGCTATGCGTTCTATACAAATTACCTTCATTATGAGAAATTTTTCTGCTCAGTCCCTTTTTTACAAGAAATTACATATCATCTGGTTTTATTATTGGTATATGCATTCTATTCTTATTTTATCTTGTTTATTAGAGTGCTGTTTCTGCTGCTGATCGGCTGCATGGATATCCAAAATGTGAACACTATATTGAATCTAGGTTGTGCTGGAAACTGTATGGTGAATGTAAAAGAATCTCTTAAGATGCTTATTAACGTCTCACTTAATTAAAAATGGAAATCGTAAATTGTGTTATTGCTGGATCTATTATTAGCTGATTTCTTGTGTCATTTCAATTACCTTCTTTCACCCACTTCTGTTTCCTGTCTTATCTTGTAGAGTCTAAACCCTCCCGTTTTGGTCTTTGTCCAAAGCAAGGAGCGAGCACAGGAACTCTATGATGAACTTGCATTTGACAACATTAGAGTTGGTGTCGTCCATTCTGACTTGTCACAGAATGAGGTAGTTCTCAGCCCCTTTCGAACAACATAACTTGCATGCTGGAAAATACGAAGAATATCTGAACCAACCCCAAAACTCTCTGTCGCACGATTTTAAGTTGGTTCTTTTCCTCTTATTATCGTTGTTCTTGTGAAAACTATTTTGATATGGATTTTTTAAAACACTTTTCTTTAGGACTGTGTCATGTTAGAGAGTATGTAACCACTACTATAGTAGACTTTGTAATCATGCAATTATTGGTATTTTGTTTATTCTAATTTCTCAACCTGAATACAGCGAGAAGACGCTGTTGATAACTTCAGAGCTGGCAAAACGTGGGTTCTGATTGCTAGTGATGTAGTTGCCCGTGGCATGGATTTTAAAGGCGTGAATTGCGTGATCAACTATGATTTTCCAGATTCTGCCGCTGTATACATCCATAGGATTGGTACGTTATCCTTTCTCGTGGAGAGATTCATGATGTTTTTGCTCTAATGATAGCTAAGCTAACTTGGAGATGTTAATTCTTGAATAGGTCGTTCTGGCAGAGCAGGGAGGATCGGAGAAGCTATTACTTTTTACACGGAAGAAGACATCACATTCCTGCGGAATATCGCTAATCTGATGGCAGCGTCAGGTTGTGAAGTTCCCTCGTGGCTCACGGAATTGCGCAAAACGAAGTGGAAGAAACACCGACCCAAAAGAGATTCAATCTCATCCAATCCAAAAGATTAACAGCAGACTTGAGGGCTCAATTTTTACCAGATTTTTACTGGTACGGTTTCTTCCTTGACTGGCAAGGCAATGCGTGTTTTTGAAAAGAAGAAAAAAGTGAACACCGAGTGTAGAACGAGAGCCTCAAATTCGGAGCGAAAAGGCCCAACATAGAAAAATCTTGCTAATTCCGAACTTTGTAGAACCTAAATCATACTCTTTTAATAGATTTTGATTGCAGCAGAGAAAATTGTACTGTCAATATTTTTCTCAACGGTTGGGCCTTCTACTGGAAATTTTGTGAGAATGTTCATCTTTCGCGAATTACATTAATTTGACAATATTCTCACCAAATGCGATTGTCTAACGTGTGGCAAGGATGAAAACAATCTTCAAGCATTCAGCACCGGCAAGTCAACCATGCAAGAAAAGTGCTCTCTTGTTGGTTTCCACTTCCATGGTATTTGAATAAGTACCTTCCTCCACCAATCCGACTTAAAGAAACATCGTAAAGGTTTTGATGAAAAAAATTGATAAATGTGCATTGGCCCAATAACTTGTCCAACCAAGCCCATGATCCCAGCCTACCCAAACCATCAACAACCCAAAAAGAAATTCCAACCCACCATCATTGCATCTCACCCGCCCCCAAACTATAACTAACTGCCAAACTTCATTATGCTCATAATTAGCATTCATAATCAGATGCCTTTTCAGCACAATCCTAATTTTCTTTTTTTTAACTAAACGATCTCAATTTGATGTTGAATTAACATTTTCTAATTGCATTCGATGAAAGAATAGTCAATTCCAAATTAAAATTCAGATCTTTAACCATAGACTGAATTGCCAATATTAGTTAAGTGACACAGTACTATACAAATAATTGATAGATAGGTACCATTCCACCTGCTATTTGGTGCAGATAGTAACTCATGCTCTCATACCATGCTTTTCCCTTTGTTTATTTATTTTTAATTTTTCCAATATTCCTTTGACTTAAAGTGACATCCAATTGAAGCAATACCTTACCAATGAAATACCTCCAAACCAAAACTACAAGCTTTCAGTTTAGCAGTATCAATCACTACCTCTATATGTTTCCAACGTTTTTCTTAACAAATACGTGCTGTGGCTGGCCCCTTAAATCTTCAAGTTTATATTACGTAGTCTTCTTCCTCATTTTCCAACACCAATCCTGTGGCAGTAATTGTTACTTGTTTCCACCCTGAAGATTTGCTTCAGGTGGTCAATTTTCTGAGAAAATGGGCTCAGTGGAAAGATCAAAGAAGAAAGTTCAGTTATGGAAGAAAGCAATGGTCCATTTTTCTCTGTGTTTTGTGATGGGGTTTTTTACTGGCTTTGCTCCAACTGCTAAATCTTCAATCTTTTCAAGCCATGTTGCTGCATCAAATACATCAAAAATTGCACCACAACCTATAAATGTCAATAGCAGTTTGATGGTTCCTCAAACACCAGCGCCGCTCCCATCGAGACCCAGAATCTCCAAACACACAAAGAAGTTGCATGTAAAAGCAGAGCAAGAGTTGAAACCAAGAAGAACTGTGATCATTGTGACCCCAACAAGCACAAAGCTTCCCTTTCAAGCAGTGTTTTTGAGAAGGTTGGCAAATACTATAAAGCTGGTTCCTCAACCATTGCTTTGGATTGTTGTGGAAAAACGAAGGGAATCCACTGAACTATCAGAGCTGCTTAGGAAAACAGGTATTATGTACAGGCATTTGGTTTTCAAGGAAAACTTCACGGACTTGGAAGCAGAACTGAATCACCAGAGAAATCTTGCCCTTAAACACATTGAGCACCACAGGATTAGTGGGATCGTACACTTTGCTGGACTCACCAACGTTTATGATCTCGAATTCTTCCACCATCTCAGAGATATTGAGTATGAAAATCTTCCATTAATTTCTTACGTTTCAAGCTACTTCAACTTCTTGTTTTGTTCTTCTATTAAGCACATTAACATAACTCATGGACTAGATCTTGAAAAAAAAAGAAAGCTGCTTTGAGTGGCTCTGTTAAGTTAAAAAAGACTAGTGCTTATATTCTTCTGCATCTGGTGGGTGGAAATTTAGGTATACCAAACATTATTAATAATAACTAATGAGCAGACATAATTCTTCGTAGTGTGGAATCTTTGTAAGGTAGAATAACATCAATTCTGGTTAATGATGTTATTATTTTTTTCCTCCTTTATGGTGGGCATTTTGACATTTTGTGATTCCTTACAATCATGATCTAAATGAGTTTAGATTTTAATTTCCATGTTATCTATTCATTTGGCAACTAAGCAGGGTGTTCGGAACATGGCCTATAGCATTGTTAACGCCAAACAGGAAGAAAGTGATAATTGAAGGACCTGTGTGCGATTCTTCACAAGTCATAGGTTGGCATCTGAGGAATATGAACAATGAAACTGATACAATTAGTCCTCCTATTCATATTTCAAGTTTTGCATTCAATAGCTCCATCCTATGGGACCCTGAGAGATGGGGTCGCACTTCTTCTGTCCAAGACACCTCTCAGGTATACTATAAATATTCTACATGCAAATCTATTACTTGAGTCTTCATTTCTTATGCTTCAAAGTTTTCTCTCTTTTGTAGAATTCTAGCTGGTAGCAGGGAAAATGGTGTGTTTAATGATATCTTTAGTGCTTAAGTTTTGAGAATTATTTATCCTAATTTGTTATCGTTAATAAAATGGTATAATCAATCAAACATTAATATACAAATTATAAGTAATTGATACATAATTATACATTATTTAATAATTTGTAATGTTATTAATAATTATACTTTTTTTTTTTTTTTACTTCTGAGAATTATGTGGGTTTAGGTAAGATTTGACCATCCTCCAAAAACTAGAAGTGCTGCTTACTCCAAAAATGCAAATATGATATCATATATCTACTTACCTAAAGGTGCCTTTTGCTTTTTCTTTTTTCTTTTTTTCATTTTAATTTTGGTTGTCTTAGAATTCAATCAAGTTCGTGAAGCAAGTAGTTCTAGAAGACGAAGCAAAGCTAAAGGGAATTCCAGCAGAGGACTGCTCCAGAATCATGATCTGGCGTCTCAAGTTTCATGGTGGAACCACCCCAGGTCATCAATTTCTGACCACAGCATCAGATGTGAACAAAGATAACGAAGGACAAAGACAATGAAAAATGAAACAGATATAAATACCGACCAGCGTAGGAAGTATTTTTCTATTATGGGAATTTATTCATTTTTAGGTTTACTTTCAATATATCATATGATCTTTAAATACGATGTTATATTCATAATTTTTTTTTCAATGAAAAAAGAAACCACAAAATAGCCCATGGGCATGCTTTAGCCTAACCAATGAGAAATTTTTATTTTTTTTTTTATAGGGACAAATGGAAATATTTTTAAAAGTACAAATTTGTTGTTCATAATCTACCCAGCCAGCCAACATTAGATTTTCATGTTTTTTCCCATGAAGTGGAATAGACTACTTTTTTTCCTTGGGACTAGAATAGAGAAAGGTTGAAAATATACTAGACATCTTAATTTGAATGAACCAAAGTGGTAGTAGGGCAATGGACAATATTGACAAGCACAAACCTCACCTTGTATGATCAATAGTCAAATGCAGATATTTTATGGCCCACTTTTTTTCACGCTCATGTGACTTTGTCTCGATGTTTTCGAGTTTTAAAGCTATTCACGTGCGAGTTATTGCAGAGTTAAAAAAAAATGCTAAAGTGTATAATTAATACTTCTTTAATTCTTTTTTTTATTGGAAATACTTCTTTAAATTTTGATTTCTATTCGTATTTCCTAATACAAATATCTTCACTATATTTTTTTTCTACTTGCAATATATTTTTATTTAAACTTTTCAAGACCAATTATTCATATATTTATTCATGAATGCCACCTAAAACGGTTGCGTTTGATTTGGCTGCTAACGTGTGTGTATATATTTACTTGTTAAGAATGATATGCTGCAACCCAACACAAATTTGTCTAGAGTCAGAACATATATCATATATACGAAAAATAAAAAGGGCCCATTTTCTAACCTAACCTACTCCAATAATCAGATCCGTTGTGAGTATTGACGTTTGGGCAAATTTTTTATTTTTTTCCAGCAAAAAAAAAAAGAAAGGAAAGAAACAAGTGTTAGACGTGAAGGCTATACATTACATATAATAATAGAAAAAGAAGAATATAATAATTATATGATATTCGTAGCTACAGGTCAAAATTCAACATTTTTTTTTTTTTAAATCTGAAAAACTTTCTTTGAAAACAAAATTAATCGAAACAGTCATGCAGCCCACATAAGCTTTTAAATTAAAATTTTATTATGTTAAAAAATTATTTTTTATATTTTCAAATTTACAAGATTTTTGAGTAAAAAAAAACATTACATGTAGCAGTAAAAAGAAACCGAAAGACAAGAGTATAGATACATAATAAATTCTTGTATTGTGTCGGCAAGATCCCCAAGAAAAGAAAAATATATTTGTAGAATTCAAATGAAAAGGAAGGGGGAAGACGAAGAAAGGAATCCAGTTTTACTTAGAGTGAGCATTAATAAGAAGTGGAATAATTTACCCACGTTGGAAAAAGAAGAGTTTATTGAGACGGCGACCAGAGAGAACGTGATGGATAATTGCCAATTGCCACTCAAGTGCATAATTAGCAACTCGGTTATTTGATTCTTTCAACAAAGCCAACGCGGGTTTTATGTTAATTATGTGGGACCCATTATCTCCTAACCCAAGTAGTGGGGACGCAGACAAACAGTATTAGCAAAACCAGCTGGTCTTTCTCTTATCATTGAAAGCCTTCTGGCTAGCCAAGATCTGATTTCCTCCTTTACAGGAGAGAGCAGAGAGAGGGTCTGGTGCAAGAGTAATCTTTAAGTTCTAATCTTTTTGTTCAAAGAGAAAGAGAGAGACGATCCATAGAAGAAGTGAACAAGATATTTGAGATCTGTCACTTACTTTCAGGTACTTCCCCTCTTCCATCTTCATTACAAGTCTGGCATTTTAGCTTCATTTTCTGAATTCTTCCAGAATTTCAGCATCTTCACGTTTATAAATTTTGGCTGGGAAGTGTTCGGCTTGCTAACGTGGCTATATGAATCTACATTTTCTCTGCTACTTTGTTATGGGGATGTGGAAAGGCAGATAATTTCAGTCGTTTACATTTCTTCCTGTAGTCCTTACTCGTTAGAACTAGCACAGGGTTGATAGACAGTTATGGATTTGTTTACATTCATTGAATTTCTCAAGCAGAAGCTTGTTTCTCGTTTCCTTCTCTTATGAATAAATGAATTCACGAGGTTTATACCTTTTATGAGAATCCATCCTTTTCAGTCTAAGTTTCAAGACCTGAATGACATTTAATGATGACAGTGGATACCGTTGGATTTTGTATTTAGAGCTAAATTTTATTGGGTTATGTGGTTCGAGATCTTTAATTTTTAACCTTTTTGTATGAAGGATCGAATTGAGGAATGCCAAGAAGATGGGGCGGAAGGGAAATTGGTTTTCTAGTGTGAAGAAAGCTCTCAGTCCCGAGTCAAAGGAGAAAAAAGACCAGGTTTGGAGAAATTTACGTTTGATTTTTCCCAATTTGATGGGATGTTTCTGATAGGTTTAGCTTGGCTTCTGCAGAAATCAAATAAATCAAAGAAGAAATGGTTTGGGAAGCAAAAGTTGCAGACTTCAGATTCATGCTTGGAAACTGATAAATCGCCACCACCACTCCCTCCGCCAGAAGAGATTAAATTAACTGATATCGAGAATGAAAATAGTCATGCTCATGGTCATGTTGTTGAAGTTGCAACTGCTGTGGATGCTGAGGAGCCTGTTCCTGCTGTGCAGATAGAACCTGTTCCTGTTCCCGTTCCAGTTGCTGCAGTTGCTCGGGTCCAAGCAGCTAGACTTGCTCAGTTTGTTGGTAAATCAAGAGAGGAAGTGGCAGCAATCAAGATTCAAACAGCTTTTCGAGGATATTTGGTACGTTCTCAACCCAAAAAAACAAAAAGATAAGGATAAGTCACTGTCTACTTAACTTTATTTCTTAATCTTTAGGCAAGAAGAGCATTGCGAGCTTTAAGAGGGCTGGTCAGGCTGAAAGCATTGATGGAAGGGCCAATTGTAAAACGCCAAGCCACTAGTACCCTCCGCACTATGCAGACTTTATCTCGTGTGCAATCTCAGATTCGTTCTAGGAGGATGAGGATGTTAGAGGAGAATCAGGCTCTGCAGAGACAACTCATGCAGAAGCACGCGAAAGAGCTTGAGAGCCTGCGGGTCTCTGCTTTTAATTTCCTTAATCTCCTGAGATTGGACCAATTTCTTCTTTTTGAAATATCACATTTAGAATCTTTTAAACTTGTTTCAAATTATCATGACAGATTGAGGAGGAATGGGATGACAGCCTTCAATCAAAGGAACAAATTGAAGCCAAGTTATTTGGCAAGTATGAGGCTGCTATGAGAAGAGAAAGAGCATTGGCATATGCATACTCTCATCAGGTTTTCTATTCCTGCTATGAATTTAGATCCGTGATTGATTTTCCTTCGTGTAAAGAAATGAAGTGAAAAGAAAAAGTGCCTAAAGAATTTTAAATTAACTGAAAAGAGGATAGGATGAAAATTGTCCTAGTATTTTTTGAGGCACTTGAAAATATCACACTGTACTAAAAAAATCTAAAGCAGAAATCCTGAGTTTCCATAATGGCAGTCCCACTGACACTAATTGTCTTGGTCGTCTCTAGTTTCAAGGAGGAGAAAATAAGCATGAGTAGAGTTTTCAGAATTCTGATGACATAAGATGTTCAATGAGGAAACCTTTAAACTGGATATAATTATATGCATCCAAGCAATCCCACCTGGAAAGTTCACCTTGAACAAATAGCAGTCCCTGTCTAGGATATAATTTGTAGGCGCTACTTTTAATTCTTTGGTTTTGTAACAAATTTAAGTTGTGAGTTTGGAATAATTTGTTTGACAGCAAACCTGGAAGAATACATCCAAATCTATAAATCCATTTTTCATGGATCCAACCAATCCTGCCTGGGGTTGGAGCTGGCTAGAACGATGGACAGCAGCCCGGCCCGGGGAGAGCCGAAGCCAGATGGAGAAGGAAGAGGTTTCATCTGTAAGAGGTTCTAGCCGCAGCTTAACTGCTGCAGAAATCATCAAATCATACGCCCGTTATCAACTCAATTCTGAAAAGCATTCTCCAACAGCCAGCCAAACTCCAGGCTCACCAAGCTTTAAGCCCCAATCAACTCCTTCCAAGGCAGCTTCTAGTTCTTCAGCTATTGCCAAAAAACTGAAGAAAGTGAACCCAAAAGATAGTTGGGCTATGGATGATGACTCTAAAAGCATGGTGAGCGTGCAGTCGCGGAGGCACTCCATTGCTGGGTCATCGGTGAGAGATGATGAGAGCCTTGCAAGCTCTCCATCAGTTCCAAGTTACATGGTGCCAACACAATCTGCAAAAGCCAAGTCCAGGCTGCAAAGTCCACTAGCCACAGAGAACGGGACACCAGAGAAAGGTTCATTTGGGACTGCAAAGAAAAGGCTTTCTTTTCCCCAATCACCAGCCAGGCCAAGGCGACATTCAGGTCCACCAAGGGTAGGAAGCAGCTTAAATGGACAAATCACCGTGGGCAATGGCGTAACCAGTTGATCCATAAACAGAGAAAAAGTAAGGAAACTGTGAAGTATAATTGGAAACATCACGGAGGCAATAAGGCAACACTTCGTTTGGACTCACTGTTCATTTATTTATTCATCCTCGTCTTAATCTGTATCTTAAAGTTTCTTGGAAAGGTATTGGTTCCAGATGATAATTGTTTTATTTGTTATGTTTATCTATCTGTATTTTCTTACTTGTTGTTTTGGGGAGACAAAGGTTCTTGATATCATAATGGCAAAAGAACTAGTGTTTCAAAGTTCTTGATTCCACATTTGTGATATAAAATGTATACTTTACTTCATTCTCTCATTTCTTGGATAGTGCTTTTTTATTTATTTATTTATTTTTGAAATATATGTTATTTACTATGTGTATGACTTGGATTTTGGACCCTTTTGCCCTATGATCTGGGCCAGCTCATAACTTAATGGTGGTAGCTACCAGCTCAGCTCATCTGGTTGAGGGGAATAAATTTGAACATGTTGAATGGAATTTCTCTCTCTTTCACCCCCACTGCAACTATAGATTTCCTTATAAAATTGAGCTAACTTCCGTTTTTTTATTACACGTTCATGCAATTTTGAATTACTAGTTATCTTAATTCCGAAAGAAAAATTATTCTACTAATTATGATGCAATTTTGAATTACTAATTGTCTTAACTGATTATGAAAAAAGGAGATGTATGTCTATGTGCAGATAC
Organism: Bauhinia variegata; assembly: GCA_022379115.2. Lineage (NCBI taxonomy): Eukaryota > Viridiplantae > Streptophyta > Magnoliopsida > Fabales > Fabaceae > Bauhinia > Bauhinia variegata. The sequence goes on along the minus strand of CM039429.1, from coordinate 23,212,504 downwards.
AATGTCTAAATCACACAAATGCTTTCATAAGAAAAAATGACAAAGCCACCCCTAGTTTTTGGTATATTGTTGCTTTTATGATTGTTTATTTTATTCTATGATTAGTTTATAAAAAAAATTGGAGAATAATATTTGTAAAATCTAATTTTTAATACAGCCCCAAAATATCATACAATGGATGTAGGCAGACTTGAGTAGATCAGATTTAAGATGATTTTTTTTTCTTTTAAAAAATAAAGGAAATGGCTTTTCTGTTTGCTGTTGCCCCTTCTTTTTATTGCGGGAAACGCAAACCCTAATCCTGCCAGCTGCGAATGTTCATCTCCTGTTCTTGAAGGTGTTAACACATGGTAAGCCCTATATTCTATTTCCTCGCTTGCTGTCATTATCAAATACGATCGTTTGGTTCGATTGGGAACTAAGAAATTATCGTCAAAAAAGGGCCTTTAGGGTTTTGTCCAATCCTTAATTTGACAATTTGGTCATGGCATGATTCTAAGACTAGTTTTTTTCTTCTTTTTTTTTCATCTTAAGTATTGGTCTTTCTTCGCTCATGCACGAAACTACAATACCATGCCTGAATCCCATATAATTTCAAAATCTTCTTATTGCTTCACTTTCTTTTAAGCAGATAAGAACTTGCTTAAATTTTTTTATGACCTGAATTGGAACTTCTCTTCTCCTCAATTTTTTTTTTTTGGTGTATATGATATTTTCTCGGCTTCTGGGGTTGCCCACCTTTTCGAATTAGCAAGTACATGAAGCTTCTCTGCCATATGTCTTCAGACCCTTCACAGTTAGGAATTTTGACAACCCTAAAGATAGCCACCTCTTGTTTCTATTTAACTATTTACCAACATTTTCTTTGTTATGTTTGCTATTTTGTTTCTTCCGGCGGATCTTATGAATCTTCCATTTTTACTGGGTTGGATAAGACGTGATTTTACAGGAAAGCCAAGTTCTGCAATCCAGAGAAGCATGATTTCATACAAAATATGTTGAAACTCTCGTACCAAAATAACCAGAAATGGATTAATCCCTGACTGTCTATGAGTAGAATTTTGAGTTCTAGTCCCTTACAGTATGGTACTTTGTTCCCTAGAGATCCTAGCAAAAAGGAAGGTGGGGTGCCGAAGATCTGTTGGTGCAGTGGCACCTCATTTGTTCATATTACGTCCCTTATATTAAGTCTTTGATCAATTCATAATGCATTTTATGAATACTTTTACTAACTTTAAAATTTGAACAGACTACGCCATTGGTTGCAGGGCTTGCTGTAGCTGCTGCTGCTTATGCTGGTAGATATGGTATCCAGGCTTGGCAAGCATTCAAGGCAAGACCACCTCGGATGCGTAAATTTTATGAAGGTGGTTTCCAGCCTACCATGACTAAGAGGGAAGCAGCTCTAATTCTGGGGGTTAGGTACTACTGTCCTCGTTTAAAGATTTAAATCTGATGATGATGTCAACTTACTGCCACAAAACTTATTTAAAAAAATTGAGTAAACTGTGGTTGATATCTGAGGCACGGTTAATGATCTTTTCAATTCATTTGAAATATTGTTCTGTTGTGACCTCTATAGATTTTCGACAACCCTGCAGGTATAGATACCGAATACATAAAAGGCTGTCAAATTATAAAATCAATTGAAAAACATGTGCTAATCAGTTATAGTGAGCTTGGGTTACCAATTTATATATGGCTTGCTGAAAATTCTCTATTGTCTAGCTAGATTGAGTTTTGGCTCCAGCAGTTAGTGTGTTGCTGAGTTTGGAATATGAATCTGAAATACTGAGAACTTACATCTGGCTAGGAATATTGGATACTGGCCATGTATGCAAGGGATGCACTTCTCCCATCTGTGGTCCTAGCAATTAATGTGCCGTGTAGCCAACTGTATGTGGTAGCCCTTATGTTTCAATAATAGTGTGATCATTCTATTAGAAAGTTCTCTGTCTATATGCATAATGACAAGAATTGCCGTTACTTTTGGATTGGTAAATGATTCGCGCATCCGTGGGTTCTGTATTTCGACCGTCAAAAATTTCGTACTTCTCCTTTCACAAGGAGGTGCCATGGTTGAAAATCATGGATATGAACATTTGTAGAAGTACAAGAATAAAACTTCCTTTAGAATTTGAGAATGTTAATCATTTACCCGAAAAGAAAAATCTTGTGTCGGTTCTAATGGAACTTGTCTTTGTCATGCATCATGACTTGGCAAATCTCCTGAAGAGATAACATATATATGTGTATTGCGATTTATTTCTCTCGCTGACTTTAAAATGACATCAATGTTTATGGCAGAGAGAGCACACAAGTGGAGAAGATTAAAGAAGCACATAGGAGGGTGATGGTTGCAAACCATCCGGATGCAGGCGGTAGCCATTACCTTGCATCGAAAGTTAATGAAGCAAAAGATATGTTACTTGGAAAGGCCAAGGGTGGTGGATCAGCATTTTGAAGTTCGTTTTACACCCATCGGGCATCCCCACATTTGGCAATTTTGACCTTGATACTAATATTTTGATCTCTGGCATGTTATTTCTTGTTAACCCTACTGGGAAATTTCACACAGCTTGAGTTATATGATTCTATGAAGATGACGAGCTCAATTGAAACTTGGCTTGTGTCTTCTTCGAGTTTTCTATTGATGAAAGCATTAGACATTCACATAATTCTGTCAACTCTATTGACCTGTGCCTTTTAAGCTTTTCTTCTTCCTCCTTCTTATATTGGTTCACTTTAAAATGATTCGAGAATTTCATAATGTGACATTGGTTTTTTTTTTTTGTTTTTTTTTTTTTGGGGTACTTCAATATAGAAACTTGGACGGGTATTTTGGTCATTTTAACAAATTGGTTTTCAAAAACTATTCGAAGCATTTTATTGGAGTACCATTTACGTCTTAAAGGAAAAGGAAAAGAATGACAGATTAACCATGCAACTGATGTCATCTTTTATACAACTTAAGATTTGCAAAATCGAAATAATCTTCAACTGATATCATCCTTTTGAAAACTAGACTCGCGTATCTTACTTAAAAGAAGAAAAGATTCATTTTCTAAGAAGGTTTAGTATATTTTTCGTGTGAAAGAAACTAACTAGTTATTTGCAAGAAGAAAATAGTTACCAAACTTTCCTAACTCCTTTTGAAGAATGCAATCAAGCCACTAAATTGGGCAGAAAATGATAAAAGGAAATAATGATATCAACCCAGAAAAGTTTATGCATCTGAGTTAACCTTTGAAATGAAGAAGCGTGCTGACATATATGGTTAAGGATACAATTTAGTTCGGAAGATGAGAGGGGACGTTAGGGAAATGGTGTTAAGAGGCATCCCTTTGCTTTACCTATATCTCCGAAAGTTTCTATGATCCAAAATTTTGAGATTCGCAATCAATATTCTCATCTTTTAGCCTCCACTAAGCAAACAAGCAGCCTGTGGTATTTACATCACAACCTATGCCTTACATGTTATTCCACATAAGAAGCAGAAATTTATAAAACCTTTTCCACCTCTTCCTCGGGTGCAGTTTCTTCTTGTCTTTCAAGCGGACCTTGAGGGGTTCCAAAAAGAGTGGAGAATATATGCTTCTGGCATTCATCACAGAAAAAGAAATATGAGAAGTGGCCTTCATTCGGAAGCTTATGGATCACGGCCTCTGGCAAAACCCGTCCAATGCATTCACTCATTGATGGTGGGACAACCTTATCATCCAATCCCTGTTCAAGTTTTGAAAGTAAAACATAAGACGTAAGAATCGTTACTTGGATCAATGTTAGACAGTGTTTTTCTATCAGGAAATAATAACAGAAATGCCCAAGAAGAAAAGTCGTTTCAAACCTGCCATATGTTTATAATGCCAAGAAATCCTGTTAACTCACATTCTGCTTGACTGTACATTGACTTCAACCAATCAAGTATGCCTTTTGCTTGACACTTTTTCTGTACCCGGAGATCGATTAGGTCAAAACCCCAATTTGATACCTGCAGAGCAGCTTCCTCTATAAACGGTTGCAGGTTTCCCTGACGAACTGACTCCTCCACATCTCTCTGCCAAATTTCCTCAAATACTGGCTCTTCTATTAGGATTTCATCCTGAATATGTGACAAGACGAGGTTAAAAAAGCTGATTATGAAGTTTGAACTACAGCAATACTGTTTTGAGTTGTATACTAATCTGAACCTCAAAGTTCAGCCTCACTTTTACAGTCAAATGTTTGTTCTACCATGTAAAATACCGAGGCAGGGATGGATTAAGCATTTCATCACGCATCCGCAGTTTAATGAAGCTAAATATCTTATTAGATAAAGATGAATCTATTGCAACCAGGTTCTGATTTTTGTAGCATCAATATATTAGATGAAGCAAATGTCAAGACAGAATACGGCACCCTAACCTTCTTTCCTAGTGAGAAAGAAAGCTGTTTATCAATCCGATCGTGCTTTCCCGAGAAAAAGCTTCTCCGATAGAAAAAGGAGAGAAACTTTGGAAATCTACGTGCCAAGGAATACATGAATTTCCTCCTTGGCTGCCACTTCTCCCAAGTTCTTTTCATCTCATCCTTAGTCATACGTGGCTCAAATGGATTAATCATAGGGGCTAACATAGCTGCGCCTGCAATTCCCATTAAGATATATAAGAAATCGTGTCAAACTCCACAATGTGTCTCTTTTTTTCTCAGGAGAAGGGAGGTATAGAGAAAGGATAAGAATATTGAGTAAGCAACCACATAGAACATTTTACGGTCATCCGCATTATGCTAAGCACTTGAAGGTCATCAGGATATTAATAGTATAAAAGGGCGACCAACCTGCAATTCTCTCAGGGATGTATCTTAATGCAGCCCAAGCATGTATGCACCCACTTGAGTGGCAGAGTAACCAAAACTTGCCACTAACATTGATAGCATTGGCTAGATGAAGCATATCCACAGCTGATGAGTTAAGATTTCTATTGGGATGAGGATCACTCTCCCCAAAACCAGGAAGATCATAAGTGACTAAGCGAATACCATACTCTTCAAGCAATGATGCTCTAACTCCAGCTAAACCGTCCATAAGAGGAAAAAAAGAAACATATAGAATAAGATATCTCAATTTCTAGTGAAGTAAATTTCAATGAAAATATGCACGAGATTCATATCAATGCCACTCTTTCTGATAATGGAAATTCATGCCAATATGTTACCTGCTAACCGAGATGAAAGAAAAGAATGTGGAGCTACAAGGGAAAATCTAGATATGTCAGCTGGAACGCCTTGCTCATGATAAGCTAAGTGTCTTCCATCTGGAAGTGAAATACGGCTAGCACTAGGAGGATGTATCCGTATTTTCACCTCTGGGGGTGAGGCCTCACGGTTGGGATCTACGCATATAGCTGCAGATTGCTTATAAAAGTAAGTGAAGTAGTAAATCTATATGCATGAGATTTGACTGAACTGGAATTGGTATTAACATAAAAATCAATATTGTAAAAGAAAAAAAAAATGCAGACAAGTTCGTGGAAATGGAAATAAATCCAAGTTTAATTGGAAAACCTGCTAGTGCAATAACGAAGACGACGAAGATGATCGACCACGCTTGAACAGGATCGCGATCCTCCGGCAAATAATCATTCAGAAACCTTAGTCTCTTGGAAACCTTAGCACAGGGTCCGCCAAGCTTTCTGACAACGTAAGAGTCTTCGTTCATCAAATTCTGCTGTAGAATGTCCCTACAACCTCTAGCTAATTCCAACAGTATCTCACACCAAGCCAGCACAAACCCCATAGCCTGATCCTTAAAGCTCTCGCTCGATCTCTCCGATTCAACTTTGAGCGAATCAGTGGGAACATACTCCGATCTTCTGATCTCAAACGTTGTCGTCGGAATTTCCATGGGATCTCCGGTGTATCTTACCACCGGGTCCTCTATCAGACTCGCCAGCTCGTCTCTCCACGAGTTCACTTCCGCCATTTCCACTCAAATTAGTCACAGTCAACTAATAATAAAGCAGCGACATCAACCCTGAAAGTTGAAACTGAAACTTTAATAGCACTTATGGAGAAATTTCAATGTAATAATAATGGTAATGTAAGAAAAACCAGAAGGAAACCCAGCTGCAACTTTTTTTTCAAGCGTGAACCCGAAGCTAAGTTTAAAACAAAAGATTCAGAAAAGAAAAGAAAAAAAAATCAAAACGAAGAGAATTTCTAAAAGAAGAAAAAAATAACAAATATTAAAAAAGAAGGAAAAAGCCAAAAGCACCTTCTGCGATACTAACTTTTACTTTCGGATGCTGAAACCTAGGTTCCAGTGAGAAGCCGAGCATGGTAACCGAATTCTTATCTTGTTAACTAAACCTCACCATCACTGAGGCAGTTCGCTGCTAAATAGTTCGAGCAAAAAGACTAGAGTGGCTTTATGAAAGCGAATTCATGAAAGTAGATAAGGTTAAAAAAAAAAAAAAGAGAAGAATTAATGAATATATACAGGGAGATAGGCCACGTCAGAGAGGATACGGCGTGCAACTAACGACTGGCTGAGTGTGTGGTCGGCGCGTGTCTGGCGGTTCAGTGGGAATTGCTTAGCTGCAGGCTGTAGTTGTCGGTGGTGGAAGCATAGCATACGCTATTGCATTGACTTTGAACAGTGATTTGATTTGAGTGAGGAGGCGCATGTGACTGTGACTCTGGGGAATGTCCTCGATTCCTTTGGTAGTGCTACCTTTCTTTCCCAATTCAGGTTTTCCGTTTTTTTCCTATTACCGTTACAAATGAAAAGGAATTGATGATGCTGGTCCTCACTCCTGAGTAACCCGGAATGCTATGAACGGGTATTTGTTGGAGGCCCAAATAAATGTACACTGGCCCAACGGCTGGTCCCATAAATTTGGATCCCTTCTTGAGCAAAACAAAAATCTGACTCTCGTCCTGGTGTCATGTTTTACTTCTTTTTTATCTAAACAAACTCACAAATTATATCAGCGATTCAATAAAGGTTCAAATTCCTGGTTCAACACCTCAACCTTTGCCTACCTCTTACCTGGGTCGCATTTAAATCCACGGGAAAGAAAATAATATACAATTGAAGAAAACATGAAATTGCCAAAACCATCATACTTGATGAGCCATATCAAAGTGCTAGAAACATAGACCATAGATTCTCATTTGAAAAAAAAAAAATCTCAAATAAGTATAGTTTATACAAAAGAACCTACCTTTTTCTGAGGTTCGTGCTTTTTCTCTCCAAAATTTCAACGTAGGTGAAAATTGACAAATAATATATGTAATGTAAGTATATATATTATTGGTCTAAATGCTTATATACGATTACCTTAAAATTTGATAAATTTGTTGTTTTTATAATCTTATTTAATTAAAATTAAATTAATTAATATTTAATATAATATTAAATAAAAATAAATAAATAAGCATGGATCCACTTCAAACAGGTTGTCCCATTGTTTGAGTTAGTTGCTTTGCACTTCAAGGGACATCATCAGAATCACAAGCCGCCAAAAAATATTTTGTTGCTTCAATTGTAAACAAAGCAAAGATATAAAACTAAACACATGGAAGCATCACCCTTCCTTCCTTCCTTTTACGCTTTAATTTTTTGACTTATCCGTGCAAGTGCACTGCCGTTATTCTAATGTCAATCACAAGGGCATACAATAATTTTCTTTCGTCCATCCTATATGATGAATACGGATCTAGATCATAAAAAATGTACAAAGCTACTCTTAAACAAAACTCTTTTTTTAAATTTGTTCTCAGGTAAGAAAGGATGTAAATGTAAAGTTTTAACTCAAAAAATTACATTATTGCACTAAAATCATTTAGATAGCTAATTGATTCGTATTCTCATGTAATATCCTCCTTTTTGTTTTATAAATAAGATAAGGATATACTTTTTTTTGTTTGTCTAAAATAAGAGTTTTACTTACTTATTGACTGAGCTGACTTTAAATATAAACACGTTAAAATCTTATATTTTAAGTTACATTATTATATTAAATTATTATTTTTTTATATTTTCTCGATAAAATTACATAATATAACTAACTACTCAAATAGATATCGTTAAAATTCTCTGTCCTAAATCTATCACTTATAACGTGGTATTACAATTTGAGTTTTGGGTGAATTTGAATCATTGGAGGACCCAATGTGTTGAGCCATTTGTGGTCTCCATGTTCTTTCATATGCTGAATTGAACGTAGCATTACCACATGCAAATGCATTGCCGGGATATGTGATGTCTTAAACGAATAAACAGGATCTGTATTTAATGCACCTGTGGTCCATCCAATGCAAGTTTGGATGAAAATTTCAAAAGAAAATGTTGGCACAGGATAATCTACATTTAAAAAGGAATAATATTTGTTGATTTATTTTTGGTGTTTGATTTTTTTATCTCATTTATTATATTTGGTGAAAAAAATTATATATGATATTTTTTTCCAATCTTATTTATAAAATTTCTTTTAAAAATTTTAATCGCCTTTGGAGATTCTTTATAAATTTTTTAAATATTTTATTTATCTTAACATTTTCCTTTTATCATTATTGATTTTTTAATTCTAAGATTTTAATTAATGTAAAATTTAACTTTAAATAAGAATAAAATTAAAACATTATGATAATTTTCTAAAATATTAATATATTAGTTAATTTTAACAACTCTCATCATGTTTATGTAAGAAAATAATGCTTGAAGGAAAAACATATCTTGTATAGGAGGGATTACTTTGAAGTAAATTGAAGAGAATAAGGGGCGTAATTGCCACAAAAGAAAAAGACCCAAAAATATATGACCAAGGAGCAAAAATTAATGGACACTCATAACGATGGCCAAATTATATAAACAAACAAATTAAACTTTTCAGCCTTTTGTTACATTTTTTTTGATTCACTATGTTGAGTTGGATGATTATTTGAATTGAACAACTTTTTATTTTATTTTTTCCTTTATTGCTCTCCTTGGTTCACAACTAAAATATTATTAATTACTTTTTTTGATCACTAAAAATTTCAAGGAAGATTTTTAGTTTAAAATTTTGAAATTATTTTTATTAAAAAAGTCGATTATTACTTTAATTTCAAACAGAAATATTTTAATTCTAAAAAACACGGGACAATTGGATATAAAAGGAAAATTAGTGATGTAAGCATTAAGCATTTAAACCGACAATAACTTCTTTCTTCTTTTTTTTTTTTTTCTTTTTTTTTTGATGTATTAAAAACAATATAACATAACATCTCACATAAAACTACTTCCACGGTATATTTAAAAAAATACCATTTAAAATTAAAATAAATATCTTGAGAAGTGTTTGGTAAATGATTAAATTTTTTGTGAATCATGAAAACCATAATAAATCTTAAGATGTATAAATTATGATATTATCAAAATATATTAGTTTAGTATTAAATATTTATGAAAATATTCTTAAAAATGTAGATAAGAGTTTAATTTATAAAAATTATATCAAAAATAAATTTAAAAAACAGATTTTTTGAGACTTTAGTTTTGTAAAAATTATACAAAAGACGTAGAATAAAAAATCCCAAGTGAAAATTTTTGAAATTGAAGAAGAATTCCTTCAACACTCCTTAAATTTTTATAATAATAGGTAATCTTCCCTCATAAAAAAAAAAAAAAAAATTTCTCCGAAGAAAGTATAAGGAAATGAAACTTGATGCATCACTTCCTTATTTTTGAGTGTTACTCCAAAGCATTATCTTTTAAGGAAAGTGCGGATTTTATTTTAGGACATAAGAGGGAAAGTGCTTAAGAAAAGAAGAAGACACTTCTCTTATTTTTCTTTTGTAATTGGTAGTAAGATAAGGTTTTTTTTATAAACAATTGTTTATAAGATTTTGTTATACAGTTAGTATTTAATTTTTTTTTCTAAAAAATTCTAAGTTAGACGTGGGTAGTCGGGACTTCGACACTTGCCAAGTTGCCACACCCCGTCGCAAGAAACAAGGGGTGTAGGTCCCATGAAAATAGGAGCGTGGCCTAGCGCGTGAAAAGGAAGAGCGTGATATTAATAATGTATTTGTTTGAGACGTATTTTTGCTGTTGTCTGCTGCTCCATCCACTGACAAAAAAATACTCAACGACAGAAAAGAGAGAGAGCCTCGGGAACTGAGTGCAGAAGGCAGCTGAAGAAAGCTCAGTCTCCAGTTTACCAATGCTAACCATCCAGCCTTGACCCTTGTCTTCCCTTCCCAAACCAACGCTTCGTTAGGGTTCAGACGTTGGAGGCTAAGGCCAGCCACCTACAGGTTCCTTCGGGTAAGAACTGCCATTACTCTGTTTCTTTGCGGTGTTCTACAACTTTGGCCTTATCGGTGGTCGTCTTTTTTCTTCACCCCTTCTCGGAGAATACTACGATTTTTCAACAAAATCTGAACTTTTTCCTTTTGCTACAGTTTACAGTTCAAACTTTAGAGTTTTCACTGGAGTTGTTTTATGAAATATGGGGTTTTGGGATGTGATTCCTTCCTCTCCCGTCATTTTTTGTTTGAAAAGTTTTGTTTTCCCCTTCCTCCTTGTGATGTTTCCGAATTTTGTTCCAAGGGAAACCTGTCATTTTTCTGGTTAGTGTTTTGAAGTAAAATGAAGAGTTGCTTGGATGCTGTTTGCATTGAATGTTACTGTCTCGTATTAATATATATTTTGAAGGCCATAAACTCGGTGTTTTCATTTTGCTTTTCTTTTGAAAATGTGTTGGGAACATTCTCACTTTGATCCAGCATTGAGTTTTCTTTTTCTTTTTCTTTCTCATTTGGGCTAGTGTTTGCTGAACTGGAAAGCTCTGTTAATACTTTTTCTGTTCAAGGTGCTAATTATATTATTCCTTCGGATCAGTAATTTGGTCTCATACTGCATGTAGATCTGGGTTTCTTCTGCACAGAAATTTCCCCTTTTTCTTTCTCATTCCTCCGTGGTTTTTGTTTTAAATTTTTACTTTTAACTGGAGTCTCTCACTCACTGGATATATATATATATATATATATATATATATATATATATATATATATATATATATATATATATATATATATCTGTGCCTACTTATGTGAGCTTGTCTTGGGTTCTTCCATGTGAATAGGCTTGGCAGGGAATTTGAAAATTCACTATTAGCAACACGTTTGTGGGTTTACTTTGCAAAATTATTGGTTCTGTTTTATCTGTCTGAAACGCTAAAACGTCGAAGAGGTATGAAATTATGGTGTTTTCTGGACCACATGATGAATATCGAGAATAACATAGTTGTACAACATTGATTAGTCAAAGAAGGGGGTGGTAACGTGGCTATTATTATAGCTTGCAGCTGATGCAGGAAAGTGGATTCTAGTGGTATGGAACTGTTGTTAAGTAAAAGGGAGCAATGGTGGATAAGAAAATTAGAAAAAGTTGTTAGATGGTTTCCTTGATGATAATTTATTAATTATGTTGGTGTAACATTTTCTTAATTTTAATTTAATTATTAATCTATGTTTTGAGTTTGGTAGGTGGTAGTGGAGTTAGTTTACGTGGAGTTTCTTTGAAGGGATTATGTGCGGTTTGTTTGTTTGTTAGGCTTTTTTTGTTGAATGCTGATCTGAGCTGGTCATCCACTATGAATATGAACTATAACTTCTCATACTTATAAATCAGATTTCTTTTCATGTTATTTCTCAATCAGATTACTATTGCAGGTACTGTGGGTCAGGGCTTTTAAAGAGAGGTCTTTTATTTTGTCTTTCTATCACTTGAGATATTAAAATATGCAGACACCAAAAGCGAGGTAAGAAGGCCATCAATTTTCCTTCTTGCAGTTGCAGCAGTCCATTTTTGTACTATCTTAAAATAAGTTTTCGTTTTCTGGGAAACTTCTCTGATCTGCAGACATTAATTGCAGGTATCGACATGCAAATATTTCTGGGTTTCGAATGTAGGATAAATTGTTACATAGTGTAAAACTTGGTATTGTATGAATATGATAACTAGCAGATGCTATTCATAGGCAAGGCAAGCATATTCAAGAAAAGATTACCCTGTTCCTTGGAGAAAACACTAATATTTTTCTGATGTGGAGATTCTGATCTGAAAAATTGATTTATTGGTCTAAAGTTTTAGTGTCAGTTACCACTTACTGAAGTTACCAATAAGTTGGCAACTCTTGCCAATTTATTAATTCTGATATCTCAGTTGAGCAGATTACTCTGTTATCTGAAGATAATCTTTGATCTTGATCCTACATGTTGAAACTAATTGGCATGTGACTGGGTGTGTGCAGAGCTGGTTCTTCAGAAATGCCCCAAAGGAAATCTCCTGCAACCCCTCGAACTGCTCGGCAGCACAAGACACCAGGTTCTGATAATGACTCTGTCTCATCCTCTCCAAACCCAGCAAGTAAGACTCCAAAAGATAGGAGTCCAAAAGTCACTGAACGTAGGTCACCACGAAGTCCGGTGTCTGAGGTATACTCCTCAGTTGAACTCATTAACGTCGTTTATTATGTTTCTCCTCATGGTCATTGGTAATTTCCAGTTGTTCATTCATATATTTAAAGGAGTGTTTTTTTAATCATTGCCAATATTTGATTTACTCTATATTCTCTCCTTTATCTTCTGGCTCTAGAAGAAGCGACCTGTTAGAGTCCAGGAATTGGAGTCACAGCTTGCTCAGCTCCAAGAAGATCTGAAGAAAGCCAGAGACCAGCTGAACTCATCTGAGTCATTGAAGAAGAAAGCCCAAGAGGAGGCTGAAGAGGCAAAGAAGCAGCTTTTAGCCATGTCAGAAAAGCTTGAGGAATCCCAACAGCAGCTTTTGGAGATTTCTGCTTCTGAGGAAGAGCGGCTTCAAGAACTCCGTAAAATTTCCCATGATCGAGATCGAGCCTGGCAATCTGAACTAGAGGCGGTTCAGAAGCAGCACTCAATGGACTCAGCTGCTTTGGCTTCTGCTATGAATGAGATCCAGAAACTCAGGATTCAACTGGAAAGGGTGTCTGAATCTGAAGCTAATCAGGCTAACAACGCAGAGTCAGCTCATGCTGAGATTCAGGACTTGAGAATGGAGCTTGATGAAACTCTCTCTTTAGTGGAAAAGCTGAGAAATGAAATAAGTGATTGCAAAGAATCTGAATCCCGGGCCTTGGAAGTAGTTGGAAAAACTCAAATTCAATTGGAGGTGGCAAATAAGACTGCAGAAGCACTCCGGTCAGATGGCATGAAAGCCATGGAAGCATACAAAGTCATAGCTTTAGAGTTGGAGCAATCGCAATCTCAGGTAAAATCATTGGAGGGGCTTGTGAGCAAACTCCAGGCTGATCTGGTTAGTAGCGGTAACAAAAATATGGTAGGTGCGACCAATGAAACAGAACTTGCACGGGGAAATGGAGACGTTGAGGAGATAAATCAGCTCAAAGCTGAGCTTGATTCTGCCAAATCTGAAGTTGGGAAACTAAAATCTGCTTTAGAGGTGGCTGAGGTAAGGTACCAAGAGGAATATATCCAGAGCACGTTGCAGATTAGAAGTGCTTATGAATTAGTGGAACGTGCAAAATCAGAATCTTGTCAGAGAGAGGCCGAATTATGTGAGGAATTGAGGAGAGCTAAAGCTGACATTGAAGAGTTAAGGGCAAGCCTGATGAACAAGGAATCTCTTTTGCAGACTATATCCCAGGACAACGAGGGGCTCAATTTAAAGATCAAGCAACACCAATCTTCTGAGAAAGAATCCGAGCTTGTGATGGAGATAAAGGAATTGGATGCTGATATAGTAGAGTTGAAGTCAAAATTATTGGACAAAGAGACAGAGTTGCAAAGTATAAGTGAGGAAAACAGCACCCTCAAAATGGAGGTTCTGAAGGGAGAAATGGAGAAGAATAAAATTACCGATGAGGCTCTCGCTTCAGCTGAAGCAGCAAGGGCTGCAGAGCGAGAGGCTTTGATGAAACTTGGCTATGTAACAGAAGAAGCTGATGAAAGTAACAGACTAATAGCAAGAGTTACTGAGCAGCTAGATGCTGCACAAGCTGCAAATTCAGAATTGGAGGTTGAATTAAGGAGATTGAAGGTGCAGTCAGATCAGTGGAGAAAGGCAGCTGAGGCTGCTGCTGCCATGATCTCTACTGGGAATAATGGGAAATTTGTTGAGAGAACAACTTCACTTGACGGCAGCTATAACTCTATAACCGGCAAGATGAATTCACCTTATTCAGAAGAAACAGACGATGAATCACCCAAGAAGAAGAATACAAACATGTTGAAGAAAATTGGAGTCTTGTGGAAGAAGAATCATTAGCAGATAGACATGTCCTGGTAGAGAATCATTGCATGCTGGTAAACATGTCGAAAAAATGATTTTTGTTTTTATTGAATCACTTAATTCTATGTGTTGTTTCATGTCAGGTGTCTTTTTGTTTTCAGGTATCCAATGTGTATGACCATTAGAGCAATATCATGGGAAATCTGCTTTAAGATCATGTTGCAAAATATTATGTAGATACGTGGAAAGTGCCGAAGATCAGTGTTCCTTAACCTGCTTCTTGTTTCTGCTGTTTTCAACTGGTGCAGTGACTGTTAAAGGACCGACATGTTCGATGTTTTTTTATTTTTTTTTATTTTTTCTTTACCAATCTGTTTGTTTTCATTTCATCACATTGTTGGGAAGATCATACGGATGAAAAGAGCAGTGCCCCAGAACAAGGGGTGCTTTTATTATAATCTTGTTATTTGAGACAAGCATCAGTAATCTCACCATGCGTAATGAAATTGTCCATTATGTATTAGACATGTTACATACCTTTTTTTATTCAATTTTATTGTTGATTTCTTTTGTTTTCTCCTATTATTATTCAATTTCCTTTTTTGTTAAGGTAAAATTTTAGGGCTACAAATTTCTTGTTTTACTTGACTAATCCCACAGGCTATGTCCCATTTTAAAATGGTTAAAATGTTTTTTTTTTGCTTTTGATTTTTTGGAATTACTGATTTTAAAATACACATTTATAAAAATAATAACATTTTTTAGTCAGTCTTCGAAATAAATTAAAAAAAAGGGAAGTAAGGACCCACGTGCAACGTAGTCCCTAGCTGCTGTTCAGCGGATTTTCTTCTTTGGGCATGTTTCACTAATTCCATTGATTGGTTTCTTTATTTGAGTAAGAACTTTGGACGTAAACCGACGCCGAGAGGAGCATCTGATCCCTCTACAGTCTACAGAATTTCTTCACGATTCGTTGGTGTGCCAATTTTCCTTTCCAACTGGTTCCAGATTCTCGATAACTTTGGATAATTGAAAGTATCGAAAGCGTCTATTATCCCAGATCTAATCAGTCCCACATATTATAATATATTGCGAACAAGACAAGTTCCCGGAGTATCAGAAATCGGTAAGATTTTCCGATCTTGTGCGTCATGGCAACGCCGCTGCTGAAGGCCGTGACGCTGACCCATGTTCGATACCGTAAGGGTGACCAGTTGGGTCACTTTTTGGCGTGGGTCTCGCTAGTTCCAGTCTTCATCAGCCTTGGCGGCTTCGTTTCTCATTTCATCTTTCGTCGTGAGCTTCAGGGCATGTTCTTCGCTCTTGGCCTTCTCATTTCTCAAGTTGTCAACGAGGTCATCAAGAAATCGGTTCAACAGGCTCGTCCCGAGACATGTGCTTTGCTCGAGATGTGTGATTCGCATGGCTGGCCTTCGAGCCACTCTCAGTACATGTTTTTCTTTGCCATTTACTTTACTCTATTGACAAGTAGAGGAATTGGATTTTGGAATAGCAAGAACAACTCGTTCCTCAATTTTCTGACATGGTCTCTGGCCTTATTGACCATGTATTCTCGGGTCTATTTGGGTTACCACACTGTTGCTCAGGTCTTTGCTGGGGCTTCCCTAGGAATTTTTCTTGGGGCATCATGGTTTTGGGTAGTTAATTCTAGTCTGTTTCGTTACTTTCCGGCTATTGAGGAGAGTGCATTTGGAAGGCAGTTTTTTATTAAGGATACTTCACATATCAGGAATGTATTGAAGTTTGAGTACTATAACGCCAGGAATGCAAGGAAAAACACAAGTTCCGATTTGAAATCTGACTAACAGATTGAGGATACGTAGGTACGTAGCAAAGCATCTTTCACATTCGTTTGCTTTGTTATGAATTCCACGATCTTGTTATTTATCTTCCTACTGAGCAGGGCACTTCTGGCTTAAATGGTCTACTGCAGATGGATGAGTAGTTGGTGTTAGATTTTGCCATCTCTTTAGCTTGTATTGTTCTATGAAATTTGAGGTTTTGATTCATTTATGCTTATGTTTCTTGATTGCCATGCATCTTTTGACTTGTTAAGCTGTAAGTAAGGACTAAGGAGTCACTGACATTAATATAAGGCAAGTTCTTCTTATAATCAAGCCTTGTTTGAGCAAAGGGTGGATGAAAGGCAAGTTTTAGCCAATAGATGGTGGCGATAACATTAAAAAGAGAGGTAATGGAATGATAAGGTCTGGATTTGATTTGAATTTCAAACTGTAGGCTAAAAACTGATGACTGTTGTGGCCTAACTCTTTGTATCTTGAAACCGAGGGCATGGAATTCGAAAGTAATCTCCTGTGACTCAACGAATGAGGTTTGCACTAGTTGTCATGCCTGTAGTTGAGTGCACAAATGGAATCTGATATCGTGAATTCCCTTTTCTTTTCAATGATATCTTCACTAGGAGGTGTTGGGGGCCTATTTATTAACTGATGAGAATGGAAAAAATATCCTTGGTCATTTTGCTTTGGCTGTGTTTCATAGGATTCGCCTATCTTGTGAATGCAAACATTCTATTAATAGTTACTTCTTTTCTAGACACATGGTGGAGGAGCCAATTATTCTGGTATTACTTTGTCTGGGCAAGGGGCTATTTAGGGTAGGTCAACTTCAAGAAGGGCAAATAATAAAGAAGAGAGCTAGTTATTTGATTTGAGTTTAATATGATCAATAAACTGAATGATTTAGAAGTTTCTTATTGTAGGCTGGTATTTCATGGGCCCATCTTTGTGTTGATATAAACAGTTGTCTCTTAGTTCAGGGTTTTTCATGTAAATATATGATCAAGTAATCATTCAAGACGGGCTTAATTGTTTACTTGTTTGTGAGAGTAAAGAAGCTTGTGTGCTTACTCTGATGACTAATGAGAAGGCATATTTGCTTTTTATATGTAAGAATTTGTTCTTGAATTACTTTATTTCCATTTTATTATCACTTGAGTAGTTGTTGCAGCAGATCGCTGGTCCTCCCCGGCGCAAAAAGGAAATGTTAATCTAATGGCAGAACCTAGGGTTCCTTTTCTTACAACTTCTCATTTTTCAGTAAGATTTTTTTGTTGGACCATTGGTGTGAGAAATCTCGCTATATGTCCTGCATAAGATAGTAAGCTCTAGTAAATTAGCAATCTAATTGGTTCTTATCCTATTTCTTTTAAGGAAAAAACTGGTGTTTGTGCTAAATTGTTTGACATAAAAAGTCAAAAACATGAGCCTCCTCACTTTTGATGTATGTCTAAATCAGTGAAGATAAGAATATAAATTAACAGTTCTATGAGTAAAAAGTGAGCCTCGTCTTTGGTGATTAGGCGATTTTCTTTTGGGCTTATTATTTCCTTGACAATGGTTGATAATTTATGCAATTAAAGACACTATTACCATGATATTTTTGTATAATCTCTTCTTTATGCCATTTTCTGTATCAACCGAGTTTCTGTGAAGTGCAAAAGGCAGAAATATTCAAAATTAAGCTGTTTGCTTTATTACATTGACGCATGCCTTGACATATCATGTAGCAACTGAATTTGCTCTTGTTCGTTTTGCTAGGGAGACTCCTCCAAATTGGTCTTTCTGGATTTTTTCCCCCTGCAAATGTTGATGGCATCGTTTAATAATCTTAATGTAAGTGGAGCATTTAACCAGAAGATTGATGTATAAGGAGTGGCATTTAAACTATATTAGTGAGGGGAGCCTGGTATTTTAGAAGTTCTGCGGTGCCAATTTGTAGAACTCACGTGGAAAACATTTGATTCTCAGATGCTGTAATGCTTAATACCTGTATTCCGTGTCCACTTGATTTTGATTGCAGTGCTTACATTCACTTCTGTCTTGATATTTACTGCACTACTAATTTGAAGCGTAATTACAATTATAATTAAGGCAAAATAAAGGGGGAGGGGAAAATCATTATTTTTGAAGTAATGATTTTTATTTTTTATTTTTTTGGGTAAATCCTTTCTGTATTGATATTTACTGCTCAACCAATGTGAAACGTAATTACAAATTATAATATAATTAAGGCAAAGAAAGGGAAAAAGATCTTTACTTGATTCTTATCTTTGCATATTTAAGTTATAAAATCAAAATGTTATTTCACAGCTTTCAATTTTAAAAATCTCAATCAACGCAGATACACTCGAAAAAAAAAAAAAAAGGCATAAAAATGTAAAATGTCAATTTAATTTAATTTTACTCAGATATTTGGATTAAACAGTCGTAATTTTAGGTAAGGAAACGAAAGAGCCTTGTATCTAAAAATAGGAAGAAGCGGGAAGCATGTGACGTCAACATCAAAGATGACATGTTCAGCGGTTTTCCATCTCTATGCTACGCCAACCTCCACTCCTTCCAAGTTCTTTACTCTCTGACGCCGAGCTCGGTTTGGTTTCAGCTTGAGGTTCTCATTTTGCTTATCTTTATCTACTGCCCTTCATCCAATCCCTATGTGGCCGGTTCTCTTGGTTGCCATAGTAGCGGGATCCACTGGTCTCGTCGCAAAGCGCTTTCTTAGTTCCAGTAACGCTGATCATTCCCTGATTCCGGAAAAATCCCAGCAATGCTACGAGACTAGCGAAGATCCAGGGTTTACTATTGACAACGGGAATCTCGAAGACTCTACTTCACAGCACCTGCTAGTCCCAAGCGGTTTCGATGGATCTGGGTTTGAAAGTATTTCTGTAAAACAGGATGGGCTCTTCACTTTTTCTAGCTCGGTACCCCCCAAACAAGATGGGTTGCGGTTTCGGAATAACAAGTTTAGAAAGAAACCCGTGCTTGGGTGCCGAGGGTCGAAGAGTGAACTCCGGGCTGCAAAGGTTTTGATGAGATCTGATGTAGAGGTTCGATCAGAGCAGAGGAAGGTTGGAAGGAGATTAACTTTTTGTTTGAAGAGGAGGAAAATTACAAAGAATCTAGCTGCAAAAGCGGGATGCTGTTCTTCCAAAGGTGTGATTATTGGTTTTCCTATCCTGTTTGCTTCCATTATGATTTAGTTGAAATCATTTATGCTCTATATTTCTTATAATTAGTTGAAATGTTGTGCCTATCATGCACGGTGCTCTTGAATTATACTCCCAATTGTAACCAGCAATTCCGGCCTGTATTTGATAAATTGAAGCCTTAATTCTTCTAGCTAATGGCTCTAAGACTGTATTGGACAATGGAGACGGGAATATAGTTTATGAGCCTACTGATCTGTGTCCAAAGAAAATAAATAAAATGTTCCTTGACTTTGGTAGCAACTGTATGAAGTGGCAGAATAGATGGTGCAAAAAGAAATAAATTGCGGCTTCCGAAGTCGCATTTTGTTATTATAATATTATGTCCCACGACCACCATTAACCACATCAATTAGTGTATCGCGTCTCCTCCCATTGTTCCTTTAAAGAAGAGGTCAGACGGTTTTGATGTATTTTTGGAGTTGTAATCTTCTGCCAATCTTATGTGTAGAAAATGTTTAAGAAATTAAACCATGATCCGTTTGCATGTCATGTTACATTGCAGATTAAATGACTCTTCAGAGTGCAAAATTTTAGTCAAATTTATGTGAATTTCCTCGGCTACAAAATTTCTTGTTTCTTCACAGATAATTCTAGCTTACTTACTAGCCATGGTGAACTGTTTTTTTGGCTATCAAATGGGTTAATGAACGCCTTCGTGAAATGTAATTTATCTTTTATTTTTGACTATTGTAGTCTAACTATAAGGGCTCCTCCCCTTCCCAGGTTTTCTTGTACTTATTTCGCAAAAAATGGGTTTTGATGTCATTTTTGTACTTTTCAGATAGCTCCTTATTTGGTTTGGGGCTTAGCATTGGAATCATGTATAGTATGTCAACCGGAAAAGCTGAAATCAGTAAGCTGAGCAAGGCCGTGGATGAGACAGCTAGAGTTGTCCAAGAAATAAAAACTGAGCTCAATAGAAGAAGAAAATCACCACGTCCCCAGAAAATTTTGAATTCTGTTAATATTGACATGAACTATGGTAAAATGAGTGCTAGGCATAATGAAGTAATTCTCGACGAGAGAAATAGTGGGCTTAGGGATATTGATGTGAAAATTTTGAGTCTCCCTGATAGTGATGATGGTGAATGTGGAAGTAGTGCTCTCACTGAAGTGCCAGATCGACAGGCTCTAGAAATGGATCAACTGGAAGCAGAGCTTGAATTTGAACTCCAAAAGCTTCCTGGGTGTACTACTGGTGGTACTTGTCACGAAGAAATGAGATCAAATTTACATGAGGTGAACTTTTTGGATTCTTTTTTGTTTGTCTTACACATGAAAATATGCCCTCTGTGTAGTCTTCATTTTCCCGAGCTTAAATTGAGATTAGTCTATTTTCAATGCTTTCTTCTTCCTTTATAATTCGCTTTCCTAAATACTTTGGCCTTTTCTATTCCCTCTTTTTCTGGTTATATGGTTTTCCCATATAAACTTTATTTCATGGCTACAGAAATCTTTGGATGTCTTTGCATTGATGACGGTTATAAAGTTCATTAGGCATTGGAGAGAGCTCCTTTTTGATAATCCCTCTGCTTAATCTCGTTACTTTTCTGCCTCTTCCCTTTGTCCAGCAAGAGAGGATACCAATAGCTCTCTTGTTCACTTTTTTAATAGTAGTTTTTACTCATTTCAATAACTTTTATCGTCCAAAGATCGTTGTGGGTTTGACGTAGGAATTCCTGTGCAGATTGAATTTCCAGATGAACGGTGTCTCGGAACAGATGACCAGAACTTTTACTCTCAATCCTATGGAGTATCAACATCTGAACTGAATCATAAACAAAGCCATTTGCTGATAGAGCAGCAGGAGAACCAGATCCGCGAGCTGGAATCCGAACTGCACCTGGTTCAATCCAAACTCCATGAGAAGGAAGCTGAACTGCAGGCACTGAAGGACTGTGTCAGGCGCCTTACAGATTTGTCTCTATCTTCAGTTGCAGGCAGGATTATCTATCCTTGTTACCCAGAAACTTAAATTATGTTTGATTACTTGCTCGATGCTGATATTATTAATTCCGTAAATCATAGAATATGCTTTGTTTGGGAAATCTGACTCTCTGATATTGTGTTTACCTCTCAGATGATGAAACTGAGGCCTGCACTAATCAAACGGTTGCCAGCGATTACTTTGATTCAAAGCAATCGGTCGTTGGGATGAAAAGACCTATTGGTTCCTAATCATGTGCATAGATTCAGTATACGCTAGAAAGGTTAAACATTTTATTATGCGGGTAAAACAGCAATTTAGCAGGCAAATGTCTAGATCTGATCAAATTGTAACATCAAGGTTGGCACTTAAGTGGTATGTGTATATAATATAGTTTTGGTGTATGTGATTAAAATTTTTTTGCTCCTCTATAGATAATCCTATTGCACGTTGCATATGTATCAGATGCCAACTAAGTTGACCCATCTTCCCATTTTATTTTAGTGGTTCTAAACTCATTAGCTGCATGCCATGCTGTCACGTGCTCTGAAGCACGAAGACGTGGAGTCAATATAATATAATGTAGTAGACTTCGGTTTCCATAATAATTTAATTTAACCCATATCTTTCAGAGCTGAGCTCTCTCAGATTGATTCCCAATTGACTTAGAAGACAAGGCATTCCATTCCTGTTCGATGGTCAAGCTATATTTTGTGTGCCAGGGCAGGAAAGGACACTGCAACCTCTCTTGACTTTCTGCTCTCGTGTTGGTAGGGAGATTACTCATCAGTCCACTCACGACTCGTGAAATGACTAATTTCACCAACATTTTGTAGGACGGATTGGTTGAAATTGGGTGAGGACAGGAATGGAAAGAAACTTTGCTAACAGAATCTTAGCATAGTGGTGCTTAACTGTGTGGAGAGCACTGCTTTTTCCCATCTGCTTATAACCGCTGCTTCGCTCAAAATTGTTTCTCTATTTCTCGGAAATTGTACAGGCAAGGCAAACACTACTCTGATCTGAACCCATAGTCGTACAATTGCCAAACAACGACATTACGTGAAAATGGAATTTATATTTAATCCGAAAAAAGTGATATTATCAAGAAATGAAGGAAAATGATTTATGAACGATAATGGCTGCTTTCCTTTTCAATTTCAATCATATAAAAAATAAAATTTATCTCGTGTAAATAATTCGGGAATGAAACTGAAGTTAGAGGTGGGCCCCAAAAGATCATTTCTGAATAATTTATTGATGCAGAAATTGATTCGCTGAAAGACCCTTCTCTCTGGGCACGATAACGTCTGCGCCAATAGGGATACATCAATCACCGTCCAATGAGAATATAATTCAAATTTAATTTACTAGTTTACTACATGAATAAAGAGTAATACCATATATATATTATCAGTCTAATACCAATGATACAATTTAAAGTTTATTGTATTCATCTATAATTTTATTTGAATGGCTAAGATTAAGAGAATTGAGATCCAGTGGTCTAGATTGCTCTCGCAGTTTCTTCCGGTGCATGTGATAATTTCTTATTATAAAAATTAAATGTTAAATAATAAGTGACCTAGAGAGCAAAGCCAAACAGAACCTTACAACCTCGAAATGTAGAAAAATCTTTACCGTGGATACACCCGTCCGTGCAGAGATAGAAATAATTATTTTTCATTTTAGTGTCCACAGCAGAAAACAAAAAATGGCATAAGCATTTACCAGAATGACAAGCTCTCCTCACCCCATCTTCCCGCATATCCTGGGTTTCACTAAATAGCATACCAAACTATCCCTTACCTCTCTTACTATAACCGCTTAACCACATAGGGATTGAGAAGAGCAGAAAGCAAAGAGAGTAAAACTGGGTGAGTGAATAACGTCAACATGAAGCTATCTATCAAACCCATTTCCAGTCCGGGTCGGACCGAGAAGTTTCCGCCGCCATTGATGAGGTTCTTGAGAAGCAATGTGGGGAGTAGAAGCAGAGGCAGGTCACGCTCCAGCCCTATGTTTCTACGGAAGAAGAGCACCGCCATTGAAACCCAAGAACCCTCTTCTCCCAAGGTCACATGCATGGGGCAAGTGCGAGTTAGAAGGTCATCCAAACAAGCTGCTGCGAAAAGAGGACGACCCGCGAGGGACCCAACTCCCACCCGATGCTGGTGCCGTTGGATCCGAAATACCTTGTTCTGTAACTGTTTCTCCGCCAGAATCAAGCCCATTCCCTGCCAACCGGTTTGGCCCAAGTGGGAGTTCTTTCGAATGTGTAGTTTCCGAAAAAGAGCGACCAAGGTCAGAGAAGATTCAACTGGAACTGAATCCAATTTCCGGCAAAGTTTTAACGATGAGTCAGAGCTTGAAAACCACGAATTAAGAGAAGATGCAGATGAACAGAGACCTAACGGTAATGCTGATACTAATGATTTTCTTTGTAATTATTCTACGCCACCGAAAAACGCTTTACTGTTGACAAGGTGTAGATCGGCGCCGTACAGATCTTCGTCTTTAGCCGGTAGGTTCTGGGGTTCACCGCTAAAGAGTGAAGAGACAGGGGAAGAACAGAGAACAGAGATGGAAAACAGAGAACAGAGCGATAACGAGAAACCCAGTTCACAAAGAGAATCAATATCAGTTCAAGAACGGGAAATAGATCCAAAAGACGAGGAAAAGTTGGGATTTTTAAAAGAACGTGAAGATTCAAGCAGAGAAAAAATCATCAAATCTGAAAATGTTGAAGAATTAAAGAGAAGGAAAAAAGGGGAAGAAGAAGAAGAAGGCTCTGCACGTCCTCTGGTACTCACAAGGTGCAAATCAGAACCTGCAAGAACTGCACATAAACTTGATCCTCAGGTAAACCTCTGGAAAGAGAGAAGATCAGGGTTCACTAATTCAAGTTCCCCACTGATTTGTGATTAATCAATTCATATATCCACATTACTTTGCTTAATTCTTTTTTCTTCAATCTCTCCCCATCAATGGTTACTGAATTGAATATAGTTCCCCATTTTTTTCAAGTTTTTGAATATAATTATCCTTGTTTGACATCTGGAGCTGTACGAGAGAATCTCTACAGCACTATGGTAATATAAAAAGGTAACTTGGGAAACATGAAACCTTGTGGCGAGTTCTTCTACGGTAGCAGCAGTAATTGCTGTCTTTATTGTCAATAAAACGAGCTTCAAGTTTCTGTTCTCTTCTAAAATGAGAACTGTTTCTTGTTGAATATACGTTGTTATTGCTTTAAATTGAGTCGTATTTTTTTACATAAAAAAAAAAAAAAAATGTTTCGAGTTATAGAACTTGGACATCTTTGGATACTCTGAACAGCTAGCTTTGCTCAACGGGTGGAAGGTGGGGAAGCTAATATAGCAGAGTATCTTTATGACTCTGAGGAAAACGGCATCTCGTTTTTAATGGATCGGTGACATCTCGAATGTGTAGGCTTAGTTTATTCATTCTAGCATGTATTAAATATATAGTTGTCCATACTTCAGAGTTCAGAGCACAATACATGTAATTAATAATATTGACA
This sequence comes from Bauhinia variegata, assembly GCA_022379115.2. Classification (NCBI taxonomy): domain Eukaryota; kingdom Viridiplantae; phylum Streptophyta; class Magnoliopsida; order Fabales; family Fabaceae; genus Bauhinia; species Bauhinia variegata. Next base: position 23,187,741 of record CM039429.1, on the reverse strand, counting down.
GTTTTTTTTTTTTTTGGGTATATTTATGTACCTCGAAAGTTGTTTCTTTTCTTTTATTTTTTTATATTTTATAAGTGGATATGTATGTATGGGGTCTATGTCCTTCCAAATTGGCCAAGAAACAGAGACATAGTGAAGCATCCAATGTGAATTAGTTACCAAACCACTCTGCTTTGTTTCCTGGCTAATAAAGGAAGAATATGAGTGTTGGGAATATGAGATGGACATTTTAGATTTGCCCCGAGTTTTATTTCAAGCTTTTTCTTTTTTACCTTGAAATTTTAGGCCAAACAAAGCATTGTACTATTAATATCAAACTTCAATAAATTAAGAAAGAGGGCTGAAGGATGTACCAGAAACCGTACCTCAGACTTAAATTATAAAAGAAAAAAAAAAAAGATAAAATAAAACCTCAAATGATCTCGATTGTACTACTGGAACATGATATATTTTGTTAGCTGTTACAACTATCCTAATACATGTGAGTCCAAGATAAATTAGAACTATCCTTAATCATATTTCGTTAGTTGTTAGATTGAAAGATAAAATAAGGCATCATCGACTCTATGAATATATGCATCATCGACTCAGAGTATATAAATCAGTTTTTTTTTTTTTTAGTTTAATTAGAAAGCTTGAGTTTAAATTTTGAGAATGTAATTGTATTAAAGTTATTTAAATTATTTTAAATATTTAATGTGATATTAAATTGGAGATAGTATTTATTTTTTTAATAAAAAGAGAGATAAAATAAGGTTTTTTAGTTGTGGTAGAGCGCAGGGGCATTCCGTATAATCTAAGCAGATACGAGGAAGAGACAGACAGGTTCTAGTGTTACTGAAAGGCAGCTTGTTTGAGTTAGACGATCAAATTGTACTAAATGTTTATGGAAAATAAATCTCCATAACTTATTTCTGACATGTATGTGTTTATGTCTCCTACTCCTAGGAATGCAAGAATGTGGCATCGTGCAAATCACTATGAGTAGACAGCTATATATGGACAATTCATGATGCTATTGCCGTCTTTAATTCTACAGTTAGGGTTTGAGAGTTTGATCATCAGATCCTTAACATAGAGGCTGCGATGGGTGAGTGTCCCATTCTCACAGGCAACAGGGTTTCCATCACAGACGCTTGCATTAGGGGCAATTGGCCCATTCCCACTCCCATTCCAATCCTGCAACTAAATAGCTGTTCCTGTTGACCCAGCCACCCACCCAGTAATACAAACCATGAACTTGCACTTTTCAGAATAATCAAATAATGAATTAAATGGTAACAGGAGCATCTAAATTTTCTCCTTTACTCCACTCTGCAAATATAGAGAAGAGACAGAGAGATAATTAATGATATGGTAACCAGATGAAGATGAAGCTGAGAGAAAGAATGAAAAAAGAAGAGCCATTGGCATTGGACAAAGCAAGTCAAAACCAAAGGGTCGCCATCATGGAGTTAATGCACTTCATCATGTAATGGGGTCTCATTTTTGACATTTCATAACTAACTACCTTCATGTGGCTATAAATTCCACTCGAAGATTTCAGCTAATAATTTTCTGGTTCTTGTACAGCGAGTAGTTGGAATTGTACCCCAATATCTCTTGGGCTTTAGTTTCTGTGGCAAACTAAAACATTCCGGAATTACTATACTAACCCCCCGTCAAAGTGGGTCATCTCCTTGCACCCGAATTACTATTCATTTGTCTTGTTGTATGGTATCATCAACTATAACGAATATATATAATAAATTGCAGAGTTTAGTAACTGAAAGGAAACATAGAAGATGTAGCAGGAAGTGTGACTAATCTGAAATCCAGCAAGGTCGGTCCATAGGATGTCCCTCTTCAGGACAGTTTCAATTATACACACACATGGACTTGTCCCAACCACACTTCATATTTATTCCCTTTCAATGTTAAGACCCCGTTTGGCACAAACATTCAAAAAGTTTTAGCAAACAGTGATAAGTTAACTGTACAAATCAAATCCTTTTATCCCTTCAAATTAAAGTTAGGTTAAATAACTCGAGTATGCTGAAACTTCACCTAAAATACACCAAACACTTTACGAGACAAGAAATTCTCTCCAATACAAATTTAAAAAACCTCATGATCAAACAGAACCTAACTATTCAAGTAAAGAAAGCCGATGTTAGCTTAAAAGGTTAAAATGAAGAAAGCATTAAAGCTGCAACCCAACACATCCATCCACATCGATACCTCAAAAGTAATTGCTGTGTGGATGGCGACTGTTTTCATTGCCAAAAGCCGGAAGAAATCTACTAAACAAATCACTCGTTAAAGACATTCTACCTTCCTTTCCTCCCTTATATAAATCACCAAAACCTTTATCTACGCTTTGTCAATACTCTTAACAAATCAAAAACCACAGAATTCTTGAACATCGCCCTTTTATGGAGCTCAGGTCTACCTTCAAGGCTTGCTTCTTCCTCTTTCTTCTCCTGGTTCTTCCCTATTTCTCAAAGGGTACGCAGTCTTTCTCTGATATCTTATTCTATTACTATACTAGTTTATGCCGTATCAGTTTCGATTTCGATCATTGTTCTGTACATGTAAATTCTTGCAGGTGGGTCAGAAGTGGTGGACTCAGAGATATATGAAATTGATTATCGAGGCCCAGAGACGCACTCTTCCACTCCTCCACCTCATGATTCCCATGCCAGCACTTACCCAAAAAACTCACTGCCTCCACCCAAAGCTAAGAAGCCCACTAATCAAAAACAACGAAAGGTGAAAACTTTCTGTTTTCTGATACTTGAAAATTCTTGCTTTTTTAGTTTGTTCTTCCATTATATCCAGTAAGAATATGATTCAGCCTTCAATCATCCTCGTTCATTGCCTGTAATTTGGAAATAACAACTCAGCGTTATCTTCTGTTTTCATTCTTATCACACGAGTTTTCTTAGCTTATTGTTCTTGGCTTCTTGCTTTTATGCTTCGTGCCCTCTAATCAAAAACAATGAAAGGTCAAATCTTTTCTGCTTCCTGATACTTGAAAAATCATTCAATCTCTCTCGTTTTTGGTTTGCTCATTTCTTTCTGTTATTTCCAGTAAGAATATGATTCAGTATTCAATCATCTTCCTCGCTCACGAGTTTTCTTGGCTTTTATTCTTGCTGTAGGTCAAGAAAATCCGCGGATGAAGAGGCTTTGCAAGTGAAGTGAGAGTGTGGTACTAGATCGTTTCAGCTCTCGCGAAGAGAATGTTTTCATTGGGAATTTGGAGTTTTTGGGTCTTGTTTTGGTGATTGTAAGAATTATAAGATACAGGAATGTCTGTAAATGGGATTGTGTGGTGATGGGAGAAACACAAAATTCCGTGGTCTTTTCTGTTGTAATCTGATATGTAGTCCTAAGTTGTAACTGTCATCAGATATGTAATGTTCCTCTGTGTTTAGGATATAAAGACGTATATCTAACGTAAACTGGATGGGATCCATTGTTTCTCCAACAAATTACTTACACGTCAAAAGATTCTATTATATATATTTCTTGCTCTCTAACCAATAATTACAACAGGGAAAATTAACCCAACACCTTGCCTGTCTAATTATTTTATTATTATAATAATTTGATCTTCAAACTCCACAAGTCGAGAAACCTAAACATATTTTTTTTAATGGCTGAATTTATGGGCAATATATACATACACATATCTTTAATTGCAAGGGACCTCGATATATATATATAATGCTTGAATGAATGAATAGATGGAAGGGAAGGCCATGTGGGAGCGTAAATGGCACACACATGCAAATAAATAAATATGATTGGCAAAGACCAGACAGAAACATGCAACTAGAAACCAACTCCACATTAATCCACTGACACCCCTCAGGACACTGAGTTCTAAGTTAATGCTTCTAAATTTTTATTTGCCTATCTCCATCCCTCATTCATTTATTCTCTTTTAATATTTTTTTATTTATTTATAAATATTAATATAAATAGAATAAATAATTTCCGAACGGAGAAAAGTAATGATATGGGCCACATATGAACTTCGGCCTGCTCAAGCCATAGGGCTATCGTGACACGAGCCTCTTAGCCTGAGTAAGCTTACGGACTACCATTCGAAAATTTTCACTATTTTTAATAATTTATATTTTAAAAGTTCAAATCCGGTAATGCTTGTGTGGTAAAGAAAAAAGGCAATGGGAGGAAGGGAAAGCATTTAGCGGCTGGACGCGGGTTCTTTTCCTTCCACCGACGTAAAGTAACTGTTGAATTCTCTCTTCCGTTGTTGCCATTTCCCAGATCCAGTTCTCCTCGTAGCCCTTGGGTTTCAATTCATCTTCTTTAATTCCAATATTCGCTGGTTAGGGTTGCCTTTGGTCCTCAATCTCATCACGATTCATACTTCAATTTCAGAATCACATGGCTACTAACCAATATAATCACGAGGAATCAAATCCTCTTCTCCAACAAGCTCAACAAGATGACAAGAAACCCAACGAGCATTCCAACTCTAAGACCCCGGAAGCGCCTGAGGCGTTGAAACCTTTGGCCTTTGAGCCTGCTATTGGTAATGGGTATGGTTGGACTGCCGATGGGCTCCCCTTAGGACATGGGAGCGTGGTGGGCGAACCAATGGGTCGGACTCAGTGGAATTCAAGCCTTTGCGCTTGTCTCGGTCGCAATGATGAGTTCTGCAGTAGCGATCTTGAAGTTTGTAAGTAGTTTTTTTTTTTTTTGTCCTCTCTTAATATGCATTCAGTTTGGGGGAATTTGTCAATAGGGCAATATGTGATCATGGATTTTTTATTTTTTTTTAATGAGCTTATTCGTGCTGTATGTTCATCATGCATCTTTGGCATTTCGAATTTCACATTCAAGCAAAATAAGAAATCAGGAAGACAACGAACATAATTGAAATGGTGAGAATGTTTTCGTGTATAATTTCCTGAGAGATAATCTTGAAAGCTTAGTCTTTCAACAAAATTCTACTCGGAAAGCTCAGCTATGACCTGCATGGTTGAATCTAGATTCTATATCTCTCTCACGGTTCACGAATATGGAATTAGATTTTCCTAAATCAGTGTGGGAGGCAGAAAATTGATTAATGTTTACATCTTAATATCGGTTCTGCTTTTCTCTTTCAATGCCAACGAACTTGTGTTTTTTTCATCTTGGTTCTTAAAATCTTTTTATAACTCTGACATGGACTAGGCCTTCTGGGGAGTGTGGCTCCCTGTGTGCTGTATGGGAGTAACGTTGAGAGGCTTGGATATGCTCCTGGGACATTTTCCAATCATTGTTTACCTTACTCTGGTCTGTATATGATTGGGAATTCCTGTTTTGGTTGGAACTGTCTTGCTCCATGGTTTTCCTATCCTAGCCGTACTGCTATTCGTCAAAAATTCAACTTAGAGGTAAGTTGCTATTATCAGGTCTCCGTTTTTTATATGTTTATTTTCTGTATTAAACTGACATAGCTCCAAATTGTCTTCATGTTGACTTTAAGTGATCAAACTCTTTTATATTTGAGCTCAGAGAATGCGTAAAAACATGAAACATGACATTATTAAAACATAGCTGAACATGCAAAAAAATCCTGAAAGCACTATAGAATAAGCTAAGGAGCCTTGCAGTATGTGAAAACATGATACATAAAGAGCCTTGCAGTATGTAAGTTAATGAGGTTCTTGTACCTTTTTTCATGCACTTTTGAGTTTCTTCATCTTTCTAAACACTATCGAATAAGCTAACTATGGAACTGAAATTACAATGCTGCATGATATTACTACGATTGTCTCTATAAGCGATGGTTCTTAGCTAACTGTAGGTGTCATATGCTTTGATTTTTTTCTTTTTTGGTTGTAATCGTGAACTTGTACCGAGTCAAAACATGGTGACATCCTATCATCCATTTCGTGCATTAATCAGCAGCTTCTTGTTTGTGTCATATGCTAAGAAAAATGCTGTGCCTTCCTCCCTCCCTCGTTTTTTTCTTCCAATAATATTTGTATCTCTCTGTTTCTCACTCCCTTTCCTCCTACGAACTCATCACAATTCGTATATTCGTTGAACAAACTTTTCTTATCTTTTGTTATCAGGGAACTTGTGAGGCAGCTACTAGGTCATGTGGGTGCTGCGGAAGTTTTTTGGAAGACGACGTGCAACGTGAACTGTGTGAGTCAGCCGGTGACCTTGCCACTCATGTTTTCTGCCATGCTTGTGCTCTCTGCCAAGAGGCTCGTGAGCTCCGTCGTAGGCTACCTCATCCTGGGTTTAATGCTCAACCTGTCATGGTTATGATTCCCCCGGCCGAGCAGTCCATGGGCCGTGGGACCTGAAAAAGTTTCTTCTTCCTCAAGTTGATAGCGCTATTGCTGTATATGTTACTGTAGTTTTCTCATGATTGTAGGACCATGTTAAACTTCTGGAAGAAGATCTTGGTTCTGCATATCTAGTATAATAAGAATACAAACGTTTGGCTATGTATTGGTCTGTAATTCATTATTTATATTCGTAAATATACCTCATTGTATGTATTTTGGACTGGAATCATATACAAGCAATCTTCTTGCTGTGTTTATGTCAATATTCGAAAGTTTTCTTCACTGCTAGCCCTAGAGAGACTGTAACGTAAACCATTGAAGCCTGATGCAGCCGGTTATATGACACAAAGTGAAATCACTGTCTCATCTACAACCTCTAAGGTTACGGATTATTAATATCAATCAGAATTTCCCATTCTTTATCTTTTTTTGATGGAATATTTCAGAATTTTTAACTAATTATTTTTTTGGTACATTAATTAATTATTTAATACTGATTAAAAATTGATAGTTAGAATAATTTGCACCGTTATTTTTACTTATTTTTTGGTGGAATTGTATTCAAATTAGAACTGTTGACGGGACGTACTTCTCTACACGAACCTGCGTTAATTAACAATCCATAAAACCATCCATACCTAGAATGGTCAAAAGATTGGACTCTAGAATTTGTTCCATATTGTTACCAAATAACATAAAGCAATAAAACCAAGCTTAGCAAAATATTCATGCAGATTGACACGATAAAACATCGCACAGAATGACTCAGCCATGAAACAGAATGTTCCAGATATACTACTAAATCACTAACTCATCTTGCCACAGTCAAATGAGACTGACAAGACTAAAATTAGCAAGACCCTAGTGACCACAGAACGGAAAGTTTCTTCTGAGAGTATAACAGAAAAAGAGTACAAAGTGTTAATTCATTCTCCAGGTGCAGAGATGCCTTGCTTCAGTTTCTCCTTTCTCAACTTCTTCTTCGAAACTGGCTTCTTCTTTCTAGGAGGAAGAGTCTTCTGTGCATACGCGTAGAGTACATAATTTCCAACCAGGAATACCACCAGCAACCCAACAACAAGCAGCAGAACTATCAATGCCGGGTTGAACCCTTTGGCTTCAGAATTCTTCAGCACATCTCCCTAGTTGGGACAAAAAAGAAAAACTCTCGTAAGGCCACACCACAATGGAAACTTTAATAGGAATGAAAATGCAATTCTTGTAATTCACCCCTAACAAATGGTCAAGAGCAGAGCAATCTAGGTAACAATAATATATCATCTTTTTTCCTTTAAAGATTAGCTCCATTTAACATGAGCAATGATAAGAGAAATGCCATTTTATATAATACAGCCTTGTTAGGAAGATCTGGAATTTCATGTATATTTTCAGTCATTCAGAACTCTTCCTAAAAAACATTTTCTAATTGGATTTCTATGAAATTGATCATAAAGGCTGTGACAAGAACGGCACTAAAATGAAATTTCATCATTGAAAAGTTGATTTTAATATGCAGTTCTGACAGTATGCATTGAAAATAGACATGACTTCCATGTTGTTGAAAGTAGGACAAGGACCATAAAACAATAGCATGAACAGTATATGGTAGAGAAGAACCACATTATGATTAATGAATAAACTTGTTAGCTGACTTATACATAATTAGGTAGGAATGTTGTTATAAAATTTAAGTAGGAGATTATGGTTTCACTTAGAAAGGCTTCTGGCTATGTCATATGAATATGAATAGTGCAGAAACCAGACTTCAGGATTATGGCTGCAAAATCGAAGGCTTGAAGTCATTGCCACGTCATAGTAATACACCAATGGAAATGACCAAAGCTAGCCATAGTTACAAACTACCAGATAATTATCAGTTTATGACTCATTTGTCAAAATTTTAACAAGAACAAAAAGCTGAGAAAAAGCTTGAACGATTCTAGGTTTCTAACACACATCAACCTCACAACACAGAATGTATGTCAATCGCAAGAAAGAGGATTGCTTTAATATCTAGAGGGTCATGCCATTGCCAACTTCACCGAGCTTCTGGCAAAATGTGCAATCTTAAATAAAAATTCAACATTCCTTTTACAATAACCAACAATAAATTAAGCATCTCGTAATTCGATAATTCACTGAATAGAAGGATCATAGCTGCATGCAACATGCCCCACCCATCCCATTCCCTCTCCTGCCTAGGAAAAGAAAAAGTATAGAATAGAGGAAACAAGACAGAAAAACAAAACATCAGCTGCTCCATAAAATCAATTTGACTTACATGCTTTGATCTATGATTTGAGATCCATTGTTAAAAGAAAAAGGAGGGAATTTGGGTATAGATGTGAGTATCATACAATTTACAATGATTACGTGTGCAGATGATTTCGTGATCCGGATAAGAGGTCGAATTTCTAGGATGCGAAAGAGAAAAATATCATTTCACATAGATCTAGAAAAATATAGAATCAATAAAGGAAACAGGAAAAGAAATAGTAAGATTGAGAAAATTAGAGCTCGGTACCACGTGATCGAAGGAAGGAGGAACTTTATCGGCGAAGTCAAAGTCATCGGCCATGGCAGCCGCAGCAAATTGAACAGATCTATTCGAAGTGGAGCTCCGTTTGTGGACGGTAATGGAGTCAGCTCGAAAAGAAAACGGGGTTGAAGAGAGTTCCAGAATGGAAACACAGATTTAACCCCAATGAAATTACGCTAAAGACAACAATGTCAATACGTCCCCGTCTGCGTTACAAAAACTATAGATTGCTTTTACAAGTATCCTAAATTAATTTCGTGGGTTGTTTGTAAGGTTGTAAGTTTTAACTTATTTACTTGGGGTAGGAGATTTAAAATATATATATATATATATATATATATATATATATATATATATATATATATATATATATATATATATATATATATATATATATATATATATATATTTGGAGTAAATTATCAATTATACACTATTAAAAAAAGAAAAATTATAGACAGAATCCGAGGTAGATTTGAGATAAAATTTTAAATTTTTAAATATCAATAAATTTGGGATAATGAGAAATGGAGTATCGCCGCGTGGTTAATCACCCCAACAAAGCTTCATCTTGTTTTCTCTCCATGGAATTCTAAGTTGTACTATTTGGCACTACTCCCCTTTCCCACACACTACGGTGCAAAAATAAATAAATAAATAAATAATTTGGGATGGTCCTCTCACATTATATGCATAATTTACCCTTACAAACTTGCATAAAAATCAATATTTTAATTCTAATCATAATAAATTTTATTTTTATATTTCTTTTGTGTCCATAAAGGGAAAAAGCGTTTATTCAACTTTTCACTAGTATGTTCAATAACTTTTATAAAAAAAAAATAAAGAAAAATATGTGACATGTTTAAATAAGTAGCATGTTATTGACATCTCCCCCACCTTTTCTTCCCCTTTTGGCAAAGAATAAATCCTTTCCATTTTAAAAAGTTCCTCTCACAAAGCTTTGTTGACCAACGTGTGGATTTTCATATATTAGTATCCCGCATATATATTTGCACAATAATAATGTAGAGAATTTCTATTTCTTAATTACATTGTTATTATTATGCAAAAATAAATACTTTATGCAAATAAAAAATAAATAAGTACTTTCTATTGTAAATGCCAATAATTTAATGTTATCAAGATTTATATTGCATTTAAAATTTGAGTTCTCAGCTCAAATATCTTCTTATTCCGTGGAAATATATATTGTAAACAGACTAGTTTTATATGAATATATTTTTAATCGAAAATTCCCTTCTTTTTCTTTTTTTCACCGGCCTGTCTCTCGCCGCGGCTTGCATGTTGGATTATTTTAACGGGTCGTACATTTTTAAAAGGCTTAGCTCTTGAATGTGTAGTGGACTGAGCTTCTACTAAACAGAGCACAATCGTAGCCCGAATATTATGACCCATTGGGGAATGCCCCAATCCAATTGCCTTATTGGATCACGTGACTCCTGTGCTGGGTGAAGAAGACATATTTTGTCTATAAATATAAAGGTTTTTCAAATACTTCCTGAAAATTAACTTCACACTTTAACATTATATCACTTCTAGGGGCTTAATACTTTTTTTTTCATATTTATGCATTTATTTTTAAAATAAATAATTGTCCTTTATGTTCAATAAAAGTATAAAAAAAATTACACATGTTTACCACGAGTATGACATATTCATGTAATGTCATATATGTTTTATTTGTTAAGAAGAATGTTATGTTCCCTAATGTGAATCACATCAAGCTAAACTTAGTATGCGTCGACTGAGGGTGATGTGATGATATGGATAATATCGAGATATTCGAGAAATTGACTAGCCAACGGATATCTCCACTAATCAGTCACTTCACTCTCAAATTAAATATGTGGTTGATTATTGTCTAAGCACAGTGGTTAAGGTCCCAGGGCAGATGTGCCATTATTTTTATTAATTAATTAATTATTAACAATAATGTTACGCATAAATAAAATAATAATAATAATAATTGTTGTCTAAGATGACATAAGTGGAGTCCTTAAGTTTAGGCACATCTTATTAATTTTAAGGTACAGTACAATACAATTTAGATGAAGTTTCATAAGTGTTTTACAGTATTGTTCAATTGAAGAATTACATCATCTATTAATTAATATTTTATTTTACCCTTTCTTACTTCATCCCCAATGGTATCCTTCTTTTCTCTACCTGAATATCTATCATCAAATTTCAGCTTGATTTGGTTTCTATATGTTTATTATTTTTATTTGTTTTCACTGGAAATTTTAAAATCTGCTGAAATCGACAGGGTTCTGAGTTAGTAATATGTTAAAACCTTGTTCATCGGAGGGAACAGTGGTCGGTTGACACACGATTAACGGAGTCTAAACTTCTGTATTTTTTATTTTTTTTTTCTCTTTCCGAATAGGATGTTGATCTGGAAAAGATAAAACAGCGAGCTTTGCAGTGCTCCAGACCAATTAAATTTTGCCAGATCAGCATAAACGGTAAAAATGTACTAGTACAAGTCACGAAAACGGCTTGGAGTTTGTGTTTTATTCATGGAGTGAGTGTCAGTCACGTATTCGGTGAATATTTCATGAGTTTTATATATATATATATATATATATATATATATATATATATATATATATATATATATATATATATATATTTTGTATCTCAAAAATCATTATTAATATATACTATTTTTATAAATATATACCATTTTAACTCAAAATCGCATTATAAGGGCACAATTTTGCAAAAAAAGCTGACAGTTTGCAGAAACTGCAGGCAGGTGCTGCGGTTTTTGGAATATTGCAGTACCAGCCTACAATTTATGTACTGTTCAATTTTGTTTTTAATTTCAAAACATATGACTCAAATACATTTTTTTTTTCAGATTTTTTTTTAAAAAATTTAAATTCGCACTCTAAGGAGAGACCAATAAACGGATAAGCCTGATCATATCATTTATATTAATATTAGAATTATTTTTAAATTTATTTAACATATTTATAATATTATGAATAAAAATGAGAGTGATGAATAAATTCAAGAGTAATTAAAATTAGTTGACTTTCTTAATTTTTTAAATATTATAATATTATAAATTTATCCTTATTTATAATTAAAATTAAAAGATGTAATTTTAAATTAAAAATATAAAAATTTGCTTAAATTTTGTATGATATACACTTTGTGCTTTTAAATTTTTTAAATATATACTTAATCTATTTAAATTTTTTGAATATACACATTACTCCAAACTCTAATTTTCTCTAAAAATTTAACAAAAAAAAATATATCTCACTAATTTCTCTATTTAAAAATAATATGTATATTTTAAAAATTAAATACAAATTTTAAATGTTTTGAAGATAAAATACACTACTACAGTTTAGGAGATTGTTTTTATACTTTTTCATTTAAATTTAAAATAAAAAACAATAAAGTAAATTTGTAAGAATTTCAAGTTTATTAAATTTTTTTAATAAAAATTGTATCAAGGTGATACAACTTTTGAGGGAAGTTGTATTAAGGAAATGCGATCTTTAGATGAAATAATATATTATTAAATAATTATAAAAATAGTACATGTTAATAATAATTTTTAAGATATTGTATATGTAAGTAGAAAGGTCAATATTTCATTGGTTGGAACGATTGGTGTGATAACAGATAATTTTTTTATAAATAACAATTTGAAAAAAAATAAAATAAGAGGCGAAAAAGGATAAATAAGATGATGGGTGAATTGGGCGAATGAGAATGAGAGCGAGAGCATTTAAAAAACATGGAGGAATACAGTATCAGAAAAGTCGAGTGAAGAATTCGTCCACACCAATTTACAGTTATCTCCACATAACAATTTTTTATTTTAATTTCATCCCCAACTGTACTAACATACAAACATTACTTCTCCGAGGAGCAACGCTGCATCCCACACAAATTCTCAATGAAACTGACACCCATGTGTAGGTTTTATATACAACTAATCAATCCAGAAAGAAATACAAAAGTTTGGTTGAAAAGTCACGTGTTTTAAAGCGAAAACAAAAAGTCATGTGATATTATAAGTTATCAGAACAACTCAACAACCGTTAACGTTAAGCAATTAATAAAATATCTCTATTATAAGTATAAGTAGCTTTTACATGCAGCACTTGCAGTGATTCTAATCACCATTTTCATGGTCAGTCAACGGCGCTGCGTTAAAAATGGAAACTTTATCAGCGATAAGAATTAATGCAATCTAGAATTATAAATGATTGGATATAACTGTTGAGAGTAAATACAATTTCTTTTTCAACAGTGATATCATTGTATCCGTTGGATGTCATGATGCTTTACCAAGCTTATACTCAAAAACTATAATGAATGCCTTTTTGACAATTGAAATTGCTTCCGAAAGCATCTACTCACCTATCCACAAAACTAGACCATTCCAATCAAACCCCACAATTTTCTTTTTTCTTTTTCAAGTCCCTCCCTTCCCTTATGCATTACCATGTTATTGTGTTTTCCGTACACAAACAAATCAGTATTAATTTCTCTATATTTATATTTATATATACTATGAGTCAATAAATAAAAAAAAGGATGCAGTGATCCCAACCGTAGACTTGCATCGGATCAAACTATATCTCCGCCGTTGAAGCTGCTTTCGGATGAGGAAGATAAGGTGATTATACCATTACAGTCGGATACACTGTCTTGCAAGCTCATTAACAAGTGGGAGGTGCTAAACCTTGCTGATGGCTTCGTTGTTGGGACAATGGGAACTTCGGATTCCCCAACCAGCATCTGAACCACACCTCTCATTGTAGGTCTGTCCGTAGGGTCAGGGTGGGAACAAGCTAGCCCAACCAAGAGTACCCTTCTCATCTCTCCCTCGTCAAATTCATTCTCGAGCCTTGGATCTGCTGCCATTAATAACCTTCCTTCGCGGTGCAAACTCCAAACCCATTCTACCAAATTACTGCTCGCCCCAACTTTACCAACCCCCGTGGCGTCCTTCTCTATGGGTCTTCTCCCACTGGCCACCTCGAGAACCACGGCACCATAACTGAACACGTCGGTTTTCTCTGTAGCTCTACCCGTCAGGAGATATTCCGGTGCCAGGTACCCCATTGTTCCGGCGGCCACCGTGGCGTCCGGTGACTTGTCGTGCTCCGTTTGCCTTGCTAAACCAAAATCGCCCAACCGGGCGTTGAAACCTTCGTCTAGCATAATATTGCTAGTCTTGATATCTCTGTGAATTACCTGATTTTCGCATTCTTGATGCAAGTATGCTAAAGCAGAGGCTACTCCTAACAAAATTTTGCGCCTGTGAGGCCACGGCAGAGGCGTTCTGGCCTCGTATAATGCTTTGTCTAAGCTCCCATTGGGCATTAGATCATAGACTAATAAAATTTCGCCTTTTTCGTGGCACCAACCTTGAAGACGAACAAGATTTCGATGTCTAAGACTCCCAATAATGGATAATTCAGACAAGAACTCATTCTTCCCCTGACTATTATGGCTGCATCTCTTCACCGCAACAATATCGCCATTCTGTGGCAATATGCCCTTATAGACTGTTCCAAATGCGCCGTGACCGATGATTCTATTTGCATTGAAACATTTGGTAGCTGATTTTAGCTCTTTGTAGCTGAATTCTTTTGGCATTTTGATGATTTCTGACGCAAGCGACTCAGATTTTTTGACGCGTTTGACTTTTTTGGAGTAAACCCAGATGAATGCGCCGGCAAACAAGGCTAGAACAAACGCCCCTGCAGTTACAACCCCAGCTACAGCACCTGGACCCTGTTTACAGAGCTCATTGTGGCAAGATGATTTACTATCCTTTTGATTGTTGGATGTTAAATCAGCAGAAGAAGGAGCCAACGAAGGAGGTGGTGTCTTCACTGAATTAGCAGTTGGGTTCATCAAACTAACAGTTGGCGGCGGCGGTGCCGGTGATCCTGGTCCAGAAGGGGAGCTGGAGTCAAAGGAAGAACTAAAGCTCCACCACTCTATTTTGTGAATCTCTGTACTTCCCTGTGTTGAACCAGAGAAACCCACGTACATTAAGTCGTTTACGTACTGATCTAGATCAAGATTGAATGACAAAAAGGGATCTTGCGGCTTTAGATTCGAGTACGAAACCCAGATGGCAAATCCCCGACTTGACCCGTCATATTCGATCCACACGTTCACAAGATCACCGCTTTTCAGATCGATTCCAATGGATTCCAAGTCACCGACTTGAGTTGAAACCATGCTATTGAGGTCAAGACCAACATGGTTTCCGTTAATGTCCTTGTACTCAACGTCCATGAGTGTATCGAACTCGACGGCGATGAAACCCACGGCAGAGCCCTCAATGTTAAGGAGACCAAGACACCCGCCGGCATCACCAACGGTCTCATCGTCCGGCGAGATTACAAAAGCAAGTCCCCCGCCAATAGATGATGGATTCAGATTAGTAACCGAAAACGAGAAAAAGGTCTTGAAACTCGCCGGAAAGTGAGAACCAGGTTGCCGGAATCTCACTGGCTTTGAGTAGAGAACTCTGCCAGCACCAGAGTTGGGGACGGGGAGGTCCCGAGTGAGGCTAACGCTCCCATTGTTCATGTGGGCATCTCCCAGAAGTTTGAGACTGCTTAAAGTCAAGGTTCCGAAGTCGAATTCAGTGGTGGCGATAGTAACGACACTGTGGAAAAAGCAGAGAATAAAGAGGGTGGGAGAAAATAGGTAAGAAAGTACCAACATAGCTCAGTTTTGGTACAAGCCCATTGGGAAATCGTGACGATAATGGCCTCAATTGATGATATTTCCAGAAGACCGAAAGAAGAAGAGAGAGGTTTCAACTGTCACAGGCGAACGAAACGGAGAGTGAGAGAGACGGGGCTCGGTCCGTATTCTTTTCTTGGCCTCGCAACACAACAGAACCAACCCGAGCTAGGAAACAAAGAATAGCACCAAGGGTTGAGATTAGAGAATCCGAAGGAGACAGGTGGATAGTCACGGAGACACGCGTCCACTTGAAACGGTTATTTTTTCGGTGATTAGACGAAGAAAAAAGTAAAAAACCTTTTTTAGTTTTTTTTTTTTTTTTTTCCCATTGCTTCCGTGAACATCCTTTTCACAAGCGGCATAAGAATTCAGAAGCATTGTCCGAACGCGTCCATATCACGCTCCTTCTAATTTATCAGCCCCCTCGAGTTTCAATTTGTGGACAAAAATGTCAAAGTGACAGTTGTAAGACACCACCGCAGGTCGATTTGCCTTGCGTTAGAATTTTGGCTTTTGTATTGGCATCATCAAGTTCCAAAATGTACAGTTTCAGTCTATTTATTTACTTGTTTGATTTTTTTTGTTTAAAAAAAAAAAACTCGAAAACGAAGATTAAAAAAATGGAATGGCAGCACGTGACACGAGGACAAGGTTTAACGAAAAGCATAGGAGCCACAGTGACATTGTGCATTTTGTGGTAGTGGCACCATCTGTCTGAGTGCTCTGACTGTGTAGCAAGGTAAGCAGTTGAGAAGGGTGGCCACAACGTCACCTTTATGTTGGTGCCACGTGAGCACGCGGAAACCAATTGGCGGTAATAAAATTTTTTGTTGGGTGCATCCAGTGCGGGCTTTCAACTTAACTTTTTGCATGCTATTGTCCCAACTCAACCTAGTTGTTGTCCCCTTTGCTTTGTTGCTTATAAATGAAATGATGGTTAGTTTAGAAAGTGTAGGTGGTAGATTCGAGTTGAATAATGGAGGTGGTTCGCACCCCCACATGGACCCCATAGTTTGGTGATCGGCGCTAAAATCATTGGGCCCGTTTGTTCGGAATTGGATCGGCACGGACTTGTTTGTGTCAGCGCAGTACAACCGTAGTAGTATTCCAAAGGTTGTGTCATACTCATTAATGCTATGCTATTGTTTCTGTCTGTAAATAATAATAACAATACTGCTATAATGGCCGTCGTTTTATTTTAGTAGTATACTAAAATAACAACTCTTCCGTTTGAGTTGAATAATCGGCATCGCAGAATGGCGGTCATTACATCGCTCTATGCTAAGAACATGTTTATTTAGTGCATTTATTTCGAAACCGCGAACATTAATTCATTTACATGTTAATGGCTTAATTTCACCCACTATTATGGAGCCAAACAATAATCAATTAATGCTTCAACTTTTGCCTTGTTTGGCTTCCAAAGTGCACTCATGCGTAATTGCACGCTTTACTTGAAGTAACTTATAAATGACACAAAGATAAAGGAGCTCGATCGAGAAGATATGGACATTGACAACGAGGAAATAAGTTCCGTGAAGACTTTAGGATGGTTCTGGGTTTCATCTACAAATGATGAAGGGGAAGCAAACAGTAATATAAAAAACTTAGTACAATTGGGAATAGTACTTGAGACCCAGAGGTGTTTATTGAATTTAGAAGAAACACAATGATGCAGGCGTGGAAATGGAAGTTATGGTTTCATCTAAATGGCATTGACGTAGCGGCAATCCTTTCTGATTTCACCTTGAGTGCCGGTGAGAGGGTTGTTTTCTGATAACAGGAGAATGGCCCTCGCGAACTGCTGATTAAAATAGGCATTATCGGCGGCCATCTTTTGCACATAAGGTGAGGTTCTAGGGTCAGTGGCCAATTCTTGATCCACCGTGAGAAGCCCCTTGTGTTTTAAGATGTTTTTGAAGTAGAAATTGTCCAGGATCATGGGGGTTTCGCGGTCGTTTCTTGCATATAGGACAGCCTCCGGATCTGGGTAGGGAGTCGGGCACCGGCCTTTCAGGTACTCGGCGTACGCGGGGTCCAAAGTTGGGTCCACGGTGGGGTAAAGCCTCTGCACCAGGTTGACGCAGTGAACCCTGCCCACGGAGTGACCACCTGATAATTCGAGAACGTCAAGCTGTAACACTAACACTTGCATAACTATCTATATATCTTAATGGAGATTAATTTAGGGATATATACCATAAATGGCAACGGTGGCTTCGATGTCAAAGCCAATGGATGCAAAACGAGAGAGAACGAGGTCCAAGGAATCGTTGTGGTTGGGGATATAATTTTCCACTACTGATAAAAAGCTTTCCCTGCCATCCCTTCTCCCGGTCTTGATATCAATATGTGGACCTCCCAACTGCATGCGTCCACCCAACACAAACAAATATTTAAATAATTACTTAAAACTATATTATATAAAGCAGGGAGTAGATAGATTAACATTACCATGACAATACCATCTCTGGCAGCAAGGGCAATAATGTCAGCACAAGACACTTTCAAGGGACATTGTTTCTCGACGGCGGTTTTGATAGTGTTTATGTATTTGAAGTTTCTCATCCCAAAACTTCTCTGGGATGTCTTTTCGGAGACAATAGTACCCACCGTATCTAACAGCATAGATGCGTCGCATGACTGTACTTATACCATAAACACAAGAAAGAACTTGTTAATATTTTTGGTTTTCTGATGTTGAATTAAACTCAATAAGATTAAATAATGGCACTAGTTGATGCCGTAATCGTTTACCTTGACCATGCAATCGTGGAAGAGCAGCCTGACCCATGAAACGGCGGTGTTTCCGTGTTCGTAGTATAGATTAATGACTTGTTGCTTGATGATCTCTTCGGCTTTTGGGCAACTTTGCGCATAATAATTCAACTGAAGCTGGCTTTCACCTACCATACCATAATGTTATATTTATAATAAAATGAATGCAAGTTCAAGTTTTAATTAAACTTAGTAAGGAAGATGGACACCAGAAAAATGAATGACTTAATTCAACTTTAATTATCACATATTTAGTTAATGTTTGAAGTGGGGAAGTTACTCCATCGAAAGAAGACAAATCATTGGATGATAAATGTGATGATACAGAAAGAGAAAGAGAAAGAGATGAGCTACGTAACATACCCGAACGAAACTGAAAGAGAATCAAGACAAGGAGGAAGCCGAAAATAGAAGGAGACTTTGTAGTGGTGGCCATTTATGTCTCTTTTCTCTTTCTCGTGTGATCTCTCAGAGGGAATTTGGAAGCCTTATATACAACTTCTAAAGTCCACTTAGCTAATAAATTAAATGATTAGAGGTAATGAAAGAATATTTTTTTTGGAGGGATCAGAGCTTATAAGATTAGACAAGTGGAAGTACAGAGCAATTTTCTTTGACCTTTGGGCCGGCTTTAAACTATTGCAATTGTAGTGTGCATTTTAGTGCTGAGATCTGAGTTTCAGCTAGTTGACGAATCTAAGAATGAAAATTACGATAGATAAACATTTAATTTACACCTCAAATATGATGTTAAATATGGCATGATTTTCACAAATACAGAGAATATACAGTGACAAGTTATCGTGTAAAACAAAAGATAATTGAATCACGGGATTGAAGCTGAATACATGGATCCGTACGTGATCTACTCAATTATGTCAACTTAATATATTTTAAGTTATGTGAGAATTAATTCAAGTCTAATATTAGTTGGCACGTGATGCACGGAATAAGAATCAGTTTCGTAACATGCTTTATTTATACGACTTGGACTTTTCTACTTAATTGCCTAAATCCAAAATGATTTCTTTCTTGCCAATTGCGGAAAGATAATGCTAAAAAATAAATAGAGTTTATGAATATTGACTGGCTGTGCCTCATATATGCGCAAGTTATAGAAGAAACCAATTATCAACTATTTTTAAACAAAAAAATAAAATCAAATACTTTTTTTTCTTAATTTTCTAGAATATAGAGGACAATAGTTTGACTTTGAAAGATTAATTTCTTTTATTTGATAATACGGGAATATTTTTAATGCTAATTATGTGAATAAACTTATAATAAGGTGGTTGTTGATTTGAGTTTAATAAACTTATAATAAGGTCGTACAGATTTTTTTTATGTATGTACGACTTTAAGTTTAAGGCTTAACATCATAATTAAATACAAATTAAACATTGAAGCAAGCTGCCACAAATCATTATCTTTTTAAAACACACGAATTATATATATATATATATATATTTCGCTTGCTGGGCCAAGTAACTTCGAATAGGGTAGCGGATTGGTGCCGTTTTATGGGTTTTATTGTCGGTCTCATCTTGATCTGTTATGTTGAGCCCATTGGAAAGTCATTAGATATCTTCAGTATTTCTATTGAATGTCATAATAATTAAAAAAAAAATCATTAATATTGTACAGTATTCGAAATGTAAGGGCCCAACCGGGTTCGAACCGGTGACCTCTTGATCTGCAGTCAAATGCTCTACCACTGAGCTATGGACCCTTGACTCTCTTGAGCAGCTACTAATTTATAATACTTTGAGATCAAATAAAAAGTTTTTTAAGAAGATAAATTATATCTAATAAAATATAAGAAGTGCATATACTTGAGATAAAAAGAATAGCAAATATTTCTTACGTCAATTTAACATAATTTGTGCATATAATATCATAAAATCATTTATTGTTTTTGATATGATATGTTGATGTATCCGTATAATGCAATGAAAAAAAAAAGGAGAGTAACTAGCAACAAAAATGGGTTGTAAGGCATAGTTTAATGGCGAGGGAATGTTAAAGGAATTTGATGACATGTAAGACAGGTCAAAGGAGTCAATATGTTTACGCAAAAAAAGAGAAAACTAACTACATAGCCAAATGAAACTGCCAAAAGAAGAGAAGTAGTAAGCTGAAATTAAAAGGAGGCTATAAACTTGCTTATTTTTGACTCCAAGGCTTTTTATTGGTTAGGAGATAAAATGAATAGAAGCACCCAAGAAAATAAAGCCATGTAATGTAATTACACATCATCTGCAGACTGCACCACCTCATAACTCTCGCTCTTCTTTGTCTATTTTTCACTGACTAGAATTCCTTCGTGCAGGTGAATTTCTGATGCCACAGTTCTAGCCCAGAAACGGAGATGTTTCTTCATGTGAGCAGAAGAACACAACTTGGGAATCTTTAGATTTAGTAGCGGAGAATCGGGTCTCTTTATGAGCCATGCCTCTGATAAATATGGTCTCATATTATCTCTCTCTTCCTCTTGTTCCACTTGCTTACCCATTACTTGTGGGTTCTGTTCAGTAACTTCAGTTTGGGAGATAGTGATGCCAAGTCTCTGCAAGCCAGGGACAAGGCGCATCAATTGCGGGCTTATACTTTCTTGCTTGAATATGAAACCCAGATCCATAAAACCCTTTACTTCTTCAATTTCCAGTTCCTCCATTGTCCTGCAGCTCATAGACTTTTGCAGTCTCCTTGCTGCTTTCCTAGATTTTCTGGGTCGGTTTTCAGCTGACGGCGATGCTGAATGCGAACGAATTCTGCTACCCAATCCTTTCTTTTCTTCTTCATTGTTTGAATCATTCTTATGAAAAAAGTAAAAGCAAAGAAGAAAATAATGCATGAATCACTCCAGTCTTAAAGAGTGCACAAGTAATGGTAAATTATTAATGCATAGTGGTAATTGAATTGTACCTGCAGAGACACTGAGATTGACTCTGATGAGGCTTGCATCTCCGGAGAATGCGATTCATCTGTTGAACTTGAAGCTACTTCATCAGGAAGAAGTGGTAGAGATTGAATTGATGCTGGGAATGAGAAAGATTCTGGAAGTGGTAGAGGTTTGAGGCCAACTGAAGTTGTGGGTTCCGAGAGAAGAATGATTTGGCGAAACCAAAGGCGATCCATTTCTTCTATAATGCGCAGAAAGTATTCATCTGCCATGGAGAGAAGGAAAGCTGAAAACTTACTGGTTTAAGAGAAGAGAGTGAGATCTGAGGGAAGTGGAGTGGGACAACCTTTGACAACAAAAGATTTGGACATAGGACATGGATTCTAAACTACACATCTTCTACTGTTTAAATGACTATGCTGCCCCTATTCCAGAGGCAGAATCTTCCCCTAACATGCTATGCATGCAGCATAAAATCAAGGCTATATACAAGTCATGCAAGAATTAATGTTGGATGTAACGGAGTTTAATCCATTCATCACAAACAAGATGTAGACAGGAAAACAATGTTCATCTCTGTAGTATTTAAGTGGCCTAATATTTTAAAAGGATAGAGAAAAAGGCCAAAAAGAAAAAGAAGAGTGAATAAATAAACGAAGATATTGGGTGATTCGATTCTATTTGAACATGGGGCATCTTGGACATTACAGTTGCCACGAGAGAAATCCGATTTGCGAGCTGGTTGAGTTCAATCAGTTTTTCATTGCAGACAAGAATGGGTTCTGAACCCTTGTCTGCCAACTTGGACAATGGTACAATAAATGGTCATGATTGTCTATCTCTCAGGGACAAACCATTTATGGTTTCTGGCCTCGAGCCTAAATCTAGCGAAAGTGGTAAATCAATCTTTTGTTATTTATACGAATGCTTTGCTTTCACGTGTTCTTCTCTCCCATGCCTCAGGATTGCAATGGCTTTGCTCTTGAATTCTATGGCAATTCAGATATTTATAAGTGGATGAATGGAACAGAATTAAAACTCTATTATCTATATGGAAGCAGTAGAAATTAAGTAGTAACTCACAATCCAAACATGTGCATATGATTCTGTACAAGTAAGTCAGAATGTTGTTTGCTAACGAGAAAACAAACCATATAACAGAACAATCTCAGAAATATGATCTCATTGCTCTGATTCTTTATTGAAGACAATTACTGTGTAAAAAATCATCAGTTTAACAAAGAAATGGAATGGTAGATTAATTAATAGGAAAGTTACAGTTATAGGGCTCTGCAGCAGAGTCATACGTATCTCTGATATTGATGCCCCCGCGACAAACATTGAGAACTAGTCGTCTAGTTTCTGTAAGAAGTCAATAGAAACGTTTGGTCCATTGGGTGAAAAGTGACATCAACTTTGTAATAAAGAATAAAGAAAGAAGCAAGATAGTAAAAAGACCTTCGTATCTTAATTTGGTGAAGACCAAACACAAATTTTATAAACAGATTGCCCCTTAATTGGACAAACCTGATTTTAGCTTCTCTACTGTATCAGCGCTTTAGGGATGCCTCTTAAGCGACTGTCGATAATAATGAAATAAACCGCAAGGCCAACTGCTTTGGATTGTGTTCTAGTGTGTATTTGGATTTGTTCCCTCATGCAATCTCCGCTTTTTAATTCTTTTGAATCTATACAAATACTATTGTAATTAAAGGGTTTCTCTTTTACTCTCTCTCTCTCTCTCTCTCTCTATATATATATATATATCTATATTTTTCTTCTCACTCATATACATATCATCAAAGGAATATATCTTAAGTCTCTCTGATTTTTACTCCAATATTGATGTATGAAATTATGACGATAAACCTATTGACTGCACATAAATGACGCAACAACTATCAGTAGTGAGATAAACACCTGTACCAGTTTTCTACCTGTAAATAGACCCGTGGCACTGTACCTAGCTATGCTACGGTTCCAGCCAACGGCGGAGCTTATCGGAATGCTTCTACGTAAGTATAGATTTGACATGAAAGAAATGTTGAAGCTGTGGGTTCTAATAATCTATATTCACAGTTTGTGAAAATCTAATACTTTCACTCCATTTGCACAAAATGATAACAACGGGCACATTGTATCATAAGACATCGGTCACAGTTTTCTACCATGTTTTGTTTCAATTGGTTTTGCCTTCAGAGTCCTTTCTTAATCTCCATCACAGAATCATTCTGACACCATTGTGCAACGCTAACAATGCAACCATATACATACCAATGACTAATATCAGGCTTCTGGAATCTCATACCTCAGACTCAGGATCACTATAAATCGAATTGAAGCTAAAAATACGCGTCATCGTAATATTCAGCAAATTTTATATTTGATTTATATGCTGAAAGACATTGTAACAGTTTCATAACGAAAGGATAAAAACATCAGACAATAAAACGAAAATGAGAACATAACAGGATCAAGGATAACACATTATCTGCACAACATTCAGGCACGAAGTTTTCAACAACAGAGCAACAGCAAACTCCTTAGAAATCCCCACCACGAAGACGGAGGACAAGGTGGAGAGTTGATTCCTTCTGAATGTTATAATCTGCAAGGGTACGACCGTCCTCAAGCTGTTTCCCGGCGAAAATGAGACGCTGCTGATCCGGTGGAATACCCTCCTTGTCCTGAATCTTTGCCTTGACATTATCTATGGTGTCCGAGCTCTCAACTTCCAAAGTGATTGTCTTGCCGGTGAGAGTCTTGACAAAAATCTGCATACCACCACGAAGTCGCAGCACCAAATGAAGGGTGGACTCTTTCTGGATGTTATAATCAGCCAGTGTCCTCCCATCTTCCAATTGCTTGCCAGCAAAGATCAAACGCTGCTGATCTGGGGGAATTCCTTCCTTATCTTGGATTTTCGCCTTAACATTGTCAATAGTATCAGAACTCTCCACTTCCAAAGTAATAGTTTTACCAGTAAGGGTTTTCACGAAAATCTGCATCCCTCCACGGAGGCGAAGAACCAGGTGAAGTGTGGATTCCTTCTGAATATTATAATCCGCAAGGGTACGACCATCTTCCAATTGTTTACCAGCGAAGATAAGCCTCTGCTGATCTGGGGGAATACCTTCCTTATCCTGGATCTTAGCCTTCACGTTATCGATGGTATCAGAGCTCTCAACTTCCAAAGTGATGGTCTTGCCGGTTAGGGTTTTGACGAAAATCTGCATACCACCCCTCAATCGGAGAACAAGATGAAGGGTCGACTCCTTCTGGATGTTGTAATCGGCCAGAGTATGGCCATCCTCCAATTGCTTCCCGGCGAAGATGAGCCTCTGTTGATCCGGAGGAATGCCTTCCTTGTCCTGGATCTTTGCCTTAACGTTGTCGATGGTATCGGAACTCTCGACCTCGAGGGTGATAGTCTTCCCGGTTAGAGTTTTGACGAAAATCTGCATACCTCCCCTCAATCGGAGAACGAGGTGAAGGGTCGACTCCTTCTGGATGTTATAATCGGCAAGGGTACGGCCATCCTCCAATTGCTTCCCGGCAAAGATGAGCCTCTGTTGATCCGGAGGAATGCCTTCCTTGTCCTGGATCTTTGCCTTAACGTTGTCGATGGTATCAGAACTCTCGACCTCGAGGGTGATTGTCTTCCCGGTTAGAGTTTTGACGAAAATCTGCATGCCTCCCCTCAATCGGAGAACGAGATGAAGGGTCGATTCCTTCTGGATGTTATAATCGGCAAGTGTACGGCCATCCTCCAATTGCTTCCCGGCGAAGATGAGCCTCTGCTGATCTGGAGGAATGCCTTCCTTGTCCTGGATCTTTGCCTTGACGTTGTCGATGGTGTCGGAACTCTCCACCTCGAGAGTGATGGTCTTGCCGGTGAGGGTCTTGACGAAAATCTGCATCGTTCGTGTATAACGAAGGAAAAACTTGGACTAGATCTAAACAAACACGACGAAAATTTCTGATATATATTGTTTTTGAGATGATTATACGAGGGAGATCGAGAGAGTTTATATAGAGAGAAATACAACCAACTCGAGCGGAATTTAGTCCGGAAAGTCGGAGAAAGTGAGCTAGAAGGGTAATCTGGGTATTATGGAGGGATCTGGAATATTCTGGAGACCTAGTTGTGGACGACGCTTATTGGGCTGTCCTTTTTGACTCCGTGTTAAAACGGGTTCTAGTTCTACACCGACGAAATTGACCCGTCTGTCTCGCTCTCAGCCGAACAAATTGGGGAATTTTGGGGTTTAAAATGGTCAAACTTATCTTAATTCACGTCTTCAAGTTGACTAGGTTTTCTATGCTCACATATTTCTTTTGATGAAATTCTGCTCAGAAATTTAAAATTGAAAATTACGTGGGTCTGCTGTAAGTTTATTTAATCACTTAAAAATAAATATGAACTCATGTTGAAATTAATTTATTTTTATATTAATTAACAAAGTGTGTTCAAATTGTTATTTTTGTTTTGTAATCAGTTAACTATTTTTTGTCTTAAAATTGAAATAAATTTTAGATAACTACCTGTTTAAAACTAACACTAACACGTCTTTTGCCATTGGTTTCCTTTTTTTTTTTTTTAATTTCATATAAATCTATTAAAATAATTTAATTTTTAAAACTGAAATTAATATTTTTAGATAATTATCTTTTAACACTCATACGTTTTTTCTGCCATCAATTTTTCTTTTCTTTTCTTTTTTTTCCTATTTAGATATTCTAATTTTAAAAAAAAATTCAAATAAACCAATTTTAAGAATTGCTATTGAAATTTGTGTCATTCCTTTGGCTGATATTCTACATTTTGAAGCTTACCCACTAAAGTGGGTGGTTGAAGGGATCTACTTAGGAATAAATTGAATGATCCTTCAGAGTTGATATGTAGTAATTGTGTTAGTCCCATAAAAGGTGAAACTTATTTTCTCTCCTTTTAATAGATTTGTTACATAGGGCAACAAAGTGAAGTTGGTGCATTTAACAAAATCATTACTCTATTCGCTTCCATCGATTAATTTATGGCATTTGAACTACTAATATAGTTTGCTTCTTAAAATTCATTTGTTGTTTTAATTGCCAATATGAAGAGTCTTCTTGCTGCTACTTTAAACTACAATATCAAGATTCTTCTAAAATTCTATATTATTTGAGTTCTATTTCTTTTTCACAGATTCCATACCAAAACAGTTAAGGTAGCTTCAGAAATGAAAAATTGGATCAAGTTGCCGATGAGAAGCAATGTATATTATTTATGTACAACTAGCAAAAGTATACATTTTACAATTTAATTAAATAATTTGTTATAATACAAATAGATAATAAATTAAAAAAATAAGATTTGAGATCAATTAAGACTATATATCTATTAATCAAATATTTAACGACACGCGCACAGTGTGAGAAAAGAAGCCTAGTTAATCTTTATTTGTAAAGAGACGCCCATTTAATATTCCTCCAATAGGATTTACTTAATTGTAAGAAATAATTTTTTTTATTAAAAACAATTAAAACTCAACTTAAAGAACTTATTATTATTAATTTAACGTTTGTTCGTAGAAGTATCGTATCATTGACGGTAGTTAAAATCTTCCGTCGAGATCCTCCTCCTCTCTTGTAATTTGTGTTTACTTAAACCTAACGTATTTTTCATAATACTAATTTCAGTTTTTCAAGATTTTTAAAAAAGAAATACTAATAGTTGACTCTTCTTAAAAATGGATTCTTTCTCATGCATAATTGCCCACAGAAAATTCTATATTTTTGGGTAAAAAATAAAAAGTGATAACAATAACAATAATGATGATAATAATAATTCCAAGGCTTCACGAAATTGAGATTGAAGCCTAAAGAAATGCATTAGAATTTGAGTAGCATCCCTATTTCACATGAGAAAAGGAAAAGTTTGTTTCCTCCCCTTTGAGGAAATATCCAATCCAAATTATATACACAAAATGAGATTACAGGCAGAATGAGAATGAATAAATAAGTTACTTATTGTCAGCCAAAGCTGAAGTTTTGCAGATAGGGCATATGTTCTTCATAGATAACCACTTCCTAATGCAGCTCACATGGTAGTCGTGACCACAAGTTTTCAGAGTCCCGACATCGTCCATGTTCTTGTACTCTTCCTGTAATTTTCAATAGAGATACATAAAGGAATTTAGACCAAAGTCTTGTTCATTTTGTAAATTAAAAATTATTACTTCATTCTGAAGAAGAAAAACATACCAGGCAGATTACACATGTTCCTTCCTCCTGATTTTGATCGGATGAACAATATATTGTTTCTGTCACACACTTGGAAATCAAGTCTTCGGACAATCCTGTGCTGACATGGCCAATCCTCTCTCCGAGTGCAAGTAATTCCTGGCCAAGCAAAGCACCCAAGGAATTAAATGAATAAAGAAAACCGAATATCCATGGGCATGGTTGAGATTTATGATGAAAATGGTAATAACCTCGTAGCTCATGTTGTCTATGTCCATCCTCATTTCTCTATGCTGATCCAACATATTTCTAGAACCATAAATTGATGTGCGATCAACAATCATGAAACCCTGCAAACAAAACAAAGCCAAATTTGAGCCTGCCAATGTTAGTGAAGCAGAAAGAATTTTCCTGATATTAAGAATATCACGACTAGTCCCTTTCACAAGTATACATGGCACTGAAAAGTTGCTCACACACCAAGTATCCTGGTTTCACCTTGATAGTGCCTGTATAAAAGATATAAAAACACTCTGATAGATACCTCAGATGAAAACCGATCATGTAAACCAACCTCGTCAGCGAATCGATATCTATCACCATATATCCTTGATCTCCCGTTCCTCTCACTGTTACGCCAGCCAATGCTGGTCGATGGCCTTGGATGTCTAGAGGAGTAACTTTCAGCTACAATACGCAATCCATCATCTGAAGGTGCCACATGTCCCAAGCGCAAGCTTGAAGAAGCCCTAAAAGTTGGAACAGATCTTTGGGAATAGTTACTGCGAACTCCCCTAGCAGATTGAGTTACATTACCATGAAAACTTTGCGGAACAGTAGAATTTCTGCTTGTGCCAATCTCATGATGATAACCTCCGATATCTGCAGTAGCATTAGTAGCCCCATTTCCAACGATGAAGTGGCTTGTGTCATGACCAAAACTACTTGTTTCTGCATTTTAGGACAAAGATATCTAAGATACAAAAGGAAGGACAATGAAGTGCGTTTGCAAGTGGGTGTCACAGTTTATAAACTGACCTGATGATAACACCCTCCCATGAGCAGGAGCTATGCTCATTTGGCTCCAATCCCTCGTCAAAGTGCTGGAACTTGGACCTGAAAGATCCACGGTGCTAGGAAGATCAATGGGTGGACCAGTGGGGTGAGAATTCTGTGAATGATTGATGGATAGATGTGTCCTAGCCAAGTTGGATTCCAAATCCAGTGCAGATCGGCTTCTCACATTCCTTAAAGAACCCTCTCCCCTGATTGAAACGCCATTGCCTCTGAAGGTGGGTGTCATAGTAACATGATCCCAAGGCATATATTGAGAATCTATACTTGGCTTCTCCTGCCGCAATTCTGAAGATATGGGAAGATCAGTTGAACTTCCAGTATTGGAGTATCTGCTTGTACTTCCTCTCTCACAAACTGAAGGAATTCCAGGGCTCTTTCGCTTGTGAGGCCCTCTTCCACTTCCCATTGTCAGGTCAATAAAACCACCATCAACAATGTGAAATGGCTGTCTGTCGAAATTGGAAGAAGAAGGCTGGTGTGTATGATTTCCAGAAACAGCAAAAAATGCTCCAGCATTTGATGAATGTAGAAAATGCTGATGAGAAGTAACAGATGCATCTGATTGATGAGGGGGTACTTCAATGTTGAGACTTGGGGATGGATATCCATTTGGCCTTGTAGATGGGTTCCACGGAGGTGTAAAAGAAATACCATCCATAGGCATATTCTCCACTGGATAAATGAAAGAACCATTCTCCGATGTGCTTGTTCTACCTGCAATAATGGTCCAATATCAGTCATATGGTGTTCAAGAACAAGTGTTACCACTCTATTCAGTTATTAACGATAAAGTGAGGTACAGAATTGTATTACCTAGGTGAACATAATGTTGATCAGTGTGCATATGATTCCAATTCTGGTCATGCTCACTATCAAACAACTGAGATGTGCTATATATATGTCTATGCCCCATAACTATCAGTTACAAGCTCAGCAGTCAAAATAGACAGTGTAGATAAGTCAGAGCTGCAAATAAATCACCACCTGAAAGGGAAAGAAACATTGGAAAGATTCATCAAGATGTAAAGTTAATTCATCAAATTCAAAACAATCAAGAAACAATACTTTTAAGCCACAATGCTTAAAGACAAATATGAATCTGTTCATTGAATTTTCAATGACATCTACTCTTGAAATTTCTACCCACAATTGAAATTGTAGATCCCTGCTTTGTCAAGTATATATGGATTACTCGATTAAATCCTGTAAAAGAATTATGGAATACAAAATCATGTTTTATTGTCTAAGGACTTGCAACGACGCTAATGCTAAATTCAATTCATACTTTTATATATGGATTACTCAACCAAATCCAATCAAAAGGTTCATTTAAAAGGAAATCATGGTTTATAGTCTAAAGACTTGCCTGGATGCTAAATTCAATACAAACAGTAAAGTGACCAACTTAAATCTTGCAAGTATCTAGAAGAGTGAGCAAATAGAAGATAACAAAGTCAAGCCCAATTGAAGAAAGAACCTCATTTATAAGTCATTTGCTTATATATGCACATTGAAAATGGGAAAAGAGGGAGGAAGCAACAAATGTGCATACAGATAACACGATGGCACAGCTCCCACAAGGTGGCTTTTTCCAAAATAATTAAAAACCCTCCACATTTATGGCTAGGAAGTCATAGCAGGGGCGAATCCGAGAGACCATGTAAAACATTTATGGCCGGATAAGAGCATTGGGGCATAAACTATTTTAACACCAAATTTACAGTCTTGTGAGTAAATACAGACAAAATTTTCACCTTACAGAAATTCAGTCTATTAGAATAAGAGAAAGTTACCACTACAATTACATCTAGCTTGACCTTCCCATTCCACTTACATCACAACACTCAAATTCCAATACCTACTGGCACTTCCAAATGACTTAATCATTAGAGGGGAAAAAAATTCTTAAATAGTTAGATCTCTTATGTACCATTAACTAGTTTTCACCATCAACCATTCGATCCTTTAAGGAGCAAAAAGAATCTAGGCCTACAAAACGACCACCCAGCAAGACTTCAAGTCCAATTGTCAAGTGTGAGAAAATATCCCCGGAGTAATAAGAAGTATAATTAATTGACTTATGAGCTCACAGGAAATCAAGATGACGTGTTTAATCTGCAAAGAGGACAAAACTGACATAACAAATATCTATAAAGACCATTTTAATGATACCATCAAAATAGCAAGTAAGATGAAGGTTACATTATTGGTGAAATAAATTGTCATCCACAGGCACATCCAGAAAGAAAGGCAGCATAGGTAGCAGCCTAACAATAACTCAGCCAAAGAGGGCGACCAATCATTGGCATCTGTTTCTAGAAAGAGTAGATAATTTATCTGGCAGATTATCCATACTCACACATAGTGTGCCCTTCAATATGCTAGACACTTATAACTAATGACTCCTTAACCATAATGAATTACCAAAAATCCTGAGTAAGCTCACTCACTGGATGTCATCAACTCACACATTGCTCTACAGATCTCTCCACTGAAACAGGGAGAGCTGTCTGAGGCCAAAAAAAAAAAAAAAATGAAGGCAAAAATTAGCACGCAGGGAAAACATTCAAGGTCATTGAAAATTTGAGATTTAAATTAGATGATGGTTTCTCACTCTAGCTTGTCATGTTCAGTCAAGAGAGTTCAGAGTTGACCTGATAGTGGTAAGTAGAAGAACGATCAGAAGCAAGGTGACTCAAGTCACTCAACTAACATTACCTGGGCTAAAATTAGGAAAGGGTGGCTCAGCAAGTTTTAGGGGTGTTAGCAGTTTCTATTCTTTTCCTGCATTTGAAAAAGATTGTCAACACTGCATGGGAGTCATGCACAACAGGGAAAAGACTCCTAACATTTGCAATATAACTTATATGAAAAAAATATGTATAATTATGCTATCATCAATAAAATGTGAGTTATTATAAAAATAATTTAATTTATTGAGAAACAATCATCCTGATAAGTAAGTACATTGCCCCAGTTAAGGCATGAGAATCATAAGTTAGGATGTACAAACCCAAAGATGGAAGATTTATTTTTTTTTCTGGCCCCCATAAACTAGGTAAAGCCAAAGGCAGTGGATCCTGTGTTCTGGCTAGACTACTACCCACACCTCTCTGTAGTTTCTTTTCATTCAACCAACAATTGGAACCTTGAGTGAAGATTATAAGTATTGGTCATCAAACAGCTTCAATGTCAACTCATCCATAGAATCATATGCAAATAAAGCATCAGCCAGCACCATGGCAAACCGAGCCATGAATCCTTGCATCATTGGAGAAATCAACTTTTGGCAGAACAGGAAACCACGTCAGCATTAAAGGTAGTCCAATATCATTCAGAGTCAGTGGACAGGAGTCTCCATCAATGGCATGCATTAATGATAAAATTGCCGCCTGCTGTGTACTGAATACTCTATGAAGCCAACTGCTACACTCAATATACCACCCCACTTAAAAGTACCACCTCCACAATGATAATCATAGATGTCAGATTTAAAATAAAGAGAATAAGAAAGAATTTGACAAGAGACCACTAAAAATCATGGGAAAGTTAGTATCGAGGTTTACCAACATGCATATTTCAGCACCTTATGGGACGAAATAGAACTAGAACAATGAAATATGTAAAGCTCCATACCCTCCCTAGATTGCCTGTACCTCCACACCAACAACTTGCATCACTAAAAATATTGGAATATGACAGATCTACACTCATGTTATCCTCAGTGCGTTTGCTAGCCCATTTCATGACAAACAAGCATCCAATATCAGAAGATGGATGAACCTCATCTAAAGGCACATTCCAGTTGAACAATGCCTAAACAACTCTTCAGCTTAACAGAGAATCTTTGATACCACATACTTTCTTCTTCCTATATGTACGTTGGCTTATAACACTCCATAACAGCAGCATATCATGCTAATAAATCCTGACAAAACAGAACATGCCAAATTAATCAGTTCTAAAATCTCCCCATTTACCAATGATTCAAAAGTCCTGTGACACCATCTGCAATTCAGACAATGTAAATGGAAGAAACCAAAAGAAGAAATCCACCCCCTTCCATAACCTGTACAAGGCAAGTACCGAGGAAAAACCAGTTTACACCAAAAATAATTATGATAATTTTTTTGAAAGATATAAGAGATTATATAACTCAAACTTTTCGAGGAGATCCATGAAGCATAAGCTGCTCCCGAATAGTGGAGAAGGAAGAAAAGACGAAACTGAAGAAGAATTTTAAACACATCTCACCAGCACATTCAGATGATATGTTTCATTCTTGAGTTCAAACTCAAGATTTGAGCGTGTATTATACACCATCATCACCAAGAGACCTGCATAAGAAAAAACCGTCTAAACCTAATTGATTCTAAGGAAATCTAAGGAAAACTGGGACCAACAACAGCTTCCAAAGCCTACCAGATACAAAGACATTACGCTTGATGAACAAAAAGTATTTAGTACATGTTATGTGATTACCCAAGCAGATTCCTTTACATTAAAACTTGGAGAGAACAAAAAAGAAAGGAAGAAAAAAGGGATAACAACGACAACCATCAAAACTCCAAAAACATGGTTCGTTTGAATTCACCCAGTTACCGCACACAAGGGAAAATGGGCTTCTCCCTACTGGAGAAAGATATACTTAAAAGTTATAAAACCATATTTGACCGATAGAAACCTTTTTCTCTCTCTTTCACAAAAGACGGATACGTAAATGTTAAGATGAAGCAGATGAACATCGGTGAAGACCACCATTCTTACCACGCATTTGGTATATATCGGTTGTGCAAGCTTAAGAACATGAAAAAGACAAGCAAACAAAAACCACAAACCCAATCTCATAAACCATATAATTTCCCAACAGGAAATCCAGAATTCTGAGCCCAAACAAACAATCTCAATGACAGAGAATCACGAACAGGAAGACCCAGGTCATTAACCAAAACAAACACGAGAACATTCAGAACACTTTCTCGTTCTTCACCAAACAAATACGGTTGTTTGAATTAAAAGCTGGAGATGGTCCATCAGAAACGATCAATAACAAGATCAGAGCTGGAAACAGGCAGCTGATCAACAGAGAGATTGTGGGTATGCAGAGCAAGCATATTAAGAAGATGAACAGTATGATCGTCCATATTTCGCATATATTCACACGTAATAAAACATAATATATTAAATTGTCAAAAGTTAATCGGCCAGATAAACGTGCCTTGGGAATCGATGAACGGCGGGCGCCGATGAAGTAACGATCTTAAACACGCGCCAGAAGGAGCAAGAGAGAAAGAGAGTTGCAGAGGAAGGAAGGAGGATCGGGTTTGCTCTTGGAAGGAGACAACTGAATTAAGCGGTTGTTCGCAGAAATAAGAAACAAGAGGAGGAGAAATTCGCTGGACTGCCCACTCTCACCGGTTACCGATACAACCCGTAGTAACTCTTTTCATTAATTACCAACAACTATATTTCCAATTAAATTACTGTATCTTTGGATAAAACTTTTATTTTTTTTCACCCTCTACCTAATCTCTTTATTTCCAATGCTTTTTTTTTTTATTATTTTTTTTCACAATCGATGAGTTTTCTTTTATTATATTTTTTGGTGGGAAATCTTTGGAGCTTTGTTCCGGAGTGCGGCTAATGCCATAAGATACTCGTGGCGGTGGCGCGACGAGTGCTATGGATGCGTGTTGATTATAACCAATTTTGACCCTTCAAACAATATAAAGGAAAATCACATCAAAAATTAAATCAAAATATCTTTTTTTTTTTTAATCAACAAATCAAAATATATCAAAATAAGCGACCAATGGGTTCAAGCCTTAACCCAAATATATTTTTAAAAAAAATTGAAAATCTTATAAATTCTCATTCTTAATTATTATTTTTTATCTCCCTCAATCCTAATTATTAGCCTTTCATTTTGTGATTGAATTACTTTTTTTTTTATTTCTTATGATTGTTTATTAAGAGGAAATAAAGTTAAATACTTTGTGATCTAGAGACATCTTTTTGAGAAATAAAAATGACAAATTTGTTAGTATAATCTGATTTCTAATATCTTATTTGGATAATAATCATATTACTTTTCATGAAAAAAAAATAGTTTTATATAACATGAAAACAAAGTTACTTTTATTCCTCGTCAAAAAATTTGTTATTTTATTAATTATGATTCCTTATGAGAATTGATTGAGATTTTTTTATAAGGACTTAATTAAGATATCTGAAACCACATGGGTAGTCAACCTTTTTAGCCAAGATAAATTTCATAGGAAGACATCAAAGAATATACAAATACAAAGTACTTGGGGTGTACATAATAACAGACAAGCAACCTATATTCTTAGTTACGTAGCTATAAATTTAGCATTTCGAATCATTTTTTCTTTTTTTTTTTAAATATCTAATTTTATTCCCACAATAAATCAGGTCACTTTTTTTTGACAGCATAAATCAGGTCACTTTCGTACGGGGAATCTACAATTTAAAATAGTTTTCACTTTTCATGCATTCAATTGATAAAAAATTTCATAAAATATTTGGATCCTCGATGGCATTAACAATTATTTGAATCCACAGTAATTAACCACAATGACAAATGTTTTTAATAAGAATAAATATAAACATACCCAGTATTTGTTAAGTCAATATATACATACATATATATATATATATATATATATATATATATATATATATTGATTGAGCTGAACAAAATACCGATATCATTATCAAATGCATGTATTGAAAATTTTAAATACATCTTTGTTTTAAATGACCCTTTTCTTTTTGGCACCAATTAATTTAAATCCCAAATAAATATTATTTATATATAAAATTAAATTCCCAATTAAAAATTGAAATATTATCTTACGAATTGATTAGAAATTTAATAGGAGAGAAAGATGTTATCCCACAACAAAGCCTTGGTTATAAGATATATATTTTTGACGGTACAATTAAGTTGACATGGCTATTCACATTTATTTCAAATCAAAGAGGATAAGGATATGAAATTTACGACTTTGGCATTGCAAAATTAAAAAGTATGCTTAAAAAGAATATTTGTGTACTCTGATGACTGCCACGAACACATTGTTCTCAATAGGGTGGAATAAAATAATGAACAAGATAAGATATAATGGAAAAGCATTTACAAAGTTAGAGACTTAAACGACCACGTAAGCAATTGTAGTTGAATAGTAGCCACGCTTTTCAACTAGTCCTCCATTCAAATGCTTGCAAGTCTCTCAAACATTTGAGTATGGTTTACAAGTTTGGCGCGAAAACGACAGAAAAAACATGCATCCAAGTGAGTTATGGAAACCACCGCAAGTTGATCCTTACGCGCTTGGGTTACTAATGTTATAATCTATAATAAAAGTCCTTAATAAATAAATGCTGAAAATTTGTCTTTTAAAAAGGGAAAACGGAAATCAAAACACGTAAGAATAGAATGCACCGAGGACCGTGTGTGGTGGACCTAACTCACCATAAACACTGAGAATAACGGGAGAGAGGGCATATTTATGCGGTGCCGGTGCGGGCGAATCTTGGCTAATGTCCACATTCATGGCAATTTTATTTTATAAAAGTATAAGCACAAGCACTAATTAAGTATAAGGAGTAGCCAATAATAAGTGACCACTTTGATTTGGACCTTTGGAATTTCCAATGTGGTTAGTGGTCAGCTAGTTGATCAAAACCAATAGCCTGACATACTTGACCAGTATATTGTGACTTTGTTTTTATGGAGACGTCTTACCATCAATTGGCCTCTAAGTCTCAAAGTAATTTATGACGCACAGGACATGGACATCTTCCACCTCCACAAGCAAGTTAAAAGTATTAGTATTGTGTTACCATTCTTCATTATTAATGTACGTATCCATAGCCAATGTTACGCAATCAAATTCAAGAGTTCCATTTGGAACTTGAAATTCTTTTCCTCTAAGTAAAAGTAACGTCATCAATCCAAAAAGAAAGTAAAAATGAAAAAGCATATCGCAACTACCAATAAAAAAAATTAAAATTAAACTATACGCAAATAAATTATTTATTATAATTTTTATTTCGTTTATATTTTATTTTAGTTATACTAATGATAATCATTTTCATAAGAATCCTACAAAAAAAAAAAAAAAAAAAGTCAATATAATAAATTTTCGCTGAAAAATTTTAAACACAAGGTAAGACTTGAAAACAAATTTGAGAGTCGGTAATTTTTGACGAAAGGACTTCTAGTCGAGTCTTTGAGAGTTTACTGTCGGTAAATGGTAACTGTTACAGGCTGTATGTGCGTCTTTCATGAAGTAATAGACAATATACGCCATCGAACTCTCTTTGCAGAAACTGTTGAACGCAGCGATCTGTTCTTGTTGATTGCAACCAGAGAAGACAAGTTTAGATTCAAATAATAGTGGATCGGGATGAGCGTGATCGACATTCTAACAAGAGTAGATTCGATTTGCAAGAAGTACGACAAATACGACGTTGATAAGCAGAGGGATTCTAACATCTCCGGCGAAGATGCATTTGCTCGGCAATACGCTCTCGTCGAAGCCGACATCGAGGCCGCACTTGAGGTCATATCACTTTCTCTCTTGCTATTTCGTGCAAAGAAAATTTAGTAAGTTTCTCAAGATTTTCAGTTCAGTGTTTACTAGACCTAGGTAATAGACAACGTAGATGGATAGTTCTGGGGCAATTTGTGCCCTAAAATGCTCTTCAATAGTCATGAAATTGCGGGTTTTGTGAACTTGTCTAATACGATCTGGAGTCAATTCTGTGTAGAAAGCAGAAACTGCTACCAAGGAGAAAAGTAGGGCATCTACCGTAGCGATCAATGCGGAGATTCGTCGTACTAAGGCTCGGTTGCTGGAGGAGGTTCCCAAGTTGCAGAGATTGGCTATGAAAAAGGTTTGTGCGTTTGTTTGTAATTTGTCTATCTGTTCGAGTCCCATGTTTATTCTAAGATACGGTCATATTGAAGGGTGTTCTTCATATGCATTACAGCTGAACTTTCAACATTTGTATTTGCATTCTTGGATTTAGGCTGCATTCTGGAATTTCGAATTAGATTTTCTACATCTAATCTTTATCTTAGCTTTGACTAATTGAATCATTAGAAATTTTAAATTTGAATTATCAAAAATCTCCCAGCTGGTGCTTGCAGGTGCATTACAGGCTCTGGTTGCTTAATTTAACTTACAAAACTGAGAGATCTAACCAGTAACATGTTAACTGAAAATTTACACTTATTTTATCTAATTTAGCAGTTCTAAAATAGAATTTGATAACGAAAGAGACAGAAAGGAATAGATTCAACTTATGTGTAGTGCAGATTTCACTTTTACTGATGCACCAGACTATCTTCAAATTTGATGAGTATGTGTTCTCAATAGTTTAAGTTGATTATCTACAAGTGGATTTTAGTTACTTAGTAGCACCCAAAGGTTCAAAGTTGGTTACCCTGGGCGTCTGTTGGATCCATGATAACATTGTATCTACAGGTAAAGGGGCTTTCATCGGAAGAATTTGCTGCTCGTAATGATTTGGTTCTTGCATTGCCAGAGAGGATCCAAGCTATTCCAGACGGGACTCCTGCTGCACCCAAACAAACTGGAGGCTGGGCATCTTCTGCTTCACGTACAGAAATTAAATTTGATTATGGTAATTGCAGTCATTTATGTCTTATACACTTACGTAATTTTGATAATTCTTGTATTGAGGTTTTTCTGTTGATTATCTTAGTTCATTTATGTGGTTCTTCTCAATTACAGATGGGCAATTTGACAATGAATACTTCCAACAAACTGAGGAATCAAGTCAATTCAGGCAGGAGTATGAAATGCGGAGAATCAAGCAGGCAAGTCACTTTTAGCAGCTGTTTCCACCTCTTTCTCCAAACCAACAGAAAAGAGATGCTTTTTCAGTTGTCATTTGCCTGCTGGTTGGCTCAAGGGAGAGTGGAGCGTTTTCTCCATATATATTGAATGTTTTTTGTAAATACTTCCAGTGTCTAATTATATTGAAGTTTATATAGGATCAAGGTTTGGATATGATCTCAGAAGGCTTGGATACATTGAAAAACATGGCACATGATATGAACGAGGTAAGTTGTCTCATCGGACTGATCTTTCCTCTTTGATTTTTCTACTTCTTGGTTCATGCTTTATGTATCAAATGCAGGAAATGGATAGACAAGTTCCATTGATGGACGAGATTGATACGAAGGTTCGAATCTTCAGCTTCTTCTGAATTCTATTACTTGTTCAGTTTACAGAATTGGCATTTTGATGTTGAGGTTGATATAATGTAACATAGAAAATACATGTCATCACAGGTGGACAAGGCATCTTCTGACCTCAAGAATACCAATGTCAGACTTAAGCATACAGTTAACCAGGTAATTTAACTGCAGTTCTTTTTGAAGCTTATATTTTCATCTATTTTTCATACTAATTCTTCATATAACTTCTGGTTTTCTTCCAGCTTCGATCCAGTCGAAACTTCTGTATCGATATAGTTTTGTTGTGTATAGTACTGGGAATTGCTGCCTATTTATACAAGTAAGGCTTCCATCTCTTTCACATTGCCTGAAATATGTCTAGTACTTCTTTTTACTTCAATGTTGGAAATTTGGTTGTGGACTAGTCCAATTCCATGCGTGTCTGAGAAATTTGGGGTCCATTATTAATCTTGCCCTGCTGATTGAAATCCGTGGCATCGTTTCTTCAAGGCAGGATTCACTACACATTTCTGATGTCTCTATGCTACAGAATCTTGTTTTGTTCTTTATAGTAAAACTTGGTTTATATACCTTTGTTCTATTTTTGACATGTAATTCCATTGTCATTTTTGACTTAAAGCTCAGACTGGAGGAAATTTAGGTAATAACGGGGTGTTCTTGATGCATTTCTTTAAATTGAATGGGAGTATGGTTAAGAACTTTTCTACTAAAAATTATAACTTCTTCACGAGAATAATTTGCAAACTGTATACAAGTAAATATTCTGGGCTAATGAGCTCCTGAGAATTTTGTAACTTTATCATAAGCTAAGGAGATAGTTTCAGTTAACCTTCTCAGTTGAGATTGTAATCATTTCAATGACAGATTAGCGGAAGCTTGATTTGTTAGTCCTGAGGCTTGTTGTAATGTTCTTTTTATTTTCTCTGATTGTGTGCCCTCTCTTACTTTGAAGGTTCTCTTATCCTGTCTCTAGTGAAACCCTCTTTCTATAGAAAATCTTAGTTTTCTATTAAAAGATATTATTATTTGATTCGATTTTGGAATGCATTAACATAAGCAATTTGAGCCATTGTTAATTTGACCGAACTCCGCATGTTATGAAGTAGCAGCTGCTCATCTCATATCTACTTTCCATGCACTGCGCTTTGAATCCTTGGCATCTTGATCGTTTGCACCGTTTTACGTGACGTGTGATAACTTTTTGCTGCTACATGTTCTATTTTGTCTTTAGATAGATTATCCTGACCGGCTGTGCTATGATTGCAGTGTACTAAAGAAATAATATGATACGCAAGGCCATTTGATCTGTTCGATGTGCTCATAGGGCTGCCCGTAACTCTGCTGCATTACCGAGTCCATCATGTTTGATTTATTTTTCTATTCGTGTTTGTGATTTTTTATATCATCGTAGATCTCGCACAGGTTTCGCTTAAGGCCACTGTTTTATGTTAAAGGTATTTACATTTTCAACCATTATTCATTTCGAAGAGGATTAAAAGAAGAAAAAAAAAAAGGAGCTTAGTCTTCGTTGGTAACATCAGGTTAGTGTGGAGATCACATTGAAGCTAAGAACGAGTCAATGAACTTCC
This sequence comes from Bauhinia variegata, assembly GCA_022379115.2. NCBI lineage: Eukaryota > Viridiplantae > Streptophyta > Magnoliopsida > Fabales > Fabaceae > Bauhinia > Bauhinia variegata. The sequence goes on along the minus strand of CM039429.1, from coordinate 23,147,306 downwards.
ACCCCCAATTTGAACACGACTCATCTTTGCTTAATTAATTGGTCAAACCTGATATCCATGATTCCTAGCCGACTTGCATAAATATTATTGTCAGACCAAATTAAAGAATCGAGATCACTGGCAAAATATTGGGAGTGACGTTGATTCCAAGAGCCACAGGATATTTCTAACAATCCAGCAGCCTTCTTTACACTCCTTCCTTGAATGTGTTTTGGTTAGATTAAATCGAACACGCGCACATATATTTAAATATAGTTTTGAACTTTAGAATTTACAAATTACAATCACATATATCCATTGATTCATTAAAACATACACACAGCTGTGATAATCCTCTGATCGATCAAGTAGAGTCTAATTTTTTACACATACAATCCCAGTGCCTACTCGCTGAAAAGAATTCTAACCACACTTGTACCGAATGAATATATAATCACACTGCACTGCAGTATACACACAGCGTACTCTTGCTTCCCCTGAGGCTTCATCGGTTTCTTTCTCCCTCCAGCAGTACATAGATGGCCTTACTCACAGAAAGAATAACCACACTTTTTCTTTTGTTCTAACATATATATGCACACATGTACATGCAACTAATTATATTATATTTTATTTTTTAGCATATAAATCACTCCTATATATCTTGGAAAGACCAAGCAAGCAAATTAGTGAGATCTTGAGGTTCTATAATGGAACTCCACTGATCATAGTTGTTGAAATTGCAACCCTTGCTTAAAGTTATCTCAACTCTCTTGTCCTTCTCATCTTGTCCCGTGCTTAGCTTCTTATATGGAGGATAATAAAATTCCAACTGATTTTCTTCCATCGCTGTTCGCTTTAACGGGTTAAACAAACTTTCAGTCGCAGATGCTAGGAACTGTGCTTCTATTTTATTCGAGTTCTCTTCGTGGACTGAAGCAGATGATTGAACGATGATGTTTGAGGCTATACCAATAGAAGGAAGAGAACTCTGAGTAGCCAGAATATATGGTAACATTGGGAACTCGTTCTGCATGGGATTTTTGACCTGTTCAGCATAAGGGTTAATATTCATTTGTTGAAAGTAGCTTGCTGGATCATGGTTAGATTCACTCGAATCTTCCCAAGTGCTTCTAGGGCTTCCAATTTTTTGTCGAACTCGGCATAGCACCCAATCATCCAGCTGCAACAAAATGCAAAAGTAACAAGAGAAAAGATCAGAACTTTATTATAGCCAAGCATTCTGGCTTAAACTTTTAACAAGTAAACATCTATCTTGATTCATGCATGCATGCATGTAGACGTAGTTGACCTACTCTCATGGACATGGACCGTCTTTGCTTGGACTTCAAGATCATTGAATCAAGTAATCTATACTCATGCATGATCCAATCTGTTTTAGATCCCTTTGGAGGGCGTCCCTTGTAGAATACAAGGGCTTTCTTCACTCCAATGCTCTTCATCCCACACGAAGTGAGAATAGGCTTATCAGCCCCTGTGGCCTTCCAATAACCTGAACCAGCAGCTCTGTTTGGCCTCACCCCATTTGGATACTTCCTGTCCCTTGGAGTGAAGAAAAACCATTCATCCTCTCCAAACAAAGATTTGCCTATCAATAAAAAACTTAAAAGATCATTCCTTCAGTAACAAAAATGAATAAAGGAATTAATGCAAAAAGCACTGCAAGTAAACACTTACTTGGAAGCTCCCATGGATTAAACTTGTAAAGATCTATTTCTGCTATGAAAGAAGCAGGGAGTGGACAAGAAGTCACTTTGTTTCTGAGATAGTGAACAATGAGCTCCTCATCAGATGGGTGGAATCTAAATCCAGGGGGAAGTTGAATATCTAAACTGGGATTTTTCTCCGTCATAATGCAGCTGTCCCTTCGGAGGAACCAAGAATGACCGGATATATCAAACAGTTTTTTCCGATATAATCTATCAAAAGGGTGGTAAGCTCGAAACCACTGTACAAAGGTTGTAAATATGGTTTTTGCTGATGCAGATAAAGACAATTATCAGTGATAATATGATACTAGCAAGGGTGGATTGCATTAAGGACAAGTGTGGAAAGAGATAAGGAAAGCTTCGTATTTGTCTCTTTTTTCTTAATCAGCATGATTTGTTTGAAATTCAGACAAAAGATAGGAACATAATAGGTTAAGTTTTATGGTCACCCAAGTCGGGCAGAACCATAGAATTCAGCTTACTTTTTAGAATTGAACGACGATTATGTCATATTTTTTAATGGATTAGATTATCTAATAATTATGAAACGGATTGTCTATCTCCCACAAAATTACATAGCTAAAAACTGTGGGACAGAGCAAATCGCTGATTACCAGCTAAGAATGTATTTAATTATGGTCTTGTAAATTGAGTGCTCTCAAGATGTTGAATACTTTCTTTTCATGTGCTGATGGTCCAAAGTCACTATTTTGGTTAGTTTAATGAATACCCTTTTGTTTAATTAAGCATGAGAAGATCAAGCTGGGACTTGGGATACAGAATAACAAATAATAGCTTGTAGCTTTGCTTTAACATAAAATCTCGTTGAAGTTGAACGGAAATTTCAATCAGACGACAATTGGAGACAGTGACAATCAGAATCTTCACAAACAAAAATGGACTAAACTCTCGCTACTATAACTAAGCAAAAAGAAGCCTACTTAATTGTAATCATTATAAAAATTTAAAGTGAATAATTGGTCCAATAAGCATTGAAGTAGTTTTTAGCATTTTAAAAGAAGAAATCTGACAGTATTTTTGCCCATCTTTTTATGATGTTTCTGCACAGTCTGGTAACATTGTCATAGGGAAACATGAGAAATTGATATGTATACTTTCCTATATATGTGTGTGTCTATTAATAATAATAATAATAATAGAGGTATAGTATTTGAAAAGAATTAACGATAACAGTGTACTGAGTAGGTAGCCGTCTAAACAAGTAAAGATTCTTGTACTTGGCGTTATTCTATTGAGCAAAGCTCCAAGAAATAGAACATGAATGAAATCGAAAGAGATCAGACATCACCATAAGACCAGATTGATTCTGTTATTTGGTTCCATCTTCTTGGAAATAATCAATTCAATGTCTCCATTTTTCTTTTCTGTAATTAATTGACAGGCTGTTGTGACATTACTCACCAATTTGCATCTTCAAATTTCAATCGATGAATCAATTATCCAAGAAACAATCCCCACTACCTAAATTCTTAGACATATTCATTTCATAATGTTATTTAGATGTTGATTTTATGAATTTTATTTTATTTTTTTACTAAAATAAAGGTCAGTTCTTTTTTATTGGGCGTTCAAATCAAAGTTTTTTCTTTGTCTTCTATATAATGAATATAATTGAATGCCGTCTAATTCTAGGTTAAGGTTTAAAACTCTTTGGAAACAAACAAAACTTATGTACGAACACTAACAATTCTACCAATATCATTGGTGTTTTTTTTACGTATGATTCTGGTTTGCTTGAGTTCTTATATTAAAATTTTTATATGTTTATTGTAACAATCAAAGATTGTATAATATTTTTCTCTATTTTTTATGGGAAAATAAAAAATGAGCCGATTTGAGATATAATTTGAAAAAATAGAAAATGATTTGAGATCAATAATGGAAGAGAGTTGAAGAATAGTGGCTAAAACTTGCTTATTTCTTCTTGGCGTTAACCCCTTATTTGGCTATGTCTCTTTTTCGAATGTGTGCTGCTTTTGATAGACAAAACAAGGCAAGAAAAGCGAAAAACAGACTGAGCCAAATCAGAGCGGGCCGGGGAGCCCATGAATCATGAGATAGCTTAACTAGACAGCATGGGGCCAACAGGCCCACCTCATGAGATTTTCTTTTTAGTGCAAGTTTGGACCTACACCGATATTATTATCATTATTGATTTTTTTTTTTTTGTCAGTGGTCGTATGGAGAATGGCAGGGACTTCAGGGAATCAACTGATCTGTTCACAGTACATAAATAATTTAAATTAATTTAATAAATATATTTTGAGTATTTTTTTAAGTATTTTTAATAAAAAATTTAGATATATTTAACATAAGTCAATCTTGAAATTTCTACTTAGAAGAGAAGGGAAAATTGAGCTTGAGTGCTAAAACAACGACGACCTGCTAAAAGTAATATTACAAGTCAAATCCCACTCTGTGTTATTATTGATTGGAAGGAAGAGCCATGGTGAGTTAAGGTCAATCATTCTGAACTAGTGGTTAAAGGGTTCCGGCCTCACCGCTGGTTGGTTAATATAAAAGAAAGAAGTCATGAGGGATTGAGATTCAGCACCCCTACCCCTATAGAGCTGGATTATTCGCAATCGACTGCACCGTGCAATCGGCAATCGATTGTGACGGGTAATTCATTTTCCTACCCCTGCATGCCAACAAAAGAATCATTTAAATTTCTGAAAAGGTCCTTAATTCTTTTCTGCCCTTGAACTCATCAACACACAAACATATATATAAAGTATGGATTCATCTTTCATCATATTATATCAAACGAAGCATTAGTTCAACGAACTAGCAGTCCAAACTACTGCCTGCAAATATATTATATATATATATATATCCAAGTTGGTATGCACTGGTTAACAAATACATTGAAATTGTTAATTAATTAGGCTCTTAATTTGAAAATTTAGCACTAAAACGCGTTTTGGAAAATAACAATATATGTGTGTGTGTGTATATATATATATTCATAGATATATCTATTTAAAAGTTCTTAGCAAAGAAAGAGCAGGCAGAAGTCAAGTTGGAAACAGGAAATGGAGGGGTTGGGGCTTTTCTCTCTCTCTATATATAAATATAAATATATAAACTTGGGGGGAAAGGCACGGACAGGGAATTCATGGAATGGATGGATCAATGTCGTTATCTTGTCGGACATAAATAAGTGTATTATTTTTGTACAATAATAATAATACCCATAAAAAATAATAGTAATAATAAAACTGTAATTAGTTTCATTCTTTTCCCGTGGGGCCGACATCTGCTAAGTAAATAAATATATGATATGATATGATATACCTAATTAAAATCATCACATGGGTTTTAGAGTGAATATATGTACATACATGTGGGTGGGGATGAAAAGAAGTAGCATAGGATGCCAATTGAAATATATATATATATATATGGGGATGAGGGACAGATAAGAGATTGAGCATATAATTTATGTAGATATTGGAGCAGAAGCTCCGAATGCATGAAGCCAAATTAAAAAGCAGCTATACCTCTATGTATAGTCTAATACCTAGAATGTATGTCTCGTACTTTACCTTCACCTTATTCACTTCCCCACAATACAATATTGTCCCCTAATTACTTTTTAAGTTAAATTATCTCAATTTAACTCAAAAATTTAGGATGTTATATTATTAGAAAAATCAAGATTAATCTTTATATTATATTCAATATTCAACATGCCCCTATATAAATATCAACAATTTGTCCTTGCTTAAATTGCTAAAATCTTGATCTATTCTCTATCTCAACAATTCCACCAGTCAAACAGTCTAACGAACTTTGTTTATTATTCAAATAATTAATGCCTATAGATGACAATGTACGCTGTATTAAACTTACACTATATACCCAACTAGATTATTATAAATGATAGCAAGTCTCAATGAAAACATTTCATTCAATTTGCACTTGGAATTAAAAAATTGCATATCACTGGCTAGTCTTCTTTAGATCAACATAAATTAATAATTATTAGAAGTGGGTTTAACACAGTGTTACAACACTTAAAATTAACTCTGCATTATTATATTTAAGTTTAAATTCTGTCACTATTTTTTTCGAGTTGAAATTTATAAATTTCTCTCTTCTGTGTTGAAAAAAAAAAAAAAACTAATAACTACACAAGCACACGTCAAATATTATAAAAATTAGTTTTGTAAGTTTGGTAGCAAAGTTACAGCTGCAATTAGGACTGAACGCGCGAGAGATCACAAATAATTGGAATGCCCTGGATTTTCTTACCAACGTACGAACTACACTACTGAGACCAAAACAGGAAATAACTTAGAAATCTAAGCAAGTGATTCTTCAAGTATACATATCTCTGTTGATAGGAAAAGATAACTACATGTATGGACCATCTATTAATTGCATAACCACGTACATATCGACATAAACGTAGTCATGTGAGATAAAGGGGACGGTGAAGGCTCACCCTCCCCCATCTACCCCATTGCAGTGCAAGTCAACTAGCTAGTTTATGACTATGACTATGACTATGACTGACTATAAGCCAAGTTGATCCATATAACGTGTGAAAGTCTTTTAGCAACCACTTAAAGAAGAAGAAGAAGAAGAAGAAGAGTGAAATTAAGATTGATCTTTTTAGACACTTGGTGCTAGTGCTCTATGGAATAGTTAATTGCACCGTTGCATGCATAACCTCAATTAATTAGTGATTGTGGTTAGTTGAGGTGAAGAAAAGCAAAATGATGCTCTCTGTAGTACTCGTTACTTGTCACTTGATATGGAATTGTCTACGTGATTAGTTGGAGTGAAGAAAAGTAAAAAGCTATTCTTGTAGTACTTTGTTACTTGCGATGGAGAAAAGTTGTCTATTTGCCAGATACATAATAGGGTTGTTGGAATTTGATGAAAACAGTCATCACGAGGAATCACAAATTACAACTTTTAAAGTGGTAAGTAAATCATAATTGACACATAAGATTGGTTTAGTGATATATTACTGAGACACAATATGATTTTTTTTCTTTTTTTGTTTAAACTTCTTCGAGATCGTAAGTTTAAAGTCTTATCTTAATGGGAAAAAAAAAAAGAGTAAACCCTAATCATGTTAATGGTAGCAATATTTTGGGATACTACATATGTTTCTTTTTAACTGTTAATCAAAGCTTAAATCACTTGTAAAAATAAATGAGTTACTTTATAATAACTCAAACTTATAGACTTGCTTAAATAGTCAATAATAAATTTATTATTCTTGCAGCTACATACTTTTTTAGGGATATGCTCTATAGCATACGTCAATTCTTGCGTTATTTATGGAAAAGTGGGTCTGTAAGAGAAAATAGAAGATTACCTCTCAATGTTAGTGTGTGGTTTGCAAAAGTCAACAGACTTCTATTTGATTGTTGTTCTATAGCGGGGAGGCTGGTGAAGAATTAAAGAGAATGTCCAATAATTGTCAAATAGATTCAGTTATCACAAAAAAAAAAGAAAAAGATTATTGAATTGAATTCAACCAATTAATTAGATAACGATTTTCAGCTCAAGAAAATAAAGAGAGCAATTTTTTTATTTTTATTTTTAAATGCAACATGATCAATAATTAAGTGATTAATGGTATGGTGATGATCATCCTGTTGATCTCTTCAATTATGGGAGTGAGGTAAGGCGTCGTTATCAATAAGTAAGCCTCAATTATATTCTTAACTTTATGGTTAGTTGGGAATATTCTCTTAAGATAAGTCGAGAAAAAATGATTTATTGTGAAAGAAAGAAACTCTGGAGCTGTTCAACCAAAGGTTTATACTTAATGTTACATAATATCACCATTATTTTTAACTAAGATTTTATCCCATATAATGTTCCATTGACGAACCTCACTCCTCACTGAAACACATTAATTTAGACGTGGATAAAGTTGAAGGGTCATATTGATGTATTATATGAGTATCACGTGGCATAATAGGACACGGTAACATCAAACAAGGCAGAAGACCTAAGCTTTATCAGGTAACGTCGTAGTCGTAGAGGTGACCAAACAGCAAACACTCCAATAATATTCCCGGACACGTATAGAGATTAGTGTTTCTTTCCTTCTAATGTAAAATGTACGTTTATACGTACAATGTACGCACTAGTAGTAATTAAAATTTCCATCATTTTTTCTTTGACTTGTTTCTGTAAAAAGAGCAGATTGTGCTTTAATCTGCGTGAAGACCCGACAGAGAAGGAGCATGGTTGAAATGGGAAAGGGGAAGAAGAAGTAGTATATCACTCGCGCTTTTTGGGACGATGGACGGTGCAGAGTGTCCACTGCCCAATTTTCTGGGTCCCACACGATGACACTGAGAGAGAGACGCAGAGGTATCACGGACGGTCCTGTCGCTTTGCATCGGGAAAAGAGAACCCCCCACAGTTCCGCGTGGACCCCACACACACTCTCTGTCTTTGATCTCTGACCCACCCTGCCCTCTCCTAATCTCTCGTATGGTAAAAAAAGGGTCTTAAGTGTAATTATGGCTTAATCATTCTATACCTGATAAAGCTTCTCGTAAAGGTAGGTAACTTTTCTTCTCATCGTTTTTAACCTTGATTTCCTCTCTGCATGCACGAACCACATGTGCTCCCAGTTGAAGGAGTTGTTGTACTGCTACTCCTACAAACTCAGTTGTTTTTGTTCGATTTATCTTATTTTATTCACTTCTCCGAAAAGGTAATACTATAAAGTATAAATCTTTTCAAACAAAAAGGATCGCCTTTTGAAGCAAAAGTTGGGTTTTGTGCTGAATTCTCAAATATGAAAAATGCTGCCGCTTCTGCTCCACAACACATTCTAGTTTACTAGGCAAGGCAGCCCACTTCCTCACACTACTTTCACCAATGTGCGTGTGGATTTGTCTGCTTTCGTATGTCTCTGTGTGGAGAAAGAGAGAGAAAGAGAACGAGAGATCAGAGTGCTTGTGGTGGCCCATCAAAATCTATGGCTGACGGTCTTCGAGGATTCCAGTAAAGAAGATGAGTAAGAGAGAGAGAGAGCAAGAGCGTGACTGGGTGAGAAAGAGAGAGAGCGAAGAGAGAAAAAAAGAAAAAGAAAAAATTAAATCTATTTATTGTGTATAGCCATCATACGAGGCTTTTGGTTTTATCCTTATAGATATCAAACAAAGGAAGGGAAGAGAGTGAGGGTGCGCACAAAATCCAGATCATTATCACCAGTCTTTGCAAAAGTCCGAAGCTAGAGCTACCAGCTCTTGTTTATATATATATATATATATATATATATATATATTCAAATTTCGTCTATGGCTTTTTCTTGTCTTCGGCAGAATCAAAGCCAGAGAGGTCTGAAGATTTTGGGTACCATCCAAAAGAATTTATGTTAATTTGGCTTTTGCTATCTTATACTACAAAACTCTCTTTGTTTTCTTGCTTTGTACTGTCTGAAACCTTTGAAAGTTAGCTGTTTGCTTCTGCTCACTGCCTTTGCTAACCATTCCAATATAGATTTTTCCCCCACACCCTTTAATATGCAAATGATTCCTGGTGACCCTTTTTCCCTATCTACTTCGATCGGTGGGTTTGCTCAGTCTCAGAGTCAGCAACAAAACACAAACACAAACCCTAACCCTAAACCTAATCCACCTCCTGCAAAGAAGAAGAGAAACCTGCCAGGAACACCAGGTACATAACCCACCCTTGCTTCTTGGTTCTTGTATATTTGGGTGAAATTATTGTTTTTTTCAAATGGGTTTTGGTAACTTACAGATCCAGATGCCGAGGTCATTGCTCTTTCCCCGAAAGCTCTCATGGCTACGAACCGATTCATTTGCGAAATATGCAACAAAGGGTTTCAGAGAGATCAGAATCTTCAACTTCACCGGAGGGGACACAACCTTCCATGGAAACTTCGGCAAAGGTCCAACAAAGAGGTCGTCAGAAAGAAGGTTTACATCTGCCCGGAGAAGACTTGTGTCCACCATGACCCGGCAAGAGCACTCGGCGACCTTACCGGGATAAAGAAGCATTTCAGCCGCAAACATGGTGAGAAGAAGTGGAAGTGTGACAAGTGTTCCAAGAAATATGCTGTTCAATCTGACTGGAAAGCTCACACCAAAACTTGTGGAACTAGGGAATATAAGTGCGATTGTGGCACCCTCTTCTCCAGGTATACCAGTTAGTGAGTGTCAAAGTTTTTATTTTTTTCCCATAAATGTTTACGTCGAAGGCTAATTTCATGATGTTAGGTTTGGAATTTAATGCTTCAGAAAGTGTAAATGATTGGTAATTAATGGGTTTTCATTGGATTTTGAATCAACAGGAAGGACAGCTTCATTACACACAGAGCTTTCTGCGATGCCTTAGCTGAAGAGAGTGCGAGGATGACTTCAGTTGCATCCACGAACCTGAATTTCAAGAGTGAAGAGAGTGTGATCAATTCACAGCCTGGTTTGGCGCATGAATATCCCGGCCAGGGATTCCAGAACATGGCTGGTGTACCACAGTTTGGTTTTAATGGAATGGGAATGGGTGGAGAGCACCAAAGGCCAAGCTTGTCTCTATGGTTGAACCAGGGAAATCCCCAGATGAATCCTCTCGATGTGGGACCTAATTCAGGTCTTTACGTGTCGTCGAGTTCTTCTGGTTTGCCTGAGATTGTGCAAATGGGTCAAGCCCATTCCTTTGCCTCCTCTTCATTGTCAAATTTTGGAATACCCCCTTCGAATTCAGCAAACGCTAACCTTTCTCTATCGTCACTTCCCATTGGGAAAAAAGGAGATGCAGGTGGAAATGGAAGTCTCAGCTCCATGTATTCTGAGGGTCAAAACAAACAATCAAAGCCACCTTCCCCCATGTCAGCTACTGCCCTTCTTCAAAAGGCAGCTCAGATGGGTTCTACTAGAAGCAGCAGCAATGCCTCTATGTTCAGTGGCAGCTTTGGAGTAATGTCCTCAACCACAACTCAAGCCAATGCTAGTCTAAATGCTAGTGTCATCCAAGACCAAGCCTTTCAAAATCAAGGAATGAAGCAGCCAGCAGAGAGTTTTGCTTCAAGTGGCAGTACTGCAGCTGGTGCAGCCATGCTTGGAAATGGTAACTTTAGTTCATTGACGCATACGTCGAACAGTTTTGATCAACTCTTGATGCAAAGCAATGGGAAACAAGGTGACCAAGTGCAATTGAAGCTCCATCATTGTTCGAACGCAGTGGAAGATCATGCTTTAACAAGAGATTTTCTAGGAGTGAGTGGCGGGCGCGGAGCTTGCCCACCATTTCTACCCGAAGAGCTAGCTAAGTTCGCTTCCTTAGGCTCCACAATGGGTTTAAGCCAGTTTACTGCCAACCAGTGACGTCGTCGTTTCTGATCATTGATTAGCCACCACTTTATGATATTTGGGGCAACGTAGAATAACACAAACTCGGAGGGTCCGCTGAAAATTCAAACTTGGGAAACGGAGTTCATTGGAGGGAGATAACTTGGGCTAGCTCGGTTTAAGGAAAAAGACATGGATCCGATCCAAAGTCTCAGAAAAAAGAAACTCCATGAATGGTGTTTAAGCGTTCAGAAGACAGAATGAGACACTGGGACCCGCTGCATGCCAGAGATGACCGAAGGAAGCTGCGAACTCCGAGTCATGCATGTTCTTTCCTAGTCCTAGTCCTAGTCCTAGAAGAGTAGTTGTTCTTGTTCTTGTTGTTTTGTCATGTGTCTTAATCTTGTTATCGTTTTTGGCTTCACTTTCCTTCCCAACTGGACAAGTTGAGAGAAATTAAGAATTTTTTTAAAAAAAAAATTCAATACGGAATCTATTAACTATTATTGTTGTTGACCGTCCGTCAAAATCTGGTAACTCATCAACGATGGTGGGTGATTAATTAGTTGGTCTTAATTAATTTTTGGAGCCAATTTGGATTTGTTATAATTTCAGATTTTCAGGCTTATTATCTCTCTTAAGTAGTATTTGAAAATAGAGTAAATACTTATTTGGGTCCCTCACATTTAAGACTCTTATTAATATGGTATTTCACTTTTAAATTTATCAATTTAGTATCTTATATTTAAAACTCTAATTAATTTAGTCATTTAAATTTATAAAACTTATCAATTTAATCATTCACATTTCAAAAATATTGATAAATTTAATATACGAAATTAATAAAAAATTTGAAGTGTGAATGACTAAATTGATAAATTTGAAATATGAAAAATGAAATTGATTATAATTTCAAATGTAAGAGACAAATTTGCTTAGGGTATCAAATGTAAAGGGATCAAATTAATAAATTTAAAATGTGAGAAATTAAATTAATAAAAATTTAAAATGTGAGGGACTAAAATAGATATTTACTCTTGAAATATTTATTGCTAGATTAGGTCTCTCTTTGGTAGGTCAATTGCTGCACTGCAACTGCACAGTGCATGGTTGTTCAAGCATGGAAGAATCTAGGTACTTGCTAGGCTTTTTGAGATGAAAGTAAAGGTTTTGTCCGAGCTTGATTATTCCATAATAAGGGATATATAGTAGATTATTGATCCCTCTCCCACTTGAAATTTTTTATAACACTGAAGTCAGATTTTGCATATATTATTTGGCTTTTAGAATTTTTTTTTCTTAAATATGACTTCATGCGGTTAGAATAGTTAAATTTTAATTCATTTTAAGAAATGAATATAAAAGTATACGTGAATTTATCATGCATAATACATAGAAGAGTACCTTTTATGATATTAATTTCCTGTACAGTATAGACAGGGGTCCGTTAACTGATGATGTTGAGCATTAGTTGTATCTGAAATTTAAGATGGGAGGGAAATGTTCGGAGGATGTGGCGTGTGAAGGATTATAACTTAGTTAAAATCAAGGTCATAAAAGGTGCTATATCTTTCAACTGTTGGGGTCAAAGTTGCATGAGAGTGAGTCCATTTTGCGACTCTGTATAGTAACTGTGAAGTGTGCTTTTAACAGCTTTCCATTTTGGATATCCGAAAACAGTTGCATTTCAAACGTTGCAGTTTTACTCAAATGGTTGATTCCTCGTTTAAAACCAAGAATCATAGGCGAACACATATACTAGGTTAAGCTATTATAAGTGTGAGAAGAAAACGGTGGGGGTTCCAACGCGGAAGCAGAAAAAACCTTACTCGAATATGAACACATTGTTTCCTTAACCATCTCTGCCATGAGTAAAGAAAATAAAATCTCCATGAAACACCAATGGCAATGCATTCGTTTGTTAATATTTGACCCTTGTATATTCTTGTCCCCTATGTTATGGGACCGTTGCTGGGGTGGGCGCTCCAATGCTTTTCATTATTAAAAGGGGAAAAGGGCAAAAAGCTTTTGAGAACAAGTAGTTGAACTTAGGAGAGTCTTGTCAAGGGCCAATGGGAGCCGAGGTGTGTTGTGTACTGTGCAGAGTTGAGTTGCTAGGGCATAGCAACATGGTCCTTGAAAAGGTACAAAAAAGAGAGCCTAAAGAAAAGAAAAGTTAATTTGCCTGATCAGATTATGTAACCTTTTTATTGGTACTTGTCAAGACCAGCTTTTTGAGACCTGAGTCTCATGCCTCGCTATTTCTTTGATCTTCGAACTACGTACTTCATTCCCAAAAATATAAGCACAACAAAAACAATGGCCCCGGTTGGTTGATTAAACAAAAAGAGAGGTATTTTAGAATACCTCATTTTTTCCTCTGTTTTCTTTTCCTTCTTCTTCTCTGTCAGTTTCGAACCCAGGATATGTTAGTGGAGTTACGTCTCCAGACCATCAAGCCAATGGGGAAACCGTCCATTTATTTTTATTAATAATTTTACCAATTAGTATGTGGATCGACAAAGTTGTTGCTGCTTGCTTACACATTACTATAGCTGAAAATTCACCTCTATGGTCCATTACCAAGTATCCTAAATTGGGCCTGGTCAAATTACAATCCTACCCCAAATCAGGTTGTTCCTAAGGTTGATTGCAGTGAAAATAGCTAGTTCTACTATGTGGTGAACCAATATTCAAACACTTACTAAAATAGATATCTATATTTAATACTCAACGATTAACTCTAATTAAAAAGTAAACTCTATTCCAATGCAAATAAATAATGGGAAGACACCACGAAAACGATGGTGTCGTTTGATTAAAGAAACCAAATTTAAAAAAGAGAAGTATTTTAAAATAACTCATTTTCTGTCGTCTCTTTCATTTTCCTTTCGCTTTGCCAGTCTCCATTCTAACAAGCTAATGGGGAAACCAACGATTATAATCTTTCCAGTAATATATTTATCAAATTTTCTTTTCCTCTGTTGTTGCTGTTATTTTATTTTATTCTTCGTGGGCTGCTGCTCGCGTATTGCAACAAACAGTTCATCTCTATGGTCCAATGAAAAGTCCCCTAATGGGCCTGCTCAACTTTCAACTTTACATTTATGAGATGAGCTACGACCTTTTATATTATTTTTATAAATAAATTAAAAATATATTAAAGTGTATATAATTGATAAAAAAATTACCAAATTCCTATCTCATTTAATTTACCAAATTCTGTTTTGATTATAATTGATAAAATAAAGTAATATAACTTATAAAATTAATTTGACCTATATTTATATTTTAAAAATAGAGTTTTGACATAGCTAAACGATTTTAATTTTTTTTTAGTGTCTTCGTTTTTCTTCACTCTTGTGGGTTCCAACTTTGGCCTCTTATCCATGAGAACATGGTGAATAATAAGTAAACCTTTTTTATATTTCATTTTTATTATGATAAATTAATTTTTTATTTTCAAATTTCAAACAAATGCAAAATGATTTGATTTAAACTGATTCCAATCAAATCTTTTGCATGGTTTATCGTTTTTATAATTGTGGAATAATTTTTAAGAAACTAACCCCAATGTGAAAAAATGTATTTAACTGAAGATCCTTTAAACGTGGCGATTTTCTATTGAACTGTGTTTTGACATGTGGCTAAACTGGATTGAGTCAGTGTTCGGTCCATAATCCACGTGGGAATATTTGATTGGTCCAGCGTACGTGTAAGACATATAGATCCGTATACTGCTGTGTCTCTGTATTGTTTTTTCACGTTATTAATAATTAATATTAATAAATTTAATTAAAATTCATTTTCTGATGGGAATGCCGCATAGGTGCCATCGTTCCTCCGACGCCCTTCCCTTCGTTCTCTGGCCATATTAGTCCGAATTTTCTTGGATATCTACTCACTCATCTATTTGACTTTCGAAAAAGGTTTCGAATTTATAGAGAGAAGAAGACAATGCTTAATCTTCTGTATTTCTCATCCGCCATGGATGCGGTAGCGTGGAGAGGACTGCTGTACACAATCTTCATACTCAATTTTGTTTTGGTTTGCCAGCTTATCCTCCTTCAACCTCTGGTTTCTGCATTAGGTGCGTAAATAAATTAAAACTCTGATCTGCTTACTGTTTATTTTTCAAATGCTCTTTATTCACTTCCGCTTTTACTTTATCAAATGCCCATAACTTTAAAGCTTTGAACCATTGTTAGTTTTTCTTTTCAAGATTCTCTTTTTACTATAATATTTCTTTATAGTTTGAGTTTCCGGACTTCAGTCCTACCAGATATCATGTGTGAAGTGAAACTTACTTAGAGACGATCTCTGGACAGTAGTAATAAAAGATCAAATTTTGTGTGGTTTTTTTAATCGTAATCTTACTATGTTCATCTCATGCTCTAATTTCTATGGAGTTATTTTCAATCAAATACAAAGTCAATGCTAGTTGGTTTTATGCACAATTGCATTGTTTTTGTACTGATACCAGGCAATCTTCTAACAGAAAAACATCACTCAGACTTGTCTTTGGATACACTGAAACTTACTAATGTAAGTTGAAATTTACAGTACTAGAGAGATAGACACAGAAAAATGGGGCCCACTTTTCTCTGGGTCTCTTTCCCCTGCTGCTGTAAACATATGCAAAGGATCCGTGCTCTAGCAAAGCGCGAATAAATATCTAGATAGTTAACTACTCCATTGTGTGTCTTCTACGTAGACACGCTTTTTGAATAACATCATTGAAGACCAAGCTTTGGGGTCCAAATTTTTCATGATAAACAAACTTTTTATGGATGTCATACATTATGAAGTTGAAAAGACTCTAAGTTTGCTCTCCATTTTCTTTTAAGATAATGAGGAAGCCATATTTGTTAATTAGGATTGATTGAGAAAATAATCGCCAAACCCCACTGACCAATGTTCTCACTTTTTATGCTCTTAGAAGTTCCACTTATGGTTGGATCATGGTTGTCCAAATCTTATATTTTGCATAAATAACCTTAATTTGTATTTGGATGTGAACAGATGGAAAAAGTGGAAATGTTGCTGAGTTGTTTGAGAGGGTATCACAAAGTATAAAAGCAAAACGTTATAGTGAGGCACTTGATGATCTCAATGCTTCCATAGAAGCAGATCCAACCCTATCAGAAGCATACTTACGCCGTGCATCACTTCTTCGACATTTATGCAGGTCTGTCTGATTTGCAAGTATTTTATTTCCATATTTGTGGTTAAATGCTGGCAAGTTATCTTGTGGAAGTGCCAACTAATTAAAACAAAGCTTATATTATTGATATTGTACCACCTAGCATGAAGCATCTGACTTAAGCAAAATGAGGTGGTCTCTGTTTAGTTCAAAGTCTTGTTGAAGTTCTCTGCATTTTATTCCTGATGATTTCAGTCTTTTTGTTCAGGGATATCTTTCACATGTGTCTTACGTGTTCTGTTTCTTGAGGACAATTGATAATGTTAAACGCAAGCTAACATGAAGCTTTCTGAAGTGTATATTCTTTCAAACTTCTCTATTCTGGCTCAGTTGCCTGTAGACAATGGTGGTTTTGCTACCATACTTGATTGGACCAAATTATCGATTACTTTTCCTTTTTCATTTATTATTGATGAGGGGGGAAGAGGGAGGTGGATTAAATTTAAACCTTCTTCCTAGACAATGAGGTTTAATAATTGATCTTGGAAAGTGGCCTTTTTTTCAAGGGAAAAAATTCCAAAAAATTTTGTTTATTGACAATTATGGATTGAATCACGTGAGGGTTAAATGAAACGGAACTCATGTTCACAGAGAGTCTCTAGGTGACCATCATGCAACTCTTACCCTTCCCCTCCCTCTCTCCCATTAACTCCTAGTTGGAAAATTATATGATTCAGGTGGTTTTTGGCTAATGTAGATATGAGGAATCTGAGAGGAACTACAAAAAGTTTCTGGAGTTAAAACCCGGAGATTCAGCTGCAGAAAAAGAGCTCTCTCATTTGCTGCAGGCTCAAAGTGCCCTGGAAACAGCTCATTCTCTGTTTGATTCTGGCAACTTTACAAAATCCCTGGAATATATTGATAAAATCGTACTTGTTTTTTCTCCTGCCTGCACGACGGTAACATCTTCATGATCCTCCACTTTTAAACATCTTGATATCATTCCACTTCAATTTCATGTATAAGTAGTCACACTTTATTGTCTGAGTATATGCCTTGGCATTGAGTTTTGTCTGGGAAATGGTGTAAGACGCCATCTTGTTAATTTTATATGCATTATTTGCTGCAGGCTAAACTTCTCAAAGTGAAGTTGTTGATAGCTGATAGAGAGTATGAGGGTGCCATCTCTGAGTCTGGATTTATTCTTAAGGAAGATGAAAATAATTTAGAGGCGTTGTTGCTACGTGGTCGAGCATACTACTATTTAGCTGATCATGATATTGCAATGAGGTTTGTGCTTTGCAGAATCTTGTTGAATACTTGTAACATGGTTTTAAGATATAATGTGCCATAAATTCGATTATATATTCAGGCATTATCAGAAAGGTCTTCGCCTAGATCCGGAGCACAGTCAACTTAAAAAAGCTTATTTTGGATTGAAAAATCTTCTGAAAAAGACCAAAAGTGTAAGCTTGATCATTTTGAAAATTCTGTTTCACATTCTTTCCCAAGTCTTCTATCTTTTCCTTTTTCTGGGTGCTAATGAACTATTTTTATATGCAAATGCATCTTACAGGCTGAAGACAATGCTAGTAAGGGTAAGCTACGTGTAGCAGTGGAGGAATTCAAAGCAGCATTGGCAATAGACCCTAATCATCTTTCACATAATGTACATATTCATCTTGAATTATGCAAAGTATTGGTCAAACTTGGCAGAGGAAAAGAAGCTTTGGACAGTTGCAACGAAGCTCTTAAGATCAATGATAATCTCATTGAAGCTCTTGTTCAGGTTCATCTTCTATTCTAAGTTTCATTTTGCTTGCCCTTGAGAAGTGTGGTGTCTGTCCTATATTGTAGGCTGCACTTAGAGTTTCTGTCTTCTGAAATTGGTTTTTACTGTTTAATACCTCAGAGAGGAGAAGCCAAGCTGTTAACAGAGGATTGGGAGGGAGCTGTAGAAGATCTGAAAGCGGCTGCTCAAAATTCCCCTCAGGTGGGTTATATGGTTTGATTTAATCCAACATGCTCAAATCACCTTAAGTGGGGAATAAATATTCTTAGTCATGTTGAACTGTTCTTCCTAGAGATTACCCTTATCTTTCTTAGCTTCTACCCATTTCATGGTTTTAGCAATGTTATTACAGTTCTCTTAGTCCCTCAATCATTATTTGTCACATTAAGGGAACAGAGTCTCTTTGATCCTTTTTTATTTGGTTGGTTAAGATGATAGATCAATTTAATTTTGAAACAACGCATGTTATTGACATAAACACTTGAACTCATTTATTCCCCCATCCCCCTTTTATTTTATCTTTATTTTTTAAAATAACGTACTACATTCTAAGGTTGGGGAGTGGGCGTAGGTGTAGGGGCTAAGGAAAAATTGGCTCTTACCAGGTTTGATCCTGGAAGACATAGGAGACAGCCAACTCCAAGGTGCCAATGCTCCAACATTTAGGCCTTCCTTGTGAGAACTTTTATGCAGGAATTGTCTGTTTAATTAATTTTCATTCATGAACAATATTTGATCTTCAGAGCTTTGCCTTATGACTGTTTCGTCTACTTATTGTTTGACCTTAGTATTTGTGGTGTAAAAGTATTATCGGTTTCTATATTACTGCAGGACATGAATATCCGTGAAGCACTAATGAAGGCTGAGAAAGCTTTAAAGATGAGCAAACGCAAGGACTTCTACAAGATTTTGGGGATCTCCAAAACTGCTTCTGTCTCTGAGATAAAACGTGCCTACAAGAAACTTGCCTTGCAATGGCATCCAGATAAGAATGTTGACAATAGGGAGGAAGCAGAGGCTAAATTCCGAGAAATTGCTGCTGCTTATGAGGTCTTAGTCATGACTTTACTCCTTTTCTTTCACCTTCCCATCATCTTATGTTCCTTTACACTTTCAGTAGCTAGTCCACGCGGTAGACATGACTTTGTCATTGTTTGTGGGATATATTTCTTGCGCTTATCAGATATTTATCTGCTAATGCTGTCGTTTTTACCACTTTAGAGAAACCCAGATGCAAATTATTATTTGTATATATGATAGTTTGCATTCTTTTAGGTTCTGAGCGATGAAGACAAACGCACACGATATGACAGTGGAGAAGACCTTGAAGACATGGGAATGGGTGGTGGAGGTTTCAACCCCTTTGGTGGAGGTGGGCAGCAGTTCACCTTTACTTTTGATGGAGGCTTCCCTGGTGGTGGCTTTCCTGGTGGATTTGGAGGAGGCTTTCCTGGCGGTGGGTTTGAATTTCATTTTTAATTGGCAGAGGCTGGAAGCCCGTGTTACTGATATTTTCTTAGGGAAAGGTACAAACTTTTCTTGAAGAGCCCACAGACAGCAACGATATGACTAACTGGCTAATTGCTAACGGTTATTGAGGTAAATATGTAGGCTACTTGCGGTGGCTTGTAAGACGAGATACGCTTGAGAGAAATTTTTGCTTCGCTCAAAAGGGATGGTCTAGTGTCATTTGACGAGCCCTATTTTGGTGATTATGCTACTTGGAACCATATAACAATAACTTTATATTCCAGGAAATGCTAAATTCCTCTTGTATAATTTAAACTCGATTTCTTTTAGCTAAGAAAAGTAGTATATAAGTTTCTTCAAGTGATTTATTCTGCTAGGGAAACTATTTTTTAGGCTTATTTGGGAGCATAACCTGCAGTATAACCGTTATAGTTTGTTGCAGTGTTCAATTAGGAGCTACATATTCTTGCTGGATTTCATTTTCGCGTCAAATATTATATTGAACCAAAAAAGATTCCTTTTAATCCAAAATTTGATTTTGTGTAAACAGTAATGTTACACAAAATCCTCTCCAACCAATTATCACTCGCTCAAGTGAATAAAGAGGATAAAAACATGGAAGAAAAGAATGAATGGGCACAAAGTTTACACCGAGAAGGAGGAAACTGTGATAGTGACGAGTGCAGTGGTGAAGGTAACCACCGTGAGAAGCTGGCTGCCAAGAGCTGCCACACCAGAGGTATCAGATGAATCCGAGCCTGAAGGAGCATCCGCTGCCTTTTTCAATGGCTTAGTGGCGGATTCTGCCGGTGTTGGCGTCGGAGCAGGTGCTGGGGTTGGTGGTGCTCCGAAAAGTGCCATAGGAAGGAGCACTTGATCGACCTGATACACAGCAAGCTGTTTGTCACTATATATAGTGTTAGCCACAGGGGTAGTGACAACCCCTGTTGTGATATTAACTTGGGTTCCTGAGGTGGTGACGTTGAGGGGGAATTGGCCATCGCCACTGTCTCCAGCTTGGGTGTGCAAGGGATTGCTGGCAGTTTGGAACTGCGAAATGGTGTAGAGAGTGGGGAGAATGTGGAACTGCAAGAGTTGAAGTTGTTCTTGGGAGTTGATGGAGTTGAGCGTTCCTGCTTTGAGGCTCGAGAAGGCATTGTCAGTGGGAGCAAAAATGGTGAGACCTTGGTTTGAGTTGTTGAGTTGGGAATTGATTCTGTCAGCAACCTGTGTGGCTGTGAGTAGCTTAATGAAGGTAGTGAACTGCCCTGCTTTCTCTAGCACTTGTGTGACGTTGGTTGGCCCTGCTGGTGCCGGAGCCTGTGCACCAATTGTTGTGCAATGGATCAAGGCCAACACAAGGGAAAGCAGAGGAAGGAATTGCTTTGCCATTTTTTGCTGCACAAGTCGTGCGTTACAAATGGAGCTTTATATAAAGAGGCTCAGAGGGAAGTGGGAGTTGATTGGTAAAAGTTTGGTGAAAGGTTGCATTGATATAAGGTGGTAAGAGGACCTCAAGACATGCAAATTTCTTTGTAAAGGCAAAGAAATCATGGATTATAGGCACTTTTGCTTATTGCTTCAGCTTCAAGTAAGTCAACTTCAGTGGTTGTTAACAATGATGGCGGGACCAAATGTTGGCCTTTACATCTTTTGCTAATTATTCAACCATAAACAATATAACTCGGATTGTAGATGCCGGCATATGGTTATACTTCCATCTTGATGAGTTTTTACCCTTTGGTTTAGAATTAAAAATTCCCACTACGGAATTAAATTTCAGCAGTAATTTGTAGTTTTTTTTAATAAAGATATTATCAGAAAGTTGAATAATAACTTTTAGATGGACAGGAACAAAACCTAATTCAACAACCCAATTCAGGCCTACTTCATTTATGGATCTTCCGAAGCTTTACAGCAGCCCAAGAAAGCCCAGCTGATATTAAGCCTATAATAGGTAACTTCTTAATTGCACTTTTAGTCAATCTATTTTAACAAATTGTCTGAGTTAACACTTTATTTTAAAACTCAATGACTTGCTTCGTGTATTTTAACGAGTTTGCAAATTTTAGGTCTTATTATTATTCAATGGCCAACTTTTTTCTTTTTTGTCCTTTTTTAATATCTGTATTCAATGGTCACCTTAAAGGCATGATCATGTGGCAAAAAGATTTTTTTTTTTCATTTATTATTATCATGTTAATTTTGCACAAAAAATTCTTGTTAATTAACCATTTTAGTATAATTGAATCATATTTAATATTTGAAAAATGAATTTTTATTGTTCAATATTTTAAACAAAATTCAAGAAAATAAAATTCAGATAAGGTAATACATCTAACTTTGTCTCAATTTTAGTATATAAGAAATTCTACTAAATTTTTAGTTTTTTCTTACAAAGTTCAATGTAGATAATTTATTTAAAATTTTTGATGGAAAAAAAATACTATTTTTCTTATATGCTTGATCTTTAAGAAACAAATAAAATAATTAATTATACAGCAATAAAAATAATTTTCTCAATACAATAACAATAAAAACAAAAACTAATTTTTCTTTCCTTGGCCGTTGGATTAACCAATGGGAGAATTAAAACCGTCAAATTTATTGTATCATTAAATTTTAAAGCAAATGGATTTACTCGTAAAATCGTTAAGATTGAAGGATTAAAGTAGAAACAAGTTGGGACCTCCTGAGTTGGAAATCTTAGGATTAACAAAAATTGTTTATTATTAGATTTAGATTAGTTTCACACTAAATGATCCAAAAATAAAATAAAATAAATTACATCAAAGGCTAACGAGTCCCGAGGCCAGGGTCTCTCTCAGCTCAGCTGTACGGGAGGGACGGGCAAAGATCAGTGTCAGTAAGAAAGGTGTCGAAAGAGTTTAAATGAGATCAGTGAATGGAGCCCATATAGGTGTGTCGCTCGCCGGTGTCATCGTAATTTTGGGTTTCTTCTGAATTTGCAATCGCTGCCGTCACATTGCGTTGACTAGGGGGCGTTAACGTTAATGCCAAATCTTGGACCTTTTTGTTTTTGATTACAAACCCTTCCTCTGTGCCACAACTTTTGTCAGCGTTTTAATTGGCCGCAAAACAACATCTGATGTAAACCCTTTTGATCTGGAAGTGGAAGCAAGCCATTGAAGTAAGAGAAAGCCAGAAGAAGTGAAGCGAGCACCCTGCTCTGTCATGATCATATGTTGTCGTGCGTATATCAATCTTAATCGGCACCATGATCAGCACAGCCAACGGTATGATGTCGGCGTCTTCATCGGCTACGGCACAATCGCCCGGCCTCAAGACTTATTTTAAGACCCCCGAAGGTCGTTACAAACTTCACTATGAGAAGACTCCCCCTTCTGGTCTCCTTCACTATGCTCATGGCAAAACCGTCACTCAGGTCCTTCTATTTCTGTTTCTTTCTTATTTGATTTTCAACTCTTTCCCTCACCGCCCATTTAGTAAGAATCAATTCTTTCATCCTTGATGATGCTGGTTTTCTTCCTAGGGTTTTCCCTTATAATCAACTTATACAATTATTTCTATTTCTATTAGTAGTTAAAATAAGTTTTTGATGCTGAGGGTGTTTTTCTCTTTTTCCTTTGAAGTCAGGTTAGCCGACAATATTGGCGAATGCTTATTTTCTTGGTTGTATCTACCCTTAAGTCATTGGCGTTAAACGTTAGCAAGTTAATTCTTATTATTACTAGCTATTTTGCAAATTGCAAATTCAATTTCCATCACTTCTTTGATTGGCTGATTAGTTTTAAATATTCTGGTGTTTTCTTGAATGCTCTTTTTCAAGAATAATTCTGGAATTTTTTCGTTCTCTAGTATTTATTATTTTTTCTTTTGTTTCACTATTGTTTGTCCTCCATTACTGGACATTGTTGGTTTGAATGAATTATCAGATAACCCTGGCACATCTTAAGGACAAGCCAGCGCCTTCTACCCCAACTGCCTCATCTTCAAGTTTTAGTGCCAGCAGTGGCGTACGGTCAGCAGCAGCTAGATTGTTGGGAGGAAGCAATGGAAGCCGAGCTCTTAGTTTTGTTGGAGGGAATGGTAACAGCAAAAATGTTGGAGGAAACAGTAGGATTGGTTCAATTAGTGCCTCAAGTTCAAGTAATCCAATGGGTAGCTCAAATTTTGATGGAAAAGGGACTTATGTGATATTCAATGTTGGTGATGCAATTTTCATAAGTGATTTGAATTCTCAAGATAAGGTACATACATACATACATACATATATACATACATATATATATAACTATACGCATAATTTGGTTCCAAATAGGCTTTTGAGTAATTTTCTTTGGTATATGAGGTTTTTTTGTTGAATGTAGGACCCAGTGAAGTCTATTCATTTTAGTAATTCAAATCCCGTGTGTCATGCCTTTGATCAAGATGCTAAGGATGGGCATGATTTGCTCATTGGTTTGAACACTGGTGATGGTAAAAATTGTTCACCCAAAATCTAAATTCTCATTTTGTTTTGAAAATTTAAGCTTTATGTATTTATTGGTGCCATGTGTATTATTGTAGTCTACTCAGTGTCACTGAGACAGCAATTACAGGATGTTGGGAAAAAGCTCGTTGGAGCCCAGCATTACAACAAAGATGGTTCTGTCAATAGCAGGTGAGATTTGATTCTTTCTGATATTTGTCCTACAAGTTTTAGTTTTTCTCATAATTTGCATGACAGAGGTTGCTAGTGTTATTTTCCTCGTGCTAGGAATGCTAGGACATAAATACAGGTTTCACGGTTATGATTGCTTGCTCTAGCATCTGAAATGCGAAATTGTGGAAATTTATTTTGGATGTTATTTTATTATGATAAATATATAGAAATCTTCTCAAATATTGATTAAAAGTAATCTTGTAAGCAATAAATCCCTCTTTGTTGAATTGTTGATCAAGGTGATCTTGTTAGTTTCTTGTCATGGCCAGAAAAATTACTTTTGGCTGTCTGCTTTTCAATGCTCCATCTGTTTTGTGCTCCCCTTAAGTCCTCAGCTAGGCTTTCTTCAGTGTGCTAAAGGCCCACTCTCCCCTGCATATTAATGGGCGTGGATGTGGGTATTCTATGGTAAATGGCTTTTAGAGTCTTATTTATGAGGTTAGTTGAAGTGCATCAGATATCAGAGTCCATGAGTATATGGTTAATACTTGATTTGAAAAAAAAAAAAAAATTCTTAACAAAAATATATCTTATTAGGTTCAGACTTCAAACACAGACATAGGTTCTTTTCTATATTAATTATGATTCAAAGCAAACTGGAAATTTGCCTGGCTTATATGGGTGGAAATTGGCATGAACTCATCTTACAATCCAGGCAATGGACTTTGTTCAATTTATATAATTGGTTATATATTACTAATACTTGGTAAATTCTATGGATGAAGTTTAGTAGTGGAATCCAGTGACCTTAATTTTTTGAATTGTGTACAGAAAAGTAAAAAAATCCTTATTTACTATTAAAATTGAAGTTACCTTCAAGAATTCTCATGTATATCGGAATTTTATCTTCAAGAGTACTGTGTCCAGAAACTTGCTTGATTGGTGTGTTGCTTTGAACAGTCGTTGTACTTGTATTGCTTGGGTGCCTAGTGGTGATGGTGCTTTTGTTGTTGCTCATGCCGATGGGAATTTGTACGTATATGAAAAGGCAAGCCTCTGTTATTGACAAGATGCTAATCTCAAGGTTCACAAATTGTGATTCTTTTACAGCGAATTGAGCATATGTGTACTTTTCCTTTCCCATTACAGAACAAAGATAGTGCTGGTGATTCTTCATTCCCAGTCATCAAAGATCAAACACAATTTTCTGTTGCCCATGCACGTTACAGTAAGGTATTGAGTTGATGTCCCTTTGTTTCCTAAATAAATATGTATACGGTGCTTTGCTATGTTCTGCTTTATAAATTTTTTAAAAGTACTAGAGTAATTATATTTTCCAAAATCTATAAGGATCAATTGAAAACGATGCTTCTAATTTATATATATTTGCATATATACTGAATTATGATGTCCTTTCATAGTTCTGGGGTCATAGTTCAAACTAAATAAGGGTTGACAATATGCAACTCTTGTTTTACTATAGCTAAGCATTATTTAATGAAAGCTGCTGCATGTTTCTCACTGAACATTTTGTCTCTCAAGGTTATACATTTTAGGCTTGTTTTCTTTAGGATGTTGTATAGACTTTGTAATTATGGAGAATTTATTGTATTGCGTGGTTTCTCTGAGCTGATTTCCTGTAATCTGTTGGTCATTTAGTTTTAATATCTTCACTCTCTTAATGGTTTATGGATGAGTTATGAACTATTTTTGAAAGATATTTTCATCACACAATCTGTGGAGTGTGTTAATGCTTTATACTACTTTATATTCATAATAAATCCGAAGTTATTTCTGCATGTTTCATGAGCATATGTGGAGACATCATAGAATTTTTTGTACTGTTATTCCAAACTTTTTGTTTTAGGATTTGACCTTATTCATTGTCAATGACTATGCTTGAAGTGCACACAACATATCAATGACTATGCTTCATTGTCCCCTTGCCATTTGTTTGTTGAACCCTTATTTTTTTCAAATATAATCTGTGCAGAGTAATCCCATAGCAAGATGGCATATATGCCACGGTTCAATTAACAGTATTTCTTTCTCGTTTGATGGGGCATACTTAGCAACTGTTGGAAGAGATGGTATATTATTTATTTGACACTTTCAACACTGTTTTATTGATCTGCTTCTTTAATTTTCCATGCAAGAACACCTTAAAGAGTTAATCTCATTCACTACATTCAGGTTATTTACGAGTGTTTGATTACTCAAAAGAACAACTTATATGTGGTGGCAAAAGTTATTACGGCGCTTTGTTGTGTTGTGCTTGGAGGTAAGGTATTTCTGGTTTAAGTCAATATATTAGTAGATTACCCTCTTTGGATTTATTTGCTATTTCCATGGCTTCTTATTCTAGAGTCTATCGATAATAATAATATTAATGATGATGATGATTTTACTGTAGATTCTATGCATTTTTCTTTTTGGTGCTTTATCATGAAATATTCCCTTCTTAAATAAAATCTCAAAATGAAATTTATACTTAACAGCGCGGATGGAAAATATATCTTGACTGGTGGAGAAGATGATTTGGTTCAAGTTTGGAGCATGGAAGATCGAAAGGTTGTGGCATGGGGTGAGGGCCACAACTCATGGGTAAGTTTATTGGTGATTTTTGCCATTTTAATTTTCTATCATGATACTTTATATTTTTTTTTTTTTTTAAAAAACTATCATAATACTGAATTTATTTCTTTCAAATGCTGTAATCAGGTCAGTGGAGTAGCTTTTGATTCATATTGGTCCTCACCAAATTCAAATGACAATGGGGAGACCATCATGTATCGGTTCGGTTCTGTTGGTCAGGTATTCAGAAGATTGTTTTTGTGCTACATTTCATTTGTCCTTGTGCAGCTTCGGATCTTAAATTCCAAAAGCTTTATTTTCCTCATAACATGAATGTTATTTTTTAACTCTCATCATTTTGACGTTTGCAAAGGTAAATTCTGCGTCTATTTGTGTCAAAGTAGACCAATTATTGGATGCCTTTTGGTGATGGATGTGGCTATTACATAACATTCTGAGAAAAATTTCAGCAGCAGTTCCCAGGCATGGGTTCTACAACTTGTCTCCAAGAGTTAGATGGAGGCTGGATTATGGCTAAATTAAAAGTTTAAACTATTGTGGAAGTATAAGCAAATGAGTTAATGAGGAAGTTAACGTATTGATTAAACTTCAATATCATAGTGTTTCCATGCCGGGGTTAGCATGCTGATTACCCAGAGTATGATGTCCGTCAAAAATGGCAATTAGCAATTTGACATGGATGCTTGGTAGAAAGTTAGGGCTAGTTACGAAACTGATTTTAGGCTAGACCAACAAGTCCACTCAACCCCCATCAAGACAGAGGGAAAAGGCTAAAACTTGCAATTGCAGCAATTTTTAATGGTTTGAGCAGTATGTGATGCTTTAGAATGACGAGAACGGTCTTTGGTGTATGTAATGATTATCTCTTTCTCTACTGTTTGATTTTGCAAATTTTCCAATTTCTTTATTCTTTGATGCGTTGTATTACTCACTGCCAGAACTAAGTAAGATGCTTTGGTGGTGTGGTCAGGATACACAATTACTTCTATGGGACTTGGAAATGGATGAGATTGTAGTGCCGTTGCGGCGTGCTCCTGGTGGATCCCCCACTTACAGTACTGGAAGTCAATCAGCCCACTGGGACAGTGTTGTTCCGTTGGGGACCCTGCAGCCTGCTCCCAGCATGCGGGATGTTCCAAAAATCTCTCCGCTGGTTGCTCATCGTGTGCACACTGAACCACTCTCGGGTTTGATATTTACCCAGGAATCTGTTCTTACTGCCTCCCGGGAGGGGCATATAAAGATCTGGACAAGACCTGGTCTTACCGAGAACCAGCCAAACAACTCTGAAACGTTGTTAGCTACCAGCCTCAAGGACAAACCTTCACTTTTAAGCAAGATCGACAATTCTAGTTACAAACAATGACTAAATGCTGTCGGTCTAAAGGAAGTTCAAGCATTCTTTTTGGATGTGGTAATTTATCTTTGTCCTGTCCAGTTGGTTTCCTAGTTTTAACAGGTTGATTATGTTGTAAGATCAACCAGCTGGTTCTATTGTATATTCAGGGATGAGCCTGCCATTGATTGCACCAAGAGGACAGGAGAGTCTCTCCCACCTTCTGTAAGTACAAAACGGCAATTACTAGGATATGTCTAATGACAGAATAATGTCAAATTCGTCCATGGAGATCTGTACTTCACGTCATTATTTGTTCCATTGGCATTTGAGTTTCTTTTTCTGGGATCAGCAAGAACAATTGAGAATACTCGTGGAAATATATGCTGTGAACTTGCTGTTCCTTCTTTCGGAATTTGATACGTTGTCTTGCTTCTTAGCATTTGAAGCACATGTCAAACTCCCCATGCTGGTTGGGTTAGGATCAATTCTTTATGTATAAATGAATTACTAATCTCCCTCCTTAATGTCACTTGACTGTCGTGTTAGTATGGCTGAACAAAATTTAATTAATTGATCGAAATTGATCAAATTAAAAATAAATTGGTTTAATTGATTGAATAGCATCGGTTTAACTGATTAGTTACAATTTTGTATTTTGAAAAAGTCAATTTTTGTTGGTAGGTTTTAGTTTTGTATTTTTCTAAATTGATAAAAACTAAATCAATCGAATTATGAATTTTAATTTTTTTATATATTATATTATTTAGTGACTGAATTATTTTATTAATTGATTTAATTACTTAAATATTATGTTATTTTAATGCATAAAGATAATTATATATTGATAATTTACTTTGTGCTTCAATCTTGTGTGAGTATGTTTATTACAAAAAGTAGTTTTTTCTAGTAAAAAGATTAAAAAATGTTATTTTTGTTATGTATTAATATAATTTTTTGGTTAATTTTGTTGTGCATATGTTTGAAAGTAAGATAGGATAACTTTCATAGATATTTTTATATATTTTCATTCTTGTTATTTATGTTTTATTTATTTGATTATTAGTAAAGTGTTGTAGATATTTTAAAAAAATAACTCGTTTTAGTTTATTCAATAGTCACATTTTTAGTTTATAGCAAATTTGATTAAATATATATAGTAAGTAAATACAACACTAAAATAAAAAAAAAATTAACACTATTGATTAATTATTAATTGTTTAAAATCAATTATTTAACCGGTTAAAATTGAACCATATATAATTAGTTTATTATTAATTTGATAAAATCATACATTTAGTTAATATTAATAGGGTAAAAATATAGTTAAAATTGATTGTAACCCACCAATTTTCACCCCTATATGTTAGACAAATTCTGGTGCAGACAGAGCTATATCAAATTTCTTGCAGATTGGATTTGTAGTTTAATGATTCCGCTTCAAGTTTCTTAGTTGGAACAATAGAAAGGAAAAGGTCTCAAATTATCAGATCTTTGGTGGATAATGACAAAATAGAAGATATAATTGAGAAGTGATTACAAGAACTTGATCTCTTTTTCACATGCGTATTGCTGGGATATGAGGTTCATTCAAATAACTTTCCAAGAAACCCATGATTCTGTTAATAAATTATCTCCGGAATCTCATAAATATGCATTGAGAGAAAATGTGTTCACTTAAATTAAAATCTAAAGTACAATAAAATTGTAATATAAAAATTCACGTGAACTACACCGGGTTTTTGTGGATGAAAGTTTGAACAACTCGTACATTTGAGTTCTGGTAATAGGATTTGTATGAGATAAACAAAAACCTAGTAGATTACTGTATCTTTTGGTTGCAACAGAAATGGACCTTCTCGCTGTTCTCCTTCTCTGTTTCCGTAGGGCCATTCTCTAGACACTAGTTGCTGCATCCACCATCCTCCTTTTGTATGACCGCTTAATCAGTTGTCCTTTGGTAATGTGCTCAAACCTGCATGTACAATATTTTCTATGTACAGCCAAACGCATTTAAGAAACCAATGCGACAGGCAAATAAGAGAGTATGGGGTCAGCTGCCATGTACAGCTGAATCACCCATATCACTTTGGCGATGTTGAGAACCACTCTGAGTTTGAGCTTGTTGGGTAATTGCAGTTGATTGATTAGGTTGCGTCACTTCCTGCGAGCCACGCTGTTGATCCAACCTAGCAAGCCACATTCTCCTCCATTTCATAATCTCAATAAGAATAGAAGTTCCACACATCATTGCTCCAAATCCAGAAAATGTAGCCAACAGAATGGATAGAACAGCTTGCATATGGAGCTGTTAATACACAAATGTGTGACAATACTTGACGTTAGAAAGATTATACAACTTCAGCCACATGCTTAATCAACAGAATTGGAACCCACCACGTTGAAACGCAAAACAATTCTGACTACATTTAACTAGTTATCTTTCACAGGACATGGCTCCATTTCTTTTAACTGTTGCTGGAATGCAATAGGCCTCAAAATATTCCACTACGACTAGTTAAAAGAGAAGAAAGGGAGTGAAGGAGGAATAAGGATCGTGAACTTAGCAAGCCCCAGGGTATGGTAAATCTTATTTCCCAAAATTAAATATAGAATAAACACACACAAAATCTAGCAACAAGTCTTGATTGCAGAAACAAAGTTTATTACCAATGAGTAGAATAGATGCCCAGCGAGAACCACCAGACCAAACTGGACAGTTGCATAGACCCAGACATGCTGTCTCGTCACTAAGAACAAATTCGGAGAAATCAGTGTAACACCAAAGACAGACTTCAAGAACACAGTATTGTCTATGAACAGAACACCCTACCCATTGTTGTGGATGTCATGCTTGCAAGAAGACCCAATATACAAGAAAATGGGAGAGATATGGCAATGGCACCAGATCCCAAATTTGAAACCTGTTTAATGATACAATTAGGATTTCATATGGGCTACGGAGAATATTATCCAAGAGTAGTTAAACTTACAAGAAGCTGCTCAAGAAAACAAAAGTAAGCCAGCATGCTGACAATGACAAGAATGGGGACATCCTGCCAAACCCTGTCAAAGTTTTGCATTAGTTCAGTTGTTTTATGTAGGAAATTGACGCAAATAAACTCAGTTACAAGAAAGGGACATCTATGTTCCACTTCCTGTAAGTCCCAAAAAGATTGCTACACCATTGAACTCGGCATCAAACTTATATATATGCCCTTCGAAAGCATTTCCAAACTACATTCCAACCATTACCAAATCGATGTTTATTCTACTCGTTAAGAAAAACTACAAAGTCGCTAAAAGTACAAAAAAATTTCTAGTAAAGAAGTTTTCCAGATCCTTACCTGTATTGACCAATCTCTGCTTGCCGAGCTCTGCTTCCTTGTAAGTTAAGAGCCTGACTTTGGACTCGTAAAAGGGTGACAGGTAAGTTCTGAACTTCTTGCTTGCAGATATCACAAATTTTATTACCTTTAATGCTAAACCATTTGACAGCGCATTCTTGGTGTGCCAGCGCAAGTTCACCTTTGCAGCTGCACTCCATTTTGAGGGTATCAGGACCTTCTCCCAATTCAATCAAACAGATTCTGCAAACAGCTTCTTCTTCAGGAATATCTTCCCCGTCATCCTCATTCCCAGCTGAACCAGAACACAGATACATAGGTTTTTAATAAAGAACGTATAACCCAGAGGTCCAATTCGATAAGTCATATCTACAAATTTGGCAATTAACAACTTTGTGAAAGCCAATAGTTAATCCCAAAAGATAATGATCCCCAATGACTGTCTTTAACTGCTTTAGTTTGATGCATTATTTATTCGATTACTCAAAAATCAACTATTCCATAATTCTAGAGAAAGCGTACGGGAATTCTTTTTTCTGAATGGCACAGGCACACTGGAAACTGTAAACTACTTAAAGCTTGAGGATCAGAGGCACAGACAAATTGATAATTATAATTATTATGACCAACCAAATTTCACATGGTCTTAGTCAAGATAGGCAAGACATTATAGGGTTTAATAGACCCTGATGACACAAACACAAAGAGGTGTTACCAGAATCATCAGATGGAGATGAGGTAGATATTGTTGTCGCAGTCTTCTCAGCTAGCCGTGGCGTGGTGGGAACTACACGAAAAATGCCACCTACAGGTACGTTCCCATCTTTGCTAAGCAGAGGAACTGAACGAGAACGATGAATGGGTAATTGCACCTCTTTTTTCTGTTAAATGAGGAAATTGCCGATCAGAAGAAATAGTCGATAGTATATAAGCAAGGAGAAAGAAAACAGAATGTCTAACCATGATGTGGAATGGTATAAAATGACTTAGTAATGGCAATGTTCATGTGTTTTTTATATTGTAGTCTTCAATGTAACAGAGAAAGGGGTAAAATATCTATTAATCAGAAAATATAAAAGATGCATACTAAGACACACCGGTATACATGACCCAAACTAATTTGGGAATAATAGATGACAAGCTACTCAACCATGGCATCTGAACTAGATTGCCAACAGAAGCAACAAGGCTATGTCAACTTCAAGACGAGAAAAATAAACATATCTGTTCGAGAAGATAATTTAGAAGGTAGAAAGAAAACAGGCATTTCTTGCCCTGTGATTATGATCCTTGAAGGCATAGGAACAAAAGAGTCATTTTATGATGGTGCCTAGATGTACTTGATGGATGCAAAACAATTGATCATTATATCACAAGAAGTTATAGTTGTCGCAAATCTATCAATGACAATAACTTACAGCAGATGTTGCCGGATAAGCGAAGTTTCCTCCGTGTGCAGACTCTGGATTTGAGTGAGCAATAGGGGTTACTGGTAAGGATGAAGTTTTCTTCCCTCTGGGGGTGATCACCTTTGTTAGAGACAATGTCCTTGAAATAAAAGGCCTTCTCTGTGCCACCATTGGTGAAGCTTCAGGTGCTAGGATAGCACCTCTCTCAATCTCTGAACTAGTATTGTGAAATTTAAAACTGAGCTTGGGAAGAAGGGATTTAATAGTTGATTTATTTTTTAATGAGGTGGGACCTGAGGATTCATTGATTTTGAAGAAACTGGGGCTTGGAATGGAGGAAAAATTAACTCTTCTGGGAGTTGGGGTTGGAGGCATGTTTATTCTTAGAAATTCTTCTCTAGCTTCCTCCAGAGATCTTTGAGGTATCTCCAAGATGAGGTTTTGCTTTCTCCCATGTTGTCCACTTGGAGGTTCTTCTGTTATTTCAGTTGATTCTACACCCTATATATGTAGGAAAAGTTCATA
This sequence comes from Bauhinia variegata, assembly GCA_022379115.2. Lineage (NCBI taxonomy): Eukaryota > Viridiplantae > Streptophyta > Magnoliopsida > Fabales > Fabaceae > Bauhinia > Bauhinia variegata. Next base: position 23,114,039 of record CM039429.1, on the reverse strand, counting down.
TGAACTAGAGAAGGAAAAATTATACCAATCAAATTGTTAAGTAATAAATGTTGTAGAACACAAGTGTCTTGCAAAATGTATTTCAGGTGGATTTTGATTGAGGTTAACTTGTTAAAATAGAATATGTTATCAAAAGAATTTACACCGTGTCTCACTCGACTCCTCCCCTCTTCTTTTTTCTTTCTAGATGGGTATTTATACACGCAATGCTGCTACCAGTATAGGGATGCAAGAAAAAAAAAAAGTAGAGGGAATATAGGTGATGTGAGATTTGAAGATGCCACCATTAAGTGTAACTTTAGAAGGTAGTATGAATGAAAGAAGTCAAAGAACCATATCTAAGTTGCCAAAGAATCGGCATTCGATAAAACAACAGAAGCTTTTGGATTTGAATTCCAATTTATATATTGGTTACGCTTTCACTTGTAATATTTTTCAAAGTATACGATAGTTTCCAATGGAAGAAAAGCATATGATAGTTTAAAGCAGATAAATGATTAATTTAAACATAAATCAAGGTTGGAATGAATAAAATTTCAAACATCTGCAGATGACCAAATTGTGAAGCTATCATAAGATTGCTACCATATCTGGGAGCTGCGGGGGTGAAATAAGGGAAAGAGTAATATATGTCTTTGGAATGTTCCAACCCTTCTACTGAATTGACCTTCAACTAAGGCGATGTGCAAAACAAACTTTCAGCCTAATCCAAAAATATTCCAATTACTTCTCCAAATTCAAAATATGTGTACATGTATGCTGGCACTGCCAAACAACTTAAGGAACAGTGGACAGACAACAAAAACCCCATTCGTCTTCAGTGATCAAGGCACGAAACACGGCCACATGGATAACACCTAACATATTTCTATTCAAGAAACAAACAGTTTCAACACGGAGTAAGAAAACGAGGAAACAAGGATAAAGCACCTTTTGAATTGGAATATCAGCTCTACTGGTACTGGTGCTGGTACTGGCGCCTTCGTCGTTCCTCTTGGCAACGTCATCCCCTTCGGTTGCCATAGACGAAAGAGAAAAAGAACAACAACGAAAAGCAAAACAACTTAATAGAATTGGAGAACAGAAACTGGAAGATCTCTGAAATTGCGGGGAAACACCGAAAACTTCCAGCGACCAGAGTCCAGCAGGAAAAGAACCGAGAGGGAATTTAGCACAGGCGTTAAGACAAGTGGGACCTCACAGATAGGTTGGGCGAAGCTTGACACTCACGTGGTTATGTTTTTCAGAATAAAATACTAATTACTAAGGGGAAGACTTTTGTTTTGTTTTTTGTTTTTGATGAAATATTAAGGCCAAGACTTTAAGTTATATAATTTAAAAAGCATTATTAATATATTATTTAAAAAAAATTTAAGCACATCAAATAAATAAAACAAATTTTTAATAATTAATTTTAAAGACTAAATCTATTATTTCATATAATAATAGATCGACGTCAATATTAATTTATTTGTTTAATCATTTTATTAAATGTTAATATAATTTTATAACATATATTTAGAGTTTGGTTCTAAAACAAAAATATTCCTATATCCTTAAAACTAAGCAAAAATATAAACTGTATTGCCCATTATTAAATTGAAAGAAAATGATTGTTCACGGGAAATATAAAATGATTATCCTGTGGTTCTGATTAATGCAAATATTTTACAATTGTAAGGTACGCAAGTTGCCAGTAGAAGGCATGCTTTCATCACTTCACGAGTTTAATTGGATTCATTCATCTATTTTTGTTTTGTCCAAATTCAATTAACGATGTCATATAATAAACAAACAATTCAAATAACTATCTGTCTTGTCTTAATTATTTTCTGTTATCAATCAACTGTCTCTTAACAATTAAGACAGGGAAATAGACAGCGCCCTACCTTTACCCAAGTTAAAGCCCAAGCCCAACCAGAAGTATTCTCGAAGACATTCATTTTGAGGTATCCGACATTTACTTTTACACTTGGTATTTGACACCCAAAATAAATTATAAAAAAAAAACTAGTGATGGCTACAGCTTTTCCTCAATTTTTTAGAGCCTTATATTATAAAAATTGAATATTTTTTTTATATTATCGTTTTATTTTTTATCCTAATTATTAAATGTCTTCTCCATTTCTTTAGCCCATAGTAATAGAGATTCGGATTCTCGTGCCCTGTCCAGGGTGTCTTTGTACTTCTCTTCCAATAATGCTACACTGTAAGATAAAATTAAAGTATAAGTTTCTTTTATTTTATTTGGAACATGCTCCGGCTCCCACTCCCACGCCTTAAGAATAAAATAGACATGTGGAACTCACCAAAATATACCCTTAGAATAACACGCAACTAAAAATGTAATTTGTTATTGGGGAAAATACTTATAGGAGAGAATCTTTCCTGGAACAGGGAAACATTTTCAAATCAACTTTTGACGCATGTGTGTCAGTGTTGTACGAAATGAATAAACATTTGTCAACTGGGGTTAAATAGAATGATTAGACCCATCAGATAGAATGATTAGACTCATCAGCTTCGGGCATCTGCCACGTAAGCTTCATTTCGATGGAACGAGGAGGGCGTTTCGGAGAATTCCGGTGTTTTGAGGCATTCATTCGCTCGGACAAAGCGATATCTTCCCCTCGCTTCACTCCTGCCACTCCACTCTACCCAGTGCAAACTGCAAACTGCAAACCAAAGCTTCCCTTACTTAATTCCTCTTCTTCGTCGTATCCAGATCTAGGGTTTTCTGGAAAATCCGCTTCATACATTGAGGACAAATTTCACATAATGAGTTGATCTCTAGGGACCAATGCGGGAATCGAAGAGGGTTCGAACTTGGTTTGAACCAATGGCGAGAAGGGTTCCGAGGAGAGTCTGGTTAAGAATGCAAAAATCAATGGGCGTCCTCGTCGGTGGGAATCACACTTCCTCCAGGTTTTGTACTCGCTAATTCCTCTATCTCTTGTCTTTTGGCTTGCGTTTCTCTCAAAATTTTATCAAACCCCTGTTGATTTTGACAAAATCACTCTGTGAAATTCGTTTCTTCTCACAGATTTTAATCACCTGCGCTTTTCTGAGTGTTGAATTTGAAAAGCTATGGATACAAAGGCCTTCAAATTCCAGATCCTTAATGAGTCTGTAGCGAGGCATGTGTTTTTCCGCGCATTCTTGCTTGCCTTGGCTATTTCCATCGTTTCTTTGCTCCACGCCCTGTCGAAATTCGATTTGGGAGCATTGGCTCCGAACAACAATGATGAATGTGACGCGGATTTGGCATCTACTAGCACAAACGTCACTTTGACTCCCGGTTCCTACTTGTTCCAGAGTCGAATTTTGAATAAGTTTTGGGGTTCATTTGACTCTATGAATTGCAAGAAAGATGTCAATTTGACTATTAACGCGGTCACCGAGCTAATGGGTAAACAACTGTTGGACCGTGGTGCTAAAAGTATATGTCTTGGGGAAGGATCCCCAATGGCCGTCTCGGCAATGCAACAGTTAGGATTCTCCGAGGTCAGTGGTGTCCATAAACACCGCTTGTTCTCCCTCAAACAGAAGAACCTTGTATACGAGCTTGATTACCAAGACTCTTCATTCGATTTCGTGTTCTCCAGGGATCTTGATAAGGCTTCTGTCCCTGCATTACTCTTGCTTGAGGTTGAGCGAATCCTTAAACCTGGTGGAATTGGCGCCCTCCTCGTGGCTGCCACTGGCTCAAACTCAAATGATTCGATCAGGTCAGCTACACCAGTTTCCTTATCACTTAGATCCTCCAGCGTTGTGCATGCTAATTATATCAACGAACTCAACCTCGTCGTTTTCAAGAAAAGATCCGAGAATACAAGTTACTTCTCTCAATATAGCCTTCCCATCGATTGTCCTAGTCTTACCTTTACAAAACCTCTCGTACAGTTGATGGAACCTATTGTGGAGGAAACACCCCCAGAATATGAAAAGAGGGTTTCTTATTTGCCTAAGTTTGTGGATGTTTCTACAAGGAAGCGTTTGGCGTATATTGATATTGGGGTAGGGGAGCTCACGAATGGAAATGTCACTGGTTGGTTCCCTCCATCTTATCCTGTTGATCAGAAATCTTTCAGTGTCTATTTTGTTCACTACAACACTTCCATCCTGTCATCTCACGCAAAACGACCTGGTATCACCTTTGTTTATCACCCTGGATTGGCTGGGAAAGTAACAGCCAAGCTCGGTACCAACGTGGATCTGAATCCGTTTGTTGGGAAGGAAGAGTTTGATTTCCTTGCTTGGTTCAAAGAAACTGTGCAGTATGCAGATTTTGTGGTCCTCAAGATGAGTGCAGGGAAGGTTGAACGAGAGTTCCTCTTGAATTTATTTGAAAGCGGAGCCATATGCTTCGTTGACGAGCTGTTCCTCAGCTGCCCAGCGAGTGGAACTGGAGACGGTAAAGATATGAAGGCCAAGGAAAGCTGCATGGATATGTACAAGGGTCTCAGAAACAATGGTGTCTATGTCCATCAGTGGGGGGGAGACCAAATTGCATGAAGGACTTAAGTTGGTTCTGCTTGATTATTGCTGTGTTTTATGTGTGTGGATTTTGGTCCGTCAACTAATATCTTGTATCTTTGTGTGTTGTCCGGTAGTTATGAAGGGTGTTTAGGGACATCCATGTGCTAATACTAAATAAGCAACCATTGTATTGTTTGCTAGTAGAATCAGTGTGCGCTACCTTTATTTTCTTTCTCGGTCCTTTTCAGTCAAAATATAAAACTTTCTCATGCATCACGCGGGTTTGTGTGAAGTGAGAAAAAAGGGGAGAGCCAATAAAAGCACCGCCTTAGACGTATCATTACAAAATTATGGAATTAGAATTAGAATAAGGATAAAAATACATGCAAACAAACAAAAGAATCTCATTCATCTATTTATTTAATGTCTTCGTCAGGGGTGTCAGTGTGAGGATGAAATGGACCTATTCATACAAACAAACAGAAAAGCCTTGTCGAGAAAGAAAGCACTCCAAACTTAATAACACTTTCAACGTCGGTCCATTATTAAAGTTACTTGCACCCACCCACCCACATCCATCAAAACAAAACTACTTGCGCGGATTCATTAAACAATCCAAACTTTAATGTCCTCATCTGAGAAGCACCATCAGTTCCACTCACACCTGGAAATAATAAATTAATAATAATTTCTTTTTTTACAAAAATAAACACAGAGATTCCTTCTTGTTGATCTCCTAAAAAAAAAAAGAAAAACCTAGGTCTCGATCTCGGCCAAAAGGCCCAGAACGGTCAAGAGTTTCCAATTTGACAAAATAATGAAATCATCCATAACCGTCACCGATTATTAAAAAAAAAAAATGCTGGATGAGGAATCTAGAATTTGATCGTCCAATTCAGTATGGTGCCATAGAAGACAACCCGTTGGCAAAGGCAGAGGTAGAACCGTAGAGGCATAGCACAAGGTAATTTGTAAGAGACAATCTAATTTTCTTCATTCTCACCAAAGATATGTAATTGTACAGCCATAACCAATAAAAAAAAAAGCCATAGCATGATTAGCATTAATCTTGAAAAAAAGTTTGACCAAAAAATAAATCCTTAAAAAAATCTGTCGCTGAAGAGAAAGACATCTAAATTATATTTCAGAGGGTGGCAATGCCGGTATGTTATCCATGTCAACCCGTATGTCATAATTTCCATCGTGATTATTGGGAAAACAGAAGAAAGAGTATGGGATAAGCTATGGGAAGAAGAAAATGAAATAACAAGTATAACAGTTGGACTGTACAGGAAGCTTGAGGCACTAATACTGTATCTTCATTCCTCAGGTCCGTTGACCTTTATCTCCAGAAGCCTCTCAACTGGTTGTCTGCAAATTGGGCATCTATTTGTCTGGAACCTCAAAACCTTTGCACACCCGCTACACATGCACTGCAAAGAATGAAACAAATCCAGGCAAAGAATATCAAAAAAGAACTCAAGATCCCATTCAGTAATTCTCACCAGCTAAAATAGACTAAACTATGATAAGTTTGCCAAGTAAGACAGGTAATGAACATATTGATGTAATTTCGCAGTGGGACAAACTGAATATCAAGCTCAGACTAAACAGCAGTTCACACCATATTCTAAAGTCAGCAACATCTATTTATCTATCCTATCAACTAATCATAAAAATTAAGTGAAACGAGAGTCATTGCACATACCATGTGTCGACAGGGAAGCACAGTTGTGTCTCGAGGCTCTGACAAGCAGATAACACACTCTTTTCCAGGGTCATTCCCATCTACGTCATTCTCGACTGAATTTCCAATACCATAAATCTCCTGTAGCTCATACCTCTTTCCGTTCACCCACAAGATCTGCTTCACTACCTTCACCCGGAATTCTCCTCTCTCTTTCTCAAATACCGCTTGAGTTATCTGAGAGTTTGTGGCACCAGAAGTTGGAGTTTCGTTTGATTCATGGTTACTAACAAGGGATGCATCTGCCTTCACAGCTAGAGGGTAGACATCCAAGTTACCCGCTTTCAATAATTCTGACTCCTCAAATATTGAAAAATCAATACCAGTTCCAACTGGCTGTCTAAATTTCTGGCCAAGACCTTGCTCGAAATGTAAAGTCACAGGAGCACAGTTTTCCTTCGTTGGTGTAAGGTTGCAGCCTTCATCTTCTTTTGCAAAGAAAAATACCGTGATGCTGTAATGGAGATAGAAGGAAACAAAATCTTTAAAACAAGTAATAAAGAACTTTAGGAAACAAAGTTCAGGTTCATGACTAAATATTTAGTGAAGTAGACAATCAAAACTAGTAGTTATTTACACGATTAAATATTTACCCGTGCTAAATCCAGGTGAATGTTTATGACCTTATTAAAGTAGTTTTGAGAACTTGTAATTAAAACCAACGAGTTGTTAATTCTATGGAAAGCAAGCTAACATTCTTAGTCAAAGGTTTTGAATTTAAAATTTTAGAGTTGTACTAGTTAGAAGAGATTTATCGTTTACTTTTCCTATCCTGAACAAACATCTAGTCTCATATCCTAAGAGTATGAAGGTATCTTAAATATAAACCATTAAAAAAATGGCTCGTAACTAAATTATAGCAAACTTTACAAAATAAGAGAGGGGGGGGGGGTGTGGGGGAGGGGAATTTGTTCCAATGCATGTTGAAGACATTTGTGCTTTGTGCATTGACGTTAGTTTATTGGTTGGTGTTGAGTACAAGAAAAGGATGAAGACAAATCTTGAAAAGGCTCTCATAGCTGAAATTGCCAGCTAGCTCATTTTGGTGATTTTGAAAATGTAAGACGGCTTTGCATGCATGAATAAAAATTAGGTGAAGTTATAGACACTAGTTAGCTAGAAGCCTAGAAAGATCAAGTCAACATAAATACACTGTATTTTGACAGCGAAACTAGCAGCAAGGCATAAAAGGAGATTAAATGAGTTTTGATCCATTGTTATCAACAGCTATTTCATTTCTAATACCTTCTTAATTAACATTACGCACTGAATAAGTTCACTTTCGATTCTTAAAAGGTAATGCACGGTGCAGTCTAATTAACGACTATTTCATTTGCAATATCTTCTTAATTAACATTATGCACTGGATCAGTTCACTTTCGATTCTTAAGAGGCAATGCACGGTGCAAAAGAGAAGTGACTTACAGACTTGTTTTCCCCAAAACTATGCAGATCACCTCACAAGATATTATCAAAGTAGTCAACAGAGGAAAATATCAAACATACAACCATTTTATCATATTCAGTGTTGATTATCAATGAAGATAATTTGTCAATCTGATAAATCTTTAAAAAGAATTTGTTTTTCTGTTCAAACGTCCTCAGTTAGTCAAAGGAAATTGGTAAATTCCCAAACACCAGCAAAATTAGCTTCGCTGCAGAAGGTAGCAATAGATTCATTCAATTATCTGTTTCTATACATACATTCTAACCATCTCAAGTGGATCAAGACGAGCAAACTAAATTACTACAAACTCTATACTCTACCAAATCAGCTTATATTAACAAAAGCTTATCCATCAAGCAACTAAGAAAAGGAAAAGTCATCCAATAATCTGTGCAAAACTTTGCACGTCTCAACCTCTTGTGCAAGATGAATAGCACATAATTACTAGACTATAAACTTTGAATTCTGCAGATAAAGCATCCCCTTGCATAATACATCAAATAACGACGTTATAAATCTTTCTTTTTTTTTTCATATTCATACGATTTGTCATTGAGAAGAAATGAAAGCACTAGTTACCTGCAAGGAACCGTGGCATCAAATGTGAATGTCACGAGGAACTGCCCAGGATTTTCCTCATCCGACTCAATATTTAGGGTCTCCTTCTTAATATTAACATCATTCCTTATAGTAACCGCCTTCTGATGCTCTACATACGGGGCAGGCGAAGGCATCATCGGGCAAGGGTACCTCCCACCCATCCATGCCGGTTCCATGTGTGGATGAGACCCCACGCGATGATGGTGATCGTATGAAGCAGGCAAAGGAACCGGCATGGCTGGGGGTGGTTGGGGATAATAACCTGGGTACTGGTAATATGGGGGAGGATTCGGGTTCGGGTATTGTGATGGGTACGGTGTAGCGGCAGGATATACAAACCGGTTGGCTGAGATTTCAGGCTGTGGCGTTACCGCCGGCGGCGGTGGGGGATGGCTCCGTCTGGCACCGTTTCTCCGACGACTGCTAACGCTGCTACTCCCTATGTTACCCATGGAATAAGAGGGCTCCTTCCAAGTGCTACAAAATGAAAGAAAATAAGCAGAAGCCCCAAATGACCCAGACTAATTTTTTCAGCCTAGTTCTTCAAAGGGAATACAGAAATCCACGTGCAGCGGAGGTTCGGCTCATATAATCCCAGAGCCTATCCGCTGCTTTCTTTTTATCTCAGTCTGGGACGAAAAATCAAAGAAAAAAAAAAATTGAAAGCAGAAACTAAAAGAACAACTTGGAATAAGAGGACATAAATACGGAGATTTGGAGCATAAAAAAAATTAGAGATTCTTGTCGTGGTTAGAGCGTATTATGAGAAAATCGAGGACAGAAAGGAAGGAACTGACAGAGAGAAGCTAGAATGAAACGCGTAGAAGAAATTTGATTGAAATCCAGCACGAGAGAAAGAGAAGGGGGGATTCTTAGATGGTTGGATGGCGGGTGTAATGGGATCGCGTAAAGCTCCACCTGCACCTCCACCGAGAGACACTGTTGATGACAATGTGGGACGGGAAGGGAGTTATGCTAAAGTGAGCCCCTTTTGTTTTTTTTAAAAAATAATTTTAATATTTTTATGATAATTAATTGTAATTTTGTTCCCCAGATAAAACAGTAACGCAGAATTATTGCGCCACTATCTTTACGCTGTCATTTTCTACGCGCTATTATTATTAGGCCACACGACAGTTGCTCGGATCAGATAAGATGAAATTAAATCAACTAATTATTCGGCTAAATAAATTATAATATTGATACTTAATTATGCAAACTGGTCGTGAACCTTGTGAATTCAAACATCTACCACCGTCCTAACTTTCAATATGAACCAAAAAAGAAAAAAGAAAAACATGAAATATAATAAAATCCAATGATGTTGAAAGATGAAATTTAGTTTACAATGTATGTCCATGTATACTCATTTCTTTTTTTTAAAAAAAAATATATGTTTAAGGTTTTTTAAGAAAAAAAAAAAAAAAGTGTTTAAGTTGTTAAAAGAAGTGGCAGTTAGGTAACTCAGGCGCAGTCACATTTTGAGTGTGAATCTCAACCTCAATCCTAACGAATCCTACAAGTGGTAAATGGGAGGGTAGGTATGCCCATTCTCTGTGACAACTTTTTGATAGCCCATCCACATCACAGGGCATACTGGAGCGGAGCGGAGGACAAAATGTTAGCATTTTTTTTTCTTTTTCTTTTGAATATAACAAGAATGTTTTTTGAATTAGGACCCCTGATGAAAAGCAAGTTGATAGAGTGTGTACTTTATTTTATTCGTCTTGTGTTTTTGGTCTTGTCGTGAATAGGAATAGGATGTTGGGATATTGGTTAAGTTGATTATTAACTCTTTAATGTAATTGTTTGGTATTATGTTTAATTTTAAAAAAAATTACGAGTTAACATTTTTTATATATTTTATTAAGACAAAAAAATTGATAGATTAAATTAGAAGATAATTTAGTTAAATTGTAATAAATTTTAAATTTATTTAATAATTTCTTAATACATATAAAAAATCTTAAACAAGACATATTATAAAATAGATGGAGTATATATATATATATATATGATTCCGGTGTCGGACCGCTCCATTGAGTTGGGTTTCTTTTTTGTCATTTCTTCTCACACAACCCATTTTTTTCTTAGACACACACCCCTAAATCCTAGACACATGGAGTGTATGTCTGAAAAAAGGGTATGCCAGAAGAAATTACGTTGTTTTTTCTCTCAAGGGTAATTCTTTATAATCAAATTATATGACAACTGAACTTAAAGGACCGTTTCATTTGGAACCAAATCTTCAAAATTCTTGAAATTAAATTATACTTTTTATCATTATTATTATCTGTTTGCTTTCTATGGTCATAATTATTGTTTGATATAGCCTGTGTTTTTTAATTTTTTGGTTAAAAGAGATGGTATAGGGAGATAAGATTATAAAATCTAGTATAGGGAGATAAGATTACACGAACCAGTTTTTAAACTATTTTTTAATATATATTTTTTTAAATTTACTCCTTAATTTATTGTTTATCATTTTTTTACTATAAGTATTTAAAACTCATAAAATTTATTATACAAAGGATTACCTAATATTTTTTTTTAATATTAAATTTATTACTTACACAATCTATCTAATAATATAATTTATGTTTTATAAAAATTTTTTAACAAGATACTTATTATAAATAATTTCTTAAATCTTAAACTATTAACTCTGAAAATTTAAAACTAATAGAATTTATTGTTTATACAATTACTATTATTTATTATGAATAATATAAAAAAAAAAAAAACAAACGCCATCATTCAAAACTTAAAATCTATTAAATTTATTGTTCACAGGAACGTTATCATTAATAATACGAAGAAAGCACGGCTTTTTTTTAACAAATTCATACCACTATGCACATATATAAAATTATAATATAATAATAATAATAATAACAATAATAACAACAATAATAATGATCTGCAAAGAAAAGTCAAAACCGTCGTTTTCGATCGGTTATCTGTAATGAAAACAAACCCAGAACACCATCGTCATGGTTGCCCAAGTCACCTAACAGTGGGGCAGTGCCATCTTCAATAATTTTCTTATCGGGGAAAAAAAAAAAAAAAACAGTGTCTTCGATAATTAGAGATATTCAATTGTTATCGAAATTACCAGAAAGGGCACTTAAGTACATGTCTAGTTATTTATTAATGAGATAAATATACTTAATTTTTTTACACTCATTTTTATTTTTTATATTTATTTTACTGTTTATCTATTATTTAAATTGTGTTATATATATATATATATATATGTCTCTTTATTTTCATTTATTTTTTAATTTTTTATTTACAATTCTATTTTAAAAATATAACTGAAATAGAAAAAAGGTGTAAGCCGTGCAACTATTATTTTCCTTTTTGTTTACAACTTTTTCTATATATAACTAAAACAAGATAGATTTACACCTAAATGTACTTGTTCAAGTGTACAAACAACATTCTTTTTTTCTCATTAACAAGGTCAAAATGGGGTAATAAATGTTTATCGAAGACAAAGAAGTGTGGGATGAGCGAAGAAACTTCGAAAGCGGATTGGTTAGGGGGAATAAAAAATTCTGAAAAGGAGGCAACTTGCGGTGCCGTGTCGTGTCTGCTCTTGGATGATGTGTCGGGTCATATCTTCTGCAGCCCCCTCTTTTAATATCCGTCGCTCTCTACTTAATTTTTTTTTTAAAATTTTAATAATATTATTAATGACTTTTAGTTCGTCCTCCCTGGAAACGTCTGTATAAAACTGTTTCAAGATAAAAATATCTTAGGGTCCTCAACGCCTTTTTCAGAAGTGTTGGGAGTGAAATACATGTATCTTTTTCCTTAACGCTTTTAAAAAACTATTTTTATCTTTGTGTACACAGGCGTTTAGAAGGAGGGTGGACTAAAAGGTTATTAAAAATATTATTAAAATTTTTAAAAAAAATTAAGAAGAAGGCGACGGATGATGTTAAAGGAGGGGGCTGCAAAAGTAGGACCCATGATGTGTCTCCTAATTTTCTTTCACATTCTATATTTCTATTCAAAACCTTCATTTCATTTAAAGACCCAAATCCGAGATCTAAGAAAGGTTTAAACTTGCCTTGAGACATGAACATTCTTTGTTCTTTTTCTGGTTGTTTCTCACCAGCGGAGCAATTGAACCACGGTACAAACTTGTTACTGTCTTTTGTTCTTTCTCATTCTCATCCTCATCGTGTTGTGTTATGATTTCCAACGTGTTTGAGATAAATTAACTTCATCAAAATTCTGGTTTTCCTTGTGTGATTATTGTGCAGACGAGCCAGAGGGAGAGAATGCTGAAGCGTTTCGTGTGTTCTCGAGCAACGAATTGAAATCTGCTACTCGTGGTTTTCACCATTCGGAAAAGGTCGGAGAAGGTGGCTTTGGCTCTGTGTACAAGGTTAATATTCTGAATTCTTTTGTGCAGAATATACTGGAAAATTGCAATTTTTAATTGAGATAAGTTTAATGCTCATTGAAGATTTGTTGGGGTTGTAAGGTGTTAAGAAATACTGCAGAAAATAACACAAGCAATTGGAGTAATCTCATATATTATTGAAGAATAAATCTGGGCTTTTATAAAGCCATACAAGTAACAAACTTAACGAAAATACAGCTCACGAAGCACTTATCTAACTAATTACCAGGACTAATTCAAACTAGCCAAGAATAACTCTAACAGACTCTAAAGAATAGTTCTCGAATCAACCAAAATCTTCCAACAATCCCTCCCTTGAACTCATTGCCTAGGCAATTAGTTCAAATCTGCAGCAGCACACATACCCAGTTTCTCACGAAGCTTCTCAAAAGCATCTAACTTGAGGGGCTTGGTCATTAAATCTGCAAGTTGATCTTGAGTGCCACAGAAAACTAACTCAACAACACCATCTTTAGTAAGATCTCTGAGAAAATGAAACCTTACTCGTATATGCTTGGAACGACCATGTAAAACAGGATTCTTTGACAGCTTTATAGTTGAAGTATTATCACACATTAATGTAGTACAATCAGCCTGCACATGACCAATTTCTTTTAAAATTCTTCTCATCCAAATAGCTTGGCAAGCACACGCAGCTGCTGCTACAAATTCAGCCTCAGTGGTTGATAAGGTGACTATGGGTTGCTTTCTTGATGACCAGGCTACTGCTCCTCCACACATCATGAACACATAACCTGAAGTGCTCTTGCTATCCTCCTTGTCTCCAGCGTAATCACTATCTGTATAAGCCACCATTTCACTTGCTCCTCCTTTCTTGTAAAAAACACCATAGTCCATAGTTCCTTTTAAGTATCTCAAAACTCTTTTTGCTGCTGCCAGATGTAGTTGTGTAGGATTCGCCATGAAACGACTAATAAGACTCACAATAAACATGAGATCGGGTCGAGTAGCTGTAAGGTACATCAAGCTTCCCACTATTTGCTTGAACTGAGTTGCATCTACTTTGATTCCTTCTTTATCTGCATCAATCTTTTGGCCAGGAACAATTGGATTACGAACAGAATTGCTTTCTTCCATGCTAAAACGACTTAAAACTTCAGCTGCATATTTCCTTTGGCATATAAAAACACCATCAGCCCTTTGCAACACCTCAATTCCAAGAAAGAATCTCATCTTTCCTAAATCTGTCATGTCAAACTGCTTATTCATAGAGTTTTTAAACTCACACAGCATCATTTCATCATCACTAGTGAACAACAAATCATCTACGTAAATACTTACAATTAGAATTTTACCTCCCTTTCTTTTCAAGAAAAGTGTGTGCTCACTAGGACTCCTTTCGAATCCTTCCTTGATGAAGTAGGACTCAATCCGACTAAACCAAGCTCTAGGTGCTTGTTTTAGTCCGTAAAGAGCCTTTTGTAATTTATAGACCTTATGTTCACTTCCTTTCTTTTCATATCCTCTTGGCTGCTCCACGAACACATCTTCCTTCAATTCCCCATGCAGGAATGCAGATTTGACATCTAACTGGTAGAGATTCCACCCTCTTTGTGCAGCAAAAGCAATGATCATTCTCACTGTATCCATCCTAGCCACAGGTGCATATACTTCTGTATAATCTATTCCACGCTGTTGGGAGTAACCTTTTACTACCAATCTTGCTTTGTATTTGTCAACTTCACCAAGCTCATTTAGCTTAGTTTTGTAAACCCACTTCACCCCTATCTTCTTGGCTCCAATGGGTAATTCTACTAATTTCCAGGTCTGATTTTTCTCAATGGATTTGATTTCTTCATCCATGGCCAGCCTCCATTTTGAGCTTTTAACTGCATCCTCAAAGCTTGAAGGATCAGATGACATTATAAGTGTTGTGCTTGTCATGTTTACCTCATCGTCTTCTGACAGTCCTTCACCGGATGTGTACTCCTTCATCCATACTGGTGGATGTCGAATTCTGCCCTCCCTTGCTGTCAAATTCTCTTCAGCAATTGGTGCTTCATTTACTGCTCCATTCACATCTTCTATTGTTTCTCCTTCTTCATATGCAATTATTTCAGTGTTGTCTCCCCATTCTAAATCCATCAGCTGCTCTTTTTCATAATCTGCATCCCAATTCCATACACGGTCTTCATCAAAAACCACATCACGGCTCACAATAATTTTCTTTGTAACTGGATCATACATTCTGTACCCTTTAGATTCGTCACTGACCCCAAGTAGTACACATTTCACACTTTTATCTTCAAGCTTTGTTCTCTTAGCATCTGGTATGTGGACATGTCCTACACAACCAAACACTCGAAAATACTCCACTGAAGGTTTTTCTCCACTCCATGCTTCTTCTGGAGTCACATCCTTCACAGATAAAGTGGGTGATCGATTTAAGACATGAATCGCCCACCTAGCAGCTTCTGCCCAAAAGGTTTTGGGTACTTTCTTCTCTGATAGCATGGCCCTCACCACATTCATCACTGTGCGATTCTTGCGCTCGGCCACTCCGTTTTGTTGTGGAGTGTAGGCTGTTGTCAGTTGTCTCTTCATGCCTTGTTGCTTACAAAAGTCATTGAATTCTGCAGAATTGAACTCCCCTCCTCTGTCTGTTCTTAAGCACTTAATAGACATTCCAATCTCTGTTTCTACAAGAGTCTTGAAACGTTTAAAGTGATAAAAGGTTTCTGACTTTTCTAAAAGAAAATAAATCCACGTTTTTCGAGAAAAATCATCAGTAAAGCACAATAAGTACCTTTTGTGGCTGCTAGATGCAGGTGTAATTGGGCCGCAGAGATCTGCATGAACTAGTTGTAATCTCTCAGTTGCTCTCCAGTGGCTCCTTTTGGGAATGGGAATCCGGTGTTGTTTGCCTTTCATACATGCATCACAAATGATATTTGTATCTACAATTTGCGGCAAACCAACCACCATTTCTTTACTATGTAATGTATGCAGACCTTTGTAGCTAAGGTGACCATAACGATGATGCCATAGCTTGGACTGGTCTGTGGTACTGATCTGCAGACACTTTTCTTCATTTTCTGTGATGGGTGAATCAGCAATTAACTTAAACATCCTGTTTGCACTCATGATGGATTCTGCCATTTTTCCCTTTTGTGGATGATAAATGCTACACACACCATCTTTGAACAGCAATCCCAATCCCTTTTCTTGTAACTGACCCACGCTCAAAAGATTGTTTTTGAGTTCTGGCACACAATACACATCACCAATAACATAGCTGATGCCTTTCAAAACCAGCTTCACAACTCCCTTTCCAATCACCTTCATTTTTGTATTGTTTCCAAGCTTGACAGTATGAGAGAAAGTTGTATCCAAGCTTGAAAACATACCCTGATTCCCGCACATGTGGTTTGAGCATCCTGAATCTAAAAACCACACCTCACTTCTTTTGTCTTCATGGAGCTCCTCATATGTCATTAACAGCAACTCGTCTTCATCTTCCTCTTCTACCTCTGCATAATTTGCCTCCCTATTCCATCTTGGACATTCATACTGAAAATGTCCTAAATTGTGGCATTTATAGCATTCAACAGTTGCCTTGTTGAAAGTTGTTCTTCCTCTTTCTCGTCCTCTGCCTCTAAATGATCTTCCTCTACCTCTTGTTCCAGACCCTGAATCCACCTTCAGAACTTGATCCTCATTCTCACTGCACACCCTTCGAAACTTCTGCTCATGTACCACCAATGAACTCTGCAATTCATCAATGGACATGTTATCAGTATTCTTGGATTCTTCGATGGATACCACAACATACGTGAACTTCTCAGTTAGGGTTCGTAGAATTTTCTCAACAATCTTCGAATCAGGCATATCTTCTCCATTGCTCCGCATTTTGTTAGAAACGATCATCACTCTTGCAAAATACTCAGTGATGGTTTCATCTTTCCTCATCGATAGAACCTCGAATTCCCTTCTTAGTGAGTTAAGAAGAGATTTCTTCACCTTGGCATTTCCCCCAAATTTCCGTTTCATCGAATCCCAAACACTCTTGGCTGTACTACGGTCCAAGATCTGTTCGAAGACAATACGATCAAGTGCTTGGAAAAGATAATGTTTGACCTGATAATCCTTGGTTTTGGCATCATCGAGCAACGCTTGCTGCGCCTCTGTCAACCTCGACCCTTCTACTGGCTTTTCGAAGCCGTTCTCCACCAAGCTCCATAGACCCTTTGCCCTAAGCAAGTTCTCCATCAATTCACTCCAATGATCGTAGTGACCGTCGAAGTGAGGGATCTTCGTCAGAGTCTTGTCGTCGTTCATTCTCTCTGCTCACTTGAAGACTGCTGCTTCTCTCTCTAGTCTCTACGAGCCCAGTGGGGGCTCTGATACCAATTGTAAGGTGTTAAGAAATACTGCAGAAAATAACACAAGCAATTGGAGTAATCTCATATATTATTGAAGAATAAATCTGGGCTTTTATAAAGCCATACAAGTAACAAACTTAACGAAAATACAGCTCACGAAGCACTTATCTAACTAATTACCAGGACTAATTCAAACTAGCCAAGAATAACTCTAACAGACTCTAAAGAATAGTTCTCGAATCAACCAAAATCTTCCAACAGGGGTTGACTTGTAATGTGAAGGGGCGGCTTCGGGATGGCACAATGGTTGCTGTGAAAGTGCTATCCATAGAGCTAGAATCGATGCGAGGAGAGAAGGAGTTTATAGCAGAATTGACTACACTCTCACATGTCAGACACCAAAATCTTCTCCGTCTTCTAGGGTGTTGTGTAGAAGGAACTCGCAGATATTTAGTATTCGAGTACATGGAGAACAATAGCGTTCTCACAACTTTCTTGAGTAATCATCTCTGCTGTTGCTGAGTCTTTGAATCGAAGCAAGTGAAGCATTAGAGGAGGATAGAATTGATGTTATGTTTTGCTGTGTTGGTTTTTGATTGATAGGTACTGAGCCCAACAGGACGAAATTCAGCTGGGAAACAAGGAGAAACGTAACCATAGGTGTGGCTCGTGGCCTTGTCTATCTTCACGAGGAAGTTAAGCCTCGTATAGTGCATAGAGATATCAAAGCCGGCAATATACTTCTGGATGCAAATTTGACACCAAAGGTTTCAGATTTTGGTTTGGCAAAGTTACTCAGAGATGAAAATTCTTACATCAGTACTCGAGTTGCGGGGACATTGTAAGTAAATCCCTTTACATCACCATGTCTTCTGCTTTTTCGTTGTTTTAATGATATATGACTAATGGGGTTGTTGCAATTTGATTAAAGAGGGTATCTTGCTCCAGAGTACAACAGTTCTAGACTAGTAACACGAAAATCAGATGTTTATAGCTTCGGAGTATTACTCTTAGAAATTGTTAGCGGCCGAGTAGTTGTAGATGCTTATCAAGATACAGAGAGATTCCTAGTAGAGAAGGTAACAAGAGAATTGGAAACAAAACCATGTTAAGTGAATTCTTTATGGGGTTTAATCCTCTGACGAAGCAATGTGTGTGTGAACATGTGTTTGCAGGCGTGGACCGCGTATGAAGCTGATAATCTTTTACCCATGGTGGATCCTGCGCTTAATATGAATTTTGATTCAGAAGAAGCCATAAGATTCCTAAAGGTGGGACTACTTTGTGTGCAAGAAACTGCCAAGCTTCGCCCGACAATGCCAGAAGTTGTTGAAATGTTGAGTACTAGGATGAATATGGACGATGCTCGGATTTCAAAACCAGGTTTCGTTCCTGATCTCAGGGAGGTCATGAATAGGCAGGAGCAAACCAATTTATCCCCAGAATCAAGTCCTAGTTATGCGGCAACCAGCTCCTTGTGGAGTTCGGCTAATATTGGCCGTTAGATCGACATTTTGCGGTTACTCGTTCCATGGGGAAGCTTGATTTGACCATTGACTAAGTTTTGCTCAAATATATTATAATCTTGTTTGTGAGGGTTTCACAACATGTAGAGTTCATTCAAAGTGTCTATCTTTTATGGCCTCCAAAAGAGATCCTTCTGCACGCGGGTCACGTTGGGAATTGTTGAAAGTTGAAACTTTATTCTGTCAGTTTTGGTCATTTATTTTTCAAGAGATAGGAATCTCTCCCACCCCCCCCCCCCCCCTCCTTTTATGCACAAAAGACACGGAAGGCTACTTCTTGCAATTTCCATGTTCACATTGGCAAAAAGATGGTAGGTTAGGTTACCCTGTTCATTGTGAATTATATGTATTTTATATGCTTTAAAGTCATTTTAATTGGAGAGAATTTGCAATCACCCTCAGCATCGACATGAATGGAATTTTAATTATCAACGACAACTGCCACATATTTTTCTCCCTTTGTCGAATGCAACTCGTAAGTGACTCCATTGTTTTGTTTGATGTGTCACCGTGACCACCAAATTTGACCAATCACTAGCCATAAACACATTTTCCTATTAGAGAATTAAGAATTGAGTTACTAATTAATATCTCTGAGTCACTAAAAACTTCATAATAAGAAGACTTGAAGCTTTTGATTCATTCGTCTTCCATTTCATTTGTGGCTGAGTGCGAGTCTCTGTCTGTTTATGTGTATAAAACTGGACCACTGCGCAATTGAAGGGAAAAAAATAAAATAAAAGAAGACAACGTTTGGCAGAGTCCCACTTTCATGCGAATGCATGCACCTTTCTAACCGAAGGGAAAAAAATAAAATAAAAGAAGACAACGTTTGGCAGAGTCCCACTTTCATGCGAATGCATGCACCTTTCTAACCGTGGGTATTTTACACAGATGTACCAAATAAAAAAATTTATTACCAATATATACCACTTTAAAAAATATTTACCAATATGTACGGAAAAATTAAAAATCGCAGTACGGTGGTGCGATTTTTGAATAAAATCGCACTACCGTACTGCGATTTTTGAGAAAAAAGCTGACACCTCATGAAAATCGCAGTACTGTGTTGCGATATTGTTGAAAATCGCAGAACAGTACTGCGATTTTAAAATCGCAGTACGGTACTGCGATTTTAACGTGCCACATGTTCTTCTTACCTTCCTTCTTTTAAACACGCGAGGCTCCTTTTTTTTTTTTTTTTTCTTTTATTTGATTTATTTTTTAATATTTTTAATATAATTTTAAAAATAAAATTTTATATTATATTTTACATAAATTTTTTTTTTTTTATAAAAGAGATGCACCTCTACGCTTCTAGTATTTTTCCTTTCTTTTTTATTTTCTATTCCTTTTTGTATTCTTCAATAATTTTGTGAACTTTCACACTTTACATTCTCAATAAATATGTTTTAAAAATTAAATATAGAGATTAAAAATTATATTTTTGTCTATAATAATTTTTATTAATGTATTTTTATTAAATATTTGACATAATATTTCTTTAGTAACAAATCACATTTATATTGAGGGATTTTTTTCTTCTGTTAGTTTTTATTTTTAAATAATTTTTTTTAGTTTAAGCGATATATATATAATTAATTTATTTGTAATTTTATTATATTATATTTTAAATTTGTGTTAGTATTCATAAAATAAAATTTATTCAATAATATAATTTTTAATCTCTATATTTAATTTTAAAACATACTTATTGAGAATGTAAAGTGTGAAAATTTATAAAATTATTGGAGAATGCAAAAAGGAATAGAAAATGAAAAAGAAAGGAAAAATATTAGAAGCGTAGAGGTGCATCTCTTTTATAAAAAAAAAAAAAAATTTATGTAAAATATAATATAAAATTATATTAAAAATATTAAAAAATAAATCAAATAAACTAAAAAAAAAAAAAAGAGTCATGCGTGTTTACGTTAAAATCGCAGTACCGTTCTGCGATTTTCAACAATATCGCAACACAGTACTGCGATTTTCATGAGGTATCAGCTTTTTTCTCAAAAATCGCAGTACGGTAGTGCGATTTTATTCAAAAATCGCACCACCGTACTACAATTTTTAATTTTTTGATACATATTAGTAAATACTTTTTAAAGTGGTATATATTGATAATAAATTTTTTTATTTGGTACATCTGTGTAAAATACTCTCTAACCGTTGTGATCCATGAAAGTTGAAAAGGAGAGCCTTTATTTCATTCTGTCTACGTTGAATTTATGACTGAGAAAGTGTTGTTAGTTCAGTTGTGCTTACTTTCATGCAACCTGCAGGGAAGCTACAGTTGAATGAACTACACAATGATCGAGCTCATCATCTCTAGTATTATCAAACAGTGATGTTACACTACTCTAGGATTGTGTCTTTAAGTGACCATGGATTCTACTTCGATTTCACAGTACTGTTTACGGTTGAAAAGAAAAGTTGTATATTTATGGTGGTTCAGCTTTGTGGTACTGCCACGACGAAAGGGAAAAAGAAAGTTCTGAATTTATAGTACTAAAATTTAATAGATCACTGCGATGATAAAATACGGAAAGGCTCTAAATCGCATGGTGCAGCTCAGCTCAACCCAGAAAAATCTGTTTTCAAGTCTAACGTCAAACATCGTGTGCCGAACTTGGTATTAAAACAAGGGGCATCTTCGCGTGCAAGCAATCAGTTCATGATTAGCAACATGATGTTGAAGAATTTGACTCTGCTATTCTTATCTCATGGATGCCCAAATGGTGTAATTGTTTATTTTCAAGTTTTAACCATGCATGTTGGAATGATGCCCAATTTGACCAATACCTTTCACAGGCCCATTTTCCAACCGCGTATGGTACGCAGCATCATCCTTGTGTTGTAATATCACATTGTATATGGATACACCAACACTTATCACTTAGATAAGTTGCATACGTATCAGAAAAGTTGAAGAAAAATATTGCGACTTCAGCTATTAACTATAGATTCATTTCAAGAAGAAGTACATCCAATACTGCTGCATCGTGAGCATTGTAAAAGGATCTAGATTGGATTTTTTTTATCTAAAGAAGTTATTTGTAAGTATAAATTGGTGTTGCAGAAAAGGATTATAACTCTGAGACTCCATTACTGGTTAAAACTTGAAAAGCTGGAGAAACATGATAATAGTGCGCTACAAGGATATTCAGCTAATCATGGTAGTTGGTTGTTCATTTCTCAGTTAACTCTTGGGTCATCTTCACTTTTACCTGTCTGTCATGGTGCTGCTGCAACTTCTCAGTGAATCCAAAATGGTAAAATAGTCTTCGCAGCCACACACCTGGTTTGTATTGAATGAATATCCTTGAATACGATGTTAAGTGACTTCAAAATTTTAAAGTGATAGAGTGATAAGAGAATAACAACAAAAATGACAATGCAACAATGAAAGCGAATGGAGACTATGTCAATTTTAAGGTGATAATGATCTTTTAGTCTTGATTGGACGAAGGAAATAGCACTTGTGATTAACTTTTAAACTGATAGAGTGATAAGAGAGGTGCAATTATTTAAATGCACACAATTTCTGTCTTTTCTTTACAGATAAACAAACTTACCTATCTAGCCAAGTCAATGGCAATTTGGACCAGTAGATTTGATTAGATAACCAAATTATTTGACTTAAAAACAGATTATTAGAGGCAAAACTGGAACTTGCACACCCCTGCTCCAGAAGAAAGTCAGAAAGAAAGAAAAGAAGAAATAACCGTTGAAAGAAGATTAAAATTGTATCAAGAGTACAAGCTAAACTCAAATTGATTCACCCCAGTAATTTGGCGAACAACATACAGCATGCATGGCTCCTCGCACGCCATTCGTAAGGCCATCAGTGTGCTGATGAGCTCTGCAAATGGCATACAGGGAGCCAGGCACGCCAAGGATGCTAACACAACTGCCTAAGCCAATCTTTTAGCCTTGCTTTCTTCGCCAGCATGCACAAAATTGAAGATGGTGAGGCAGAGTTAGCCAACTTAGAGTTGCTCATCATTGGCAATGCTATTGCTGAGGCTGGAATTGAGCAACATGTATCATGAATATATATATACAGCAGGAGGGAAGGAATCTTCTTCTAGCAAAAGGCAGTTATAATGAACTTGATTAGCCAATACCCAGCTAAGGAGCCAAAAACTTCTCCCAGGCCCCAAAAGAGAAACAAGTCTCTCTTTGATTCCTTTGGCTATTGGCTACTGTATTTACATGGAAACCAACTGACTAGCTTTTGAGTTGGCAATTTGGCATTAAGCTAAGCAAGCACAATCAATCACTTCACCTGAAGGTTAGGATCACTTTGGAGAGTGTAGTGTAGAGTAGGGGGTGAGAAGGAGGTGAAGATGAATACATAAAGAAACTGTTGTCCTGTTTACCAAAGGCTTAGATGGCTCCTTGGGATGCTTCAGTCTTCAACTTCTTTTTGCATTACAAAAAGGGCAAGTCCTTTTTCTCTTTTGAAAAAGATTTGTCTGTAAGTGCTTGGATCACTCTAGATTCCTATCTCCCCCACAATTAGACTTCTTTAAAGAACAATATCTTGCCCCTTTCTTGTCCTTTTCCTTTTATACTTTGTACTGTTTCCTTTTCCTTTTTCATTCAGCACACATGATGTAAAAATACAACACAGCATTAACAAGGGAGGTCCTTTAGGAAGAACCACTTGAGAACTTGTTTCCCTCTTTTCCTTAAATCAATTTCTGCAGATATATCAAATCAACTGATGCCATCAATAAATGTTGAAAGCAGAAAAAGTAGCAAATGCAAAGCATGAAAAAGATCAAAGCTTTCTTTTCTTTTTTTCTACCCCTCTGGGCTTGATTTATGTGTTCTACCATGTGAACTTGAACTGACATATTAACCTCATTTAATAACACAAGGTCATCCTTAAATTAATTTCTAGAGCCACACCGTGTGATGCGAGCGAGTTCAGGTTTAAACTTATCTGTCTGTTCCTTGTGATACTTGCCTCTCAAATGCTTGAAACTAAATTATTAATACAAACAATCTCTTGAAAGTTGTAACCCCGTTGTTGAACATGTCATATGCTGTTGTTTTTGCATTGCTCTCTAATCCCCAGATGGAAATAAGCTATGGGTCTTGACATGGACTTCTCCTATGTTGACAATTCCAAGAGGGATTTAAGTTTAAATTTGAAAGGAAAATGAAAACCATAAATAAATATAGAAAAATGAGAAGCAAAGGCACATGCAGAAGAAGGGATAGTAGGATGAAGCAAAGAGAGGAACCAATAGTAGGACCAGAACGATTCCCGAAGCAAAGATGGCCCTTGAGCAGGCTAATAAAGCTGCAGAGTTTCCATTTCTAGACTCTTGTGGAAAATGGTCGACCAGACAAAACTTTAGTCGTTTTACATGATTGGAAGGAATTCCAAAGGTGTCATTTCTTTGCTTTCTTTTCTGAGAACTGAAATGTTTGGCACCATCTCTGTGTTCGGACTAGCTTTCCCACCCAAGATTCTATATTCCATGCTCATGTTCCTCTTGTTTCTTCTCAGCAGCAGGTCTTGTGCACATGCCCTCTGCTGCTTTGCTGCTCCAGAGACCACGTTCTTCCCACAAAACATCCCCTTTCATCAACCAAAGCAACAGTCAAGGTTTCAATTTCAAAGAATTAGCCAGAAGCATTCCCAAGAGAACACAAGCTCTTTCAATTTCAAACACTAGAGAAAAAAATTGTCAGAGATTTCCAAGGACACATTTTTCATTCAAATTATGTGCTAAGAATCCTGTAGCAATTGGTATGGCAACCTTAATCAGCGCCTTTTAATGCACATTTAATTGCCGCAATTCTCTCCTTCAGATTCTCTGTCTGTGTGACAGTTAGGTAAATTGGTGTTTCTATAATTTTGATGATCATGAAAGCACACTGCTTGCTGCTTAAAAAGAAGTTAATGGGTTTAACCAAATATATTATAGTACAGTAAGAGTTTAAATCTGAACGCTGACCAACACATTTAATGCACAAATAATTATCACCATGACTTCAATCCCTACTAAATGATTTCACACACAACAGCTGATACTACTAAAACAGGCTACCTAATGGCCTGAGCAGTATCAGTAAACAGATTAATTCACAAATTGTAACTTGGCAATATATCAATTCAAAATCAGCTATACAATATGAGTTCTGCAAATATTCAACATTTTTTGTTTCAAAATATATATTATCACTCAGAATATTTTATTTTTTACCTATTGACCGTACCCCATATTATTAGTCAACATATAAATTGTAATCTACTTAATCTTTGATAATGATTTATAAGATTTTTTCAACATTTGTTTTACAGGTTCTTACCGAGATGACATAGAAAACTTTTAGTTAAAAAGACTTTCAGTCTGCGATAATTAATTAAAAAGAGACGAGAAAAAGGCTATCAATTTTTTTTGGGCCCATATCGTGGGTCGTACAATACCACTTATAGAGTCCGTCAATGTGGACTTGAGTCCACTAAACCTCTTTTTTTTTTTTAATAAAAAATAATTACTAGTATATTATCACAATTAAGCCAGGCTATTCATTCACTCATGCTGCTAATCAATCAATCAATTGAATTTTTTTTAGTTATTATTCAGTAATAATATTTTTTTAACTATTAAATAAAATTGAAAAGCTAATTGAACAGTAATATAATCGAAATTTGCTACTCAAATAATATACTAAGTCACTCAATGCTGGATTCATGCAAGTTGATAGAAGTTCCCACCAAGAATTTGCCGTACTTGTTACCTTTGAAGGACAGATCAATTCAACACAACGACCAATGATACATTCAAACAGGTTTGAAAAGTCAAAGGTAAATCAACCATAAAGACTTAGGTTAAAAACACGAGAATAATTGACTGTGAAGACAATATCATAGGCTTCACTTCATTGATAGCTGGATTTGGTGCTTGCTAGGCAAAGCATATGAAATCACTTGAAAAAAATCGTAGGATAGTTTTGCCGAGACAAGCAACCGAAAGAAATACTGCACATCATTTAATTATTAAATCCATTGACTAAAGGAGTATACATCAACGTGTAGGAACAGAAAATTTTTGTATGGTGTTACAACGGAGAGAAGAATTCTCAGATAAACATGTACAGACAGAAAACTGGATGTCCTTCACTTTGTGAAGATCAAGAGAAATAATACACCACAAGCTCATAACAATGTACAATTACAGAGGAGCATTACTCGCTGAATTGATGTAAAAGAAACATATATGACAGATGCAGCTAAATCTATCTTCTCACAGAATTGGCACTATAATATCAATCCGTCCTTGACAATTTGCTCCAACCAAGATGCTAAATCTGAGATAGAAGGACGCTGACTTGGATTCTCCCTCACAGCCTGCTCTGCTATATCTGCTAGCTTGAGCAAAGGCTCAACATTCCTTGGAAGAGCCACATACCTGTCAATTATGGCAGCTGCCTTCCCCTGTTTGATTAAAGGCACTGCCCATTCAACTATATTTGGAGGCGTGAACTCTCTGTCATGAGCCTTTCTTCCGCTAAGAATCTCTAGTAGTACAATCCCCAAGTTGTAAACATCAGTTTTTAGGTCCCCATTAAGATCTTTGTCATTTGAAGTAAGAAGTCCGAAGTCTGCAATTCTTGCACTCCACTCTGAATCTAAAAGAATGTTGGAACTCTTAACATCCCTATGAACAATTGGTGGCGTCAGCTCCTTGTGAAGGTACTCAAGGCCCTTTGCAGCTTGCATTGAAATCTTTAGCCTAAGGCTCCAATTGAGAGGAGAAAGCCCACCATGGAGATGATCATAAAGCGTCCCATGGGGCATGTACTCGTAAACAAGCAATCTCTCCCCCATCTCTGAACAGTAACCCAACAAGTTCACAATATTACAATGTCTGGTTTTGCAGAGAATCTCCAGCTCCATTTCGAAGTCACGGTTATTGGTGTGAATTATTGTGGCAGCATTTGCCCTTTTGACTGCCACCACCCTTCCATCTGTTAATACAGCTTTGTAAACAAAACCGTAACTTCCCCTCCCCAGTTCATTAAATTCCTTTAAGCCGTTAGTGGCATCTTTAAGCTCTGAGAGTCGGAAAACTTGAGGCAGCCCAGGACAGGAACCTGTAGAAGGAGAAGAATGAAGACCAGCATTCATGTCATTTTCTTGCTCTTGTTTGCCCATGCAAGATTGCGATTGTTTCTTAGACCCCTGCGACTTCCGGTTGGTAAACAAACAAGGGAGAAGACACCCGCAAGTTGATATCAGTATGACACCGAAAGCAGTGGAACCGACTATGATCAATAATCGACGCAAATGACTCCAACGCTTCTGATGCAACTGTGCATATGTTTTAAGTTGACAAACATCCCAACAAGAGCTGTTCTGGCAAAGAGAACAAGGGGTGCATACTCTATCGGCATTTTCAATACATAGACTAGACAAGAATAAACCTTGAGAACAATTTGACCCACAAGGTGAACAAATCCTCAAATCTTTTCGAATGCAGAGGCTTGTTAAATCTGGTTCATTCAGAACGCTCACATTGAAAGCGAATTCTCCTTCGTTACAGGGACTAACTCTGCAGAGACCCGGACTAGACAATTCCAGTGGAGTATCAAAATCAGGTTTAGATGAATTTATCAGCCAGCAATCAAGAAGAAGATCATCTTCTCTGATACCGCAGGTTGTAAAATCTGAAGACGCAATTGCCATAAATCCAGAACCTTTTGGAACCACAGAGGAATTGAAATTCCCCCAACATTCGACTGCGTGGTTATCAGCTCGGATACCACAAAAATGGTTCATCCCAGCTGATAAAGAGACCAATGAAACCTCAACGGGTGGTTCAACAAATGAACCGGCATCGCCCCAACACTTCAAATTGCCGGAAACATTCGAAATCCCACAAACAGAACTCCTTCCCGATACTAAAACTCCGTAGTTTTCTGACACATTCGAAACCCCTAAACTCGTCGAAGCGGGTCCCCAACAAACAAGTCCTCCTCCTCTGACCGCGCCACAAGTAAATCCCTCACCGGATGCAATCTTATCCAATTCAAGACTATTAGTGGACTGATCATAATATAAATCGCTTTGCTTGGACGCCAAACTACGATTCCTACTTGTCACAATCTCCCAACAATCAACAGTTCCGGAATCGTGATCAGCATAATAAGGTCCCTTAATAGCACAAACATGATTCTTCCCAGCAGCAATATGAGAATAAGCAGTGTTTTGGTACATAGGAGGCACGAGATCCATACCTGGATTGGTAGGGCTCCAGCAGTGTGCTTGTGAAGTGTTTGCTAGAATGCCACACATAAATCCCTCGCCCCCAGAGAGAGCTGCCATGGCAGGGATATTGCTGAAATAGGCTGAAGCTGAAGGAGACGGCGGAACTGGCAGAGAACTGTTCTTCCCCCAGCATATGACATCCTGCTTCCCACTCGCATCGATGGCACAGAAAAACTCGTCCTTGCCGAACGATGCAGATATTGGTCCCATCCTCCCAAACCCATATGCGCCAGTAAAGCAAAAGAGTAGAAGCTGAAAAGCGACTAAAGATCGAGAAAACCCAAGAAAGCTACAGAGAATTTGCATGGTCCTGTGGAGGTTGGAGGATGGGTAGGAGCAGAGCTGTCATGGACGAGCACGATGCGACTGGGTGCTTGTAATGCTTTTTGCTGAAGTAAGCGCTGTGTACGTGATGATGGCGGCGATGAAAGAACGTGGGTGTCGCCATTTTTACAGTCGCTTTCTGACCGTTAGAACCTCAAGGTACTGAAGATAGTTAATATCAGTGTCAACTTTCTATTACAATATTATTACTGAATCAATGGACTTGCCTCTTTCCACCTGAGCTTTTTAACACCGGCATTCGAAGATGAAACTTTTAAAATCGTGAATTAACATAGACCACGATTTGATTCAGTTGGGTCATGATAGAATCAGCTTAGCTTGTATTGTATTGGTTTACTAACTAGTTACTAGTTTATTCAAATGATAGCCATTGACATTGGCCTGCACAAAAGTGTCTCCTTTAAAAATATGACCTTTGGCACGATGAATTGCTTTTGTGACAAGGGATAAAAAGTGGCAGAAAGAGATTTTATCATTACGCAGAGGAAATGGGCCCTGGAACCAGTGGCAGGGCAAGAAAGTGTCCAGCAAGGAATGAACACTAAACAAGAAAACAAGACAGCCAATTTCCAAATCCATTCCATTATGTGGGTGGGTCCTTTGTAAACTCACGAAAGGTTGGATCCATTTGTGAATCAATACGAGTGACTTCTCACATATAAAGTAGAGCGTTCCGATAAAATTACCTAATATTTTCATCCCTATCCTTGCAATACCACTTGCACCAGAAAAAAAAAAAAAGGTTATTAATTTACATGATAATGTTAAAGCAGTGGCACCGTCCTGTTTCATTTGGCAATTCCCAGTAGGTGGACAGATGAAAACAACCATATTCGTCTCCCAATCCATCTCATATAATTTTGTCGTGTTATGTGTGGTGAAATGGAACTGGATGCTGAATCAGATTAAGAGGCCTTTCCTTTCCCATTTTTGAATCAATTTATTGTCTTCAGGTACACATGTTTGATTTGCCCTCCTTTGCCATTAATGTTTCTTGCTACATGCTAATAGCAGCAGCCTTTTTACTGGTGCCACTGCATGTGCACAATCGGCGCCCCCCTCCTCTTCTCTTCCTTCTGCTACCTGGTCAACTCCAAATGAAAAGGGTTTTGTCCCTTGTGTGTCAAAAACAGTGAACCTGATTGGTTCTCAAGAGCCAAGGGGCAAATCATGTGGACCCCAGCATAAATCTTCTTACAGGAGAGAAGGATCCAGTGTACTCATATGCAACTAGTGTTGATAAGGATGACATGTGGGACCTATCCCTTTCTTTTCCAGTACTATTTTATGTAACTGATTGAAAAGTTGGGTATGGAGATTGGAGTGCCACCGACCTCTGATGCAGCGAGTAGTCAGCCACTTTGTCAGTATCCAATGGCAATGGCTGAACACGAGAGAAATGGGATGGACGGCGAGGAGAAACCTGGACCAACTTGTCATTTGTTTTTTTTGACAGCAACTTGTCATTTGTTAATGCCTAGAATTTGTGTTAAAATTCATGTGACATGTCGCGGAGGTATCCAGCAGAAGCAAACCTTAATAGATTTCCCTGTTTGTCTCATAATCTTCCAAAGATCTGTTTCTATATTGTTAAGGTCACGTTATATTACCAAGAAATAGATTTAAACAAGTTTACAACGCAGCCTTCCCTTTCATTCTCCAAGGAAATTACCTTCTCGCTGATTTTTATTAAGGTATCGTAACCGAGGAAAGATTAATTCCTCTAAAGATATGGAAATTATTAAAATCCACACATTCTTTAATCAAAGCATTTTTTAATAGACACAAGTAAGATTCCCTCTGCGATCTATTATTTACCAACTCTGACATGCTTTGCTAGTACATATGCATCAGTATGAGATGAATCAAGGGCTGAAAAATTACAAGAAAAAAATAAAAAAACATATTTCATATTTGTAGAGGATACCATTTTCGCAACACTTTCCTTATCCAACAATATATTTTTTTGACACCACGCCCTTTCTTTTACCATTAATCTTTCTATTCTATATGATGCCATGAAAAATAGAGCTCAAGATTAAAATCTCCTACATGTTATTTTTCATTATTTGATTGGGTACAAATGTTTCTTCAAGCTTTATTCCATAAGAGTGGGAAAAAATAGAGATAATTTCTTATTTTAAAAAATTAAAGAGAATGCATGACAGTTTTATCTAGTTTTGCTAACAAAATTAGTATTTTCAGAAAAGAAAAAAACAGCCAGAAGTTTCAGGCCTTACTCCTAAGTTTCATACAGTCCATTCTCTTACAAATAAAGAGATGGCAACCATATTTTATTCCCCTAGTTTTCCTATCCTCTATTTTCTTTTCTGTATTATTTGCAAAAAACGTTTCAACGTATGGGAGGCCATCCGACAAAAGCGTTTCAAAATTGCTTCAACTCACTCATGTAACATCGTCAAATCTTCCTCTCATGTGCTGTCACGTACAATGTAAACCCATCCTTTTACATATTTACTCTAAAGTTTATAAGGCTAAATAGAAAAACTCTAAAATATAATATGAATTTTGAACATTTATTATTTCAACAAAAGTTAAATTATTCTTTTTAATACACCGCAGCAAGATAACAAAAAAACAAGAATCTTATCCGAACTACACAATCTAAAGTCAACAAATAAACTCATGATTACGATAAACATAATTTAGGAGTTGGCAGAACAAATATATCCATATATCAAGGGCCTCAATTTTTCACAGTCGTCACATGCTTAAGGAGCATGTTGACGACATCATTTGATATTATCGCAGCCTGTGTCTTCAGTTGATGGATTTTTGCTTCAGTCTCCTTCTCAAGCCGCTTCACATTAGCACCAGAATCTCCACTACTCTGTATTCATATGACATAAATCGGTGCATTATTGCATCATAAGATTCACAACTTCGTGCGCTAACAACGTAATATGTAGGTGTAGTCTAATGGCAACACTCATCACAAACTACAAATATATATATATTACCTCGGCCAGTTTCTTTTGGAACTCACGCTCCACCTGAGCGCGATATTCAGCGATCTCCTTTTCAGCCTCTTCTTTGGCCTGTTTCAACCTTGCCAATTTTTCTAACAGTAGAAATACAAAGCATCACATAAATTGGAGAAACATGCAAATGGCTTCAGTAAAAGAATCGCTAGAAAACAGACTCGTATAAAATATCAAAATTAGAATAAAAAGAACATATTTTATGGACATAAATGAACACATGCCCACCATAAAACCAATAACACATCCTTCTTTGCAACGATAAAGGACGAAAGAATAAAGATTAGATTGAATAAAAATAACTCTTCACACATCTAGACATAAAAATTGGAGCTTGATCAGGACATGCCATTCATAAACCGTAGGGTGTAAAATATAAAGCAGAGCAGAAGTACCATTGCGGGCAGCATTAACGATGCGTTGAGCATCTTGCTCTGCAGCTAACAGCTGTTGAATTCCACCTTGGCCCCTATTGGATGACGCCATTCTGTAAGAGAAACAGTTTGTAATTATGAAATATGATTAAGCAAACTACCAGAAAATGCCGATAAAGAAGTCCTTAAGGAAGCAACATAAATGGACTCTTTCGCAGTAAAAGCATCTTCTTTGTCACTTGGAAATAGAGCAAGGCTTCTAACCATAACAAGAACTAGTTTTTATATATTGACATTTGACACCAAGATACAAAACCCAACAAATTTGACGACCAACTTGATACTCTTTCTTTACCTCTGATAGAAAAAAAAATAAGGGGAGGGGAGATCACTTACATATATATATATATATATATATAGTTAGAGCAGTGTTTATCATAAAGCAATCTATAGCAATTTCATACACTTAAATGTCTATATTGCTACACGACCCGTCTTTCCACCAACAAACACCCTCCAATTCTATTAGTCAACCTATATCACTCTCTAGCTAACAAACAACCGATTCTTGATTCCTACATTCGGAAAAAGACTTCACTAATGAAAGATTAAGAGCATTAAAATAAAGAATATTTGCTTTCACGACAACTATATCCTGCCGTATACTATAAATACCAAATGAATAAAACTCAAATTTCATCCTGTCCAACTGAAAGACAAAATAAACCAAGAATCTGTCTTGATTTTATCCTCCCATCAGTTACTGAAATAAATGAGACTTTTAACATTTACAATGACAGTAGAACTGATCCACAGAGAAAGAGGCAGAGGTCTTGATGTAAGAAATTCTAAATTAAAAAGAAAAAAAAAATAAAAGGTCAGTCCTAGATGCATAATTCTTAATCTCGATCGTACCAAATCAGCATCTCAGTCCTTGTGTGATAAAGCAGAGAGAAGACTAAGAACATCACTTATTTTTCTACATATTTCTAGGCTGTCGTTACCGTGTATCTCAATTTTCTGCCCAAGCAATGAGCCAGAATACATATGATCGATCACAAGCCAAATCAAAAAACACTGCCAAATGTTTGCCCGAAAGCCCTAAATTCGTAAACTAGCTCCAAAACCTAGAGAAGCTAACTTACATAACGTGAAATCAAAAATTGCCCCAAAAATAATAAGCCTTTCTACGAACAGTAACGATCGGTTCCTAGAGTGAGTACTGAATGATATAGAAGAGGGATCCGGAGCTTTTCGTACAGATTCAGCAGTAATCCGAGAAACCAAACAAAAAGCAAAAACGGAGAGAAAAATAAAGTAAGCGCAAAGCTTAGGAACTGATGAATTCAACAGAATGGAGAGAAAACAACGTGAAAAATAAGGGACAGAATCAAATCCGTTATTGTTAGAGGCACGCTGAAATTGCAGATCTGGTAAATCATAAATTGAAGGAGAGAACATAGAAAAGTTGAATTTAGAGATCGGAGGTTACCTGTCCGGCTATTTCCGAGAGTTTAGATTCAGAGAAATAGGAGACAGAAAGATCAGGAAACCTTCCTTTACTCCCGTCTGTCAAGCGCAACTGGACGAGCGGTTTACTGTTTTCAACTTTTTTAAGTTTACCAGCATATAGACTAGCCAGGTATTTCTCAAATCATCGGGGACTTAGGAGTACATTTATTTTCTCCAGCCATTATTTATTTTTATGGTATTCTCCAAGCATTATTAATTTAATTTTTTATTTTCTAAAATAACCTATCAAATTTTTCGCATAATTATCCCAATAAATTATAAATATGGATACCATATTATTTTTTCAGCAATTATTACAATTTTTTACAAAAAAAAAAATTATGCAAACAATTATAAAATACGATGATTGTCATCAAAAATTAGTTTAAGTTGTTATATAAAATTTACTGACGAGTAATCTACAAATATATAAATCTTTTTATAAACATACTATAACACATTATTTCTTAATTTTTACATAACTAAATAAACTTTATAAATTATCTTATCTCTCTATATCTCATTAACATACACCTTATCTTTAAAAAGTTTTTTTTTTTTTTTTTTTAAGTTTTCAATAATTGTGTTAACGAAATTGAAATCTCGAACATGTTTTGGTTTCTAAACCAAATTCACTAAATTATTTTTTAGAAAGGAGTATAATCATTATCATTATGATTAATAAAATTAAAAAGGGATAGTACATGCATGTAAATATATGATAGATGTTTTTCTAGCATTTTGTCAACTCGTACATATGATAGTGTTTACGCTTCTCGTCCCTTCTCTTCTTGTAAGCTAAACCTCCCAATCCAAGCACACAGACAGCCCCTGCCACAAAGTACCCAATTCCACTTCCATTCTTCTTCTCCTCCTCCGAGTAATCTTGTTGGTCGTAGTCGTCACTAGTAAATTCACCACTATCATCCTCTGCACTGTAATTGAAGGGGAGAACCGGTGCATGAGTCTCCACTTGGGGAGCTATATCATAATAATCAGATATTAGCCGAGAATTCAATTCACTTGGACTAGGAGATTCAGAGGGAGAATATAAAACTTCATCATCACCAACGTCTTCTAATTGAGGAGCCAAAGCCTGGTCATCAATGTAAGTTGCCGGCGACGGTGAAGGAGGATTAATAGAAGGGTTATCTGCATATGGGTACTGGTCGTCTTCATTTATCTCTGGAGCGTAAGCTGGAGAAGGGTATTGGTACTCCGGTGCCATGCTTTCCAGCTCCTTATACAAGCCTTGCCCTTGCGTTTCAGGGGAGAAAGCGTCGTCTATGTAAGGAGAAGGAGGCAGAGTGTCGCCGTTCAAGGTTTGAGGGGCTAAACCTAATGAAGCTTGATCTTGATCATATTGATCTGTGGCCGAAGCTTGTATCTTTGAGGGATGAGTTGCTATAAGTGCAAACAGAGTAACTAGTTTCCATAGCTTAAACATGGCTGAAGGATTCTTAGTTTCTCTTAATCAGATCGGTAGGAAACAGCAAGAGATAGACGGTTAAGGTTGGAGAGGACTAGGGAAGGAGCAACGTTTTATATGTTGGGAGGGAGCCATGTAACTCTCAGGTTGGAATTGAAAGTTGCACGAAGAAATCATTCCCTGCCAACTCTGGTTTCTCTTTCAACTCTTCAATGCTATATTCAAGGCAGGCTAGTGACGCCCATATAATTTAAATTTGATGTATTCTTTTGTCCCTAATATGAAGAAATCACCATCATTTTTATTTTCATTTCAGATTGGATATATTTGTTTCGCGAATAGGGACATCCCTAAAGCCCTTTTTAATGGACTTTAATCCTTGTAATGGATATTTCAGCTACAGTATTGGTACAGAAACGGGCCTTCTCGTTTAATGTGATAAGGAGCCCAGGCTGAGAACGTGGGTACAAAATTTTCCTTTAACACCCCTATATTTTCTTTTCACACCCCTAACCATGGCAACTGGGAGTGACAAAAGAAATCCCAATATATTCGTGTACAAAACTACCTTAAAAAAAAAGAAAAGGAAAGTGTAGCATAATAATGAAGGAAGAATGTAGTTGTCCAAGAATTATGTCGTTTGACCTTAACAGTGGTGGGATAAGCATAACACTATAACTTTGCCACGGTCACGAGCTCAAATATGCATGCAGATGATTCCTCTGACCATGACCAAAAGATCTACTGTTCATCATTGCTTTTGATATATGGATGGAACAAGAGAGGCCCTACCTGTCTATTAGTTTACAAGGTTCCATCAATTAAGTTGTCGTAGCTCCGATTCCTTAATGTCGTTAATAAACGAATAAAAACATCATACTCAATTGCCAGCTAGCACAAGGCCAGTGAATTTGTCTCTTGTAATGTATTTAATATTTGTTTCGCTGCGTCTAGCATATACCTTTGTCTACATATATCCAAAACAAATTAGTGGTTCAGAGCAAATAAGGATCAGAATACAATGTAATGTGCATTTTTGTCCCCAACATCTCTTCGTAAGGTCATTTTCTCATATTATATCATGGATCATAAACACCGTAAGTTCCTAAACCTGATCACTGACCAAATCTAACCTAAAAAGTAGCTAGTTATAACTTCTTGTCTAATCAATGCTTGCTGCTTTTTAAGATAAGTAATTGATGATCTGTTAATTTGGTTGGTGTCTGCGATTTTGTTATCAGTTAAGTTCCAAACTCTTAATGGTCCCCGTTGATATCTTAAATGGATAAGCACGTGTCCTCTTGGCAACGATCACAACCTCAAATGCATTAATATCAACTCAGGACCACTTCCTGCTAAAATTCAAAAAGCTACAATCAGAGCGTCCATGGGGTACGATGGACCACCACCTTGAATGGCTACCAGAACCTAAATCAATTAAATGCGTGACAGAATAAACGGACTTGCTCCGTTAAAGCTCAACGGCATCATTGCTACATGTGAAACCAACACTACGACAATAAATCTCAAAACCCAGAATCGGAAAAGCAACTAATCAAATCATTTAACTAAGACAGAAATTATGCCAACAGTACCGCCACAACCACATTAGTGTACATTTCGAATTTAAAATACATAAATAGAGATGGAGTTTGTTTCCATTAATGAGAATAATATAATTAATTAAAAGTGTAAATATCCAGCATGCATGAACACGGATGATCAAGCTTCCATATGAGTAGCAATTAGAGGTGGGAAGAACTCCTGAAAGAGCCTAGAGCTTTGGCACCGTGGGCTCTCAACACGTATTGGTGGTAAATTGCAGCAATGGCAGCGCCGACGAAGGGTCCCACCCAGAAGATCCACTATACAATTTCAAAGCAATTAACCCATTTTAATACAAGAAGCAGAAAAGAATCAATTCATGAAATTAACAAGACAGGATCATATATATATATAATACATACATGGTCATCCCATGCCTTCTCGTTGTTGTACATGACTGCAGCTCCGAAGCTTCTAGCCGGATTGATGCCGGTGCCGGTGACAGGGATAGTAGCCAAGTGAACAACAAACACCGCAAACCCAATTGGAAGTGGTGCTAACACCTATATATACACACACAATTATAGCGTTTATTAACATAGAGAAAAATAGAAAGAGATAATGATATATGTATATATATATATATGGTGTATAGCGTACGCACGGGAACATGGGAATCTCTGGCGTTTCTCTTGGGATCAGTAGCAGAGAAGACAGTGTAGACAAGAACAAAAGTACCAACAATCTCTGCGCCCAAACCAGTGCCTTTGCTGTATCCAGTCGAAAGCGTGTTGGCACCACCACCGTATCTGTTGTAATGGGATTTCTGGAAAGCCTTGACCAGGCCGCACCCACAAATGGCTCCCAGGCACTGAGCCACCATGTAGGCTATAGCTCTAATCAGCGACACCTTCCGAGCCAGAAACAGCCCAAAAGTCACCGCCGGGTTTATGTGCCCTCCTGCTCGCATCACACCACACCACAAGTATTTAATCATTTTTAACTCGAAATTACATACCATACAGTTAAGGTAAGTAGGAGGAGTAATTGGCTTACCAGATATACCGGCGGTGCAGTAGACGAGAACGAAGATCATGCCGCCGAAGGCCCAAGCGATGCCGAGAAAGCCAACGCCGCCGCATTCGGAGCCATTAAGTGTGGGATCAATCTGGGTCTTGTAACCAATGACGGAGAGGACAGTGACGTACAAGAACAAGAGGGTGGCAACGAACTCGGCAATTACGGCCCTGTAAAAGGACCACTTAGAGAGCTCGGCCGGATCGAAGAGCGGTGCGGGCGGTGGGTCGTGGTAGTCCTTGGGATGAGTTACGGTACCGCTTCCTGCACCCTCAAGCTCCTTTGTCATAGTTACTAGTTTTCTGCTAATTCTGGCTGTTTCAGATAGTTTGCGGAAGAGGATAAGGGTGGCTGTATCTCTATATATAAGCAGAATCCAAGTGACTCGTTAATTTATTGAATTGAAATGGTTCCAATCTAATTTAAAATAATTAAACTTGGTTTAATTAATTTAAAATCTAAGCATCTCTGTCTTAAACTAAACATTTTTTTGGATATCGGCACATCGCAGTCATGAGAACCTAATAATTAGTGTATGTCTTTCTTATTTTATTTTTTTTATAATTTTTTTCTTACTTAAATGGAATGGGTCTGTAAATATGTAAAAGTAGACACGTTGGGCCCAGCATTGAAGTCACGTGGGAACTGAGCCAGTGCTGGGTTGCAATGAGAATGACATGGCGAGAAACCCACCAGTGATATCTATTGGTTCCGAATAGTGACGCCAGTGCAGCAGCACCAAATTACCGATCGCATACTTTTCGTCCTCTCAAACCACTCGTCTCCGTTTTTTTTTAATCGCCACTAATATGAATTAATTGTTCCCGGCTCACAAAGTTTATTTAGGTAAAATATTAATATTACTTCTTTTTTATAGGATATAATTTTAATTATTCTTAACATATATATGAGTAAGAATAATTATTTTACAAATGAATGAATTAGAGGTTTAACGAGTTGACAAATAACATAACATGGCTTATCAAAAGTTGAGCACAGCACAAACCACGGAAGCGATTTGTGTATTAATTGTCGCGTATGCATAAGAAACAAGAAGAATTCAAGAGCGAAAGCTATTCCTACTGTGGGACCCAGTTATTGGTCGTATTCTTCGGCCCCTTCTTCCGCGATGGTTTCTGAGGAATTAAGGCGAATGACAAGGGCAGAGCTGCTGTAAAATCAACACAAGAATTTGCTTTCCTTTGCCATGCTACTGATGGCATTGGCAGCAACAGAAAGAGATGATGGGTAACTCTGCTCGCAACAGATAATTCACTTTCCCTCAACAAATTAGGTAATTAACGGAAGGAATGACGCGAGTTATTTTCGGCAGATTCAGAAAGCAAGTCAAGTCTGGCCCTTTTATTTGTAATGCCACTTTTCATCGCCTTGTGAAAAATGTTGGCACAGAGCACTTGGGATAATACAACAAACTAGTGGT
The DNA here is from genome assembly GCA_022379115.2 of Bauhinia variegata. Taxonomy (NCBI): domain Eukaryota; kingdom Viridiplantae; phylum Streptophyta; class Magnoliopsida; order Fabales; family Fabaceae; genus Bauhinia; species Bauhinia variegata. Next base: position 23,075,460 of record CM039429.1, on the reverse strand, counting down.
GCAAAACAAGGACGAAAGTGAATGCCCTGTTGAGGTTTTCAATTTGCAATCATTTTTTGTGTTGTTAGAAAGCATTCCCTAATGAATGAATTCGAGTTTCTTTCGGGTGCTTTTGTTCCTTTTCCATTTGAACTATCAGTCCATCGATAAATTTGAATGAACTCGAGTTTCGGAGGAGTATGTTTCTCTTCCATGGGGACGAGGGAATCACTGTATATCTCTGGGGATACTGTTTGGGCGGTCCTTTTGAGAGCACAAGGTAATATTTACCACATTTGAATTAATTTGCAAACTATGAATATGAAGGAAATCAAAATTTCATTTCCTAAAAGCCCTTCCATTAAAATTGTACTGAAATTCACGAAATGGAAAATAGAAAACGAATCTACAACTTTGACAATACGCACGCGCGAAACATGCGTTGTGAACCATCTAGTCTAGAAAAGTAAACATGGGTTGGGTTGGTTTCATGTGGATGAATGATGATAAAGAAGCCCTTCCTTTAATAGTAATAATAATTATAGATGATCGATCTTCTTCATCTCGATCATTTTCAGCTTCCTCGATTATGGTCTCCAGCGCAGGTGAATTGGAAGGCTTGGTTGGCAAAATTACTGCGGCTGGGGCAATCTCCATCCACAAATTTGATTGAGACATACTAGCAAGAAAAATAAGAAGAGATGGTTTGGAATGAGGAAGTGAAGAGGTTTATATAGAATAGAAGCAAAGATTGAAGGCCAGGTGGAAAGAGAGATACTTGTACACCAGGAATGACATGACATAATTAAGACTTGGAGTGACGGTCAAAACCACGTACACGTGGAGATCAAATTAGGAAGGTTCCTCTGACGACCTCTGACGGCGTTGGAAGGTTCCGCAAGTTATGTGTTATGGAGGTGAAGGAACCAACCACAGGAAAGGAGGCGAACGCTTGCAAGATAAGACTCGTGAATATGGCGGCCATCTCTGGTAATCTCCACATTCTTTCTTCCCTTAGCCGTAGCCATTCTTCCAGAACATCCAACTTTGGACACATTTTGGTCGTGTAGACGAATAGAATAAAATGGACTGGGCAGCAACAGCCAACAATAGGACATATGACAGAGTCAAATAAGATTTCACGTTCTAGGACATTAATTCAGGGATAATATTTTATTTTAATAAATTCTAGACGCTTAAGAGAAATGGACTACGAAAAATCAAACATCAAGCTTAGTCCTCACTTTAGCAACATCAGACAAGTCTGGATCATGTGAAATTTAGGAGAAAAACACTAATCTGCACAACTCTAATTCTGTTGAATACTACAGTAAACCTCAAAACGAAAATCAACAGAACTATAATTCTGCATACTAAGTCCCCAGTTGAGCGTCAAACCTCAGTGACTTCGTATAAATTTTAATCAACAGAAGGAGCATTAACAGTGGATCACAGCGAGTAACCTTTAACAAAAGCAGAACCCATAAAATCACATCATAGATTACAAACAACAGGCAAAAATAAAGTCAAGGCTCTGAACTAAGGAAGAGATGTAGTGGAAGGCACTGCCTTCCCTACCTCTATTTATAATCCAACTATTTTGGCACTCTCTCGTATCGTCTCCCCTTTCCATTACGCACTAAAATATAACTTGCAAATCACTTTAAAGTAAGCATGTCAATTCTGAGTTGACGGTGATCCAGAGATAACATCAATTTGGCATTTTGTACTATGGGATTCCGCCATAAGTAATTCCCCCAAACTTGTGTTATTTTAACCATTAACAATTTATTCAATTGACAACCGCAAACGAAGAGAAGAATGCAGAAATTCAGGGGACCTCAAATATATATGGTATCATAAAACATCAATATTCTCTATCAGAGTTTAAGATTTCCGTACCTAAACCTTGAATGTAACATTAAAAAGTAGAATTCATGAGTATATTCAAAAAACATAAGAACTTCTGCGGAAACAAAACTGCCACAAAAAACATCTGACTCAAGATAAATTACCCTAATTGGATTAATCCTGAGGAATTTCGACGTCCCCGTCAGTTATCTCCTGCTGCAGATCCTTGGGGTTCTTCCCATCGACCGTGCACCCAACAGAGACGCACGTGCCGAGTATCTCCTTAACAGTTCCAGACAAATCCTTGGCCATGGATCTGGGCTTCATCACTTTCGCGATCTCGATCACATCGTCGAGCGAGATATTCCCGTTGTGCTTAATGTTCTTTGTCTTCTTCCGATCTCTTTCGGGCTCCTTCAAGGCCTTGATGACTAATGCAGCAGCGGAAGGCACGACCGACACCTTGGCTTGTCTGTTCTGGACCGTGAGCTTCACCGTCACTCGGAGACCCTTCCAATCTTTTGCAGTTTCTTTGGCTATGTCTTCGCCAATCTTCTTCGGGGAAAGCCCCAACGGACCGATCTTCGGAGCGAGTGAACTCGCCGCGCCGACCTCTCCACCTGTTACTCGGACGTACACGTCCACCACCTGGGTAGGATCAAACTTGGGCGGCATTTCTGCGGCACTCGATCAAACTTCTCACCGCTTTGGGTGTATTAGGGTTTTGCAGATACAGTGGTGGCACAAACAAGAGAAGAGGGGCAAATCCTTCAGCTTCCGAATTTAAACTAGGGTTTTGCATAAAAATTTTACGAATTACCAATATATCCTTGGGCCTCTTCGCTTAGTGGGCTTTCGATGTTTAGAAGTGATCTACTTCACTGGGCCTACATTTGTGGGTATTGGAAGTAAAGCCCAGTTCCTATATAATTAAGTAACCAAGTGTTTTTAAACTAGTTGATTAAGTGATTGAGTTTTCTGACATGAAGGCAGGAAAGTCGGGTGAAATTTTTTACAGCTAACAAGAAAGCACGTGTAAGATTATATTATTTACCCAATAAATCTCATCCTTATCTAAATTCAGCAAATGAACCTTCCCCGCCCCTCTCCCCAAAAATTAAACTCAATAGTCAAATACGTTTAACTTAGTGTTGCTGTTCAAATCAACCTATGGTCTTCAATGGTTGGATCAGAAAGCGACCTTCCTTCTTTCTTTTTCTTCAATGTAATGTAATACTCACAGTTTATCTCAATTGGGACCATACCCTCTAACATATGCCTGCGCTGCTGGGAATTTTTTATAAGAGATTTTGGGTCAATAATTGATGCAAAGGGTACCCATTTTACAATTATTGTTTTTGGGATCAACGTTGTCAACACCTTAAAGTTGGTGGCATATGCCAACATCATGCCAAAACCTAATCTCTCAAAATTTAATTAGATTGTGCAGATTTTTTTTTTTTTTTGGTTAAAAAATTAAGCAAACTTCTTTTACTTTATAATTTAGAATAACACTTTATATCATAAATTTATAGAAAACTTTCCTCTTATTTAGATCCAACATATTGAAATTGCATTTAAAGAAATTTCCATTTCCCCTATTTTTTAAAATAATAAAAGAGTGTTTTCATATGTCTATTCTAAACAATTGTGACAACTGAAATTTTTTTTTTTTTTTAATCTATTGATTACGACGCAACTTTTAATTTACGAGCACACTTACCATCCCGGCCTTTTTTATTGTGTTTATTTTCTTTTACCAATGAAAGTGATACAACTTCCTTTATTCTTCCACTATAAATGTATAATTTATTCAAATTCCCACACTTAAAATAATTTATATTTAACTATTTTTCTTTAAACTTTATTAAATTAATTAATTAATTAATCTTAACTAAAATCGACTTCTAACTTTTTACACGAAAGGAAAAAGGAGCCCCTTCAACTCAACTCTCTTGGCGTCGCGACAAAATTCCCCCCAACGGACGTTCGGATCATTATTAAACGGCGATGGAGATGGTGGAGCCCACACCTTGATCCCGCGCTGGCTTAGTAGGTGAGACACTAGACCAGACGAGAAAGCGTGTCATAAAGTCATCTCCTCGCAAACATGTCCACGTGTGTGCTTCTTTCGCCAATTTGGATAAATTTATTTATTTTTAATTTATCCAATATAAAAATTTAATTTGTTAATTTATCCTTCATATACCCAAAAAAAAAAATATTTATCAATATATATCATTTTTAAAAATATTTATCAATATATACTATTTTTTTCAGATATCACATTATCGTACTGTGATATTTGAATAAAAAATTAATTAAATTTTTTATTTTTTATTTTTTACAAATAAAATATTAAAAAAAATTATAAATTTTTTTAAACACATATACATCATTTCAAAAATTATTACCAATACATACTATTTTTATAAATATTTACTAATATATATTACCTTTAAAAAAATTATATTACCCTCTTACAAATTTATTTTATTTTATTTTATAATTTAATTAAAAGATGACACAAGATTCATGAATTAGTATTGAAATGTTTCTGCAAGATGATGATGTGTTTATTTTTCTTAGATGCCTCACTTGAAGGAATTTATTTTTTTAGATAGATAATTGGTTGTTTGGAATATTTTTTTTTAATTTTTTTCCTCCCTTATCTACTGTATCTCTTTTTTTATATGTTTATTTTTATAAAAAATTATAATACATTAAGTGAATTTTTCAAAATTAATTAACTCAAATATATATAAAAAAAATGTATTTGATTTTGAAATATGTAATATTAAATTTATTTAGGCAAAACCACTTCATAACTAAAGATTTTATTGTACAAGATGTCGTATGTATTGATAATAATTTTTTAGATTGTGTATATGTATTTAAAAAATTTTAATTTTTTTAATATTTTATTTATAAAAAAATAAAAAAATTTAATTAATTTTTTATTCAGATATCGCATTACGATAATGCGATATCTGAAAAAAGTAATATATATTGGTAAATTTTTTTAAAAGTGATATATATTAATAAATAATTTTTTTTTTTTTTTTAGTATATGGAGGTAAATTTCTCTCTTTCCAGTGGCAGTGAAATTATGTTTAATTTGCTTACGTGTTATTTCGTGGATTCCTATTAAAATGAAGGAATGTAAGGACCATGCGTTGTTGTCCGACGTGTCATTCCGCGCTAATCAAGCAATTTTTTTATTCGTCATCCAACGAGAGCGCCTCCATATCCTTAACGGTATGTTCTTCCATCGTCACTTTTTCTGTTTCTCGTTCAACTCTCTGATTATCTAACCATAAAATCGAACGAGAGCTCCAACTTTAAACAAATGAGGGCGTTTGTATTCTAATATTTCTCTGCAGTCAATAGTAACACGCAGAGTGAGGTGAGATCGTGTAGTCTTTGGACAACTTAGCTCAGCTTTATCCATTGCCACGAAAGTATTATAAATAAAACGAGTAGTCAATAGTTGGAAATGGGAAACATAGGCAAACCAGTAGAGAAAGAAGCAAGACAGAGAAACAGAGAGAGTTTGTCTGTGTAAGCGTTGGCCATTCCATCTCAAGGCCCTGATCAATGGCGTCAAGAAAAGGCTTCCTTTCAAAACCAAGCTACATATTCCCGACAACCTCCGACGCCCATTTCAGCCCAGAATCTACCGAGGGTGCCGTTGAATTTGAGGAAGCTGACGTGTGGAACTTTCCCAGTAACGCCGACGCGAACACAGTTACAGAGACCAAGAAGACAGTTCAGAGCTTTCGACCGGGTTTAAAGAGAGGATCCAAAAAGGTAGATGTCGGTGGGAAAGTGAACCCGGTGGCGTCAGCGTCGTCATTGCCCGTGAATATCCCTGATTGGTCTCAGATTCTGAAGGAGGATTACAAAGGGCATCAAAGGAGGAACAGCGATGACGAGGTTGACGAAGAACGCGGCGACGGCGACAACAACCAAGGTATCAGAATACCTCCTCATGAGTATCTGGCCCGAACCAGAGGAGCCTCTTTTTCTGTACACGAAGGCAGAGGGAGGACTCTGAAAGGCAGAGACTTGCGCAGGGTCAGAAATGCAATTTGGAAAAAAGTTGGCTTTGAGGATTAGTATTACTATTGCCTAATCAGATCGTAGACGAAATGATTTTTTTTGGCAATTTTGAACCAGGCAGGCCATGTAGAATCTCATTCTGAGGCCTTCTAGCTAGCTCTCCTTGAAATTATTCATATGCTTAATTGCTTTTAGTTTTTAGTCTGCTTGTTAAATTAGGGAAATGATAGATCCTATTCCTCCTTGATTTTGAGTCTGCTCTCCTCGCCTTTTGCAAGAGGAAGGAATACTCATTCATGTAACTTTTTAACTTTAAAATAGTGCAAATTTATCAATGGTGTTTGCAGTTTGATGGCCATGGTTCTTCTCTTATCTGTTGGTTGGGGTTTTGGGAAGTAAATGCATATCATTATATGATATTAAATTGATAACTGATGCGATAACAACAGGAAGCTCGTGGATTGGCAGCAAAAAAACCGGTCATGGGTTGGTGGTTAAGTTACCAGTTGGTAAGAAAGGTACTGCTTAGCTGCTAGAACGTGTCTTTAAGTAAAATTCATGTAACCAGTAATCATTCCTAGTTAACTTTTTCCCATACCCTAAGGTCAAGGTTTTGCCTTTTGCAAAGTAACAATCTTGTTCCATTTGGCCATGCTTGTCAGCCGTGAGAAATGGAGAGAGGATAAAAAAAAAAAAAAACAAGTTTCCTTCTTTCGAGTTCATTTTAAATGGGCTCCAAAACTAGCAGGCCGTGCCTTTGCATAAAAACAAATTAAAGAAAGATGATGTATTATTTCGTTTATCATCGATCACGTCAATCTTAATTAAACTAATCTTCCAAGTTTCCAATGGTGGATGGCTACCATCCAGAGAAAAAGGAAATAATTCGAAGGTGATGTGTCCAAATCCAAGATTGACAAACGAAGACAAATGAATACAATTAAATATTCTTAAGGCATTGTAAAGCAATTAATTTTAAGCATGATGTGGAGATTCTAAAGATGAAACAATGGGCGCAGCTGCTTGATTTGCTCATACTTCCTATGGTTTTTTGTTTTGATGTGCATGTATATGGTTTCAACGTAGATTGTTAAACTCTGGACTATAGCAATCCCCTATTTTGCAATTCAATCCACAAAAAGGACAACTTTTTTGGATCATTAGATTAGAGATATATTCCTCCCTCTTAATTTAATTTATTGGATTATTAAATATTCATTTATTATCGTGCATGGTTTAGAGCCGCAACAAAAAAGGAAAGAATAATTGGTAATATTATTAAGATGATATTGATGACAAATTAATCAGCTGTAAATTCTAAATCTGAGATTGGGACAAGATGGTATGCTCCAACATCTCCAAATCTTTCTTGCTTGTCTCTACTCTCTGTTACGTCTCCAACACTTTCATTTCCTAACCTTTAGTTTCTTGATAGGCCAAAAAATAGAACTAGTTTTATCTCTTTATTTTTTTTTTTATGATATATTTTAGGTTTTCATTGCTTCCTAAATGTACTGTTTCTTCCTTCTATTAGTACTTTTTCTAATATAATAATCTATTGAAATTTATAGATTTAATTTTATATTTATTTATTTTTCCCGTTGTTACGTATCTTGATTGATGAGAATAAAATAAAACAAATTGACAACACATATTTTTCCTACTATGATTTGATTATTTTTATTCTTTGAATTTTAAATTTGATAAGCCAAGTGATTGGTATTTGATGCTAATTTTTAACTATTTTTTTAAAAATTTTAAATTATTATCAAATTTTATTATTTTTGATAATCAAACACTTTAAATTTATGACATTTATCAGATAAAAAATATGATATTTATCAATGGGTCAATGAGATAAAAAATCACAACTCATTTACCAAAAAAGGGTTCACTCGAAAAAAAAACAAATGTGGTTCAGTGTACAGCGTATCAACCACGAAATGCGAAAGGGGCTGGTTTGCGCCTTTGCGATTCACCTTCGAGGGTTCGAGCATACAAAATAGTTGTAGTGGTTGGAGGTCGGGGAGGGAAAAGAATTGAAGAATCAGAGGATGGTGGGAGCAAGGAGACGATCAATTATAACAGGTTTGGCTTTTCTAATGTTCATGGGAATCGTCGTCTACTTCAGGCTTTGGGCTATAGATTACAATATTTCTTCTGATGACACCGAGCTCTTAAGGTTCCCCTTCCTTCTTCTCTTGTCATAATTTCTCAATGTTTCCTGGTTTTCACTGTGATAATCAAAGAAATTAAGAATCTTTAATAGATTATATGCATTCTGGTTGTGTTAAGCTCTTGACCCAGTTGGTTAGAAAATAAACTTACTTGGGTTCTGTGAGAAACTTCTCTATGATACTAAGCACCAACTCAAACTGAAGACCCTTCATCCCCCTCTCTTGTTACCCTTTTTTCCCCAAGTATATTGCAATTTGGCAACAGTCGTTGTGGACGATCTCCTGTAGTAATTGTCTTCCCAATTTATAATATTGTGACGTTTGGTCCACTCAAATTTTGTAGACGACAGTTTGATCTTGCTAACAAGGAAGCCATGGATGAATCTGCTGAGTGGAGGCTTATGTATGATAAGGAAGTGGACAGGGCAACAAAGTGCTTAGAGGAACTTAAAGCGGTATGCGTTCTTTTGACGGATTTCGCGTTTCCTCCTCCCAAAATACACGAGAACGGATTTTCTTTAAAATTTTTGGTGTGCTTTGTTAGGTTCAGCCTGTAGGAACTGAGATAGCATGACATTTCCGATTTTAAGATTATGAAAATTGACATTTTTTCCCGACACCTAAATTATTAGAATTTGGTGTCGTTGTCCTTCATATTGACAAGCATTTGTGTGTGGCAGATTAAGGAGTCCTCTCAGAAGGTTCAGGAGGATTCTGATGTTTATCATAAATTGGAAATGCTGCAAAAGGTAACTCTTGTCATTTACTTCTGGCTACTAATCTAGACCATAATAAATTACACAAAAAATCATTCATATAGTCAGTCCTGGATTTTTTAGCAGCATAATCTAATATGTTGAAAGCCTAATGCTTGCATTGAACGCTATCACTTTGAAATTATAATATTGTAATTAATTCATTACCATCCTCATAAATTTATAAAGGCCTTCTATCTATTTTCTTTTTCAAAAAAATGTATGACTTGTTTTGTGCTGACTTTTTCTTTTGTGGGATTCTAATGGCCTGTCAAATTACCAGGAGAATGCAATCTTAGTTGCAAAGGTGGAAACCTTAAAACGAGAGCTTGAAGCAGAGAAGTTGAAGTGGGATTCACAATACATTAACTGATCACGAGTCTTCACATTGTTACTATTAAAGCATGAAATTTCAGCTCAATTTGCAACCCACAGGCGTTCCTTCAACCCTGGAAAACTCCTGACTTTATGTTTAGCTGGTATGAAAGTTTCTCCTTAGACGTAGGAACGGGATTATGATGCCAGATAACCTCGTAGTATTCCCCCCTCCCCTCTTCTCTCCATTCTGGAGCAATGATGAATTTTCGGATTATTATCCCTATGGTGCCAACAGTTTACACTGTATACTTTCTTCAAAGGTAAAAAAAATTCTCTCCAATTGCAACCATTCCTTTCTTCAGAGCCAGACTCTGTTGCAAGAAGAAACGGATAGTCTTGTGTGTGAAGGAATATCTTCGTTTCCACTTTGATAATGAAGATGATATTCCTCACTGTGTGTTGCTGGATAAACAAGTTCGAAAGTTGTTAGCTGATTCTGCAGGATGTATTGGTATCCATGATGGATGCTTGTTGAAACTAAATAAATGAAAGCTGAATCTTGCTCAGACTCTTCATGCCTTTTTTATTTAATTTCTTAATATTGTCATGCTCACATAAACGACTCTGATACGCGATGGCTAATAAAGTTATGCCTTTTATTTTTGGGTTTGTTGTTAAAAGAAAGATTTTATTCCAATCAGAAGAGACAATGTCATCCCTAAAAGGAACATTTTTGGAGAGCATGGGTTAAATCATGTCATGTGGTCATTTATTCGCTTAGCCAACAAGAATAAGAAGAAAAATTCTTATTACTGCTGGCAAAGAGGAAAATTGTTTATGGATGAATGGAGATATCATGTTACTCATTCAAATTATGAAGGCTTGCGACAACTGAGGATCTTTCTTTTAGATCTGAGGTCTACATTAGGCAGCACCGTGTTCTTACTTTAACACTTGAAGAAGTTGTCGGTGTTGATGCAGACACCTGGAACTTTCTTCACAAATCTAACCCTTCATTGCTCATAGGTGGCTTTGAAGAAGCAGCTACACTTGCACCAGAAGCACCCCCTCTTGAAATCTATTTCCAAAAAGAGAGACACAGGCAGAAGAACTTACTTTTGTATAAGAACCTGATTTACCAAGGTCCACGGAAACTTGAATTAACCAATACCATGTTATTCTTGACATTGACTTTTAAATTTCAGGATTGAGAATGAGAAAACTCACGGATATTACCCCTGGCCTTCTTGGTGTGGTGCTAATGAGAAAGCATGTCGACACAACTTTGATTGTATGTTTAATTTAACACACCGCAAGATCAACAACATTCTACAGAAACAAATTTCTTAGCTCCATTAACCCTGAATTACTAATTAATTAATAGACAAATCAGCTGCATTATCAAGCACAAAAGTTGTAGCAGTTTCCGTACCCCTTTAAACATCATCGTTTACTCAGCATATTTTCGTCATCAATCTGGTATGCATATAAAACGCCTCGTTTCTTTGAACCATAACGGTTCAAATTATGGCCTTCATCAGCACCTGCAATAAATATCACTTGTACTGCACAGGAAAGTAGTAAATTCGGGCAACTGGAATGCAGATATTTTTGGGAATAGAACATGTAAATCACAAAATGAATTGAACTCGTTCCTCTGCCGGAAGGGTATGAATATATGAACATAAAATGGAAATCACTACTTTTTACGTCCATTACTTACTTACCCTAAACAAAAGGAGTCAATTTAAGACTACAGTAAGTCCCACATGGGTTAGCATGTCATGACAAGGCCAAGATTTCTATTTAAAAGACCTTTCTCTGCCTTTCGGTTGAGATGAAGTGTAGTGTCTGTTCTTATCAGTTTAATGTCTTGATACGCGGGCCATTGGCCCATAATAGTAGCTTGCTGCAAGGGTCTTCACGAGTCAATGCGACTCACCTTTCATACTCCTACAGTTGTTTTGCCAATTTCATCTTTACATGCCTTACGTCACTAGCTAGGCGCACTTCTGTAACAATACATTTTGTATGGAAATACGTCAGAGTTACTGTTATGACGTGGCTAGCAGAAGACTATAGCTGGTTAAGAAGTAGCTAGTAAATCTGTTAGTGGATTAAGGGGTAGTTAGCTCTCCAAGCAGTATTCTTCTCAATTTGAGGGTAGGGCTTTCAAATCTATTGCAACTTCAGAAGGTTGTTCAAAGTCGCACAATATTGCAACCAAACACTCTAGCGTTCATAGTTTCAGATGACTGTCGAGGAATGCATAAAGAATATGCGCAGAAGGGAGATATGTAGAGAGCAGGAAGTAGTAGAACGAGCATGCTCAGACAAAATGCATGCATCATCCATTCATTGCATCATGCATCAATAAGACAAGTTTTAGTTGGAGATATATAAGTGTGAATGGTAGGAGTCAAAAAAATGTAGAAGGAACGGTGATTACCACTTCCTCTGTTCACACTATACATTCACATAGACGAATAGATTGAAATGAATTCATAACCACCTCAAAAACGTAGCAATTGGTCCTTTGATTACTAAAGGATTCATGGGAAAGGCACAACCATTTGAACAAGAATCATATATCCTCACTCCCATATGCGTATATCTAACTAAAACCATCCTGAAAAGGGCTGCAGCTAGCTGTTCCATCAGCTGGCTTCTGCTATCAGAACAGGAACGGGATATTAATTGCAGTGTTCAATATAATATCACTTTCATAGCGTCATAATTTCCCCTGTTATCCCAATGCCATGTCAAACACAGACTAATTACCAATCAAACTTATATGACATAATAAATAGTTCTATGTGGTCGTAGCCACTACAAACGAAAACATTGACTCGGATCAGAATTCACCACCACGAAGACGAAGGACAAGGTGAAGCGTGGATTCTTTCTGAATGTTGTAATCGGCAAGAGTACGACCATCTTCAAGCTGTTTACCAGCAAAGATGAGTCGCTGCTGATCTGGTGGAATACCTTCCTTGTCCTGAATCTTCGCCTTCACGTTATCGATGGTGTCGGAACTCTCCACCTCCAAAGTGATTGTCTTTCCTGTCAAAGTCTTCACAAAGATCTGCATCTGTAAATTAGTAGATTAATCCAATTATTCATCAACAATTAGACGGAACAATCATCATCCAGAAATAAAAAAGAGGCAAACCTTGAGAACCGGAGATAGCTAAGCGTTCTTCTCCAATCAAGAGAGAATGGCAATTGCACGCAGCCTCAAACGACGTAGTATCGTGCACTGGCAAGTCGAACGAACTCAACCTAAAACGACGTAGCACCCTGGCCGTCATTCGTACGCAATGCAAAGGACGTAGTATCGCATACTAGCTATCATACGCACGCAACCTAAAACGACGTAGCACCATTCAAAGAGCCATTACCTCGTAGCCGCCTTTCTTTACCGACTTGACCCTAGCCACTGCTATTTTCTTATAAAGACAGGGAGCAGGTCAAAACTCGGATTCAATTTTGACTTGAGAATTGGGGATTAGGGTTTTTTTGAGTGTTGGCGAAGATGATCGAGGTGGTGTTGAACGATCGGCTGGGGAAGAAGGTGAAGGTGAAGTGTAACGAAGACGACACCATCGGGGACTTGAAGAAGCTGGTGGCGGCCCAGACCGGAACCAGGGCAGACAAGATTCGCATCCAGAAGTGGTACAACATCTACAAGGATCACATAACTCTCAAAGATTACGAGATCCACGATGGCATGGGCCTCGAGCTTTACTACAATTAAAAAGGTTTCCTTCGCCCCACACCACACCTCTTCTATGGCTGGCTATTCGTAATTAATTGTTCTATGTACGATGTTTCCTTTCCTTGTTTATGCAAAATAGCTGAATTGAAGCGTTCGGTTCAGTGTGTAACCGTAATTGTGCCTAGCAAGTACTAGGAAGGTGTGGGGATGACCCCATGTATTATCTGCGCGGTGCCTATGTTTTCTGTGTCTATCTTCTAGATTCAGCGTTGTGCTGCTGTCACAATTGTTCTAAAACTTTGTTGTGCGCTCAAGCCCGAGTTTAGGGCGTAAGTACTTGGTTATGTTTCATTCTCAATCAAAGTGATGATCAATGTTGAGTCGATCAATTTCGATATGATCTTCTGATCCTAATTCTTGGTAAATTTTTCATGATTTATACTTGAAAACGAATTTGGACAACACATGTAACAATTTTATTGAGGGAGTATGTGCAAAATAAAATTTTAAAATATGTACAATAATTTTACATGTATCCAGAAAGATATATGAGGTTTTCATTTTAACTACTCTGATCATAACTGCGATATGATGGAAAGTATGTTTATGCCAAATTTGCTTCCCACGTTAGGATCCTCGACAGTATTTGATCTTGATCTTGGCGTGGGTGTTGCAAATTCTATGACCCATGTAATCTATATATCTTACTAGGCCTCTTCTAATGCTACAAAATGCTCGGAAGATGCTCAATATCAATAAATCAGGATCGGTCCGAATCAAGTTTTTTGTTTCTTTTTGGCGCCTCTCAAATTTCTAACCACACGTACCTCCTTCCCAAGCGCTAAACCCTAAACTGTGCGTGTGGTTTGAAAATATGGGATGTGCCAAAAGAATTTGCCCAAAAAATTTGTCGGACCCTTAAAGCCCAACATTGACTAATGGCCCAATCGTGTTTAAGAAGTGGTGGCTGAATCAATACTTTTTATTAAAACAAAAATAAAAAATGAAGAGGTCGGAAGTTAAAAAGGGTGGGGAGAGAGAAGATAAAAGCAAGAAACCATTAAACAAGGAAAGGCTAATTCACCGGAAATATGGTTTTAAAAGTAAAATATATAAATAAGATAACTAAAAAAGTTATTTTTATAGGAATATTTAATATTTGACTGATATTATTCAATTGTTTTATATTTTAAAATAACAGGAATGATAAGAAAAAATCTCGGTAGGTCAACTAAATCTATTGCTTTAAAAATAACGAAATCGAAAATTGTTTCATTTGTATAATTTATATCTGCCGCTGCCGATATCTGTTTTTTGTGGGTCATTGAGGAGAAATTTACCTCCATATACCAAAAAAAAAATTATTTATCAATATATACCACTTTTAAAAATATTTACCAATATATACTATTTTTTTCAGATATCGCATTACCGTACTGCGATATTCAAATAAAAAATTAATTAAATTTTTTATTTATTATTTTGTTCACATATATCCCTTTCTTCACTAATAATTAAACTCCAAAATGTTTAATGTTTTAATTTGTTCTCTGAACACAGGAGTATTCTCTAAGTTAATTAAGAAGTTTACCTAACTGGAAAAATTGTGAAAACTAATGTGTTTAGCAGAAAAAATACACAAATTATTATTCTTAAAATCGATATCAATAAAATCCCTTTATGGTGGGAGCACAAGCTAATTCTCACATAAAATTTCTTAAAATTCATAAAATATGTGCTTAACATAACAAATAATTTTAAAAAATAAAACAATTAAAAAATAAAAATAGTCATAGTCATCTGAATAAAATGTACGAATCAAAAAGTCATATAGTAATAAATTTAGAGGTACGTTATATATATACTTTTTAATTTATATTCACTTTTTATATTTTTTTATCTCTTATTTTATTTTTTATTTATAATTTAATCTTTTTAGTACTATCAGATTTGCATTTAGCTTTTTCCATAAATTTAGAAGAAAGAAAAAGGTTAACGAAAAACACGAAGAAACAATTAAAGAGAGAGTAATTAATTCAATTGAAGGGTCATAATGTACTGGGGAATTTATTAAAGGTACAGACAACTGCACATTGCATCTCAATCGAGGCCCTTCCTCCGTTGAGAAATTTACCTCCATATACCAAAAAAAAAAAAAACTATTTATCAATATATACCATTTTTAAAAATATTTATCAATATATACTATTTTTTTTAGATATTGCATTACCGTACTGCGATATTTGAATAAAAAATTAATTAAATTTTTTATTTTTTATTTTTTACAAATAAAATATTAAAAAATTTAAAATTTTTTAAATACATATACACAATCTAAAAAATTATTATCAATACATACGACATCTTGTACAATAAAATCTCTAGTTATGAAGTGGTTTTGCCTAAATAAATTTAATATTATCATATTTCAAAATCAAATACATTTTATATATATATATATATATATATATATATATATATATATATATATATATATATATATTAATTTTAAAAATTCACTTAATGTATTATAATTTTTTATAAAAATAAACATATAAAAAAAGAGATACAGTAGATAAGGGAGAAAAAAATAAAATAAAAAATTCCAAACAACCAATTATTTGTCTAAAAAAATAAATATTTTCCTTTCCTTAAAATGAGGCATCCAAGAAAAATAAACAAATCATCATTTTGCATAAACATTTTAACACTAATTAATGAACCTTGTGTCATCTTTTAATTAAATTATAAAATAAAATAAATTTAAATTAAATAAAATAAATTTGTAAGAGGGTAATGTAATTTTTTTAAAGGTAATATATATTAGTAAATATTTATAAAAATAGTATGTATTGGTAATAATTTTTGGAATGATGTATATGTGTTTAAAAAAATTTATAATTTTTTTTAATATTTTATTTATAAAAAATAAAAAATAAAAATTTTAATTAATTTTTTATTCGAATATCGCAGTACGGTACTGCAATATTCGAATATCGCATTACGATACTGCGATATCTAAAAAAAATGATATATATTGATAAATATTTTTAAAAATAATATATATTAATAAATTTTTTTTTTTTTTGGTATACGAAGGTAAATTTCTCGTCATTGAGTGAAGACAGCGAAGAGGCCGCTGTCAGAGATACGTAAGATACGGTCATACATTTGGATGTCAGTGAGATTCGGTTGGCAGAAGCGAGGGGTCCACCCGCACGAGGCTGCAATAGTGCCGCGTCATCCGAATCTCTGTCGTTTTGGATGACACTCGCGATCTGGTTCTGAACAAAGACACGCGCCTCTCCTGGTAGGTGTAGGTGTGGGTGTAGGTGTCTTCTGTTCTGATAAGGATAAATCACTCTCTCTTATATATTTTTTTGTTTTTTGGTAAAAAGCAATGTGATAACTTATATAATAAATTCTTCATAATTTTGCACTATACGAGTACATTTACATTTGAGCTCAACCAAGGCAAATTAAATTTCATTAAAATGTAAATGTCAACATACGTTACCTTAGGAAAAATATTCGGTATGATTGATCATCATTCAATAATGACAACTACACATTTTATATAGAGTTGATATTTTCAACTACAATTAATCTCAAGCACGCGCTTACATGTTTTTTTTCAAATTAACTTTACTCATTTTAATGAAAAAATAAATAAAATAAAAAGTGGGGCATTAGAAACGCTTGTGATGATCTCGAGTTCAAAAATACAAATTAAAATTATCACCAAAAAATTGATTTAATTTAAAGATTGGAAAAAATCAATTTTATAATTTTACTTCTAAATGGGTGATTACTAATAATAAGTGAAATTTTGGAGGGGAGAGGAAGCAAGCAAAGTATGATTGAATGAGAATAATGTTGTTGTCCCATGTACGTTTCTAAACAAGAACAAGTTCTGACCTCTTACGGTTACGGTCTCTTTTTTGTTTATGTTTTTCAGAAACTTTGAAGTAATTGCGAAGCCATCATTCATGTCCCTTTCTCGTTCATCGTTCATATAGGATCGGATCCTTGATAGAAACTATGCCTTATTTGGTGAGAAATTGATTATTTACAATCGATTGTACTATACAATCGATTTGTGGACCATTTGATCTATGTTGACTATACAACTTTAACAGATTTAACGGCTCATAAGTCAACTGTACGATGTAATGACTGCAGATGATCAAAATCCTATGTGGTAGATTGAAAACTCAGTTTCGTTCTGAAAAATAACGCTTTGGAAATGCTTACAATATTTTCACCTCCTTTCAACCATTCATTCTTCCTTCTTTACATAAAATTCATTCAATCCCTGGACCCCATTAATTACGTACAACCATCAAATATATGAAGCCAATTTTACTATCACATCTTCAAAATGGCCAAAACAGATTTTTTTTTACCGGGAGAATGAGTTTAGAATTTATTAATAAATAATAAAATAATACTATAAATATAATTAATTACAATTTTTAAATTTATACAAAGACAAAAAATGAATAAAATAAAATGTTGTTCTCTTATGAAAAGTCAAAATTAAAGAATCAATAAACTGCGTAATCTCTATCACAATAAACTAAGCCGCTAGCCTAATAGTCTAGTGGTGATAATCTATTGAATAAATTAAATGACTAATTAAAACATTTTTTACCATAATGACATCTGGCACATATCATATTAGGGAAATCTGCCCTGTTGAAATATTTACAAAATCGACTTTTGTTGTAGATTCACATTCCATATGTTTTAAGTGGATGAATCGTCTGATTTAAACTTCTTAATGTTTTAGATATTAATTTTTTTCTTTTTAAGTATTATACTTTCTTTAGTAATTATGCTACTGATAGATATTCTCTTTAGTATACCTTGTTAATCATATATAAGTTGTTCTGTTTAGTAAAACTCATGAGAGTAGTAAATATGCTATTGTTTAATAATATACTTGAGACTCTTAAATATATATTACTATTTGAGGGGTGTGATAAAATATTAAATATTAAAACTTTCCACTTAACTAAAAGTTCCAAATTCTGCCTGTGCATTGCACGGGTGAATAGCTAGTTGATTTTAATAACACAGATTGTGTTGTCATCTGTTTTCTAGCTCTCTTATGGTACTAGCAATCTGACAATATTTTATTTATGTCACACTCCGAATCTACCCATTTATTGACTTTGTGTTTTACAACTATGTTTTGCAATCCCGAACCCTATAAATAATTACAACCAAAAAAATAATTAATTGCAATCCCCATTCTTTGCGGCATCATTGAAATCTAGTTTGATTTGGGCGAAGGGACTGAACCATCATGTTTGGAAAGTAGGAACCTTGTTGGTGACTTGTAGTTTTCTTATGATCAGATCGTCTTCCACGTGGCACCATATTACTAGCTGGGACGTTGTTTGTGAATCTCTTGCCGTGCGAAACATCTGATACTACTCTTTACCATGTTTTAGGTTTTATTAACAAACAAAACACAGCTGTTGATTAAGTCAACCCAACCCTACCTAGACAGATTAGACCTTTAACCAACTTAATCTTTTGTCCTTTTTTGTTCTGTATATTTTACTTTCCGGGTCAGGCAAGAAAGATTAATCTGGAAGATGCTTTTCAATTACTTCTAGAGGATTATGATTTGATTTGTCTGTGGAAAGGAAACTTGTTCATATTTTTTTGGCTCCAGAATTGAGAGAGGCGAGAGAATTCCAAATCCAAACAAAAAAATATGATGCAATTACGTCTTCATTTCTTTTCTGCCAAAGCAGAAGAGAGAGATCCCAACGAATTGAATGTGGAGATAACGTGCCAAATTTTTAGGCCTTATACTTTACAAAACCAATTTTTACAGTGCATGCTTTAAACATACAAGAAAGTAAGAAGGAGACAGTTGGTGCAATCTAAGTAAAGGAAGATGCTTTCGCCTTCTTTAATCTTATCAAGTATGTCTCTACGTACATACTAAAAACCATTTCTCAAATTTGCAGGTTATCCCCAGAAAGCAATGATAGAAAAAAATTCAAAATCAAAAATACTACCTTGGAGATTGAATAGGAGAAACATCGTATCCAAAAATTAGATCAGATTGCCTCCTTTTATTCACTTGAGAACAGGTGAAGAGAATTGGGTGAAGCAGCTGTACAATTGAAATAATGGGCTTATTTTTTCTCTCTACCAACGTTGTCACTGCCAGAATCCATTAGAATCGTCAACCTTCTGGCCGTTTTCTTAAAGTCGCTGCAAAAGCAACAGCACCAAACAGCCTAGATTAATTTGAATAGAATTGATCATAAAATGCTGAATACCAAAAGCAAAGAATACAAACACACCTGAATGGCTCATCTCCGATGTGTTTGAGGACCCCTGTTTTATCACGGTAAAGAAGATGGCTTAACATCTCAGATTTGTCTATATCAAACATGTCCGCTAACCTTGTATAAAGTTCATCGTAAGAGGCAAGTAAGGAAAGATCCAACGTGCGACCTACATTTTCTGATTCCATAAAAACTTTACAGTGACCAGTCTCCAAGTCGGGGTGAATTTCTAGGCGATTATCCTTGTACCACAGGAACCTGTCGCAAGAGGAACGTTCTTGTTGATGGAGAGCGGATCCAGAACCATCAGAAAAATTAGTGATTTTATCAGCATTGCCATCAGATGAGCTATTTCCTGTAACTGGGGAGACTGTGTCGCCAGAGCAACTAAGAGATATCTGAGGCTCAGTGAGTATTGTTTGGCCAAAAAGCACAAGCTGTGGTGACTGTGTCTTGACATGGTCCGGTTTCCTTGGAGAGTGGCCGGAATTTGCCATGGAAAGTAGGCAAGAAACATCACTCGTGCTGGGGTCTTGATATGTTGGATTATTGGAGATCCTTGTTGGTGTAGCAGCAGCAGCGTGATCAAACGGCCGGAAACCGGTTGGAAATAGACTTGACTGCATTGTGGATAAAGGTAGACCATAGTGAACATGCCTGGCTCCCTGCATGCCAGCAGGAGTACTTTCGGGCAGAATGCCAAAGGGGTTACTAGGCCCTTGGAGATTGCTGGGAAATGTTGGAATTGGCATTTGGACATCAGGGCCAAAATCCGGGAATGGGTAGTCAGGCAATCTCAATTTCTTCCTTGGTGGTGAGAAAGGAGACAGATGAATTGCAGCAGGCATGCTTGATACCAATTCAACCAGCCACGGGCTCACCCGTTTTACATTTGGAAGCAAATCTGGCTCATCCCATATAACCTACAAATGTCCATTGCTTCACTAAGTTAATTATAGCCATTTATACTAAGAAAATTCATATGTTATAGTTGAAAGAAAACTCAAAAAAGCTGAAGAGAGGATGTTACCTGGAGAAGCCTCCAAGGTGAATCAGGCCAGCAATGTGGATCAGCAACCTGAACTGAAGATACAGTTCCCATAAACCAACTTATCCGTGAGGAATCCTCAGTTTCAAAGGCCATCTTGAACCTCATTCCAGAAACCCACCTAATCTGCATTGCTGCTTTAACCAAAGACGCTTTCACACAAAACTCAGGAGGGCTAGCCCGAGGATAGTACACAACCTCAAATGGCTGAGCATTTGCGGCAAGAGTTACAGCCTCAATAACAGCTTCAGGCTTCACTTTCCCCTTGCCCATTAGATTACTCTCATTCGAATTGCTCTTACCATTTCTCAGTAACTTGTTATCATCTTCCCTCAGCAAGGCCGAGAATCCTCCATATGACAAGGGACAATTTCCCCCATCGGGATTCCACCCAGATGAACGCTCACGTCCACCGCCAATTCCCCTTTTAGCTCGACGAATCCCAACACACAGATCCCCATTTTCTGCCCTTAGAAACACGATTGAATCCCCTGCAACTAGCTTTTTCTGATTCACAAAAGTACTCCAACCAGTCGTCAAAAGATGCCGCCTTGGTGTACCTCGGTAAATGTGCCTGAATTTCCATGTTTCCCCATGAACATCCTTAGCAAGGATGGTCTGAACGGGGGGATCCGCCGAGTAGTCTAAACGAGGAAATATTGTCTCTGCACAATATCTTGGAACAGAAAATCCACCGCCATTGTTGGCATCGGACTGTGTCAATGTCTTCGCGAATGAAGCAGGTTTATCTTGACTTTCAGACCCATTCATTGCTCCAATGCCATCGTCGTCATAACTGCCCTGATTAGCATTCACAGGAACAAACCTCAGTTTCGCATACACCTCGTCTGTCTCAGGATCAGCCATATATCTTATAGCAGCAACTCTGCATGGAACGCAAGGTGAAATCCTGGGGCAAGTTCTGAAGTTCACAGATCCACATGCATGCTCAGCGTGGCCTTGAGGGAAGTAGAACACCCTAGCGTTCACCGGTGGCATTTGCACCATGCCGCCGGCGCAGGCATGCCATAGCTGAGGGTCCAAACACTTCTCTATCTCTTTCAATTTCTCCTTTGAATCCATAAACGTAATCATCTCAGCTTGATGACGGAGATTGCAGTTCCCACAGGATTTCTACTGCAAATTTGCTGCAACCCGATAAACTTTCCAGATTAAGCATACCGTTGATCATGAAGAATAATGGACAGGAAAGTAATATTGCTTTCCAAATTTAAGATCAATAGCGAGCGTTTTATGAATTTCTTACCTGAACAAGCATATAAGAAAACAGCAAAGCTGAAAACACACGAACCTCTTCCACTTGTACTCTGAATTTGATTGCCAGTTATTTAGTGAACGAAGATCATCCGCTATGCAACAGAATTTCAAGCCGAAGCTCACAATTCCTCTGAGTCCCAATTTTGCTGACAAACCCGTTGGGACTTGTAAAGCTTCTTCTTCGCTGTCAATTATCCCCAAATATACAGGCGGAAAACCCTAACTGGAGGCTGAATTATCAGCTCTGTTTCTCTTTGGAGACTTGAGATGGCAAAGGTGGCATTTATGAAAGCAGGGAGATATGTCTGTAAAATTTGAATTGAAAAATCTCGTACTTTCAGTTTGAGGAGCAGTTCAAGCACATCAAATGTTTGATGAAGATAGTTGAATTTGAGATTGCAAAGCAGAGTGGGAGAGACAAGAAGAGGATTGTAATTGATAGGTTCAAGATCTATGATGCATCAGTTTCAGTCGCTGTCTGGTCTCCTATAGAATAGAGGAAGAGGAAGGAACAACATATAAAACAAAAATCCGTAACAGAATCCACAAGAATCTCACTGCGACAATATCTCCTACAAGCTCCAAAATTCCAGCACGATATTCGCAGAGGATTACCCAAGAAAAACAAAAGGGAAAATTCAGTACACTGAATCTTGGCGTTCAAGGATTCAAACTTATAAGAGTAATGCTATGGGCGACACGGAAGCATATAAAAAGCCACAGACGAATCAGACCCACACTCTTACAAAGCAGAGCAGAGCAGAGTAGCGAAGCCTTTAAGACCATGCGAGAGTCCAAAACAAGGCGCACACAACCTTTATTTAATCTAACAACTAATATCAGATAGTGGCGGTCGTAATAATAACAACAGTGGAAGTAGAATTGTTGCTTTCATTTTTTTCTTTTTTCTTTTTTTTTTTTAAATCCAAATTTTAAAATTTATTTACTTTTTGTTTTAAGCCGATCCTAGGTTGCTGACCTTTTTCTTCGGATCTGAGGAAAACTCTGTATCTTCAAAAGTCAGCAAAACGAGTAATTCTTTTTGGTAATTTTACGTGTCATGATACATATCGACATTATCGCGAGTGAGGAAGAATTGGGCTTCCAGCAGCGAGCAACAAAACCGTTAACAACAACTTAAACCCTAGTTACGAATGTTTTGTGTAGGCTCAAACATCGGTTAACGTTTTATAGTACTACCCAAAGCCAAAATGCTAAGAGTTGTAACAACAGGACTTACTCATAATGCAATGACTGATATAATAAAAGTGCGTAAAGCTAAACAAGTAATTAAATTAAAGATAGTTATTAATGTAGCAGCGGCAGCACCAATTTTAACTCAACCATTTTTTGAGATTTGGGGATCAGATAGGATTGAATCCAGAGTGAGAAACTCCAATTAGAAATAGATAGTTACAAAACCAAAATAAATAAACAGAAATATGATAATTTTAAGTCAGAAAGAGACTGCCTAACCACCAAAAAAACAAAGTACGAATGAAATAGGAACAATGCATATGGTTTCATATTTTTAGAAATATAATTTTAATAACTCAATAATTGTATAGAAAATAGATGGTGGCATGGCATCATCGAAGTTGAAATGACAGGGAACACCAGTGGTCAAACTTGTTCCTCGTTTGCTCGAAACGACCACAACCCATGTACATGCTGCACTTATTGTCCCCGTAGGCCATACCCACAGGCACCGTGACCCAGCCCACTTCATTACTTGAACTTTATCAAAGTGGCCTCCAATCACTACACCTCAAGTTTCTTATTACCAATATCAACTAATTGAGCCATCAACTAAGGAAGAGTGGCAGCACTGGATTGGATTGGATGGTGAGAATTCAGAATTGGAGGGAGAAAGGCCGAAAGGGAAAGGATTTCCAGCGCATGGATTTGGAGGACGACAAGAGAGATCAGAACTAATGAAGGAACAGAATAGGAAAGGAGGAAGTTGACAAAACAAACCAATCGAACACGTGTCAGAATGCTACGTCACGTGACGCCGTTACTGTCCCATCCCATCACGGCACGTCATTAATCTCTGCTTTTGTTTTGTGGGCCACCCTCTCACTGAACTTCACTCTTTCTTTCCTACAGAAAGCCTGCTCTCAAAATCTATGTCCTTACATTACTCCCACTCTTCCCCTTCAATTACCATTTCAATATCATTAATTACACTCTTCTTCTTTAATCGGAAGAATTATTAAAAATAAAAATAATCACCAAAAACACAAATAATTAGTTATTACTGTATTGATAAATTATAACTAAGATAATTTTTTCCTAATGTCCATCTATAAAATTTGTACATTAGATTCATTTTTTTTCGTAAGATGAAGTTTTGGACTTCTGGTCAGACACGCATCTCACAGATTAGACTGGGTTGAAGCCGCAAAGGTTAACTGGGAGACAATGCCGGCGCTTCCTCTTAATTTGTTGCTTTATGTTTATGATTCTAATATCATCTTGGTACTCACAAATATTTTATATCTTAATTATTTATATTATTTTTTTAAGTTTGCAATGATACATTATTTTATATAATTTTTTTTATTCATACAACTTCGATAAATTTTTTAAATGAGTTTCATAAATTATTTTATATTTTTATTTATAATCAATCTACTTCATAATTTTTATCTTTCTTCTTATAAATCTTTTATTTTTTATTATAAAATTTAAATAAGTCTCACTTATCCTCTCTCATGAGTTATATATTTCAACAATACTCTCTCTTCTCTCTCTTCCATCTCACCTCCCCTCTAATCATGAAATTTTCATTTTTTTGTTGCACAAAATTATGTACTTGCTGTGCACCTCACATTAGAGTTGCTCTAATAATCCAATCTACTAAGAGTGGATTGATTTTTATTAAAAAAATAAAAAATAAAAAGATTAAAAAAAAATTATTTTGTATTTAAATTAATTAAATAAAAAATTTGAATACATAAATATATAATTACTTTTAATATATTAAAATAATTATAATTAAAAATATTATTATAATTTGAAGTTTCTTAAAATAATTTCTATTTCTCATTTTAAAAAAAATATCTATTCACATGTTTTTTTTTTTTTAAATAAAATTTTTTATTTTTTATAAATTTTTTATTTTTTTTTGTCAAATTAAAAGAAGAAACACGTTCTCAAAACCAAACCAACCAAACTCTAATTCTTCCCCAGACCAAAAAATGGAAAAAAAAAAAAAAAAAAAAAAGTCCACTGATTTCTACTTTAACTAATCTGTGGGCTTCTTGCTCGTATTCCATTTTGAACTACGCCATCATGATCCTAGTATAACACTGTCCGGTCTCAAGATTATAACATAATGTTTTCATTTTAATTCTAAATTCGAGGAGTAACATTAATGGCGTGAACTTTGGATATATATATATATATATATATATATATATATATATATATATATATATATATATATATATATATATATATATATATATATTTATATTTATATTTATATTTAAACCAGGACATCAAATAGCATCTGAAGTCTGATGAATTAGTATACATCTGTTTCAAATTTTCATTTTCTTGTCAAACAATCATCTTGTTTTATCTGATTCCCACCTTGACACACGTTTGGTTTGAGGGATTAGGAGAGGGAGGATTTTTTTCTTAAATAAAACAGATCGTTTGGTTCAAAATTTAGGAGAGGGGGGAGAATTTTATCATCCCCCCATCGCTCCCCACCCCCCGCCCCTCCAATAAAAAAATAAGGTTTAGAAGAACAAAAAATAGTTACACATCAAATAACAGCAGCATCCTTGGATTTTTTTTTTCTTGCAGAATTGTCCAATAGCTTACATAAGTTTCAAAATGGTATAATAACCAATTTATTACTGTTTTCTCTCCCCTCCCGTATGTTGAACCAAATAGACCTACGTGAGTGCAACAAACTAAAATGTCACAGTAGTGGCAACTCGGAATCATCCTCAATCGCAGAAAAAACAAGTCTTTACTCAAAGGCCCTCAAAGAACCGGACATGGTCTTCGAATGTCTCTCCATGTCTGATTTTCCTCACAGTTCCATCATCTTCAACCTGCAATAATTTACAAAATACTATATTACTCTACGTAGACAACATCGATAAAGTGCGAATTGTGATGACCACTGCAAATGGTGCACAAGATTTTTCATTAGCAACAGTGTGTCCATAAATGGCAATCCACAAATTGGCTTTTCATCAATGGTTAGTATTTTGCTATCCGAAATAGTCTCACTTTGAAGAAGCCAATCCATGGGTGCATAAACATGAAAGCATGTTAAAGAAACCAATTCCATACCCAGTACTCAGGAGGGCGCATCTTTAGATTGTAAGTTGATGCCATACTCATGCAGTAAGCACCAGCATCATGAACAACAAGACCAGTACCCTGCAAAATGAAACTCAATTCAGACAGTGTAATCATGTTGCCTTTGTAATAGTTTTCTAGTTTCTACAGATTATGCAAGTATATATTGCTGCAATTATCTAAATATAAGATCAACATGTTGCCTTACCTTGGCTGGAGTTGGAAGTTCTCTCTCTTTTCCTAAGAAATCAGCTGACTCACAGACAGGGCCGACCACATCAAAAGTTGTTATCTCAGCATCCACTGGAGCTGGGGAAACCAGCTCTATATGCTGCAAACAAATGATGACATATCAATTCAATATTCAGGGAAAAAAGAAAACCGCCTGCAAAAGAGGACAAAGCAGTGACATTTTGATTTGGGCATATAGCCATTACGGTTTAAGTGGGACCAAATCAAGGTGAAATATACATAATATTGGTAGATAAATGCCTTTGAGGTCTACCAACTCCCTAAGAAAAGGAGAAAGTAACAAACAATATTGTGGTTTGTTTTCACTTCCAGCCTTAAAAAAGGAGTACAAGAACTATTCTTGTCCCCTTTTCTATACAGTTGGTACCAGCAACTTCTGTGTTGTCTGTGGGGGTGGCAAGCTTGGGTGTCGTCCAACGTGCAATACTCCACACAAGCCATAGTATGCCCAATTTTGAAACAAATTCATTGTCAGTGAAGTCAGGTCTGCTTAGCTAGCACTAGGCATATATTTCGTGGGTAACAAAAACGCGTTTCAACAATACACGTCATGTAGTAGAGGTAATATATTACCCATCTGCATCAACATCATCGTGTTTCACGATAGGTGGTATGTGTATTTGAATAATTACCTGGTAAGCATCATAAAGACTAGGGCGGATAAGTTCAGCCATGCTGCCATCAATCACAATAAAATTTTTTGATCCGTTAGTTTTAACCCCCGTCACCCGGTTAACTAAGCAACAAGTGTTTGCAATGAGCGACCTCCCAGGTTCTATAATGAGATTAAGATCGCGTGAAAGGACAAGCTCCCGAACCTACACCAACAAGTAGAAATATTGAACAAATATTGACAGCAAAATGCAGTTAAAACTACAATAAGATGAATATGGCAACTCACTAATAAAGGGATAAGGGGCAGTAGAGAATATTAACTCTGCCTATAATTATCATATTATGCATTAATTGGCCATGTTCCTTCTATATGATTGTGACACACAAAACAGATATTGATCATAACAGATCCATACATACGCAAACTCCAAGATTAAGGGAACCTATTTATCAGTTACAAGTTGCTAGTTACTAATGCTTTCTCATTCTTAGAAGTATGGCAAACTTAATCACATTAAACACGAAGAGACAAAGTGAATATCTGGGTAAGGTCCTCACAGTGTCAATGAGATCTCTAGGTTTAGGAAGGACAGCACCAGAATGATAATAATCGATCCCAAGGCCACCACCAATGTTTAAATAATCAATTTCAAAACCCTGAGCTCGGATTTGGTCAATGTAGTTGATCATAATAACAGCAGCATCCTTGAAAATATCCACCTAAAGAAGAACAAGCAAGAAACATTAATTTAAATAAACACAAATTTAAGCAATTAGTCCAGGTATATCTGATAAAAGCTCAAAAAGAAGAAGGGGGACACGAAGAAGAAGAAACATAAATCGATTATGTCACTATACCTTTGTAATTGTTGACCCAAGATGGCAATGGGCCCCCACAAGCTTTAACTCATTAGGATGTTCCTTCACAGCATCTAGAAACCATTGCAATTTCTCATTTCTAATGCCAAATTTAGAGTTCTTATTCCCAGTTGCAACATAAGGATGAACCTGAGAGACAATAAAAGCCAAATGTTGTTAAAAAATTTTAACACAATAAACATACCTATCACATTTAGCTGAATTAATTTTTTGTCGTCTTATGTCTCTCTGGCTGAAAAGAACTATCAGTAGGTGAGAAGGCCAATGAAGGAAAGGATTTTACTGTGTCAGTTACCGTTCAATCAATACATTTTGACGGTTAGTGGAAGAGAGAAATCATAAGGGGAAAAAAGTAGCTAACTTCACAAGTGCCCATACTTTAGGATACCAGGGATAATTGAAACTATTACAAAGTAATAAGTGTCCAGTCAAATGTTACGAATAATGCATAAAAAATAACTCAAATGACTGTGTTAAACGTACTCGTTAAGACATAAACATTTCTTTTTCCTGTAAAAGTTGTTAGGGGCCTCTAGCAAATCATATATTTTACTGCTAATGGAGTAAAAAATCCTGCTATAATACCTGCGGATCCACATCAGGATTAATCCGAAGTAGAACATTAACCCGCTTTCCAGCAATTCTGGCAGCGGCTACAATGTTTTCCAAGTCAAATTCGCTATCAATATTGATAAAAACACCTGCTTCTGCAGCTAGGACCAAATCCTCCAAGATCTTTCCATTCCCATTAAAGATACACCTATTCATCCATGCAACGGATTAGAAACAAACTAAGTATTTCACTTAAAAAGAAATAAATAAAACAAGAAAAACGAAAAACACCAAGTAGAAGTTACAGAAAATTGCCAAAAAAAAAAGATTTTAAACCGCAGTAATGCAAGCTCCAGATAGCATTCCTACATATCAACATTGTAAGGTTGACTAATTCGTATAAGATTAACAAATGCATATAAAAGGAAATAAGAAACACAAACAGATGAGTTGTGCGTAATTCAACCTTTTGGGGTCAAACCCAGCATGAAGAGCCAATCTCAGCTCGTTCCCGCTCACCAGCACAGCACCACAACCCAACTGCCTCAAATGCTCAAGAATCTTTAAATTATTGTTGGCCTTGATGGCATATCCAATTACAGACCTCAAGCCTTCCAAGGCGTCCTTATAAGCTTCAACATTCCTTGTAATCTGGGGCTTACTGTACAAATAGAAAGGTCTTCTCTCAACAGATTCCATGATGTCTTGCACTTTAAGGCTCTCACAATGAAGAAACCCATCTTCAGACTTTGTGAAACAATGTTGAAATTGAGATGTCTTCGAGTCAGGTGATGAGGTCGTAGTGGGGTTCTGGGAGAGAACTGCTCTAATAACGGGCGGCTTCGCAGCAGCTTTGAGAGTAAAGGTTAAGTTTTGAGAAAAACGGTTTTGGTTTGAAGGACGACTTAGAATGTTGGGAAGTGAAGTAGAGGAAGAAAGTAAGTGTGAAGCCGCCATTGAAGCGGTCATACGAGAAAATCGCAGACTTCGAAGATGGAAGCAGAGGTGTTGAGTAGCAACCTGAGGGTTTTTGCGATGGCATTCCCAAGTTCTCTTCAGTCAAAAAAGCACTTTTTTTCCCGTTCATTTTGGGCCGTACATTACTTCGTTTTCTTATTTGGGCTCTGGAGATCCAAGTATTACATTGAGTTGAAACAGAATAGTGAATACTTTTTTTTTTGGTCTGTATATACGAAATTTTATATGAGAAAACATAGGTATTTTGTTAATTATAAAACTATAATAAATAAAATAAGTATATCAAAAAATGTGAAAATATTTGAATGTAAAAAAATAATTAATCAATATAAAAATAACTAATCAAGATATATAGTAACTTAAGAATTTCTTACATAAAAAAGAATTGAAATCTAAATTAAATTACTTATAAATCAACAACTAATTGTATAAAATATGACTATTTTTCAATAGTATGCAGCCGTGTCTGGAATATAAAATCTCAAGAGTAATGAGATTATACGATGAACCATGTTTTTCGTTAAATAGTGTTATTCCAGAGGCTGACATGGAATTTCGCGTGGTCCAATTGAAGCCGACATGTCAAAAATTACAAGGGTGAATTTTCAGATAGCGACGGCGACCGTTTGTTTCGCTCCGTTCAGTTACTTAGCTTTAGACTCGCTATTTGCCCTGTTTCCGGTCAGCGTAGCGTATTCTTCACAATGAAAAAACTCAACTCTGCTCTGATATCTCACTCCACAGCTTTTACATCTTTTTCCCTGATTGATTCTTCGCATGGTTTCCTCAATCTTGAGTTTTCTCTTGTTCCTTTTCTTCTTTTTATTCCTTTTCATACAAGTCCGAAACTTTATCGCTTCCACGAATGGCATTCTTGAAGCTGGGATCAAAATCCGAAGAATTTCGTCGGGAGGGCCAAACATGGTGGGTATTTCTGTCCAAAATCTCGCTTTCGATTCGATTTCGTTGTTTTTATCAAAATGGATCTTTTGTTTAATTCTTCGAGTTTTCATATTCATAAGAAAGTTGCGTGTGGTTAGGCTTGTCTCTAATTGAATGGAACCTTACCTTTTATTATTGATCTTTTGGTGAGGTTTTCAATTTCGTCCACTGGATCTCATAAGTCATCTTCTCTCTCATTGAAATGTACATAAATATTTTCCTTTAATCCTTGTCACTTCATTGCACAATGAAGGTAATCATGTCATGCTATGAATGTATTTGCAATAACAGGAATTGCATTATTGGGCCATGGTAAATTGTAAATGAAGTAATCAAATGTCAAAGGCTGATTATATTTGGCCATACAGATACTACTGCCATCACTTGCCTGGTTGTTGTTTAACGTCTGCTCTTTTATAGCATGCTCACTGGGGCTTTAGTAGCGATGCTTATATGGTATATACTGAGTGTACAAATGGAGGACTAATATCCTGTTCTTAACCCCAAAACCAGGAAAATAAGCTCAAAGTGTGGGAATTGGTAAGCTTAGACTTCATTATCATATGTTGTTCACAATAATCAGGGAGAGAAATTAAATATTATTCTTCAGTGTTTTGTCTGGTTCTTCTCAAACTGATTTTAGTAGTTGAAAATATATTTCCAAAGTTCTGGACAAGAATCAAACAAGTTAACATCATAGATATTTAGCACTCAACTTCTAGGACTTTTAATTCTTATACATGCAGATACTGCTATCATGGCCTATGATTCTTGAATGTAATTTTACTAATTTAAGCCATTGGTCTTAATTTTATTTTACTTTCAGGCTTTGTACATCAGGGCTTCCAAGTGATGTTACTGTTGAAGTTGGCGAAATGTCTTTTTTTCTCCACAAGGTGCAGGTCTAAATTGGACCTTGGTTTTATAATGAGTATTTGTGCATGCGCTGTCTGTTTATGAGTTTTTCTGCCTTGGGTTCATATATTCACTTTATTTCTATACCCATTTGTGATTTTGATGCAGTTTCCATTGCTTTCTAGAAGTGGCCTAATGAACAGACTGATTGCAGAGTTTCCAAATGAGGAGGGTTCAAGTTGTGTTTTGCAATTTCATGATGCGCCTGGTGGAGCTAAAACATTCGAGCTTATAACCAAGTTTTGCTATGGGGTAAAAATAGAAGTCACAGCATTAAATGTAGTCTGCCTCAGATGTGCAGCAGAGTACTTCGAAATGACTGAAAAGTATGGTGAAGGAAATCTTATTAAACAAACAGAGGGTTTTCTCAACGAAGTTTTCAGTAATTGGGCAGATTCCATAAAAGCTCTTGAAACATGTGAGGAAGTTCAAACATATGCGGAAGACCTCTACATTATTCCAAGATGCATCGATTCCTTGGTTATGAAGGTTTGTTCTGACCCAAATTTATTCAATTGGCCTGTGGCAGGAAGCAATAGCTCACAAGACCCAAATTTGTGGAATGGGATTTCTTCAGAGATTAAACCGCCTCCTCTAGATGATAATTGGTGGTATGAGGATGTGTCTTTCTTAAGCCTACCTCTGTTTAAGCGACTGATTTCAGCCATTGAATCGAAAGGTATGAAACCTGAGAGTGTTGCAGCATCCATCATATATTATGCTAGGAGGTATGTCCCCTTGATGAATAGGCAATCAAGCATCTGTGATACAAATCATGTCAACCCAGGGACAATCATTTCTACCACTTCTGAAACAGATCAAGGGGCTCTACTGGAAGAAATAGTGGGTTTGCTTCCAGATAAAAGGGGGGTCACATCCTCCAAGTATCTCCTTAGGCTGCTCCGCACAGCCATGATATTACATGCAAGTCCATCATGCAGAGAAACTTTGGAGAGAAGGGTAGGAGCTCAACTAGACCAGGCTGTGCTTGTGGACCTTCTCATACCAAGTATGGGTTACTCAGTTGAGACCCTTCATGATATAGATTGCGTTCAGAGGATTGTTGATCATTTTATGTCAATATACCAGCCTACATCTGTAGCAGCTTCTCCATGCATAATTGAAGAGGGGCAATTGATAGGTGGGGCTGATACATTGACACCTATTACAATGGTGGCAAATTTGGTTGACGGATATCTTGCTGAGGTGGCTCCAGATGTTAATTTGAAGTTGCCTAAGTTCCAGGCACTTGCTGCTACAATCCCTGATTATGCTAGGCCACTTGATGACGCTCTATATCATGCCATAGATGTATACCTTAAAGTAAGACCATGTTGGATAACATAGCCACCCCCAATAAATTCCTTTTAGCATCACTGTTATTCCTATTCATCCTCCAAGACCCGTTACACTAAACCTAGAACCGAATAGAAAGATAGAATAGTGCCTAACAAGCCTATCTGGTGAATAAGATCGAATAATTCAGTAAATAAAATATGCAAATGTTTCTTGTACCAAGATCATACATCTGAGGATATGATCAACCTTTTTTCCCCCCCTTTTTTTGTGCTTTCCGCATATGGTTCAAGTCGATAAATCTAACATTATTACTGTGACAATTCCAGGCACATCCTTGGCTTACAGACTCTGAAAGGGAGCAACTTTGCAGACTCATGAACTGCCAGAAGCTCTCGCTTGAGGCAAGCACCCATGCAGCACAAAATGAAAGACTACCTCTTCGAGTGGTTGTTCAAGTCCTCTTTTTTGAACAGCTTCGACTCCGAACGTCAATTTCTGGTTGGTTCTTTGTTTCTGACAGTCTTGAGAATTCCCAAAACCCAAGTGGAAACCTTGGCCTCGCCAAGAGTAATGACACCCGTCAACTAGACCCTGCACAGGGTGCTGAAAACATGAGGGAACGTCTTTCAGAGCTTGAGAAGGAGTGCTCAAACATAAAGAATGAGCTTCAGAAGCTGGCAAAGACAAAGAAAAGTTGGAGCATTTTTCCAAAAAGGTTAGGTTTTAGGAAAAAATCCGAGTGTCGCAATCCAAAAGAATCAAACGGCATCGATGTAAAGGCACCATCCTCCATGAATGGAAAACCAAATCATGAAAATAGTTAAAGGAGGTTCACTAAACTTCCTAGCTCATGTAACTGAGAATGAATTTGTTTAAATACATGCATCTTCTATTTTTCTTTATTGAATCAATGGTGAGTTGATGATCAAATTTCTGGTAGAATTACATCCTATTCAAATTCATTTAGAAGAGTGCTAACTATATTCTCACTTTTCTTGCATCAGTTTGAAGGAAGGGAAACTTGATTATGTATGCTTATTTTATGGCTTTTCTGTGTTTCAGACCATGTATGAGAGGCCAATCTGCTTATAGTTTGGTCTAGCGTAATGAGTACTATGAGAATGTAACTGCTAATTTGATAATCAACACGCCGACGTGATTTTGTTAAAAAGTTGACACTTTTAAACAGTCAAAATAACCAGAGAGCAAAAGGGACAACCAGCAGAGATTAGCTCCCATTGAAACTGATAAGCCTCAAATCAGCTGAAATGATCCTGAAAGACAAAGCAAAGACGACGGATGCTAACTAAAAGAATATAGAGTTCTGCACTATATCGGTATACAATAGTACTATGAAGATCTTTAGGCTAGCTTTAGAGGGTAACTAGTATATCCAGGACAGGGAAGTGCTTAATTTTTATTAATGGCAGGAACGACCTAGAACAGGGGAATTAGATTGGGCAAATAGTTATGGAAGATCTGATACGCTTGAATGGTCATAAAAATGAAGCATTCTTGAATCTTTCTAAGATAATCTATTAAAATCTAGGAAGATCCCAGGTAAGTTGAATTTCACCAGTAGAAATAAAATTGCAAAAATTAAATATCTATGTTTCTATTACAATTTTAGAGTAAAAGAACATAAGAGAAACCAACGACCTTCACACTTTGTATGTTTACCTTTTACATGGTTCAATAGTGTTCTACTGCTCTTTCTTTCTATTAGTGAGAAGTTGTAAGATACATGTAAAATCGGTACCTACTTTGATTAAAGAAATACAAAAAGAGAGTTAATGACGTGATTAGACTATTGACAATAGTACATATGGAACTTACTCTCTGTATATGCATGCATGTTGATATGTCCGTCCACCTTGCCGTCTTCCCTATCCCACAAACAGTAAGACTGCTTAAGACACAGTTCAAATTGTCGTTAATGACGACAGTACATTGTTAGTCTAGTAATATAAATTATGTGTTGCCTGTCCTGAAAGCATCCATTGAACAGTTTATATTCCATAATGCAGAGTCCACGTTACGCTGCAGTCTGCTGCACCCAACAGTAAAATAGTCCTTGAATTCATAACGCACAGTCAGTCAAAACCTCTTGTTATACGAAAATTATTTGCCAAGACAAGCTCTTCGATTTGCGACTGCTACCAGAAAGAAGCTTACCTTGATCCTAACCCATTCCCTTTTCTTTTCTTCTTGCTAGAATATGAAGACCCATGTCTTCTTCAAGATAAGCTCTTGTTCTCGAGTACTAGATTGCTTTCCTTTATTTAAATTTTTTTTTTTTTCTGGGAAATCCTCTTTGGAACAAGTCGTACATTTGATACCAGAAAGTTCAAAAGGAGACAAACTAATTACTGGGGACTTATGTTGTCTTTGTATGTTTAATTAGTCAACACCTTCCGGCTTTCCCTCCATTTGGCTTTTCATTATGAAAGCTAATAACAACTTGTGAAGGGTTACATTTGTGGCCTTGATTGGAAGCTGTTTCCTTTAATTACTCTTTGCCATGTTTCGTCATCATTCCAAAGGAGTACATCTGAATTGACTGCGTAACTACCCAAATGCTTCTGGGATTATCTCTTCTCCCAATCCAAAATAGTCCCAACAGCAAAAACAAGTTCTTTCAACAACTGACAATTTTTAGATCACTCTGGGACCCCAATGATGCCTTTCAATGCTATCATATTGTCCTTCAATGCATGTGGCGGATAATCCTCAACTTGTATTTTAAATAACCTATTTGGCCCCTTAGTAACATATGGCATTGTCCCATTGGCTGGAAAAAAAAAGAAAGATGGGGCCAGGCAAAACTGCAGCGTCTTTGTCCAACTAAGCATAGGAACACAATCCCTGGCTGCCATTGCAATTGAACTCAAGAATTGACCCCTTGCCGTCCGTTACCGGTCGTTGGTTGGGTCTGTATTGTCTCTTGTCTCTAGCTCTCAAAGCCTCTTTGAACTCAAAACTAATCACTTCAAAACATGCCATAAACATGTCTGTTGCATAATCGGCTCCATTCTTAATTATTGATGCGTAGACACATTCATGTTAGACCATAATTTCTGTTCCTCAATAAAGTCAAGCACTGTATTATCTGTTCTTTTTATTTTTTAAATGGTTATGTGTGCGCTTGCCTCTCTAAAAGATTCAAGAGGAATTGGAGTGGCTTTGAGTCTTTATGTAGGAATGGAAGTCATGGGGTAGCAAAGAAAAAATAAAAGCTTAAAAACAAATGAAGTCAAAGTATTATATATTAAGGGCCAGTGAAAGTAAAATTAGTTGACATTGAAGAATAAGTTCAGAAGCTCCTAGTACTTACAACTTAAAAGGTAAATTGGAGTTTCACAGAAAGGGAACAGAGAAGCTTCACATATTCAGGTCAATCCCAGTAATTTACAAAAGAAATTTTTTGTCAAAAACAAAAAACAAAAGCAGAACAGTAATATTGTTCCATTTCCAAATTAACTTCTTCCGCCCCCAAAATTCTGTCTAGTCTCATCTTCCTTGCTCGTGCGATAAACCACCGAACTACCTCGAGATGTTGTCATATTGGTGAGGATAACCAAGCTGTTCCATTTCCCAGCATAACTTGGGAGCAACACTTTCATGACATGGGACATATTCCTGTGAAGACAACATAAGAATATCTTATTTTCTACGTAAGTTTGAAAAGTTACTTATTAATGTGTTTCGAAATCATTCTGCAACATATATACAGTAAGATGTCTTTCGCAACCTTAATGAAGATTTCTATCATGTTACCTCCAATTTCTTCACTAACTCTTTTGCGGTTGGTGCAGATACAATTATGTGGCGGGCACTTGGATTAATGAATCCCTCTTCTACAGCTTTGTCAATGAATGACAGCAAGGAATTGTAGTATCCATCAACATTCAGTAACCCCACCTGCACGTTCACAAATGCCAGACCTTGATAAGCCACCACTCACGAGCACAACACAACTCCACAACAACCATAAAAAATACAAGTGGTCAGCAAAATGAGATAAGTCAATTACCGGCTTGTCATGGATGCCAAGTTGAGCCCATGTTATGGCTTCAAGGAGTTCTTCCAGAGTCCCATAACCTCCTGCATGTAACTTGTATGAGTTTCTCAAGAAAAGAGTCTAGCCATTGTAAAGACAATAATGGAAATAATAAAGTAATGCTCCTTTATCGACACTAACAATATACCCTCTTAGTATAAAGGGGAAATCTTGGAACTTATTTGAATTTGGAACACTGTTTCATTCTACCTTTTTTGGAGCTAATAACTAAATAATTGCTTTGATTTAAGAGCTTGGTCTTGGTTCTCCTTGTTTAACTGTTTGATATGTACAACTACCTAGGTCGTGGCGTTGTTTTATTCCCACTTCCAAATTAATCACTCTTATGTTGGGTGCATGTAGTTAGTTCTCTCTGCTTTGTAGAAAGGAAGCAATGCACTTTGTGTGTAAAGCCATGCTGGATCCCATAGCATCAAGAGGTTCCACTTTCTTTAAGGCTAAGGGGCCACAGCATGAGGTAAATGACAACTTTTCCTTTGCATGCCTCCTCTGTCTCACCGATTTTTAGCATTCAATTACTCCTGTCAATTAGAGCTACTAAAAAGGTATTTTAAAAGGCAAAGCATTAGTCCCTGCCAGTTGCAGGTGATAGATGTAAAGGTCATCTAGTGTAAGTTCTTTTCTGTTGCTTTACTTCGGTATATTTGGCAGGAAATTTGGTACAATAGCATCACGGTTCATGGACTGCAATAGCAGAAAATTGCTATTAAACCAGAAGCACAGTTTCTCAGGAGCTCTAATTTTCAGTGAAAGATGTTAATGGGACAATAGCTAGGGATTAGAGGTTGGTTCTAATCATAGTCTTGGGGTATGAGAAGGAAAGCAGGAAAGCTGCTGTGCTTTCCTCCAATCATAGCCTTCGCACAAACGAACTTACAGCAGTATCAACACGACACTTCATAAATAGCTTGAATAATGGTGGCAGGAAAGACGTTTACAGAATACTTTTGAAATAATTAAGTGGTGCTATGCTGTGACATAAGTTACATTTTATATATATATAATTTTGATGTTAATATTATATTAATTTTGTATGATTGATATAATTTTAGTTTTATAATTTATTTAATAACATAAACCCAAATATTATAACATGACACTCCCTTAAACAAAACAAATTCAGCCCTGCTATAGCTTGTCATCAATGCTTGCTTAGTGGAGGACTAGTCGACACTCCATTACCAATGACTTCCAAATCATACTAAAACATATATACTAGTACTACCTTGTCAAGCAATATCCATGATTAGGCTTGATAATCTTTATAATAATGTTTAGCCAAAAAGATTAGAGAAAACCAGTTTATTAAATAGCAACTAGCGCGAAGAGATCCATTTGAAAAATGCCATTAACTATTCTTGAAGGAATCAAACTGGAATATGGTCTGTGCTGAAACCAAAAGTAAAAAGTACCTGATTGTTCTACTCAAATTTTTTCTTTTGATTATTATATAGTGGCCTTAGGTTCTCATGCATCTGAGCATTTGAAGCTCATACTGACCTGGTAAGGCAATAAAAGCATCGGAGTGCTTAGCCATCTCTGCTTTCCTTTGGTGCATATCTGCTACTGCCTTCACTTCTCCCACTGTTTCACCAGTTAGCTGCAAAAGGGTACCGCGCATAGAAGAGGGGAAAAAAAATCAGACTACGAAGTCAAATTTAGAGACAGACAAATAAAAAGGAGCAAGTAATTGAGCATTGAGCAATTAAGTAATGATAAACAGGAGCGGCAGAGAGGGCAGAGACTGATATGGTACATTTAACTAGCGACTTCCCATAAAACAGCAATTTATGGCTGAACAGATTGAAAATAGAAAGAAAAGTAGCAAATGAAGTAAAACAGCAGAAAACTAATACTATTCACTGCTGCACGGCTAGAAAAAGAAAATATGCAGATGCAGTGCGGTATTATTATCAGCTTTTCAAGCGGTATGGTGGACAAGACTACAAGCATTGACCAAAGAAAAAAACTTTATCAACAAAATGGTCAAACACCAAGCTTCGAGAAGAAGCTTAGCTCCGGGGTAAGGTTTAAAGTTTAAACTGAAAATGGAGAGGAAAAGGAAACAGAACAAGGTGGATGTAGCGAGTTGGAAAATACAAATTGAGATAACAGAATAAATATATTTGGAATAATACCCAAGTTTCCATTGTTGACGAAGTGAAACAAATAAAAAATAAAACTTGCAATAGTTTAAAGTGAGAAGAAAAAAGACTCTAAGCTTTTCTCCTGGCCAGAGCAGACATACCTCTCGAGGCATGAGCGTCTTGGGAATAACTCTGCAAAAGACAATAACATGACAAAAGAATTAGTTTCAATGGAGAAGGAAACCAGCATAAGCACAGTAGTCATTCATTGAACCCTTTTCCTTGACCTTCCCTTTCGCAAACAAACACAAAGAAAAAGCGAAAATAGAACAGGAAAAAATGAGAGTCTTACCCAATCACATGCCCACCGCCATCATGAACAGCTTGTGAAACTAAACCCATTAGACCAATGCTTCCACCTCCATAAACCAGATCAATGTTCCTTGAAACCTTCATAGAAAATTAATCTAATCAGCCTATAAATACTAAATAAGGAAAAGTAAGCAAGTGGCCATAATACAACTACATGAAAGTAGATTTACATAACAAAATCGTTCCATCAAAATGCTTATGGGCTACCCAGTTATAATGTAGAAACAGCATATCTTGCATTGATATGTACTGGATAGGAACTCAACTAAGAGAAAAGCTATAGTCTGAGGGCGTCAATGTAAATTTCCATTCCCGAGAAGACCATGAACAAGTTACAAACATGTCATAAACATAGTGAACTAAACCCAACAGAATATGCAAGAAGAGGTAGCTACTTCTAGCTTATATATATGCATTCAACACAGGGATGTGTAAAAGGAAAGTCTGAGGAAATGACCCACAAGGTCTTGAGGGCATTTACAGTAAAACATTAGGTATTGGGTTATAGGAGTTCTGCAGAGGGAAGAAAACAGGGCAAAAAGATGGCAAAGAAGAAGATAATGTAAAGAAATATTGAATACCAATTCCTTGCCAAGTTCAATAGCAGCATCTTGATAGCTACTCTTCTTGCCTTGGCTACTCCCACAGAACACACAAATCCTCTTAAACTTTGACTGCCTTATCTCACTCTCCAGCTCCATTGCCATTACTGAGAACTAATTTAGTAGTTATCTTTACAACCACACCCTCTCTATGTCTCACTCACTCTGCTTCTGTTGCTAAAAAATCAGAAGCGCTTCTCAAACATAAATATCTCCCTCCTTGCTTCTGTCTCTATGCTAACAGACTCATCATGCTTGTTATAGAAAAATACGGGTATCAACTACAATCGTCGTATATATAAACCCATCGCACGTGAGTACCTTAGCACGCTTGCACCTCAAACTCACACATGCCACCTTGGCACGCGTGGAGTACTGTTTCTTGCGGTCCCTACCTAAACATCTTAGTCTTGGCCCCAAAAAAGAAAATAATCCATGCCTTATTTGTTTATGCCTTTCAATCAATTTAATCATTATCCTTATATAATAATTGATAATTAAATATGAACCTTTCTTTTTCTTTTTTTCCCATAAGAAGCTATTTATTTTTTTAAATAACAAAAAAAAAAAAATTGTGATAAGTTGATAAAAATCTAAACCATATAGAAGCAAATCCAACTCCCACGGCTTATATCTTAAAGGATGGTACCTATTACAAGGAAGCCAATGGTTGAAGATCAAATATTTAAACTTTCTTAGGAGTGTGAGAATTGAATCTGTAGGGTGAATGAAGAGAAGCAGGGTTTACCCAAATTGTCACAAATCACAAGTCATAATAGTGCCAATTATGTGCGCAGCAGTGCCACTTTGTTATTCTCTTGCTCTCTTTCCACTTGTTCTGTTTTCTATTGGCACCTTGTTGAAATCATACACAGGCCTCTCGCCATTACAGAAGTGATTTCAACGAACCCAAAATCCTTAAGGAAAAAAAATTAGAACTGGAAGGATGGTAGTGATTAATTAATGGTTGTGAATGGGCATTTCTGCCAAAAATTTGTTTTAGACTCTGAGCAAGTTATGGGTAATAGCAGAAGTTACTTGAGAGGGGTGTTGAAGTGGGTATTGAGCATTGTGCATTGATGATTGAATAACAAGACATAAGTGGGCTATGCCCTATCACCCTGTGCCCTCAGCCACCCTCCCTTGCTCGACAAACTTGCTATACTCATAGGAAACATTTGATTGTTATTTCACACGCTCTTTTCCATTCCCCATATCCTCTCTCTCACCATTCTTCAAGCATAGTGTCCCCAACCCCATTCATCCTCACTCATTGCATGCCCTCCCATCCATCTATGTCACATAGCATAGCAGAGCAGGATATTCAGGAGGTTGCAACTTGATCTTAGGAGGTGGACTCAAACACCAGCGAAGAAGTTAACAAGAATTTTATTAGAGGCCACAACCATTAAATCAAACTCACACCTCGACCCGCAATGGTTTGATGGGTCCTTGGCTTGTCTTTCGCATTAATTAATCTGTGACATTTTGTTTATGCCTGCACTGCCAGGATTGCTGGAACTGAACCCATGCCTTTAAGCTGATGCTTATTGGTTTCTGGCTCCAATCCCAAAGCGACCTTTCTGGCTGTTGTTCTTGTAAGCTTTATGTTAACACCCTTGTTTGTCTATTTCCAGCACATTCCCATGTTTGGAAATTATAATTAATTAAACCTATAATTACTCTGTCTTAATGGGGGATTGAGCTTATGTTTATAAATTCATGTGAACCCACCGCATGCTTGCATGCGCGTTTAAAGCATGTTTTTGTGTGTTAGTGAGTGTCCTAATTGTCTTTGTATTTGTCTTAATATATTAACCTCAGAACAAGAAAAAAAACATCATAAGAGTTACAAAATCAAAGACTCTGACTGCCAAATTGGACTTACTACTTTGGCTATACACAAAAACAGGAGTAATTCCAGGTTTACATACTTTGGTTAACCTCAGTCTTCCCTAGTTTCAGGCTATTTGGTCTATATACTATGGCAGGGTAACTATCAACTAGTCCTTTTCAAGAAGATTGTATATAGCTATAGTAATAAACAAGAAACCTACTGCAACTAGTTAGTCACAATTTCACATTTCAACATAGAGACAAATACTTTATTATCGGTAGTGATATTCATTTCCACAGACTTTGCAATACTAGTTGGACTCAGATTGTGTTATAAGACTTAATTTATATGCATAGAATTATTCTTCCAAAATATAATTATAATAATCAATTAAGTAAAGAAAGGGATAAATAAATCACACACTTAATTTACAATTGGGTTGAAACAAAAAAAGATAAGCTAGGAGGTCCAAGAGCAGAGCTGATATAGAAAGCATTTTCTGCAGAAATTTCAACGTCGATAAGCTGATCTAGAGCAGACAGCAGCAGCAAAATGAGGCTGTTAAATTAATGTCTTAAAAATTGGTACCACAAGATCGTGCACCACGTAAATATGCAGAGGGTAGTGAGTAGTATAATAAACTATATTGGGAAACACTTTCTTAGATTTTTTATGCTTATAATGTGTGTATTGAGAAATATATTTGTTGAACAAGAGAGAGTGAAGAGTAAGGCAAAGGCCTGTGATGCAGCAACTCAGTCGTACCAACGCCCGACCTAGCTATTTCTTTACTGCATGCATATTCGTTTTCCAATGCAATGTGTATATTCTTTAATTTGCTTATCTTTTATTATGTCATCAATTAATAAAGTCCCATAACTTTCTGGCTTCACTCTGCTACAAAGTATGGTGAAAATAAATTATACAAGGGCCACTTTCTTGGCTTATACTATATTGTATCCAGCTAGCTACGTGTATAAATATTAACTTTGCTCAATTCTTCTCATACGTACAAATTAGCTTCTCTCTGCTAGAAATAGCTAGTTATAGTATGGCGAAAATCAATGGTGACAAACACAGGTTGCGTTGTGATTGGCGGGTGGTAATGATACTGATCAATGATCATGGGCATCGAACGAGACAGGAAGCAGCAGATTATGAGTTGCACTCACGTCTGTCATTCTACTGTGGGAAGCTCTGTTCTGAGCCTTCTGGTTAATGGATTGGCTTGGCTTGGCTTGACTATGTATTAATATCATATATCATTAAATTGTCCAGTGATTTACACACTTTGGCTGCCTGGATTCCTGACACGTGGCCCCTCCTTACCGGATGTGTGGTTATGATCACCATTTACTTTACACGTACAAAAGGAGAATTTATCATTGCATGCATTTTTGTTCACCTCTTGCCTCCCAACAAGATCCTATCTCTATGTCACTCACTTCTATCCCACTAATAAATAATTATGTCTCCTTAAAACTTTTTACACAATAAGATTAAGTTCATTTTAGATAAAGAGATGGGTGAAGTATGTACAATTACATAAAGCAAACTAACATTTCTCTTTGAAAGAGACTTCATTAAGGTGGTTAGAGGCTACTAACAAAAAAAGATGGCTGTTCTTCGATTTGGTCATTTGGTGCTTTTTTGACTTGGTTACTAACCAATAGCAATGCTTTTTTAACTGGCAATAAATTAGTTAATTAAGTTAAGCAAATTAAATTAGCTAGTTGGAAAAAAGCAACGTTGGATAAAGGGCCATGTTTTTCCAAAAGCTTATGTTTGATTGGGGCAACTAAAGTTGTCGACGGTAATTAATTAAAGAGGTTTGGTTTTCATGAATAACGTATACCATAATAGACTGGTAGTTATGGTTTTCAACCTTTCTTCAATCCAATCCAATCGATTAAAAGGAGACCATCTACCTTTTGTTATGGTCTTTTTCTTTTACGTACTCTCCCGCCTCTGATTTTTAGTTACAGCTTTAATGACATTCTTTCACTTTATGATGATATACCTATCAATCACTCATTATCACGCACAACGAGACCCTTTAGACCTTTGAATTAAATTTCAACTTATTGTTGTTAAACTGAGTCAGGGATAATAGTTAAAGAGCAAAAGAAACTAAGATATATTAATAATAAGAACTTACTCTAATATTTAAGTTGTGTAATGATACGATAACAATAATATAAATAATAATAATCAAGTTAAAAAAAATGCATGCATAAATAAATGTCTTTAACTAATATTTATAAGAGAGTTCCGGAGGACTAGATACAAAATATGATTGATATCTCTTAATGGTGATATTCACGTGGTTCAGCAACATAACATGAATTAACTTAATTAATATATTGTTTATT
The DNA here is from genome assembly GCA_022379115.2 of Bauhinia variegata. Lineage (NCBI taxonomy): Eukaryota > Viridiplantae > Streptophyta > Magnoliopsida > Fabales > Fabaceae > Bauhinia > Bauhinia variegata. Next base: position 23,031,851 of record CM039429.1, on the reverse strand, counting down.
ATAAACATTAAATTATGGAGTCAGTATTGCTAAGAAAGCTTAATGAAGATCATCATAGCTAGCCTATATTGGATATTGAGAATTAAATAACATACATAAATATTATCCTTAGGTTAGGAACTATTTTAAATTATAGTTGTAGTTATAATAATTAATAGCTGGCCATGATTGCACACACAGTAATCACAAATTTAATATTCAAACACATAACAGATAACGGATGCAGATATGTGCATTTTTGGCGTTTTACTGAATAGATAACTTGCAATTACAATAAATGCAACAGCGATCATAACTGCTGAAACTGTAATATATTATGACCAAATTCAGACATTAAAGATAACGCTGTGTCTTATTTGGAGATATGATATATATGAGATTGAGATGATGAGCTTTCCTTACACGGCAACGAAATCCCTGTCTTTGGTTTCATGCGTGCAAACCTCAATATCATAGTGTTTTGACCGTGTCTCTGTAAACAACAAATTATATTATAATATGGGATCTGTCCCAAGTAACATTGCCCTATGGCCTATGCATGCAGGCGAAGACAAGATTAACTTGTCAAGTTAACAAGTTCGTTCCAAGTGATGTAATGGCTTCACTTTGAAGAAAGCCGATGCCCAAAGCTTCTGTGCTCGGGAAAGTCAATTCTGTCGTCATTTTATGTCCCCTTACTCACACTTCAATTTAAGATTCTCAAATTTTAATTCATGTCATTTTTTTTTCCTTTTTTTGATCTATAAATCACGCTTAGCCGGCACACCGCGTATATATGCCACTGAATGTTTTCTCGATATGAATTCCACCCAATTCCCTTCTACACGTTTTGTTCCAAATTTTGTATTGTTGCTTTTGTCGTTTTTCCAATTTAAGAAGTGAAAGGTTTTAGTGCTTAAAATTTAACGTGGGATTTCAAGAGAGTCGCATAAGAGTGAAGTGGAGTGGAGTGTAATATGATGATGATGAAGGTGCAGTGACGAATCCCAAAAAGTTTCCTGGAAAATATTTGGAGCGGGAAAGTTGTTTGGCAAAGAGTGGTTGGCAATGGCATCTTCTTCTACCACGAAACAAGACAAAAATAGCCTGCCTCTACTATGAGCATCTAGTGGTTTGACTTTGAGATCCATATATAGCCCATAGAGCATAGCCCTATACGCTAGCCCATATCATTTACTCTAGTCAGTTTTTGTATGGCACTGCGAAGGTAACCATGGAGCAAATCAAACCTGCGTGCTCCTGTCTTGTCCAGCTCCAGCTGATGATGATGATGATTCTATTTCTACATTCAATGAATGGGGTCATTACACGTGGCGTCCACTATGACAGTGCAACGTGTCAACATCAGCTGCTGTCTCTGTCAGTTACTCTGTCCTCATTAATTGCTACGACAAATTGAATCATGATTGCTCCTCAATCGCTTGCATTGCATGATTATGATATGCAGAGAGAGAGAGAGAGTGTGTCCTAATCCTAGTGGTAGAGTCGCCACTTGAGTTAGGTTGGTTGGCTGGCTGGCTACGTTATTTTTGTGTAATTTCGCTCTCGATCTCCTCTTTTGAGTTTTTCCAGAGGCAGTTTTGCAGATGCAGGGTCAGCGTGCTCGTTAGGTAAAAATGGTTTATATTGCCATTGCCATTGCCAAAGCCTAATTTTAAGGACTTTTTGACCATGCTATAATTTAAATTTTGTCTACATTCTATCAAAAGAAATATTTTTAAAAAAAAAAAATTGCATATCTTTCTCTCGTTACAAACAATAATAAGCTTTTGTTTTTGATTTGGATTGTCTGAGAAAGTAAGTCGACGAAAGGACTTGCTTAGAAAAAATCATAAAGTTAATTCATTTGGAGCTAAGTTACAAAATAACACAGAACAACTTCTAGTTCTGTTTACTATTTGTTAGTTAATGTACATGATAAAAAAATTTGTATTATTTATTGTTTGATTAACATAAGTACTTAACAGAATAATATAAAATTTACTGTAATACCTTCTATGTTGTACAATACTTATTATTTTAAAGAAAAAAAATATTTGACAAAATTTTGACATATAAAAAATATAATAATTAATGAAAATATGAAAATTATAATAAAAGCATACAAATAAAATATTATGAAAATATTAAAATATTATTTTAATCCCTCTTAAATTTATGTCATTATAAATTATTTTCTCTTAAATTTTTGGTCCCTTTCTGTCTATGATTTTTATTTTTTATGAAGAAAAAAGGAATTACCACAATTTGGTGTTGACTGATAGGGAAACACATACAATTTACAATTTTGGATTTGTTTATTAAAAATTCTTATTTTTGGATTTTACAAAATTGGAGTTATAAAAGAAAAAAAAACTAATCCAGATATTGCATAGGTTCATTTTGCACAATAAAAAAAAAAATTGATTATGAATTTTGCAAATCTAGTACTCTGAAAATCATTAAATTATGGAAGAAATGTTTGCTTTGTATTTTCGAAACTATAATTATTAAAATCTAGTACTGTGGGTCTTTTTTTGTCATTTTGTAGGGAAAAAAAAAAGTGAAAACACTGCAGATTGAGTGAAAGCACTTTGTTGTTCACGCGAATAAAGGAATATATGTGTGAAGGAAAGAAACAGCCCAACACACAAAGAGCGGAGAAGGAAAAGCTTCAGCCACACTGTATTACAAGCAGAAGGAAAAGTAATAGTGAAAGAGGCTTTAATTGATTTTAATCAAGCCTATTGTTGCAACTAAGAGGCCTCCGGCACCAAACTTGATGTAAAAAAAGCAGATAATATATTTAGTTGGCATGATTAAGAGGGAAAAATTATTTACCTTGACAGCAATGGCGGCAACGAAGAACTAAAGAACCCTAGCAACAACAAATTGCGTTCACTTGTTGGAAGGCCCGACTTGTTGAAAGGCCAGGATAGAGGAGGTGTGGTTAAATTTGTCTTTTTAAGTTTTTGTACTATGGACAAAATTTTTGTCCCCGATTTTCTACGGGAAAAAAAATAGAAAATTTGTCCAATACCTCATAATGTTTTTTGTCCAGTACTATTGTCTTTTTTAAAATCAAACAGAGTACAAATTTTTTTGTCTTGTCCAATACATCATTTTAAAATGAATCAAACGGACTCCATAAATAGATGAATGAATTCTAATGCACTTTTATTTATATCATAATAATTAAATTGTAAGGGCAATATTGGGTTCGGAATTCTAATTAACTTTGTATTCCTTCTTTGGAAAATGATTAAGAGTTAACGTAATCAACAGCTTTTCTTTTGAATGATAGAACATGCACCTTTTTTGACTGCATTTGTTTTGCAAACATGATCTCTGTTTTGTTGCCTTATAAGAAAAAATGCACAAGACAGTTTGATGAAAAAGCTTCTTTAAATTAATGTAAGGTTTAGGAGGGGACATGCTTTCAATCCCTATCCAGCAAATCAACAACTTTTTGACAGAAAAATAAAAAAGTTTAGAAAAATGATCAAGAGTTGGTCTTTTGCTTCTTTGTTTACGTTTAAATTTTCTCTATATCAAAACACTTGAACAAATTTGAACGTGCTGGTCAAACAAAGTACTGATCCAAAGCAACGAACAATGATATGTAATCAATTGGACACAATATGTGCTTTTGATTGCTCTCATTAGGGTCAGAGAGCATAAGAAAATGAAGAATAGAATATCTTAACACCCACAATCTTGGATCGGAATGCTTTGACCTACCATATTCATTCAATCTTTATTAATTGCTACCTCTCACCAACATATCAATTAATTAGCTATAACTAGAATTCAATTAAATTTATAATATTAATTCTTTAAACATTTAATTAAACTAGCAGTCTTGTCTTGTCCAGAGTAATATGAAAAATATTAGTATATATCAAGCATTATTAGAGGATTCAATGATTGTTCTGAAAGGAAGCATGAGAGGCACATAATAGTGCTTCTCTTACAAGCATTGAAGATATATATTAATTTGCTTATAAGGTGATTAATTAATTTCAAGCCATAATTGGATAGATACTTCACATGGCTAATCTGAATTAGTCCGATCAAATATATTATGGGTCGCTAGTAAGGGTATTTAATGTGTGTGTATATGTATATATTCCACTCTAAATCGATTCGTTTAGCTATAATACTAACTTTTTGAATTAGTTATATTATGGGGTTTGTGGAAGGAGGAGGAATCAAATGTGCAGTAAAGGTTGAATGATATAAAGAGAGTAATAGTAAATAGTCAATTTTTTTTATGGTATAATAAAGAATGAAGTTTAGTTTAGTGGTTATTATTTTTTTAACAAATATTTTATTAACTTTTTTACCTACATATATTTTCTCCCTTTCTAACTATAGAAAAAAAAAAAAAAGTAGTAAATAGAAATATTAATATCATATTGTATTATAGTTGTATTAAAAAAAACTTTGGCTGAACGGTTGTGAAGGCAGGGAGGCAGGCATGCAAGAACTATCATATCAAAGTGTAGTTTTGTCCATGCTTGGCATGATAGAGAGAATAGAATGTGCATCCATTAGCGGAAGGAAAGCTTAAGCATTCATTTTGTGTTTGTTTATGTGTTTGGCTTGCCTTCGCTTGGCTTGCAAGACAAATTTTCAAGAATATATCACTCTAGGAACTAGCTATATATAGGATATTACTTGTCTCTAACATGCACTCTCTAATCATGACCTTTCATTCATCTGTTATTCAAAATTTACGGCACAAATTTGAATAAATATACTTTTAGGAACATGGAATTAGGAACTAAAGCTATAGTTGGTCATTAGTTAATTATCATCTAGAATAATTAGAAAGCTACACCAAAAAAAAAAAGAGAGAGAGAGTTGAGTTGGTAAATTAGAGAATCACTTTTTAGTATAATTTTGATTGAGTTGATCATTATCTCTTGCTCGATATCGTATTTAAATCTTTTTAAGATTGTAAGTTGAAATTCATACATATACTCTCTTTTCTCTCCTCTTAATTATGATAAAAAAAAAAAAAAAAAAAATGAGAAACCACATACAAGATGACACTTTTGACCGTTATAAATGTCTTATGAGGGTACTTGATTTGGAATATCCTCTCTTTCAAAGGTAAATAGGTCCAAGACTCTTCTTGCATTAAACATTTGGCAATGTTAGTCAAAAACATCCTAATTTCTATGCGTGGCTTGCTGATTCCATTGTTTGTTTGTCTCTTTTATTTTTCATAATGGATTCCATTGTTTGTTACTTGACAAACGTCTTGTCTCAAACACTCATCTGGGACCCACGCTGCCTATTTCTAAATTTTCATCCAATCAAATGTTATTATTGTAGTTTAAAAAAAAAAAGCTTTTGGTGGCGGCTCTCAATTCAATTAAAGTTTAAACTCATGAAAAATACCAAATTAAAAAATGACAAATTTTCTTCCTTTTTATTTCATCTAGTACTCGCGTCGCCGTTAAAAACTATAAGCCCACAAGCCTATTTGTCAAAGCAAGTCGAGAAAGAGGCCCAAAAATGTTGGAGGGGAAAATATTTCCTCTGGGCTCTAAATGGGGAAACTTGGACAACACTGCAAGAATGGGGAATTAATTTTCACACCACACTAAACTGATTTTTGCACCCTGTCGAAACTTGTTTCCGAATGTGTAGATGCACCCTCGGTAATGAGTTGCCGAATATTTAGGGGGTGTAAAAATCAATCTCTCAGAAAATGTTGTCCCTTGTGCGAATGCCTTGTGCCTCCTCATCAACCAGCATCGCATTGACAAAATCACTGGCGTCTCGCTCACTGTTCCTCACTATCAGACGGTAAGCGGATTTTGAAATTTCTCAGTCTACTCTATGTTTCCACAAGTTGTGCATTCGAATCAACACTCGAAAATTTTGGAGCTTGATTTTGATTCATTTGGCTAACTGGGCTAAGTATTCTAATAGCCAAAGTTGGGAATATATGAAAATTCAAAACTTTATTCGCTTTTCTCGCATTTACTAAGTAACCCAACAGATGATAATCGCTTTGTATTGTATCCCTATTTAATTAATCGAATTAGTATCCATTATAGGTGATGCAGCCATAGCCGTTTTATTATCAGTAATTATCAGTCACCAGCTCTTGTCAAGAGAGATTTCTGACTTCGGGCGCTCTGAGAAGTGATTTTGTCGAAGAGAATCCGAATTGAAGGAGTAGAATTTTCAGGCTAAGGCTCCCCAAACACACCATGACGCAACCAATTAAATAAATCTGATGAGTCGTCTACTAACATAACTAAAAGTGATAAAATAGCAGTCTTTAAACCAGATTCTAACCAAAAGCTTAAGTATTCTTTTAGACACACTTCTTCAGACAGAAAGACGTACATCAGACACTTCTGCCATATATGGAATATATGGAGTGCAAGAACTGCATTTCGCAAAATGTTGGAGATCGCCAGAGTTGCAGCTGCATAACTCTCAACTGTAAAGGTTTTCAGCAAATATTACCACAAACTTGCAATTTATCAGCATACATTTATCATAAGTATATTGAATATATGGAGATGTACCTGAATTCCTCTCTTGATCAGACAAGCCAGAACACAGATCAAAATTGACGCCTTGGCTTAGGCTCTGCTAATGACACTCGAATAGCTCTGCCATCCAAGTCCTGCATCAAAGACTTCAGAATAAGATTCTGGTGGTTGAACACATGATTAAATAGAGACACCGCATAAAAATTCTACAAAGGAACCAAGTTGGCAGGCATTTCTTCTTAGGCATGTATTTATTTTCATGATTAATCTTGGCATTTACGAGAACATCAGATACTTCAGCTCATTCTGCTTTAAATATGCGCATTTATCCCATTATAACTAGTTGAAAAAACTATAATGAACAACCACTTTCAAAGCCTACACGTTGAATATTTAATGCAACTCCAATGCTGCTTCTAATCTAAAGTTCCAATCAAGTCTATGAATTTGAATAGTGAATTCTGAAAAAGAAAAGGCACTGCCTCCTTTACAATCCTCTGGAACGTACTAGCACAGAGCATAAAAAAAGAACCAACTAAATTATTCAACATTAGCAATTCATATTACAGAGAAAAAATAAACTGAAAAAATTTGTCCAGATAAAGATTTAAAGTGCTTACCACACCGTTTAAGGACTCAATGGCATTGTTAACCTCTTCAGCACTGGTGTAAGTCACATATCCAAAGCCCCTTGATCTTCCACTTTCCCTGTCATAGACTACCTTTGCTTCCAAAACCTTCCCTTGCTCCCTAAACAATGACTCAAGTGTCAAGTGATCAACACCCCATCCAAGATTACCCACATGAACACGGTTTCCGAATCCAGCGTCTGAAACAGGACCACCTCTGGAACCTCTAAAGGAGGAATTTTCCCTCCTAGCGTCTGAAAAAGGACCACCTCTGGAACCTCTAAAGGAGGAATTTTCCCTCCGAGGAGGAGGAGGTCCATAATTAACTCTCAATGCCCTTCCATGTAGTTCCTGAATATTATCAATAAATCTTTACTTGGAGGTTTTATAAACTAAAATGCTTAATTACAAAACACGACAATAAGTAAACTCAAAAGAATTCCACGGGGAGTCTGGGATTCCAAACAACTATGCATGCTTCTAAGAAACGGTGTAGCTAACTTCACTTAATGAGGGTCGACACCAACTATGCTCTCACAAAATTGTTGCAATGTAAGTGCAGTATTAACAACAAATTAAATTATCTTATCAGTAGATGGAATACCGTTACTTACATAACCATTGAATTGTTGAGCGGCGGCTTCAACTTCCTCGGTGGATGACATTGTCACAAAACCAAATCCCCTGCTTCGTCCGGTGGTTTTATCATAAATTACCTGCAAAAGCCAATAACTTCAGAATATATAACAAATGGGTGAGCTTCTCTTCAACATTAGAAACTCATCTCTGTCAAAAGAAACAAAAACCTAAGTATAATTTCTCCAAGAATCTGAAATTCTTAAATTGGCAATTTATGTTCTTATTTCTGCTCACATGATTAAAAAAAGAGTAAAACATGATATTAAATATACCTCAACCATCTCTACATTTCCAGCGTTTCCAAACAAATCAGCCAACTGGGCACTATCAACGCTGAAAGGAAGATTACCCACGAAGAGCTTAAGGTCCGGGGAGAAACTGGGTTCGTCTCCATCACTTAAGACTTCCTCTTCTTGGTCAAACTCCGAAGAAAGGGTTACGTTGCGGATGAAACGAGATGACAAACTCGGACAGACTCCGTCCAAGTGGAGAAAAGAAGCAGATATAGATATGGGCTTCGAATTAAGTCTGAAAGACACAGAAGAGGCATAATGGGGAGACAATAGAGCTTGTTTCGAATACGAGAGCGGTTGAGATTTGGAAGTGAGAATAGGAAGTGCTACAGAAGCAGCAGAAGTAGACATGGTGTCGCCGCTTCAATCGATAAGGTTTCAAGAGAAGGGTTTACGAAGAAACCTCGACGGCGTAGGGGAAGGAAGAGTTAGCGAGAAAGTTGATAAGGAAAAAGGGTAAGAGCATCTATAATGGTGCAACACACCCAAGTTGCATATATCATTATTTAATAATTTATTTGTGGGTCTCACACTGACACATCACTCTATACAACTTATATAATTTTTTTCTCTACTCATACAACTCTAAAAAAAATTTTAAATGGGTCCCACAACTATCTCTTTTACCTTATAAAACCTTCTCTTTCTTCTTAAAAATACAAAAAAAATGTTGTGGGTCCCATGAACAGTATAAAGTAGAGGCATTTATACTTACAACCCTTCTTCTTTCTCTCTCCTCCACCTCATCCCCTCTCTCTTCCAACTCATCCCCTCTCTCTTCTATTTTTTCTATACAACCCCCATTAAAGATGGTCTAAGATAAACCCAAAGATATTCTTTTTCCCTCAAAAAATAAACCCAGAGATATTTTTCCCTAATAACAAACGGATAACAATGGTTGTGTTTTATGGCCCACGACCATTGTTGGGTTTGGATCCAACTCACAAGTGGCTTGCTTTTTGTCAATTTAACTTTTCAAGTGAGTTACAACCTTACAAGTGGGCAAAATGAATTTGGTCTTGAAAATAAGTATTTTTATTTTTATTTTCTATTTACGTATTTTTATAAATTTTTGAGTATAAAATAATTTTGTAATTATAAACTTTATAATAATTATATAAATTTAGTGACAAAAAATACAAAATCAAATCATGTTGATACTTCAATTCAAAAATATTGTATATTGTTTTTTGAGTCAATAAATAGTGGGTATAGTAATACTTGCAATCAAGAAAATATAATATCTTGAATTAGATAGAACCGTATTGCCGACAAATCAGACTGACCAACTTAGCCTACTCATCCTCTTTCTTCCATTTATCTTCTTCGTAAAAGGACACAACTATATACTTACAGAACAAGGGAATGTCGGCAAAAGAGGCCTTTAAGGTTATTCAGAGTGCTTCAAATATTTGTAAATAAATTAACAAGTATTGATAAATGTTAGTAAGTAAATTCGAAAATGGTAACTCGATCTTGTTGCTTGGGCTGGTTTAGGCTTGATTAGGTCGCTTTTGGTTTGTAAAAAAAATAAGTGCATCGGTCGTATGAACTTTGATGCTCAAATTAGTATAGTATTTAAAATAAAAAGTCTTCAAAAATTAATATTTTTAAATTATTTACCTCGAATGAAGTTATTATTTATACTACCTAAGTTGTAAAAGTATTTTCGTCATCTCGATAAGACACGTGTACAAGATTGGGCTTTGAACTCTTGAGCTTAGCCTGATACACTTTGTGGATTGCTCCTATTATCCGGTCCATATCAATAGGCTTGGTAAAAAGTAAGTTCCAAATAAATTAACAAACAGCTATTTGTAACACAATAATCTAGCCTAGTTAATTATGATATAAACTAATTCCAATATCCAATTTTGAAAACATATGTACGAAAACGACGAATGACATACGTGTGTAATCAGCCACTAAGGGGAGATACTTATTTTTCAGGTAATTGACTTATATGGAGTTTATAGGAAGAAAACTTGAATATGTTATTAGGTTAAGTAGACAAAAAATTGTTTTTTTTTTTTTTTTTATCCGCTCCCATTTTAGTGCACATTTCAAAAAATAAATAAATTAAAATAACATTATTTACATGTTTAGTATTCAAATGAGTTGAAAAAATGATATTTGAGATAAGATTGTGATGGACAATATTCTATAGAAACAATTAAAAAATACTCCTACGTGTCAAGTAATATTGTTAAATTTTAATTTTTTTTAAAAAAATAAAGGAATGCTATTGAACAAAATTATTATTAACATTAAAGACAATTTTATAATTCCAAAGTGATTCCATTTCATTGAAATCTCAATATAATACTGTAGTTACTAACATGTCCCTCCCGAACATGCGCGTGACGAGTAGGACTACCACAGTAGGATCTTCTTGCAGAATGTTAACACCATAAATGTTATGGATTTCGTGCGGTCACTGCAGTTGTGTAGTCAATTACAAGTCGTTCGATCTCTACAAACTACACAGTTAGCACAAATAATTGTTCTTCCAACTGCAGTAACTATACAGTTGAAAGAACACGCGTGCAGTCATTGCAAGAAATCCAAACTCA